>CM070718.1:49312132-50512132 GCA_036346275.1 Otatea glauca
ATTGATCAAAATGGTAAGATATTACACCAAGCTTGTCAATTTCAGAATATGACTAAACTAAGACATGTCTAAGACCAATACATTTTATGAAAAAGCTTAGTTTTACAATATTTCATTTTAGCATGATTTGACAAGTGCAAAACTTAGCAAAGTTTCAAAGCTAGAAGCAAAACCACTCAAGGATCAAATGGAAAACCTAGAGTTCAACCTACTCAACATTTTAGGGAATTTTGAAGTGCATATAAGGTCATTCAAGCTCATTTTTCAATTTATGCAAATTTTCTTTAAGACTTTAAAAACATAGCGGGGTGCAAATGTTTGACATTATTTGCATTCTTTACACACTTATGTGTTTGATTTTTGCATTTTTTTTTTAAATTGACTCAAGCCATTTTCGATCATCTCAAGAGTTACTCTTAAGAGAATGATCTTGGTCATACACAATATATTCAAGTTCATCCCAAGTGCAATGGGAAGCAATCTAGTGAATATAAAGTGTTGAGATCAATTTTGCACAAAAGAGTCAATTTTTATATATAATTTTCAATTTAGCACATATGAGCAATTCGAAGGACTCAAATATGGATCAAACAAATTTCACCCAAGTTGCTATAGGGACTCTAGAGAATCCAAAATTTCACAATTCATGGTAAAAGCCCTAGAGAAGAAACTTAGTAAACAAAGCAACATGTTTAGTCATGTTTTCATTTAAAGCTTTCAAAATTTTCAATTTTAATAAGCTTAGCATGAAAAATGGACTTGGGCGATATCTAAGCTAGTGATTTTTTTCAAAAGTTATAGCATGATGTATTTCATGAAGATTGAGTCAATTGCATAATAGATAAAGCTCATAAAGCAGTAAAATACAATTCTAAATGTAATGCATGAACAGATTCCCAAACTCCCCTCAACTAATGAATCAATTTTAAGCTCAAATCTGTTAAAGTTGAGTTATTATCAAGATTAGGAAAAGGACAACCCAAATAAACTCAATAACAACCGGAAAATGTAATGAGGAGAAGAAGTCGAGAAACCGCAAACCGAATGGCTATTAAGCATAGATAAGATAGAAGAGACTTACTATGGCTCAGACTCGCTCTTATCTTCCCCAGTGACTGACATAGGGAAGCTGACTCTAGATCCCAACTAAGGAATGCACACAGACCCTGTCTACCCAAAAGGCCCAATACCTGATAGACTTATAAGACTGTGAGGGAACTCAATCTAGAGAGAAGAGAGAACAACTAATCACGCATGATAGCAACCTAAAACACAAGATAAGAGGTCCATACAAGGCATGCCAAAAGTCTAAGTGAGTGAACTCAACTCAAGAAAATAAGCCCAAAATCAACCAGAAGAAACACAAAGAAGAGAAAAACTGGAAGATAATATATTATACATAATATACAAACCAGCTCCCCCACACGAAAGGCCGTAAGGGCTCACGACTCCAAGCTCACTCAAGGCAACAAATCTGGAGCTATCCAAAGGCTTGGTGAATATATCGGCTAACTGGAGGTCACTCTACAAATCGAAGCGCGATATCTCCCTTCTCCACATGGTCTCTAAGGAAGTGATATCTAATATCAATGTGCTTGGTCCGGGAATGTTGCACTCGTGTTTTAGCAATGCAAATAGCGAAGTGTTGTCACGGAAAAGTGGCACACTCTCTATCTCTAACCCATAGTCCCGAAGGTCGATCTCATCCAGAGCACTGGTCGCGAAGAACATACTCAAACTCGATTGGATTGTGCAACTCGACCGCTTCTAGATGACCAAGAAACAAGAGAAGTGCCAATGAATTGGCAAGTCACGAGAAGTGCTCTTCCTATCTATCCTATAGCCAACAAAGTCGGCATCGAAAAGGCTCTAAGAGATAGACAAGAAGAAAAAGAGTACCAAATACCATAATTAGTGGTAGCACGGCTACGAAGACGCTTCACCGCTAATGTGAGAGATGCTAGGAGAAGCTCAAATCGGCGCACATACACACAGCAAAGTGTATGTCCAACCTCGATGCAGTGAGATATAGGAGAGAGCCAATCATGCTCCGGAACTCCTTCTGATCAGTAGGCTCACCATCCAAAGTAGGAATTCTTGAACTCCGTGCCATTACCACTGCGTATAGCTCGTAATGCACTTGGGAGCTCAATAGATAATCTAATCGACCAAACCCAAAGTGAGAAAAAGTCTCATCCTTGAGACCATGAAAAACACCCAATAATACCTCAAAAAATCATCAACAATGACAAGAACATACCACTTACCACCCACTGACTGCACTCTAACTAGACCAACAGTGTCCATGTGTAAAAGCTGTGCTGGTACATCAGTCATCACAACAGTGACTGGGGGATGAGAAGCAGCAACCATCTTGCCATGTCGGCAGGGAGAGCAAACTAAGGCTTTGACCAATTTGAGTTTGGGCAAACCACGAATGAGACCGTGGCTGCTAACTCGGGTCAAATGATCAAATCCAATGTGACCAAGTCTCATATGCCGTAAGCGATATCACGGACTCAAGCAATCAAACATCAAAGAGAGTCTCGGAAGAAACAGAAAAATCAGCACGGAAGACTCTCCCAAATATAGAAATCCATAAACTAACCCTCCCCGATGAATCGAGAATTCTACTGCATTACTCTTAAAACTCACCTAGAAAGATTCATCAATAAGCTAAGAAACAAAGCAAATTGTATTGCACCATTTACTAAGGCAACATCTTTAAGAATGAAATTGCCATTAATGCAAATGGCACCTTTAGCAATGACTCTACTCAAGAAGCATCCTCGAAAGTGATCAACTATCTCGAGGGCTCGGACTAGGAAGAGAACCATTGAGAATCTCGGTCATATGACGAGAACAACCGAGTCGATAATCCAAACATCTCCCTTCCCATCCGATTTAACCCGATCAAGACACAAGAGAGAAAGATGACTCAAGATCGGATAGAGTGAAGACTTGGGACCCAATCTTGAACCACTCGATGCCTCAGTACCAACCATAGAAGAAGATCAACTCGAGTGTCTCTCGACGCTTAACACTAACAAGATCAAGAGCAACTCTAGTAGATGATCTAGGAGCCGAACTGGGTTGGCCCGCCGTGATGCAAAAGTTGGACCATCCCGGTGAGGTCGCCTAAATCTCCTACAGAAAACACCTCACGCCGCTGATATCTACCTCGATGGGAAAATGAGGAATATCAAGAGGACGGCATAAAGACTTACCACGGGCAGCTCTAGGACTAAAACTCAAGAAACAAGATGAAAACCGAGTCCTAACGCCGCCCAAAAAGCAGCGACTCTCTAACCTGTCTAGAAGCAATGTGTGCCTTAGGAGCACTCAAAGTGTGGGGATGACCTCAGATACCCCTAAGAGCAGCAACACACTCACGCCGAGTGATCTTGGCGCTGAGGTAAATCTACTAGGTGACCATCCTTCTTACGGAAGGTGCATGTGTGCCACTTCGCTAGAGACAAAAGCAACAGAGTAACACCCTTCCAGTCAAGTCCTATGGACAACCCTAGCAGACCTAAACACAGTGGTGCTCACTTTAGGATCTACCACAATCTCACCACTCTTGGAGCCGCGACAATGGTGGGAGGATGCGCCTAGCGTGCTCCAAGGATCAAATCCTAGACCTTGATTGAATCTACTAATTTTGGATTGGTCTAGAATAAGATTGAGCTTCTTCTTGACTCCTACAAACTTCTCGAGAGTGCTCATAAGATACCGCAATCTCGAAAGAAAGAGGCACAAGAAGAACAGGGGAAGAAGAAGAAGAAGAACCGTAAAGATGAGCTCTCTCAAAGACGTGCATTTTTCTCCTCAAAGACGTCTCGCCTCAATCTTGAGGGCCTCACAAGAAACGCAAGACGCATTTCTAATTCTATGGGTTTGGTCTTCTAATTTCTTCCTAAGCTCGACATGGATTTTATCCAAGTCCCCCTCAATCATAGAACATCGCAAGCAACTTTCTTGTGACTTATCTAGTAAGTCCTTAGCAAGTTTAGCACACTTGACATTTAAGGATTCATTGTCAAGTTTTAGTTGCCTACAGCCCTCACATGAGCTGACTGGGTCCTTAGAAGCATGCATTTCAAGTTCATCGTTTCTAGAAGAAAGCTTCCTAAGGTGATCGCTCATAGCATCAATTTCGGCAAGCAATTTAGGGCAGTTAGAGCATGATGGAGTAGAGTGAGAATGAACAAAACTAGCATCCAAAGGAATAGCATCAATGTAATCATCGCTAGCATTCTTCAACCTAAGAATATCTAGTTCAGATAACACACTATCATGCATAGTCCTTAGGTTCTCCAACTCCACAAGAAGTGCATCACACAAAGAACACTCATCGTGACTCGAGAGGAGAAGATCTAAGAGAAGCTAACTCTCGAGTCTAGGTACCTACTTCCTTCTCTAGCTCCACACACCTAGCTCTAGCTCTTGCATGAAATTTTTCTAATTTGCGTAAAGCTTCATTGAGCTAGTCATAGGAGAGTACCTCTTCCGAGTCATTGAGAGCTCGGAGTTGCCGATGCCGCTGGCGCCGGCCATGAAGCACATGCCGGAGAAGTCGCCACCGCCTTTCTTCTCTTGCGGATCATCTCGCCTCGTCACTCCATGTCTTCGTGTCGGAGAGGTTGATGTCGCAGCCTTGGCAGGACCGGTGGAAGAGTTTCTTGTTCTTGGAGAAGTTGCGGTACTTCTTCTCACATGCCGGCTAGCGAACCGGAGGTTTCTTGTTGTGGTTCTTGTCGATGTAGTCATTCTTTGCTTTGAATGCTGGTGTCGTTCTTTGTCTTCTCAATTTGGGGTAATTAGCCGAATGTGGTTGGGGCCACCACACTCAAGTATGTGATCATGCCACCTCTCTTCCTCTCTCTCACCCTCTTGTATGCATGAGAAAACTTGCGAGCAAGAAGAGCAAGCTCATTTTCTAGAAATTATTCCAGCTTGGTCATCGCTAGCACGCAGCGGGCGTAAAGAGAGAAACCAAAGAAAGATCAAGGAAGATCTAGTGGTATCGTGACCAAGGCCATTGATGTGATTTCGTCTTGCGAGAGACGGCGTCGATCTCATGAGTCTTGAGACGGAGTAAAGCCCATCAAGAATCAAGGTCGACAAGTCGGTGAGTGTCCTTGATGGTGGTCACTTTCATTTCCCAAACACGAAGATTGAGTGTGGCCAAGAAATGTCAAGCATTATCCGAGTCGAGGTATATGCAACCGACCGCTCGAGGTCGCTCAAAATCTTCGTAAACCGACCAAAGTACTCATCAAAACCCACCCACGTGTTGTTCAAACTTGTTGAACTCACGCTTGAAGCTGTCCCTGCCACGGTCTTGAATTGAGTAGTGCCTCATGGTAACCATCGAGGGTCACCCAAATCTCGTGAGCGGAACGGAGGTGAGAAATCCTATCATACTCACTGTGGCTAAGACCCTGTATGAGAATGTTCCTTGCCTTATCGTTCGCCTGAACGTCAGCCATATTGCCGGCCATGACGTTTTCATCAACAGGAACCTCATACGGGAGGTTCACCTTCTGCCATATCAGGAAGCCCTTGGCAGTGATGTATGACTCCATCCGCAATTTCCAAAATGGAAAATCAACTCCAAAAAAAATAGGAGGCTTGGTGGAATACTTGTCCATCGCCATAGCTCTTGAGACCGATCAGGATCTATGGAAGAGCAAAACCGGCTCTGATACCAATTGAAAGATCGAAATGGTGATCAGAGGGGGGTGAATGATCCCAAATAAAATTTTCCCCCACTCAAAGTACTCCAAACAATCTCGCAATAAAAATCTGAAACACCCAAAGATTTTCCTTTAAGATGGTGTTTCTCAGATTCGCACACCCTCCAAAAACCCAAACAATTAGACAACTATGTGTACCCCTAACTTGCATGGATGAGAACCATGAATCATGTGAGGGATTTTTTAATCACAATCCTGGTTGTCAAGTGTCCAAACAAAGAGGAATCAACTCAAAGACTACTTTTCTAAAAGAGATAAAGCTAAAACACCAAAGTCTCTTTCAGAAAAGCAAAAGCAGATTTTCTAGGAATTGTCCTCAATTAGAGCAGGTGGTTGGTGAGTTTCTGTTGCTCTAAAATTTTTGAAAATTTTCCCCTAGTGAGCAGTTGTGTCGTGAAACACTCCACCAAAAATTACTTCAAAAATATTTGTAAAATAAACATGAAAAATCAAGCAATGCAGACAAGAAGGAACTTGACTAGAAAGTTTGAGGCTCGGTTTTCACTTCATAACATTCAAACGGTGCAACCAGTGGACTCACAATTTTTCTACAGATGAATATATGAGTTGTGCACCTTTGCCAAGAAGAATCACAGAAAAATGATTTTTCAAAGATGTTTATAAAAATCAAAGACTGATCTACGCTTGCTGAAGAACAAGTTACGGACAGATTTGCAATTCAATAAGAACTTGATCTATAGTCTATCCTAGGGTGCAAGAAAGATGTAAAACCATATGAACACCCTTAAGACATCCTAAAAGAACAGAATTTAGAATGAGGGGAGGCAAATCCAAATTGCGATAAAATAAATTGCGAGAATGTAAATGCGGAAAAGTAAATGCTGAATTTAAATTGCGTAATTTAAATGCGTAATGTAAATGCGTAATGGAAATGAAACATGGACATAAATGAAGAACATTTCATTTCTGGAAGGAGAGGTTACAAAGCCTCACATTTCATGTGGGCAAAGCTCAAAGGAGCATCAAAAACCTCAAAACCTTCAAGGGGGGAGGCTACCCCTCCACCCCTATTTATACAACTCTTGGGTCACCTACCACTATTGGATGAGCCTCTAAACCCTAAAGCATCCATCAAGGGCTAGGATTTACCCACTCAACCAGCCATGCAAGTTTTCACCCAAAACCCACAAAACATAATGGGTTTTCTTGCACGTCAAAGCACACCGACTAGACCCGCTAACCTATCAACTAGACCAAGATCCAATGGTCCTCATTGATTCACGCAGCGTCTAGCTAGCATCTCATCCATTCCTTGTCTTCACGGCTTGCCACGACTCCATCTCCGATCATCTTCCGGCGATCCCCCACCATCTAGACCTCCGACGCTCTCGTCTAGTCCCGGTCATCCTTCTCCTCTCCATGCCCTAGCACCGCCGTCCTACTACCATCAAAACAAGAAAATTCCTCACATAGTGATGCCCACAAAGATGTGTAATAAATCCATCAAAGTCCACTCAGTAAAATTTATTTTTCCTCGTTCTAGCTGGTAGCACCGGGAAAACAGAGAAGACTACAAATTGCTTTCAACTGAAAATCCATTTCAAATCAAACTCAAACAAGAGCAATCCAAGCTCAAATTTAGTCAAATACTCATCACAAATCTGGATAGACCTCCACATGGTCCTTCAATCTCCCCCTTGATGAGTATATTTACAAACACAACAAAAGGCATATGTTTTTAGTTTGAAGAGGATGAAAAAGAAAGCAATTTTTTAGTTGCAAAGTCGAACTCGGTCCATAGATAAAAATTGGAACCATGACCAAGTTGATGAAGAGTAATTTAGATTTTAGAGTTAAATTTAAGAAAGAGCAAGTTTTCAATAAAAACTCTAAAATCCAACTAAACATGTCAAATGTGATTATGAGATTATTATCCAAAAGAAGTAGTAGCATAGTTTTACAAAGATCATAAAAACCAAATCAGCATTCACATTTTTATCT
Organism: Otatea glauca; assembly: GCA_036346275.1. NCBI lineage: Eukaryota > Viridiplantae > Streptophyta > Magnoliopsida > Poales > Poaceae > Otatea > Otatea glauca. The sequence goes on from CM070718.1 coordinate 49,319,854, forward strand.
TTTTGGTGATGCCTTTTCTACGTTTTCTCCCCCTTTTGGCAATATAGGCATCAATTTTTTTTATGTATGCATGAAATGCAATCAAAAGAGCTTTGAAAATTATCCAATTGATCAAAATGGTAAGATATTACACCAAGCTTGTCAATTTCAGATATGACTAAACTAAGACATGTCCAAGACCAATACATTTTATGAAAAAGCTTAGTTTCACAATATTTCATTTTAGCATGATTTGACATGTGCAAAACTTAGCAAAGTTTCAAAGCTAGAAGCAAAACCACTCAAGGATCAAATGGAAAACTTAGAGTTCAACCTACTCAACACTTTGGGGAATTTTGAAGTGCATATAAGGTACTTCAAGCTCATTTTTCAATTTATGCAAATTTTCTTTAAGACTTCAAAAACATAGCGGGGTGCAAATGTTTGACATTATTTGCATTCTTTACCCATTTATGTGTTTGATATTTGCTTTTTTTTAAATTGACTCAAGCCATTTTCGATCATCTCAAGAGTAACTATTAAGAGAATGATCTTGGTCATACACAATATATTCCAAGTTCATCCCAAGTGCAATGGGAAGCAATCTCGTGAATATAAAGTGTTGAGATCAATTTTGCACAAAAGAGTCAATTTTTTTATAATTTTCAATTTAGCACATATGAGCAATTCTGAAGGACTCAAATATGGATCAAACAAATTTCACCCAAGTTGCTATAGGGACTCTAGAGAAATCCAAAATTTCACAATTCATGGTAAAAGCCCCTAGAGAAGAAACTTAGTAAACAAAAGCAACATGTTTCGTCATGTTTTCATTTAAAGCTTTCAAATTTTTCAGATTTTAAAAAGCTTAGCATGAAAATGGACATAAATGAAGAACATTTCATTTCGGAAGGAGAGGTTACAAAGCCTCACATTTCATGTGGGCAAAGCTCAAAGTGCATCAAAAACCTCAAAACCTTCAAGGGGGGAAGGCTACCCCTCCACCCCTATTTATACAACTCTTGGGTCACCTACCACCCTTGGATGAGCCTCTAAACCCTAGAGCATCCATCAAGGGCTAGGATTTACCCACTCAACCAGCCATGCAAGGGTTCACCCAAAACCCACAACACATAATAGGTTTTCTTGCACGGTTCTTAAAGCACACTAACTAGACCCGCTAACCTATCAACTAGACCAAGATCCAATAGTCCTCATTGATCCACGCAGCGTCTAGCTAGCATCTCATCTATTCCTTGTCTTCACGGCTTGCCACGACTCCGTCTACGATCATCTTCCGGCGATGCCCCACCATCTGGACCTCCGACGCTCCTCGCCTAGTCTCGCTCATCCTTCGCCTCACCATGACCTAGCACCGTCGTCCTGCAACCATCAAAAACAAGAAAACTCCTTACATAGCAATGCCCACAAAGATGTGTAATAAATCCATCAAAGTCCACTCATTAAAATTCATTTTTCCTCGTTCTAGCCGGTAGCACTTGGAAAACTGAGAAGACTTCAAATTGCTTCCAACTGAAAATACTTTTCAAATCAAACTAAAACAAGATCAGTCCAAGCTCAAATTTAGTTAAATACTCATCACAAATCTAGATAGACCTCCACATGGTCCTTCAGGTTTTGCTTAGATTACAACTAGACACTTTGTCTGTTTTTCGTTGTACATCGGATTGTGGAACCACAACTTGTGTGCTTATTATTATTCACAATTTCAGATTGCATCTTCTAGTTCTTACTTGTGTTCTCGATTCGCAAGTAGGATAAGCTTTATTGGCGAGGCCAACCGTGTTTGAGCGTAGTTGATAACCAACGGAGCCGTGGTGTAGCGATTGCAAGGTTCGATTCTGTTCTGGTTGAAAGCCGGATCTTCAATGTTGAGTTCTCTACCAATAGAATTAGTACTACCTATCGGAAGATCGGGCCACCGTTCGCATCAACGGTAAACATGTTTCTTACTTTAGTGAGAATTGAATGGGCCAACTTTGAATTACTCCACCTATGATATAAGAATTGTATGCTTTAATGCGAGTATTAGAAACATGGCAACAATATCTTTGGCCTAAGGAGTTCGTTATTCATTCTGATCATGAATCTTTGAAGCATATTAGAACTCAAGCCAAACTGAATAAACGACATGCTAATTGGGTTGAATCATAGAGTCATTTCCATATATCATTAAACACAAATAGGGGTAAAGACAATGTAACCACTGATGCGTTATCGAGGAGATATAATATGTTGTCTCAACTTGGTCATAATTTTTTTGATTTAGAGACAATAATGGAGTTATATGCCACTGATTTCGACTTTAAAGATGCATTTGAAAACTGTAGAGAAGGAAGAACATGGAATAAATATGTGCTGAATGATGGATTGTTATGTTGTGCCAACAATCTATGTGTTCTTGCTAGCTCTATTCGCCTTTTGTTTTTACAGGAAGCGCATGGAGGTGGTTTGTTGGGCCATTTTTGAGTGAAGAAAACTGAAGATGTACTAGCCAAACATTTCTTTTGGCCAAAGATGAGACGCGACGTCGAGCGTTACGTGGCACACTGCACTACGTGCAATAAAGCTAAGTCTCGCTCTAATCCACATGGTCTTTATATGTCTCTTCCCGTTCCTAGCGTTCCATAGGAGAATATATCTATGGGCTTTGTTTTAGGATTGCCTAGGACAAAGAGGGGAGAGATAGTATTTTTGTGGTTGTGGACTGATTTTCTTAAATGGCACACTTTATACCTTGTCATAAGAGCGATAATGCTACAAACATTGCTGATTCGTTTTTCATGGAGATTGTACGCCTACATAGAATGCCAAACACAATTGTTTCAGATCGTGATGCTAAGTTCTTGAGTCACTTTTGGAGAAGCTTATGGAATAAATTGGGGACAAAGCTGTTGTTTTCTACTGCATGTCATTTCCAAACCAATAGACAAAAAGAGGTTGTCAATCGTACGTTGTCAACCATGTTGAGGACTATTTTAAAAAAGAATTTGAAGTTGTGGGAGGAGTGTTTACCACACGTTCAGGTTTGCTTATAACAGGTCGGTACACTCTACCACCAAGGTAAGTCCATTTCAGTGCAGTATGTGTTTAATCCTCGTGCTCCACTTGATCTTTTGCCCTTGTCTACTTCTAAAAGGTGAATTTAGATGCTAAGAAGCGTGCTGAATTTATTTTGAAAATTCATGAAACAACTAAGGAGAATATAAAAAGGCAGTGAAAAGTATAAGATTCTTGATAGCTGGTAGAAAACATTTGTCTTTCGAGCCGGGTGATCTTGTTTGGCTACATTTGAGAAGCGATAGGTTTCAGATTTGAGAAAGTCTAAATTAATGCATTGAGTGATGATCCTTTTAAAATACTTGAAAAGATTAATTATAATGTATATAAGCTTGAGTTGCCTGTAGATTTTAGGGATAGTCCCACATTTAATATTTCAGATTTAAAGTCGTACATGGGAGAAGAGGACGAGCTTGAGTTAAGGACGACTCCAATCCTAGAGGGGGAGGATGATGAGGACATCACTCTTTTAGATACGCGCATACATTATGGTCCTATGACAAGAGCTCGTGTGCGTAAATTAAATCATGAGGTGAGGTTATTTCTCGTTGTTCACAATAATGACATTGAGGATGGGATGATACTAAATATTTGTGATGTAGACTACCTAGGAACATGAGAGAAGTACCACCAGACAGCCACAAGCACTCGGTTTGTTGGCACAATTGATTGATGCCAATTGAACTGGTCACCTCAACTCAAGTTGGAGACTTTCAAGGGTGCCATCACCTCAACACAACCACGTCTCCACTGGACTCCACCCTTGCCATGCCAAATCAAGAAGGACTACAAGTTGTCCACAATTCGGGCTCTGTGTTGATTTGGAGTCGGTGACAAAGATCTGCATTAAAACGGGCATATCTCCCTAATACTGAGGCCAATGGAGGAGTTCTTATGCTTGTTAGAAAGATAATGGTGAGATATTTCCAATGGATCTGGTCCCAGCCCCAGATTCATTGTGGATCAGTTGGAATCATCAAATAATATGTTATATTACTATATTGGACTATTTTGGGTCTTGTAAGCATTTGGGGGCCCAAGCTCAGGTTATGTGCACCCCCCCAGTCACACAAACCCTAGCTCAACCCTCTCATGTCCCTCCCTCTCATATACTTAGTAGCCATCGCCTTAGACCCTTGGGTTTTGCTCAGATTACAACTAGATGCTTAGTTTTTCATCAGATATCGGTTTGTGGAACCCCAACTCATGTGCTTAATATAAATCGCAATTTCAGATTGCATCTTCTACATCCTTGCTTGTGTTCTCGATTTGTATGTAGGGATTAGCCTTCTTGGCAAGGTTAATGTTGTTTGTGCATGGTTGATAACCTACGAGCCATGGTGTAGCGATTGCGTGGTTCGAACCGATTCGATTGGAAGCCAAATCGTCAACGTCGAAGTTCTCCATCAATCGAATTACTACTACCTATTGGAAGATCTGGTCACCATTCGCATCGATAGCAAAATGAAGGATGCGAGGCGGCTATGGGCAATGGAGCAAGTGAAGCTTGCTAGCCATGACCACATGGCGCACTATCTCCGCTTCGCCGTGTGTGCCAAAGACGCGACATGGGCGAGAGAGGAGGAGGCGACATGGCATCGGTCGTAACATCGTGTTCACGGCTTGGGCGCGAGCGGGCGGTGAAGCCCTACTTGCAGCGCCCACATGGCTAGCTGGCCCCTCTGCGTGGGCAACGCGTGGCTACGGCCAATCCTTGTCGTGGCAACACTCGGGCAGGGGAAAGACAATGCGGTGATAGGAGGGGGCTCTAGGTGGCTGGCCGGTAGGCCCTCCGGTTGGTGGGGCCTAGCAGCAATGGCTGCAGGTCGGCATTAGGTCGAGCAGGGTCAGAGTACAGTAGCTTCGAAAAAAAATGTGATAGAAGCTGTTGGGCAATTTGATCAGCTCCAAAAATGGATTTAAGTGGTTTGACAATTTCTGTAAAATTTTGTGCAAGTATACCAATGTCCATGTTTTCCATTTTCTTGATCTCACTTGATTCTTTGTTGTATTTTTCAAGATAAAATTCTTGCAAAATTACTATTTTTAGTTTATATTTGAATTTTAAACCATTTAAATGTTGTGCCAAAAATTCTAAAAATTTATGTTTATTCATCTAAACTATTCTAGTATTTTATAAAATTATTAGGCAGGTTAGGTTACTTGGGATTTTTCATAGTTTCCTTTGAATGTTTTAAATTAAGTGAAAAAGGTGTTAAATTCAAAAACAAATCCTGAAAATAAATAAATTCAAAAGTAAATCCAAATGCACAGTGAGAAGCATACTAAACCACTTTATTTCATTTTCTTAATTTCTTAGGATGTTATAGATATTATGCTTATGAGAATGCTTATTTACGCCTCCATAGCAAGGGTCAAACATCATTGGGCTGCACAAATTTAGGTCTGGGTGATGTAACAGTTCTTGTCATGATCTCTTTGCCACACACCAAAGGAAGTGTGAATTAATAGCGGCAACAAAGGTTGGTCATGCTTTGTGGGTAAAGTTGTAGTTCTCTGCAGAGTGTAAATCTTTCCAAAAAGATGCATTTGCGGTCAAGAACGGCTGTGGTTCATCATCACTTAGTCAGTCTTGAATATATTTCGAATATTTTTTTGGAAAATACTGGCTACTCATGTTGCAGATATTATGCCAAGTATAGTAAGTAGGCAATGGATCGATAAACACACTCATGGAGGATTGTGATTTACTCTTACATTATATACTTGTTATTTCTATACATGTCAACGGCTCTTTACAAATTCGGTTTGCAATCTACTATTGTGATTATTGACTAAATCTCACTTTACGCAAAAGTACATGGTAGGATAGCCATTTTCCTTGACATAGCCAAACTTATAAATGTTTATAATTGTGATACACTACGGTCTTGTTGAGTACAAATGTACTCACCCTTGCCAGCTGATATTCAGAGGTAACAAAGTCAAGATCCCCAACAATTCTTATTTTACCATAGGTATCAGGGAATATGGCGATGGCCTTTTCTAGGCTTAATCTAGTCAGTTGCATGTGGATTTTGGGTTGAGGCATACCACTAGACCTTACTACCTTACTGCACTTCCTTTCCGTTACATTTTATTTGGCCAATAACCTGTTTGTTGTAAGAACAATATGCCTCTTGTATAAACATGACTTATGATCTTGTATCTATAGGCCTGTTTTATACAACTCATACTCCTAGATTCTTCTTGAGATCCTATGAAGCTATACCAAACACCCAACATATCAAAATGAGCAGATTCTACTTCTCGAGAGGAGTAGGCCTGAAAATGAGCTAGAGAGGAGAAGCAACATTTTTGTTGATTCTTGTGGGAAGTCAGACTACTACAAATAAAAATACCCTTGGAAGTTGTAATTTTTTAACCTCAAAATGCCATCAAGTTAACCCCCATCCCCGAGGCCCATTGCATACCTGTTTGAAACCCCTCACTCCCGATGTGATAGGGTACATGTGTTCCATGTGATAGGGCAAGGGCAATACGGATCGCCTCGTCTCTACCTCCATTCCACGATTCTGTTTCCTTGGCGCGGTTTTAGCCACGGCCTAGAGTCCGCCACCAAAACCAGATTCCTTCTCCTCCCCGCACCGCCGGCCCCTAAGATCTTCCTCGAGTTCACCGAGCACCACTGCAATTCCTAGCACGACTTCACAGCCATCAGGCTTGCTTGAAGGTTAGCTCGCCGGCCTTCATTCCCCCTGTCATCCCTACTCCTTCCTCTCTGCCGACCGCTTCTCCCTCGGTCAAGCTCACTTTTTTCCATTTATTTTGATTGAATTGTGTAGAATGTTATGAGAAAATTTTAGATCTGTGGGATGGATGATTAGTATAAATTTTTTTATCATGTATATGCTTGCCTGAGATTTTTACAAGTGTTTTTTTGTACAATGCAATCAATTGTGTTTTCAAATACGGAAATAGGGGCAGGACCCCAAACATCATAATAAATAAATTCAAGTGGTGAAGTGGAACGATGAACCGAATGAGAATACGGTAATTGATGACTTTTGCTAATCGACACGCATTACAAGCGGCGATAAACTAGACTCCTTTAGACACGGAAGATTGTGAAGACGCAAAAGTGAGCGAACAACTTGAGGTGATGGATGGTCAACCGAAGTGCCATTGTTCCGGCGCCCGAGTAACTCACAAAGGCCTCGCTTAATGAACTCAACATCCGATGGTTTGATGGGATAGAGGCCGATTCACATTTTCCTTTCGAGAGCAGATTCCTTGTTGCTCGATCCTTGATAAAGAAATACGAGGGTGAAATTCAAAGAAAACGCTCATTATCACGGATAATTTATGAGCAGAGAGGAGATGTTTAGCAATTTCGGGAACATGTAGGACATTTTTAAAGCAAGAGGGCGAGTATCGGCTTTAATTAAACAGAACCAAGATGCGCGATTCGCAAACCAGCTCCATTGCCGACTTGCATCGTGTCGCCACCATGATATTGTTCGCGCATAACCAAAAGGTCCAGATCATCGGTGATGTGGTCCGTCAGCGCTAGTGTCATTGTACCAATTCGGGTCCACCCGTAAGGCGAGGTAGCAGCCATGTTCGCGATGGTGGGTCGCGGTGTAGGAGTCGTCCATCCGGTATCAAACAATCGATTGTCGTGGCCCCTCCTGCCGCAGATCGGCAAGGGGCGCCGGGAAGAACGAGGGCACCGCGACCAGGTGGCCGCGACCACGACCACGCATCACGGCCGCCACGCCGCGCCGGGTGAGCCACAAGCCGGCCACATTGGTGAAGCGCCATCATGTTGGCGCGCCTCCGCTTGGTGTTGAAGCTGCCGTGCCTCAAAGGACAAGAGATGGGCGTAGACATCGTCAAGAGATAGCGCCTCATTCTTGGTGGTCATGGATGTGACAAATGGATCATAGTCCAAACCAAGACCGGCCAAGAGGTAGGCGACCACCTCGTCATCACGAAGAGGGGCATCAGCGGCAGCAAGCTCAGAGGCAAGCCCCTTGATCTTACTGAAGTAGATGGCGGCAGGAAGATCTCTTTTCTTTGTGGTGGCAAGCTCGACACGGATTTGCACCAGCTACGCGGTGCGGTAGCGTAAGAGAACATCTTCTTGATGATGTCCCACGCCTCTTTAGATGTGGTGGCAGCAACCACGTCCCGTAGGGCTTCCTCGGACATCGAAGATAGAAGGCCGCTAAGGACCTATTGGTCTTGATCATACCAGCTCTCATATGCCGGGTTGAAGATGAGAGGGCGCCGCACATCTGTGGAGGCGGAACCTCCTTCTCTCGTGCTTTGAGGAGCCATCAACATAGCCCATGAGTTTCATACTCCGCAATCACGGGAGTAGCTGGGCGCGCCATAGGAGAAAATTGGATTTGGTGAGCCGGATTGTGACGGCATGGTGGATCGGGATAGCAGCGAAAGTTGAGGGCATGGTGGAGGAGGTGGTGGAGGAGGAAGAAGATGAACTTGACATCTTCAAGAAAAATCCTTGGCTCGATACCATGTTAGAAATGGCGCAAGGCTCACTACCCTCTAGGGGCTGCATTCACATGTATATGTGGGCAGGTTTACATGAGAGAATTACATGCAAGAATTAAGGTCAAGCCATAATCGGTGGGCGCATTTCAAAGACAATCAGACGCATTGTCCTATTCTATGTATAGGAATTAGCCTTCCATGTATAGGAAATAGCCTTCCATCTTTAACAAAGCTAAGGAGTTTTGTGTGGCAAACAAAAGTTTCCTCGTGATTTAATACTTATACCAGGTACCCCAGCGGCCCGGAGGTGACAAGCGGTCAGCCTCAAGCCCACTCGACCTAGCGAGCTTCACTGTGCCCTCACCGACCAAAGTACAAGCGTTCCCGACCAAGTAGGGCTCGACCCTCGCGGCGGTCGGGATCCCCAATCCCGACCAAGCTAAGGCAACCTCCACCAAAAAGCCGCGACGACGAGCCTCCACCACCATTGGCCACGTGCCCCACGGAAAGGATCGATCGGTGGATCAGACGAGAGCAGTGGCTCTTTCCGAGATGGTATAATAGGCTGCTGAAGTCAAGCTTCCGTCCCATCAACGATCCACGCATAACACGAAGGCACGTTCCTCTCGAGGCAGCACCAACGTCATACACTGCAACGCCAACTATCGTTAGGCTCACGCGAGCGGTGCGCCATTTCCGACGCAGCAGACTAACCGCCACGCCCACGGGACTACCGGCCGGCGTGGCAAGCCGGGCGACGACCAATCACCGGCGAAGGACTAATGCTCCCGACATAGGTTTTCTCATCCTTCTCTCTCCCAACTTCCCGTGTAACCTGCCCCCTCCAACTGTATAAAGGGAGGCAGGGGCCTCTGGGAGAAGAGGGGGGGCGAGTGCGAGGAAGAGTGTGAGAGTATGTGCGCGCACGCCTTTGAGATCTTCTCTTCTCGCTAGGTCATTACGAACACTTTTGTGTTCAAGCCCTCAACCCTCACTTGTAAACGTTGTGCAGTCATCTGCACTTAAGGCAATATAACACCACCGAATGAACTGGAGTAGGGACTTTCGGCCCGAACCAGTATACACCTTGGGCTCTCGAGTCTAACCATTCAGGGATAGGGAACGTGTGGCCCTTCTGACTTACAAATTTACTTGCCGCGCTCGGCGCCGGCTGGTTGGCGCGCGGTAGGGGCTTCGCGCGTCTTCATCGACATCTCCGGTTTCCCATTCATCTCCCTGATGGCTTTCTTCACCGACGACGGCGTGTCTACGTCGGGGGGCCGAATCCGCTTCAGCTCCCTCGACATCATTGCCACTCCAACGGGTGAGTCACGCTTCGATCCGTCGCCGTCGAGACCGAAGCCGTTGGAAGCCGTGTCTCCATCTCCGACAACCTCGTTGGCCTCCGGCAGAGGCCCCTCAGAGGCCCCTGTGCGGAGCCCAACAAGCGCCCGCCGTCTTTGGCGGTAGCACCCGAGGGCTCGTGAGGGCGACCACGTCGCCTCCCACGAGCTCACTGAGTCGTGGCTATGTCCGCTATATGCGACCTCTGTCACGAAGTGCCGGAAGATTCTTCCACCATGACTCAGGCTTCGACACGGAGCAAACCGCCCATGACGGCACTCGTGAGTGCAACATGGCGAAGCACGTCAACTCCGACCGTAACCCGTGTGGGCTACGAGGGCTCCCATCCAGCGCACTAAGGAGCGGGAGGAGGAATACCGGCCTGGCCCGCGCCTGGCGGCGCTCAAGCTCGCCGCCCGAAGTTTCGGGCGGCGTAGAAAGAGCGGAGGATCAAGGGCCGAGGCTCGATAAGCTCGTGCCGACTGGAGCAGACGAGCCCAACCCCCATCGGTGCTTGGCGGCTGCGCGGCCGCGACGCGTCGATGCGCCACAAGCCGGTGGAGGAATCGATGGCCCTCGGTTCTTCCCCACGTCGAGTCGTAACATGGCTGCATTGCGATCTTTGCTCAGAGGCCTTCCCGAGCCGGACGACCCGAGGCCAAAGCCACGCACTGAATCTCGGTCGGTGGAGCGTCTTTGCTTGCGCAAGACATGCAAGCCTCCGGCCCACCATCTCGGCGCCACCTCGCCGCCGGACCGCACCACCTCGGGCGGTACCGGTCCAAAGAAAGGTGGCGACACGTCAAGAACAACCCGTGCCTCGCTCACCGGTGCGCCCGGCGCCTCGGCGACGACTACGACGCCCGCACCACCCTCGGCGCGAAAGAAAAGCGGTGGGCGGCCGCCACTCGCGTGTTGCGGACAACGGACGCCGCAATCGCGGCCCAAGCCCGGCGGTCCGGGACCATGAGCTTTACGTCAAGGGATCCGCCATGCGGATTTCCCGCCGGTTCGGGCATCGACCAACATAGTTAAATACACCGGCCACGAACCCCGCCAGATGGCTCAAGACTACCGGCTAGCGTGCGGGCGGGAGGAGCGGCGGATGACCTCTTCATCATCCAATACCTCCCTATTTACTCGCGGACTCGGCTCGAGCTCGCTCGAGTACTTGCCCGCAAGACCATCAAGAACTGGGCGACTAAGACCCTTTTGTCGGTAACTTCGTGGCACTTATAAGCGCCTCGAAACTCCTGGGACTCAAGAGTCGCAGCGCAGCCGAGAAACTCTCCGGATTACATCCGCGCTTCTCCGCCAATGCAACGAGCTCTCGACATCTCCGACGCCACGCCGTGGGGCGTTCATCTACGCACCTCTTGCAAGACCTTGGTGCACAACCGGGTTGCGTTAAGCCCGTAACCACCAAGGAGCTTCGACATCGCCATCAACCACGCCTCGGCGAGGCGTGGGGGCCATCTTCAAGATGGCAAGACTAAGCAAGAACCCGGTCCGAGCCGTCCCCTCGACCGCTCCGATGGCGGAGTCGGCACGGAAAATGTGTTCGCGAGGTCCAAGTGGTCGCGCCGCCGACCGCCCGCCAAGCAAAGCAGCGCGACCGCCGTCGCTCCCACCACTTGAAAAGTTGATGGACAGCCCGTGCCCACACCACGGATTTCCGTCAAACACAAGTACCGGGACTACGAGGTCTTAAGGCGTTTCCTCTCGGCACTTCACGACGCCATGGGGGCAAAGGAAAGAAGCCGGCCCCGGCCCCACAGGCCTCGGAGAAGTTGGTGGACGACGAGTTCCTAGAACCCGACGGCTACCTCATGATCTTTGGCAGACCGGCATGCTACGCCGACAAGCGTCGGCTCAAGCTCGCCAACCGCGAGGTCCATACCGCCACACCAGCCGTCCCCCAATATCTTCGGTGGTCGGAGTCCCCGATCACCTTCGATCGGACTGACCACCCCGACCACGTCTCGCAGCCGGGGAGATACCCGCTTGTGATCGACCCCATTGTGGGGGAAAAGTGCCTCACAAAGGTGCTAATGGACAGTGGCAGCGGTCTCAACATCCTTTATGTTGAGACACTCAACGCCATGGGGGTCCCTCGCTCGAGTCTCCGACTGAGCAAGGCGCCTTTCCACGGCGTCATCCACGGCCGCCAGTTTAACCGCCCGGCAAGTCGACTGCCGTCACCTTTGGAGGACCGGAAAATTTATGCACCAAGACCCTCACTTTCGAGGTCGTGGATTTTCCCGGATCATACCATGCCATCCTGGGGAGGCCGTGCTATGCCAAGTTCATAGCGGTCCCCAGTTACACCTATCTCAAGCTGAAGATGCCCGGGCCACGAGGAGTCATCACCGTGGCTTCATCCTTCCACTTTCTTACAATCGCGAGCGGCGGCGATTATGAGCCAGCCTCGCGATCATCGCGTCCGCCGAAGTTCGCCAACCTCCGGAGGGAAGCCTCCGAGTCCGCCCCTGAGTCTAGCAAGTCGGGGGCGGGATCCTTCAAGTCCGCTGAGGACACGAAGAAGGTTGCGGTCGATCCCGGCGATCTGACCAAGACCGTGCGGGTCGGAGCCACGCTCCCCGCCAAATAGGAAAGCGCGCTCGTCGACTTCCTCCGCGCCAACAACGACGTCTTTGCATGGAAGTCCTCCGACATGCCAGGAATTCCGAGGGAAGTCGCCGAGCATTCCTTAGGCATCCGACCAGGCTCAAGGCCGGTCGTCCAACGCCTGCGCCGCTTCGACGAAGAGAAGCGCAGGATCATAGGGGAGGAGATCGCCAAGCTTTCGGCTGCAGGGTTTGTAAAAGAGGTGCGCCACCCCGAGTGGCTCGCCAACCCTGTACTTGTGAAAAAGAAGAATGGGCAATGGAGAATGTGCGTTGATTATACGAGTCTGAACAAGGCATGTCCCAAGGACCCGTTCCCCTTGCCCCGCATCGACCAAGTCATCGACTCCACTGCGGGGTGCGAGTTCCTTTCCTTTCTGGATGCCTACTCGCTATCACAAGATATCGCTAAAGGAGTCCGACCAGCTCGTGACCTCCTTCATCACTCCGTTTGGCTCATTCTGCTACGTGACAATGCCGTTCGGTCTAAAAAGCGCGAGCGCCACATACTAGCGATGTATGCAAACGTGTTTCAACAACCAGATCGGGCCGCAAAGATTGAGGCATACGCCGACGACATCGTCAGAAAGACCAAGAAGGTCGACGACCTCATCACCGACCTAGAGAGACTTTCGCAAATCTCCGCGGTTCGCATAAGCTCAACCCCGAAGTGTGTCTTCGGGTCCCCAAGGGAAAGCTACTCGGTTTCATCATCTCTGGCGTGGCATCGAGGCCAAGCAGAGAAGATCTCGGCGATCACAAGGATGGGCCAGTCGGCAACCCGAAAGGGTCCAAAGGCTAACCGATGCCTTACGCCTTGAGCGTTTCGTGTCTCGCCTTGGCGAGCGCCGATGCCGCTTCACAGTCGCTTAAGAAGTCCGACCGCTCACCGACCTAGGAGGCTCGGGAGGCCTCACCCGCTTGAAGGCCTTCCTGCCCTCACCCCGATCCCCGGCCGTCCCAAGACCGGGCGAACCGCTGCTCCTTTACATCGCCGCCATGACCCAAGTTGTCAGTGCGGCCCTCGTGGTGGAACGAGCGGAAGAAGGCCGTGAGCTCAAGATACAACGGCCGGTCTACTTCATCAACGAGGTGCTTTCCGAGTCCAAGGCTCTGTACCTACAGTGCGTATCGCTTCACGCAGACTCATCACAAAGAGAAAATTGGTCCACTACTGACCAACGGACACGTCACCGTGGTGACCACGTCGCCACTCGGCGAGATCATCCACAACCGCGACGCCTCGTAAGGATAGCCAAGTGGGCACTCGAGCTCGATGGTCACAAGATATCATACGCCTCGAACGGCGATCAAGTCGCAGTTCCAGTCGACTTTCGTCGCCGAGTGGATCAAGCCGTGCACCACCGGCTCCAAGACCCCGAGTCATCGACGATGTACTTCGATGGATCCTATACCAAGAACGGCGCCGCCCGGGAGTTGTTATTGTTTCCCCACGAGAACAGACTTCAATACATGATCAGTGCTGCTTCGATGCGACCAACAACATCGCCGAGCACGAGGCTCGCCAATGGTCTCGGATCGCTGCCGACCTCGACGCTCGCCGACACTACATCCACGGGGACTCCAAGCTTGTCGTCGACCAGGTCATGAAGGCTGCGGAGCCCCGAGACACCCGGATGGCCGCGTACTATCGAGATGTGCGCAAGCTCGAGGAACGGTTCAAGGGTTTCGAGCTCCACCATAGCTACAGATGCTACAACGGTGAGGCCGATTACCTAGCCAATCTTGCCTCCAGCAGAGAGCCAGTCCCCCCTGGGATCTTCGTCTGCGACCTTCCGCTGCCTTCTATCCGGATGGACCCAGTGGTCGAGCGGCCTTCCGACCCACCGGTCGCGGCTACTCCGATCGCCGTGCGGTCAGGCGTAGATCCTACCGGGTCGCACGCAGCGTGTTAACGACTGAATCCGACTGGAGGAAGCCCTTCATCGATCGTCTGACGGACGGATCGCTTCCCTCTGACCCGACCGAGGCCCGGCGCCTCGCCCGTCGGGCGAAATCCTTCGTCCCGTCGGCCGGACCTTTACAAAGGAGTCCCTCTGGAATCTTCCAGAGGTGCATCCTGGCCGACCAAGGGAAACATTACTTGCTCGATATCCATGGCGGTGTCTGCGGTCACCATGTTTGCGCCACCGTCCCGGTAGGAAAAGCCTTTCGACAAGGTTTCAATCGGCCGACCGCGTGTCCGACGCCGAGCGCGATTGTACGCACTGCGAGGATGCCAATTCTTCGCCCGTGACAGACGATTCTGCCACCAAGCCTTGCGGACGATCCCCATCACATGGCCATTTGCGCTTGGGGACTCGATCCGGTCGGCCCTTCAAGAAGGCACCGGGGCTTTACTTCACCTCTTTGTCGCGTGGACAAATTCACCAAGTGGATAGAGGCTGCCGGTTGTGAGCGCCACGCCGGTGCAGCGCCACCTTCTTCCGCGACATCGCCTTCCTGCTCGAGTCCCTAACTCTATCATCACCGACAACGGGACACAGTTCACGGGGAAGGAATTCCTCGAGTTCTGCGACGACTTCAACATCCGCGTCGATTGGGCAGCCGTGGCCCATCCGAGGACTAACGGCCAGGTCGAACGCGCGAACGGCATGATCCTCTAAGGGCTCAAGCCACGGATCTTCAGTCGACTGAAGCATTTCGCGGGGCGATGGGTGACCGAGCTACCCTCCGTCCTCTGGAGCCTGCGGACCACGCCAACTTGGGCGACCGGGTTTACGCCATTCTTCATAGTGTTCGGTGCCGAAGTTGTCTTGCCAACCGACCTGGAATACGACGTCCCAAAATTACAATCCTTCGACGAGGCTCGGGGGCTCATCTCACAACAAGATGCCACCGACCAGCTCGGCGAGGCGCGCGATGTGGCCATTCTACGATCGGACAAATATCAACAAGCTCTACGACGTTACCACAACCGTCAGGTTCGAGGGCGATCCTTCAATCTTTGGCGACACTGGTCTGCGTCGGTCCGACTCACCAAAGACAGCATAAGCTCGCCACCACAGGAAGGCCCCTTCACCGTCGTGGAGGTTTTTCGACCCGGCACCTTTCGACTCAAGGACGCGGATGGTCACGTCCTCTCTAACGCATGGAACATAGAAAAGTTAAGGCGTTTCTATCCCTAAGTTCCTTCCTTTTTCCTTGCATCGTCTTTACCTTTCCTTCCGAGAGCACACAGGCGCCAGTGCGCCTCAAGGGCTGCCCGTTAGCGCCCCGTTCAGTATTTCGATCGGCGCCATCGGGTAGGTGATCCGCCACCACCGTGGTCCTTCCCAGCGGTAACCCTCTCGACCCGAAAGTGCTCGGCCCCTCGCCCGGCGGCTATGGTTGCAGTAGCACTTTGCGTAAGAAGGAAATACCGAGCGGGCGACCTTTGGTCGGTCGGGAACACTCCTCCCCCGCGCAAACACAGCTAACTCACGCGCTTATGCGGGTCGGTGACCCGACCAGTCACTAGGTCCTTCCCGAGCGGTAACCCTCGACCCGAGTGCTACGGCCTACGCCCCAGCGGCTATGGTTGCGATGTAGCACTTAGCGGAAGAAGGAAGTGCCCGAACGGAGCAACCTTTGGTCGGTCGGGAACACTCCTATCCCTCACAAGTGCGTGTGAATGCTGCGTAGCCGAAGTTCCTATCCTCTTTGCCCTTCCCGAAGTGACCCGACCTACGCATAAGCGACCCCAGCGGTCCTTAAAGCTATGGCCGGTCAAGCGCTCACCACAACATAAAAGAGGGCAAGAGGCATAATGGAACTTTCTAAGTTTTAAGATTATTTACATACAATAGTCTTTACAATAAAGGGGGACGTATCTAACTTCTCCCTATTCTTTTTGGAGGGCACTCATGGCGAGATGTGGTCGGCGATCTCGAGCGTGCGGCTCGACTTGGGCTCGAGCCTGTCGATCTCGTCATCGGTCCGATTCCCGGCAACACCACTGCTCACCACCGCGAGGTCGATGCCATCATAATGGGAGTTGGTGTTGACCAACGCCGAGGAGGCTCCAAGCGTGGCACCCATATCACGCGACTCTCGACGCGTTCCCGGACTCGAGCCAAGACGATGGCAGTGCGCTCGAGCTCGCCACGTTCCGAGCACCCGGTCGCGAGACATTCGCCGACCCTTGAAGGGCCTCCACTCGCGGCCAACTCGTCCGACCACCCTCGGCGTCCTTCACGCCGCATCAAGCGTCGCGCCCGTGACCGCCAAGGCCACGAGCTGCAGGCGCCCTTCCGCGCCTCCACGGCGTCACCAAGGCTCTTCCGCAACTCTGCGGGTTGGGGTCGTGTCAACACAAAGATCAGAGCTCTTACGGCCTGCAGAGCTCTCCAAATCGCCAAGATCGGCCACTGACATGGCCAGTTCACGCTGGGCGGCGTCGCGCTCACGTCGCACTAGCTTGGCAGCCTCCCGGACCTGGGCCATCTCGCCCCGAAGGTCGGCCGCCTCCGACCGCACAATCGCCTCCCCGGCCACGGCCAGATCCTTGGCATCGCTTGCCCCCGCCAAGAGGGATTCGAGCTCTGCCACCCGCGCAGCCAAAGACTGGCTCGCCTGGCGCTCCTCGAGCAGGACTTGGGCGGACTGAGCTAGCTCCTAGCGAGCCTCCTCCACTGCCTTTTGCTCACAGCCCAGGGCCTCCCGAGCGTCGCGCAGCTCGGGGCGTAGCCGGTCGCACGCCTCCTCGGCGGCTAGCCTCCAGCCGTGCACGCCCTTGATGAACCGCGACTTGTCCCCCGAGCGGGCATGCAAGCGTTGTAAGGCGCAACACTCCATTAGCTCACGACGAACCTGTCAAAAGTCACAAGAGACAAGTCTCGACGACTTACCAGGCTAATCGGAAGAATCTTGTCGGTAACCGCGTCCAGCGCCTTGCTGGAACTCTCGAGGGCGAGAGCTAGGTCCTCCTGGATCCGCCTGGTCTCAGCCGCGGCGCGCTTGATACCATCTTGAAGGATACCCCACTCGCGGCCCTCCGCTAGGTCGTCCATCGAGATGGTCGGCCCGCCGAGTTGGCCGCCCACTGGCCAAGTTAACGTAGGCGGGGGCAGCAGGTCAGAGCTGCTTGGGTCGGCCCCGGCGACTAACGCCTGAGGGAGGTCACTCGGCACCTCCCACCGCGATTCTGGGAGGATCGACCCGGACTCCTGGATCGCCCCCTCCAGCTGGCCCCTGGGCGGCGGGGTCACCACCGCTTCAGGGAGCCGGACCGCATCCGCCGGCGGGCTCCCTGGCGGCGGCGGTGGCAATTCCACCCGACCTCCCTCGACCAAAGGAGGGAGACCCGGCTCGCCGAGGACGATCGGCGCGCCCTCGCCCGACCACCAACCCGGAACCGTCGTCCGCTTCCACCGATAGCTCCGACGCTTGCCGTCATGAAACCGACGACCGGTCGAAGCGGCCAGCGTCTCCCCGACCCGTGCTCTGCTCTCCTCGGTCAGTCGCGCCGATGTTAAGCTTGGGGTCACAGTTGCGACTGCCCCTGAGTAAACATTGCGCGCCACGGGCGATCAGTAACATTGCCCAGACTACCCTACTATCACCAAAGTCGAAGAAAGGACACTTATCTGCGTTGACCGGACGCTTGCGGCGATCGCGCCTCTTCGCTTGGTCCTCCTTGCGAAGCGAGTCGGCCTTCCGCTTCCCGAGGATGATCCGACCGGGACATCTCCGCTTGGGTACGGCGTTGGCGGCACTTGTGCGCTTCGCTTCCCGCCACGATCGGCGACGGACAGATACTGTGGTACGAATCTCCGCCGGTTTCAAAGGTCTGCTTGCGGTGGAGGTCGACCGCCGCAGATGGTCTCCGATATCGTCCTCGCGCATGCTCTTGCCGCACGCTCCTTCTCCCGCTGCCTCCTCTTCTCCTCTTTGCGCTTCTTGCGCTCCGCCTCAATCACAAGAAACTTTGCGCTGGCCTCTGCCCTCATCACCTTCTCCCCGCAAGAAGGCTCAGAGACCATCCCGCCGAGCCCCTAGGAGCGCGAAAACCTCGACGTGCAAAAAAACGCCAACACCGAGGGGAGAAGAAAAAGGAGAAAGAAAGCTACACTCAAATTACTGTGTTCTGCAGATTTGAGTGAAACGGCTCGGTGGTGGCGGCCACCACATCGGTCGCGCTTCCGCCCATAACGGCGGATACCCGCACCCTAACCTCCGACAAGGGGAGTTCCTCCGCCATCATCCTTGCCGGGTCGATCGGTCCCTCAAATTTGAACATTGGGAACGGCCGATCCATGAGGCTCAGACGCATCTTCATGAATGCGCTGCACAACGACGCTACCAAGAAGACCCCGCTTCTTCGGGCCTTGATCCGTCCGTTATCACCTCCACTCGGTTCCTTTCCTTCCGTTTCGCCCCTGCACCCCATGAGGGCTTCATCTCCGGAGCCGACCGGTAGCCGAGCGCCGTCCCCGAATTCTTGGCGTAAAGCCACTCGGAGTGCCACCCCCGGTTGGACGATGGCAGTTTCACGTCAATATAATCGGATGCGCGCCCCGTGCGCAGCTGGAAAGCCACACCTTCGACAGGCACTGATACATCCGAGAATTTGTCTTTCCTTAGTCGGGCCTGGAAGAAATGCCTCCACAGCGCCCAGTGGGGCTCGATCCCCAGGAAGGCTTCACAGAGTGTGATGAAGATGGCGATATGAAGGACCCCGTTGGGGTTGAGATGATGCACCTCCGCCTCGCAATGGTGCAGAAGCCCGCGCACGAACGGGTGCAGCGGGAGCCCGAATCCACGCTCAAAGAAAGAGGTGGGCACCACGACCTGCTGCTTCGGAGCGGGGCGGTGGCCCGGTCGGCACTCTCCACCCGAGATATCTCGCGAGGCAGAACCCCTTCTTACTAAAACGAGCGCTGGCCGGGATGGATGGAGCACGCTGGCCACGACATCTCCGAGAGAAGTGGTGAGAAGATGAGAGGAGAAAGTTGGAGGTTCCCTCCCTTTTTTCTCTCTTTTGCTCTTGCGGTCTTTTTTTCAAGCAAATGCGGGAAGACGGGGAAGGCAAGGGCAAGGGGTTTGCTCAAATGCCCCCGCACCCTATCTATAGGAGTCGGGCGGACGCCTAGCCAAACAGACGCCTGGCCAAGCGGGCGACAGCCGAATAAGACACCTCCTCGCATGAAGCGTCGCACACGCCCTCGTTTGCCGTGCCAGCCACCGAGCGAGCGCCGACCCGAGCAAGCGATAATCAAGCAGACACCTCCTCGAGTGAGGCGTCGCGCACGCCCTCATTTCCCGTGCTAGGTAACGCCCCGTTTCCAATCCCTCTCTGCATTTAATCCTGACAAGATCGTAAGAACCAGAAGACACCGCCTCGTCACAGATCCCGAGACCTCTCTGCCTCGCCTTTTAGCTGTGATGGTTGCCCCGGGGCGTGTGCGAGAGGCCCCTTGGGTCGCTGAGGCCCCAAAATGGCAAGAGCTCGATGGCTCACGCCAGGGGCCCAGCCGAAAGCTGTGGGTTCTAAAGGCTGATCCCACAAAGTGGGCATAAGGCCGCCCCAGCAAAAATTGAGCGAGGGGCGAGTGTGAGGCGAGCCCCCAGTGGGCCTCAAGTTGGGCTAGCTGACGGCCCAATCGCCAAAACTCGCGTCCGAGACCATACTTCACACTCTCCCGGGAGCCCATTGATGGGCGACAGCCAGCTGTGCTCTGGGTCGGCAGACGACCCAGGGTCCGATACGGGATCGAGTAAAGAAAGGTTTTTGTGGGTCGCCCCACAGCGGGCCCGGATATCCTACTCTGGGACCGTCCGCTCGGAAGGGTGCCCCTTGGGCGGGACCTCCCAGGACCCACTCGGACCACCCTTTATTTAGCTCCACGAGCACGGCATTCAAACCAACACGGGTAAACGCGCGTCGCTCACCCCCTCCAGGTCCCACACCTGCGGACGGGGCGTATACGCGTGGGATAGACGGCGGTCACTCCTCTCGCAGCTGCCCTCGCCGGACGAGGACTCGGGATGGATGCCCCATGTCCAGCTACAACGTAAAAAGAGCGCCGTCCAGCTACGACGTTAAACGAGCACTCGGACACCCGAACCTCACGGAGAGGCATCTGGTCATCCCTGCCGAACAAGGCACGGTCTAGCTACGATGTTAAACGAGCACTCGTACACCCGAACCTCACGGAGAGGCATCTGGTCGTCCCTGCCGACCAAGGCACGGTCTAGCTACGACGTTAAACGAGCACTCGGACACCCGAACCTCACGAAGGGCATCCGTCGCCCCGCCACCAAGGCACGGTCTAGCTATGACGTTAAACGAGCACTCGGACACCCGAACCTCACGGAGAGGCATCTGGTCGTCCCTGCCGACCAAGGCACGATCTAGCTACGACGTTAAACGAGCACTCGGACACCCGAACCTCACGGAGAGGCATCTGGTCGTCCCTGCCGACCGAGGCACGGTCTAGCTACGACGTTAAACGAGAACTCCGACACCCGAACCTCACGGAGAGGCATCTGGTCGTCCCTGCCGACCGAGGCACGGTCTAGCTACGACGTTAAACGAGAACTCCGACACCCGAACCTCACGGAGAGGCATCTGGTCGTCTCTGCCGACCGATGCACGGTCTAGCTACGACGTTAAACAAGCACTCGAACACCCGAACCTCACGGAGAGGCATCTGGTCGTCCCTGCCGACCAAGGCACGGTCTAGCTACGACGTTAAACGAGCACTTGGACACCCGAACCTCACGGAGAGGCATTTGGTCGTCCCTGCCGACCAAGGCACGGTGTAGCTACAACGTTAATCGAGCACTCGGACACCCGAGCCTCACGGAGAGGCATCTGGTCGTCCCTGCCGACCAAGGCACGGTTTGGCTACGACGTTCTGGTCGTCACCCAGGAAAGAGCGATCACTTACTGATTGCCCGTTCTCGAGGGCCAGGTTAGTCGAAAAGAGCGCCTGAGACAAACTCATCGCAAAGACATTCATAAAGGAAAAGGAGATTTCATTACTGGCCAACAGGCTCGAACTTTATAATATTACATAAGGTACCCGGAAGGCTCGAACACTACGCAAAGCTACATGATATGGTGGAGCTATTTCAGCACCAAGTATCATATCTTGAGCATCCCCGTTGCGTCAGTGCGGTCGCACGGACGGCTACTAACGCCGGAGTCCGTCGGCGCCGCCTCCGCCGCACCGACAGCGACCGGCGCGTCAGTTCCCGCCGCCGCCGCACCGGCGGCGCGCTCGCGCCATCGCCTCTAAGAGGGCCCTCCTTACCACCTTGAGCCTTGGAACAGCCTCGAGCAGCGCGTCGACGGCGGCGATACCTCGGGCTACGGTTTCTTTCTCCTCCCTGAGCTCGGTCATCGCCGTCGCATCACTCGCCGAGCTCGGCCATGGGATCTTCTTCCTCCACCTCGACATCACCACCAAAGCTGAAGATCAGTGGATGCCTCAAAGCCATTTCGAGGATTACGAAAGAGGACTTTGGTTTGAGGGACAATTTTTCTAGTAAGCGGTGGCACCCTTATATATATACCCAAACAAAGGGAGATCGAACGTCTCCAAAATAAATGCGAGCACAGGAAAACGAAGCGCCCTTCACCAGAACCCGAGGCGGCCAAGAAGACGTACGGTCAAGGCGCGACAAGCCATACGCGGCGCGCGCAACGAAGCGATTAAAAGCTTTCGGCGGTTCGAATGCCCCCGGCCAGCCTCCGGGGCAGCCGTCGGATGCGTTGGGGCACACCTGGCGGAAACCGGCCGATCCAGTGTGTCGGACCGACCAGTCGGGCCCGGTCACCGTCCGCAATCAAGTTCAACCCCCAACCGTATCTGACGAACTCGCTCGGGGGTTCGGGGGCTACTGACGAATACTTATACCAGGGGTACCGCAACGGCCCAGGGTGACATGCGGGCTGCCTCAAGCCCAGCTCCGACCTAGCGAGCTTCACCAGGCCCTCTACCGACCAAAGTACCTGCGGGGCTACTAAGGACGCCTGTCCCCGACCGATCGGGACAAGCGTTCCCGACCAAGTAGGGCTCTCGACCCCCGCGGCAGGTCGAGATCCCCCAATCCCGACCAAGCTAAGGCAACCTCCGCCAAAAAGCCGCACGACGAGCCTCCACCAGCCATTGGCCACGTGCCCCACGGAAAGAATCGATCGAAGTGACTGTACGAGAGCAGGTGGCTCTTTCCCGAGATGGTATAATGGCTGCTGAAGTCAAGCTTCGGTCCCATCAACCACCACGCATAATACGAAGGCACGCTCCCTCCCGAGGCAGCACCAACGTCATACACTGCAACGCCAACTATCGTCAGGCTCACAGAAGGCAGGTGCGCCATTTCCCGACGCAGCAGCTAACTGCTCTGCCCACCAGGACTACCGACCCGGCGTGGGCAAACCGGGCGACGACCAATCACCGAAGCGAAGGACTAATGCTCCCGGCATAGGTTTTCTCATCCTTCTCTCTCCCAACTTCCCGTGTAACCTGCCCCCTCCAACTGTATAAAGGGAGGCAGGGGCCTCTGGGAGAAGAGGGGGGCGAGTGCGAGGAAGAGTGTGAGAGTATGTGCGCGCACGCCTTTGAGATCTTCTCTTCTCGCTAGGTCTTTACGAACACTTTTAACGTTCACTTGTAAACGTTGTGCAGTCATCTGCACCTAAGGCAATATAACACCACCGAACGAACTGGAGTAGTGACTTTCGGCCCCGAACCAGTATACACCTTGGACTCTCGAGTCTAACCATTCAGGGAAAAGGAGCGCGTAGCCCTTCTGACTTACAAATTTACTTGCCGGTGCTCGAAACGCCGACACCTCGTGTTCCAACAACTCTGTGTCGGTCTACCTTGTGCTCTCTAAAAAAATTCAATCCTTTATAACGAGTACAAATTAATTGTACCTAGATTGTCCAATATTATAAGAATGCACTGTCTCGGTAAATATTTTCTCCAAATGTACAGTGCAGAGAAAGCAAAATAATCCACGTACATTGATCACTTCCTGTAAATCATTTCAGCCTTAGTCCCCCATACATGGCACAATTAATGTCCGGACAAATTTATCTTTTGGAGTGTCTAGCTTCCAATACAGTACACAGGCACACAGCTATGCCAACTTTGATCCGTTCTTCCAAGTCCAGTTGTCTCCATGTTATGTTCCTCTTCACTGCCAATTCTACTCATCCACCTCCAGCCGACACGTATCAGATCTGCCACAATCTTAGCCACTCCAGAGTATGTCAGAACCAAGATCACTTATTCCTATGCTCCACGAAGTCCTCACAATGCTATGAACATAGGCTGTGCAGGCACTAATTAACCAGATAGGCTAGCTACGATCGTTCTCGGGAATGATTCACCAAGCTGCAGCATCACACTTAAAATAAAAAATTGAGGTAGCTATATCCAAGTAGGTTGACATCTATCCTTCGTGTGGTTATGTAGGCAGTAACCTGTTTAGATAATGGCTAATTTTTATCCATCTTAAAATTTTGATTCCCAAAGTTCAATATTTCTGAATTTTCCGGAAAACTTCTGTTTTTTTTTCTGCTTTTATTGAATCGCTTAAAAGGCCATCTAAACCCTAGGGTTCTGTTTGCACCAAAATTTGGCAAACTTGGTCAAAATCGGCAATAAAGTCAAAAATGCGGGATTAACGGACAGGATTGGAAAGATTTGAAAGTAATTGGTAACAGCAAGATCTTTTAAGAAAAAAGTCGTCCGAGATAAGGCCAATACGAATCAGGACTTGAAACGTGTTGTAAAAGGATACGATTGGCCGATGGGTATAAAAGAAGGGTCGAAGCAAATTGCAGGATCATCCAACACATACAAACAACCAGCTTTACTTTTCATCTATTTTTCCTGTCGACTAGGAGTAGTTCTTGTAATTTAGCCTTTGTAATCGATCTTGATCAATAAAGTTGCGCATCGCCGATTGTTGATCTTCGTCAATTACGCCCCAGGTTCGATTTATTCTGATTTTGTTGCGCATCGCCTTCTTCAGAATCGATCTGCCTTTATCCTCTGATTAGCCTTAATCGGCTAATTAGATTTACCTTGTTACTTTGATCTTGATCGGCTTCAAGCTGATTGAGTCTAAGCCGATTGATCTTGACGATCGGCTTGAGTGAATTTTATTGTTTTTTCCTTGTCGATTACAGGTCAAATCGACTGGCACGCTCTGAACCCGGTGTTCGTCTGGTGTGCTGTTGTCAGAAACCCTACCTCAAGTTTTTGACGCCAACACACTCTTGGCACGCCCGGTGGGACAATGTCCACGTCAGGGAAATCGATTCCGCCGTCTGATCTCAACACAGAAGCTATAATCGTCCCAACAATGGACGATTTAACCGTAGAACAACGTCAAGAGATTGAAGATCGGAAAGCCGCGTTAGAAGAGATGATGCTAAATTGCTACCAAAAGACTAGACGTGGCGTTACACAAAAATCCGCCCTGCCGACGGTCAATACCCTGGGAGACACAGGTGCAGCAGAAACGGTAAGTCGATATCTACCCGCTCAGGCCGAATTATCGGCTATGATTAACCAATCTGTGCACCATGCTTTAATAAACCAATCATCGGCTCTGGTAACGACTCTTAAGCCGATGATAGCAAATAGCGTTAAATCTATTGCCCAGGAGTTAGCCTCGTCAGGAAGCCTGCATGACCCACTACAAGCTCTGCCAAATTATCCTGTTTTTTCAGTATCACAAAACACGCAGAGCACACCAGCCGATCCTAAACCATCGGCTATGACCTCACCTCCCACGATGATGCCCACACAACCTACGGTCATATTGCCTAGGGATCCTCGGTCAAGTGGGGTGAGCCATTACCACGCCTATACCGACGCCGCTAAGTATGATCCATCCATCAATCTACCACCGTCGGCTCCTTTTTACGCTTTTCCCCAATCGGTTTCACAGCCGATTGGCTCCGAGAGATATCCCCAAGAGCCTACCCTGCTTAGAAACCCGGGTCCACACAGGGTAGTAACGTACTCAGAACCATTTATCCCGGTGCCGGAACCACAAATTAGGCATAATCGGCACGATCAGTATAATCGAATGCCGACGGCACGGCATAATTGGCAACCCGAGCTTGCACTCGGGGTGCAGGATGCAGATTATGATCGACATTATCAAGGGCCTGCTGTGCCAGTGGCCGATAATGCCAATTGGACCGATCAGATCTGTACCGTTTTGAGGGATCAGTTTGGCATACAACCAAAAGGAAAAGTGATCGGCTATAGAAAGCCGTACCCGATTACATAGATCGCATGCCTTACCCTCATAATTTCAGAGTCCCGGACTTTGCCAAATTCTCCGGGATGATTCTATCACTACCCTGGAGCATGTTGGGCGCTTTATCGCACAATGCGTGAAGCGGCCCGATCCGACGGGTTAAAAATTAGGTTATTTCCGTTATCTTTATCTGGGGCAGCATTTACTTGGTTCACTTGTTTGCCTCCGAATTCGGTCCATTTATGGAACGATTTGGAAAGCCGATTCCATGAATACTTCTTTTCGGGCAGTTTAGAGTTAAGAATTTCAGATCTGAGTTCATCGCCAAAAGTTTGGAGAATCGGTAACAGATTACATCAAAGGTTTAGAGAAATCAGAATCGTGTTTTAGCGTTCGTTACACGACAATCAACTCGCCGATTTAGCATTTCAAGGTTTGATCCTCCTCTTAGGGAGAAATTCGGTGGGCGAAATTCACCGACCTTAGCCACTTATTGCATCGCGATCGGCTCAAGAAAACCGATTCACTGACAATAAGGTGTTTAATGGTAGATTTAAAAATAGTAACAACAAGGAAAAGGATAAGGCTAAGGTCAATATGGTTGAATATTGTCCTAGTGATTCGTCGGAAGACGAGGAAGCAGAAATAAACATAACCGAATGGGTAAAAGGATCCAAGAAATCCTTAGTCCATTTCTTGGCTTAAGCCGACTAGGAACAAATCGGAGGTCAAATACTCTTTCGATGTTTCCAAGTGTGATCGTATTTTGATTTACTACGCAAGAAAAGATAATACGATTGCCGGAGGGACATGTGATACCGTCGCCGATGAGATCAAAAACGCAGGTATTGCAAGTGGCATCATTCTTATTCACATAACACTAATGACTGCAATATCTTCCGTCAACAGATCCAGTCTGCTATTGAAGATGGTCGGTTGAAGTTTGCCGATAAGCCGACCATGCAGGTAGATGTTGATCCGTTTTCTATCAATATGGTACATTGCTCGCTAAAGGAAAAGAGCCGATGCAAGACGAGCAGAAAAAAGATCGACAAGTCGACATACAATCAAGCTCGGACGGCGGCCAGACACTGAAAATTACCATCGGTTCCTTACAAATAGAAGCCGATCGAGAAGGAAAAATTCAAGGACCATCAAACCCAAGGGGAATCCCCAGGTGGGTAAATGGTACAAAGCAGAGAAATCTCCATCTAGACGGCCCGCGAAAAGGTTTGGTCCAACGTTCTCACAATTAATGGAGAAGTATGAAAGGATGAATAGCCGACCACCGCATCATACCCGCGGTCGGATAATTTGTACCGCATGAGAACGTGGAGAGGGACATAGAAAGTGTCCTTTTGGCAATTTCTTTGGAGAGGAGAGTAGCGTTGCCATCACCGTATACCTGCCCGATGGAACATTATCCTCGAGACGATTGGCCAATACAATCGGCCAGACATAGGCTATCTGGGCCGATTAGAGAGCAAAACAAAAGTCACAGAAGGCCGGTCCATGAAAGATTATCTAAACCGAATCAAGAACAAAGTCAAGCCAAAACACACAAGACCGATTCGATCAAGGAGACTTGGCTGGCGAATCTGGCCGGTGGAACCTAAACCCGGTGGTGCCCATCGAGCTGAGCAAATCACAACGACAGCGACTTCAGAGGCTAAGGACACAAGAAATTCGTGAAGCCGATGCCGAGAAAGAGAGAGACGAAGTGTTTAATGAACTTCGTCCAATGAGATGCGCCAAGAAAGAGTGGAGAAGAAAAGAGCAAGCCGAAGAAGATTTTGAATCGGCTGACGACTTGGATTCTCCCATGATTCGGGATGACACACCTCCCATGGATGTCAACCTGGTGTTCACATTGACGGCCGAGTTCAAAGTCAGAACTGAATCGGCCAAAGGGGCAGTTGCTCAGTTATGTTCCGGAGTGCAGAGCGCCATCTTTGAGAAACCCAAAGACGATCACCGGCATCTGAAACCTCTGTACCTGAAAGGATATATAAATGGCAAGCCGATATCAAGGATGCTGGTAGACGGAGGCGCCACAGTGAATCTAATGCCATACACAACATGTAAAAAGCGGGTAAGTCCGCGAAGACTTAATCAAAACTAACATGGTTACGAATGACTTCACAGCGACCTACATAAGCAAAAGGTGTCATGGTCACGAGTCGATCGTCGGTAGCAAGACCTTGCCGGCGGCGTTCTTTGTAATTGACGCCAAAGGAAATTACAGCAGTCTTTGCTCGGACGGGATTGGATTCATGCAAACCGCAGTATCCCATCGACCATGCATCAGCGCTCGTTCAATGGAGCGGAGAAGAAGTCGAGGTCGTTACACCGATACATCGGCGCACATCGCCATGGCTAGCTCCGGCGCGAATTGGCAACACGAAGAAGCGGGTAGATATCGGGTAAGGCGCCGGGCGATCGCGATTTCATATCGTAAGCAAATCGGACTTATGCCGATCGATGTCAAGCTCGACACCTTTGATCGGCAAACGCGCGTTGCGCCGATGGGGACAAGAAAAACATTGAAGGCGCTACAGACAAAATGCAAAGCTATCGGCAAACAACGGATAGCCACGAAGCCATAGAAGACTTTGAAGAAATAGAAAAGTTGGGGCAAGGGTTCACGTCTACCGATTTGCTTGAAGAAGTCGATATAGGTAGCGGTGATAGGAAAAGACCAACTTTTGTCAAGACAAATTTAGATGTGAAATACAAAGAAGAGCTAATAAAAATACTTAGAAATTATAAAGATTGTTTCGCTTGGGAGTATCATGAAATGCCCTGATTAAGCCGTCAATGGTGGAACATCGGCTACCTATAAAATCGGACTATCGGCCGTTTAAACAATATCGAGCGTTTTAATCCACCTTGTACCAAGTCATAAAAGAAGAGATAGAACGATTGTTGCAAGCAAAGTTTATCGGGCCTTGCCGATCTGTTGAATGGGTTTCCAACATCGTTCGATGAATGAAGAAAATAGAAAACTTCGGTATGTGTCGACTTTAGAGACTTGAACAAGGCGACGCCAAAAGACGAATACCCTATGCCAATAGCCGATATGCTTATCGATCTTGCATCGAAACAAGATCATAAGCTTTACGGATGGTAATGCCGGTATAACCAAATACTCATGGCGTAGATATACCAAAGACAAACCTTGGATGTCCCGGTGCAATAGGGTTATTCGAGTGGATCAGAATGACTTTCGGCTTGAAAACGCCGAGCAACCTACCAATGAGCAATGAATCGATCTTCCACGATTTAATCGCCACATCGTTGAAATTTATATAGATGATGTAGTGGTAAAATCTGCGAAAGATTTCCAACATCCGCCGACTTGGAGAGGTGTTCAAAAACATAAGGGCGCACGGTTTGAAGATGAATCCTTACAAGTGTGCGTTCGGTGTGTCGGCAGGATGCTTTTAGGCTTTATGGTACACGAAAGGGGAATCAAGTCACCAAACAAGGGTCAAAGCCATAGCCAATACTAAGCCACCAACATGTAAAAGCGAATTACAAAATTGATCGGCAAAATTAACTACCTCCGTCGGTTCATCTCGAACCTCTCGGTAGGATCCGTGCTTTTACCCCATTGTTTGAAGTTGAAAGAAAACGAGGAATTTATATGGGGAGCCGTGACTTTTGTTTGACGAAGTAAAAGGTATTTATCCAACCCTCCATCTGGTGCACCAAAAAGGTATTCCTTGATTGTATGTCTCGGCTAAAGAAGATACTATTGGAGCTGTTTTGGCGCAAGAGGTACATGGTAAAGAGAAGGTTATCTTTTATTTAAGCCGACGGTTGCTAGATGCAGAAATCAGGTACCCTTTTATCGAAAAACTATGTTTATCATTGTACTTCTCATGCACAAAGCTAAGGCACTACATACTAGCATCGGCTTGTAAAGTTATCTGCAAAACCGATGTCATAAAATATATATTGTCAGCTCCAATTTTGCGAGGTCGACTTGGCAAATGGGCTTACGCCTTGGTCGAGTTCGACTTATCATACGAATCGGCCAAAGCAGTCAAAGGACAAGTCCTAGCCGATTTCATAACAGGACATGACACAGCGGCAAACTTAGTCTTGGTGGCACCATGGCAGTTGTTCTTTGATGGATCGGTATGCGAGGAAGGATATGGTATCGGTATTGTACTCACTTCACCTAGAGGACATAGCTTCGAATTTGCATTCCGGCTAAATAGCCGATGTTCAAACAACCAAGCCGAGTACGAAGCATTACTCAAAGGCTTACAGTTGTTGGAAAATATTGGAGTAAGAGCTGTTGAGGCATATGGTGATTCACTATTAGTAGTACAATAAATAAAAGGAGAATACCAATGTCGAGATGAAGTGCTATTAAAATATTTAGGGCAATGCACAGAAATCATCGACTCTTTTGCATCATTTTCTATCGGTCATGTTCCTCGAGAATTGAACAATAGAGCCAATGCTTTGGCCCAACAAGCATCAGGGTATAAAGATGTTGGCCGAAGTCAGGAAACTGAACTGGTAGATAAAGCAATAATGTGCACGGATATTGCTGATTGGAGGACGCAAATAAAAGACTATCTAGTCGATCCATCTAAGCCGACGGAACGAAGGATACGGCAACAAGCATTGAAGTACGTTATCATGGACGATATACTGTATTATCGGACTATGGAAGGCTTGTTGCTAAGATGTCTTGAGGCTGAAGAAGCCCGAGTGGCGATGGGTGAAGTGCATGAAGGCATTTGTGGTTCTCACCAATCGGCACATAAAATGAAATGGATGCTTAGGCGGACAGGTTATTTTTGGCCGACGATGCTAGAGGATTGCTTCAAATATTACAAAGGATGTCAGACATGTCAAAAGTTTGGCAACGTACAACTAGCACCAGCATCGGCTTTGCATCCAATTATCAAACCTTGGCCGTTCAGAGGTTGGGGAATAGATATAATCGGCCAAATATTTCCTGCTTCGAGTAAAGGCCATAAATTTATTTTGGCCGCAACCGATTATTTCTCAAAATGGGTCGAAGCTATACCACTCAAAAAGGTAACTAGCGTTGAGGCGATTAATTTTGTGAATGAACATATCGTCCATCGGTTTGGAATACCACAAACAATCACGACCGATCAAGGTACGGTATTCATGTCTAATGAGTTTCAGGGTTACGCTACGAGTTTGGGGATCAAACTGTTAAACTCTTCGCCGTATTACGCTCAGGCCAATGGACAGGCCGAGTCGTCTAATAAAACACTAATCAAGTTAATCAAAAGAAAGATTGATGAAAAGCCGAGGAATTGGCACTCAACACTATCGGAGTCACTTTGGGCCTATCGGCTATCTTATCATGGAGCGACGAAGCTTTCACCTTACCAGTTGGTGTACGGACAGGAAGCCGTTCTACCTGTGGAGATCAACATTGAGTCGATACGAATAGCCAGACAAAATGGTTTGTCGGCTCAAGATTACAATGACGTAATGATAGACAACTTGGACGAGTTAGCAGAGTTACGTTTGTTTACACTTGATCGGCTTAAGAAGAACAAGATCAGAGTAGCGATGGCGTACAATAAAAAGGTCATGCCTAAATCTTTCGATCAAGCCGATTTAGTGTGGAAAACTATACTGCCTGTTGGTTCTAAGGATAACCGATTCGGAAAATGGTCGCCTACGTGGGAAGGGCCATATAAAATTAATCGACTAGTCGGTGGAAACTCGTACTTACTGGAAACGCTAGAAGGGCATGTCTTGCCTAAAGCAATTAATAGGAAATATCTAAAGAAATACTATCCTAGCGTTTGGATCGGAGCCTAGCCGACTAAAATCTTGTTCAGAGCCAAGATTAACACGATGCTGTTGATCGGCTGAAAGGATTGCAAACTCAAAATATAAGCAAAATAAAATCGGTTAAACAGCCGATTATGATTAAAACAGATTACAAAAATATTCAGGACGAAACATTCAGGACAAGTTTTTCAAAGACAGAACATTAAAGTTTTACAACTTAATATCGGATGACAGATCCTGGAAGGGTCGCGCCCAAAGCCGACAAAGCACCAGCTGCCTTTGCAATGATCCCTTGGATTTCATCCAGAAGACGTTCATCGTCTTTGGCATTCCCAGGCACTATTTTTACCTTGGCCGATTGCTTGGTTACATTTTCAATAGCCACCGCAATGCCAAGTTTTTCTTCCTTCACTCCGATCAAATGGCCTCCAAGGTTTGTTGGCCTTCTCGATTTGTTTTCAAGCTTGACCAATTCTTCTGGAGGAGTTTCTTTGTTTTTTCCAATTTAGAAAGAACTTCTTTCGTTGATTTGAGATGTTGAACACCAATGTCAAATTTGCGTTTTTTGGCCTTGGCATCGGCAACCAATTCTTCCAAAAGTTTCCGATCGGCCTCTTGGGCTTCACGACGCTTGATCCGATTCTCTGCCTCCTCCACTTCGATTCTTCTATCATCTAAGTGACATACATCCAGAAGAGCTTGCATTGCTTCAGGAGGAAGATCGGCTTCAACGGCAGCCATGGCATCCCTTATCGGCTGATTGTCAGCCAGGATCTCCGACTGCGGTTGCATCACAAGCTTGAAGAGCTTGTCAAGACGCTCTTTCATGCCTGGGGCAGAAGTGACGGCAGCCGATGCCTTTTCTGACACTTGAAGAATTTTTCTGATCTCTGCATCATAATCATCAGTAGCCATGATCTCCGGGTCGTCAAGATCAGCCAATGAAAATCCAAGTAAGTTTGTCGGATCTGACAATTCCGGCAAATCAGTGACTGGGGCAGGATGAGTCGGCTTTGGTGTAGGAGTCGGTGCAGTTGAAATATTCGGAAGATCGGCAAGGATCTTCGCGACTTGGGCAGATTGCGTTGGCTAAAGAAAATAAATGAAGGATAAGCCAATGCAAATAGAATACACAAGTTATCATACAAGGTGACGTAGCTTACTTCTCCAATAGCCGATGCATGAGGCGAACTCTCGCCACTTTGTTCTATAGGCTTGGGTCCCTTCTTCGCTGGAGCCTTGGTATACTTTGCCTTTTTCTTTTCTAGAAATATAAATCGGATAAAGGTTAGTTCAAGGAAGAAGAAGAAATGGTAAGCTGATTGTATTTACGCTTACTTGGTTGTTTTTTCTCGATATCCGACAAGGATGGACTATGCACCCCTAGAGTGCCAGAGGTATAGCCCGTAAGGCCAGTCGATTGATGAGCTCTCTTGCCCTACTCATTCCCAGATTGGCTAGAAACAGGCTTCTTGCCGACATCCTTAGCCTGCAAATATATAGCAAGAAAAGTATGATTACAGAAATGCATCTGGAATAAGACCGATGTATGAGGCAAGATTATTCAAAGCCGATACCTTATCTACTAAGCTTGAGTTAGTATAACCCGACGAGCTAGCTTCACTGCTAGATTCGCTGTTAGATACTAAGGATGTCTCTGGCAAATTTGGAAAAAATTCTTTGACGATAGTCGAAGGAGTCTTCTCCATATACAAACAATCTGCGATAGCCGACCACCATGTCGTGAAACCCCCTGCGCGGCGAGCATTCAGATGGAAGTGAGGGAGACTGTGCAGTTGAAGTTCGTCGGCTAACTCCAAAACTAGCCTCGCTGACATGGCATTGCGGACCCTGGCTCTTGGTTGAAGCCGATCTAGAAGTGGAAGACTTGGTATCACCGCCAAAGCCGAGCTGCCTTGCATATCTTGAAGGGTGGTAAAATTCGTATGAGGGTCGGAAGGTTCGATTCCGAGTATGAAGGCCGACATGGAAAATGCATGGAGAAATAAAAATTCTATACAAGTCCAGGGTCTCCTGAGGCATCAGAGAGCTGTCGGCTTCCAGATGGAGAAAAGAAGGCCAAAGAAAATCGGCTGCAGCGCCATAGCTAAAGAAATCTTGCTGCTTGAAACCTTCGGTGTTCAATTGCAAGAAGAATGACAGAAACCTTCTACAGCTGTCAGGAAAGGCCCTTGTCTCATTTCTGGAGCACATCATAAATCTTTCACCAAAGGATCAGCATTCTCTAAATTGAATAGGTGCTCCTTCAAGTATATCTTCCCTTGGAAAAGGAGTATCATCGGCTGAATCCAAATTAAAAGAACGGCTGAATAAACAGTACAACCATATTTGCACGAACCACATTGGGCCACCTACATTACCGACAGTAAATTTTCCAAAACCCGTATAAAGCCGACTCCTTATTATATAAAGCATTTGGTACACAAAGACATAAAAGATTTTTCCTAAAGCCACCGACGCCCTCAACAAGTCGCTCGCTATCACTTGATATACTTGAGTTGGTCCGAGAGATGCTCCACAGAACAGAAAACGGTCTAGCCAAAGGTTCAGGAAAGCTACATGTTCTTCGTCCGATACTAGGCCATTGACCTTGTTATTTCCAATATATTTGGCCCAACCCTCTCCTTTAGATCGAATGAGTTTATATTTTGGTTTTCCACTAAAAGCCGATACTTGATCTCCATCTGGCCGAAGACAACACAGTTGAGCAACATCTAAAAGAGTTGGGCCGATGGGACCAGTGCGGAATAAAAAAGCATTAAAGCAATCCGACCAAAATAACAGGCCGTGGCCACTAAGGGCTCATTGGCTTCAGGGTCGGCTAAGGAAAGTGAAATACACTCAGCTATGCCCATTCTTTCCCATTCAATCCTCTTTTCGGCTGCTACCTTGATAAACCAATTTCTCCATCCTTTTAGAGTTGTCGGCCAAGCCCTGAAACTCTTATTCCACCCCTCTATGTTGTGACCAGCAGCCGACAGAGGTAATCGAGGGACTTTTTGGTTTGTTACGGTATGGACGTCTAGATTTCCCAAAGGACCCAGAAAATATTGGTCATTGCTGTGCGGAATCGGAATAAGTACCTGGCTAGGGTCCATTGTAGCCGATGAAGGAAGATTGATGAGCTAAAGGGTTGCCTCAGGAGTACTTCAAACGGTAAGCTTAAGCCGATTGCAGATGATTCAAGAGCTTGTGCGCGTGAAGAATGACCAAGGTGGGGGCCGCATTTTATAGCGTGGTGAAAATTTGAAGCGGCGGGAAATGAATCTCAAAAGGCGCGAGCAGTTAAAACGCACTACTCGCATGTCAGAGAATTACGGCGCAAATAAAGTAGCAGTTATTGAGTGAAGTTCAACGGTTAGCCGATTGGAAAAGCCGATAAGTGAAATTTTTGACAAATGACAAGTCATTTCTCAAAAATGGGGGGCATATGTTTGCACCAAAATTTGGCAAACTTGGTCAAAATCGGCAATAAAGTCAAAAATGCGGGATTAACGGACAGGATTGGAAAGATTTGAAAGTAATTGGTAACAGCAAGATCTTTTAAGAAAAAAATCGTCCGAGATAAGGCCAATACGAATCAGGACTTGAAACGTGTTGTAAAAAGATACGATTGGCCGATGGGTATAAAAGAAGGGTCGAAGCAAATTGCAGGATCATCCAACACATACAAACAACCAGCTTTACTTTTCATCTATTTTTCCTGTCGACTAGGAGTAGTTCTTGTAATTTAGCCTTTGTAATCGATCTTGATCAATAAAATTGCGCATCGCCGATTGTTGATCTTCGTCAATTACGCCCCAGGTTCGATTTATTCTGATTTTGTTGCGCATCGCCTTCTTCAGAATCGATCTGCCTTTATCCTCTGATTAGCCTTAATCGGCTAATTAGATTTACCTTGTTACTATGATCTTGATCGGCTTCAAGCTGATTGAGTCTAAGCCGATTGATCTTGACGATCGGCTTGAGTGAATTTTATTGTTTTTTCCTTGTCGATTACAGGTCAAATCGACTGGCACGCTCTGAACCAGGTGTTCGTCTGGTGTGCTGTTGTCAGAAACCCTACCTCAAGTTTTTGACGCCAACAGGTTCTCTATACTCCATAATATAGTTTCATCTCTCCACCACCAACACCTTCTTCAACCCAATCGGCTCGATCGCCACCATCTAGATCTAGCTGTGTCTTCAACCTCTTACATATATGTGGTAGGCGCCTGATCATCCTGTTAGTATTGTGCAAATCGATAGTACCCTGGGAAATGCACAACGCAAACAATTCTACAACTAATTAAGTAATTGAAGCATATTACAAGGATTCAATACTCAAAAGTCTGCATGCAGAAATTAAGTTGTTTCGTGAACAACAGATTGTAGCTGCAAATTTTACTGAAGGCGACGCATTGTAACATTACAAGAGTAGAACTAGTTTACGTACACACCTGGAGATTACATCCACAACATTGATAGAAGTACGTCTATAAACAGTACATTGTCTTCCCTTGAGATAGCTTACATGATTCATTAGGGCTGTTGATATCTTCACAACATCACATCAGAATTAGTACCTTAATTAACACAAGTATATATCTCACCACACGAACAGCCACACAGAAAATAAGATCCTGATGGATCCCAAACTGGCACTAGTTATTTGTATCACCACCACTGCCTCCGTCGTCTCCTCCATGACTGTACTGATCTCGTGGAATGGCATGGTGGTTGTCCACAGTGGTGCCACCACCAACACCAAGGGTGGGTTTCGCGCTGCTGATAGTCTCCCCGGCGTTGTCATTCTTCACCGTCCCCATGCCGCGAATCGCCATACCATTTGTGATCATGGCAAATACGAGCATGACAGCTAAGACCTTAATCCATGCTTTCACTTGCTCTTTCATGGTGATCGAACTTAGGGGAGAGAGAGAGAGAGAAGTCAGTAAATAAATTCAGATGTTCTAAAACGGATGTGGACACTATAGAAGAATGAAAGATGATCATAAGCATGTAAGAACAAAAACGAGAGTCAAACCTGCAAAATCTCGACTGTAAGATCCGAAGTTTGGCTTGTACTGTGTCTTGAAGGCTATGGTTTGGTTAGGCACGCTTTATATAGTGAGAAAAGCTAACAAATAAAAGATTCATGAATGGTACACTAGTATAAAAAACCTTCATGTGGCTGGTATTAAGGTTCTAATAATTTTCGTTCCCTTGGGACCAGTAGAATACTGTAGTAAAAATGATGGCAAAATTAGAACCAACCTTTTTACTGTGGCCAGTAACATAAATAAGTCGCAAATATCGTAATTTTAAAGATTATTCTGACTACGTGGCCCAACCGTTGTTGAAGAAATAATAAAATATGCATATATCATCCCACACTACCGATAGTATTTCCCACTAAGATAGTGGTTCATGCTTTACATTGCAACGACTTGATATTTTATTTACTGGTGGCTGGTGGGCAATAACGCTGCCTAAACTTTAACCCAACCATATTGATCGGCCACTACAATTGTCCTGGTCAATCGATCTAAGCGGATAGATAAAATCATAAATACTAATTTGTATCCACCAAAGTTATAATTAACAGAAGAATCTCTATGCAGTCGCATAGTTATCCGATATATTCGAGATGGAAGACATATATTATATGCCCCTAGATGGGTATATATATATATATATATATATATATATATATCACTGGCTATATAAGCATATAACAAATTTGGTGAAGTTTTCATGCAATCAAGAGGTTCCAGAATTAATATTTAGCTGAATATATATATGGCCATTAGTCGCTACT
Organism: Otatea glauca; assembly: GCA_036346275.1. Taxonomy (NCBI): domain Eukaryota; kingdom Viridiplantae; phylum Streptophyta; class Magnoliopsida; order Poales; family Poaceae; genus Otatea; species Otatea glauca. Next base: position 49,357,222 of record CM070718.1, read on the forward strand.
GGGGTCCTTTCAGTTCGGTGAGGGGCGTTGTCACTGAAAAAGCCTTGTTCTATTATTTGTCCAGGTTGTCCAGGTTTTCCAATATTGGATACAGTAATGAGAAAATTAGTGATGGTTTTGCATGTAAGTATGCGATCAAAGAAGGAACATATCTCATAAGTACTCCCTCTGTTTCATGTAACAATATAAGTAATTAGTTCTCCAATTACGTACATTGTAAGCGTTTCATTCATTTATGCAAGAATGTACGGGCTATGTTATATAGACGTATTCAGCAGCTAGTTCGTAAGTACTCCATCTGTCTCATGCGTTAATGTAAGCAATTATTCTCTTATATTGAAATATTTGTCGTCAGGAGTATGGACACAAGATTTTTATTCCGAAAAAGATCTTAATTTCAATGGATTTATGTCAACATATATATGATCTTGCCATACTCTACATACTGTTTAATTCATACTTTCTTATGATTATGTTTCTATTGTATTTTTTATATAAAAATGTAAGTTACATAATTGAGTTATTATTGTGAAGTGAAGTAATAACCCATATCCAGCAACATAAATGTGCAGATATGCTGTTCTATTTCGTGATCAACCATCAAATTCGAGATTTAAAAATTCGAAATGATCCATAAATTTGAATACTAAATAACTAAATATTCCCGTGCATGCCTTACCCTGAACCATACTTATGAATCCTCTCTATAGAACGCATCATATACAAGTATAATTAGATGACATAAATCTGTATATATATCTAGCTAGCTATAAATTGCTATTTTCACTACTACAAAAAAATTCCTTTCTTGCCGGCATGTCACTGCCAGTTCGGCTAGAACCGGCAGTGATAACACTATCACTGCCGGTTCATAAGCTAGGCTGGCACAAATTCTCGACCGAAGAAGAACCGGAAGTGATAATAACTTATCACTGCCGCACTGTTGGTTTTTTTAGAACTAACAGTGATAAGTTACTATCACTGCCAGTTTGTAAGAAAAACCAGCAGTGATAATGGAGGAAGTATCACTGCCGGTTCGGAATCCGCACCAGCATTGATAATATTTTTGAAAAATCATAACTTTTTCATACGGAGTCGGATGGAGACAAAATTTATATGAAAATTGTAGTTCTCGATGAGATCTACAACTTTGTAATTGACAACTTTTTTATTTGTAGTCATTTAGATGTCCAAATAATCGTTGAAACTTTCGGATACGAAGGGATAAAAGGAAAATATATCTTATAGTAGTTGAGAAGTGTATGTTAGGTGAGATAGCAAGTCACAAGTCGCGCGAGCAGCAGGTCACAGGTTCGACTCTTACCAACCGCGCGCGCGCGTATTTCGTGTGAAAATCGCATGACTTGTGAATACAGGGTGGTCTAGGTGCAAATAATTTTTTTTATTTTGCCGAGTGATTTTTGGATTTGCAGTTGGCAGACTATCGCTGCCGGTTTGAAATTGACAGTGATGTCAGTTTGGAATCGGTAGTGATCTGTGTTTTGTAGTAGTGTTTGTACCCACTCTTTATGCAGTAGTAACAATAAGTGTCCTGCTAGAATTAGCACGACCATATACAGGTCATGTAGCTATATTTCAGTATAATGATATGGTTCTTTTTAGTTGGTAAAACATAGTAGATATCATTATTTATGTAATTACTTTATGATTAGATTTAGCTACCCACGTGATGTTACACATATTGTGGTTAACCGCTATATAAGTTACTACATAGTGTTGGGTATAGAACTATAAATTGGACTAAGTAATTGTTTTGAGTTCTAGTATAGAAATATCATGGTCCATCAACCATTTATCGACTAAATTTCAATTCTACCGAATATAGCCGGAGATTTGTGGCTCGTAGATAACATAATTTCAATTCTACCGAATATAGCCAATATATACATATAGGAAGCATTTTCCGTACTCCCGGGAGTAGATACTCTCACTTCTAATATATCACTTAAACAAACATGTTATACTCTTTTATCACTTTCGGTACACTTTAATAATAATTCTAAGATGCTCCAATGCGACATAGTTGAAAATTTTTCATCGAAACTTTTTATTTTTGCTATATACACGTTTTCATATTAAAAGCAGTGTATATACAAATTATAAAGAGTGGACCATAAAGAAATTTTTTCATTGAATTTATTTTGGAGTATCTTATAATCACTATTAGAGTATGCTCAAAAGGATAAAGAGGTATAACAACATCATTTAAGTGGTATGCTTAGAGTGGGAGTAAGTACTTTTTCCTATACATATATATGTATATATATGTATATATATATATAAACATATACATATACATATAGATATATGTTGTCTAAATTATATATAATTACTTTTGCACGATCCAAAAGTATACCCTTGCGGGATGCTGACGGTAGCTATTCAAAGATCTAGTCCTGATTTAATCTTCTTTATGAGCCGATTGTACATAATCGTATGGCATGACCATTAATGAAATACATAGTCTACAAATGAAACAACGAAATCGCATGAATGTACATGCAAAAAAACACAAACCTTTCCAGACTACAATATACAAATATATAGCAATGTTTTATTCTATATTAAACGACCATTTGTATACATGATACGGTGATCATCTTTTACATTAACAGCACAAGTGTACAACATGCAAGGACTATATGCCCCAAACATACATATATAGCACATGAATACGTACCCTAGCATGCAAGCATGCTACGTACGAGGCATATGTATCAGGCTTCTCATGGCTTAGCTGCTTCGCTCCCGATGTCATGGCCAATTCCGGGCATGTTTCCCGGGCTGCTCCAGCTGTCGTAGTCCGGCCTTGGTATCGCATGATGGTTGTCGATCGACGTCCCCTCCGCCGTCCCCGTCTTCACTACTCCATGTGCTAGTTCGTGTCTCGGCACCATGCGAGAGGCCACAGCGCAAACGTTAACCATGAGCATGGCAAGGAAAAACAGAGGAAGAAGCTTCATGGTGAGATAATTTTGACCTTGCAGCAGCCAGTTGAAAGATGGAAGGGAAACCCTAGAAGTGATATACAGGTTTACTGCTGGTTTTTGCTTTGGATCATGAGGCAAGAGCTGGTGATATGTTATTTATAGGCAGAGAGAGATCGATAGAGCTGTATGAATCAAAGGCGTTAAGTTTCTCTTCCTTTTTTCTCTTAATTTCCATTTGTCAGTGGGCAGTGGCTCTTTAGCGTGTGGATTCTCCACCTATGTGAGGCAGTATTTGGTGGGGTAAGCATATTGCTACCTGTCCAATTGATTAACTCTCTGGAAACATCTATTGCATCTGTAATTAGGGAGACAAACAATATATCATTCTGGAAACCCTACAAAAGTAAATAAACATATTGATAAAACGATGCATTTATTTTTCGATATGCATTGATTTAGCGTCATATGCAGTATTATCTTCATTTTTCCGGGGACTTGCAGCATGGCAGATAATGAGTTTGGTTAAAGTTGACTCGGGGAAAAGAACAGAGCTGTCAAAAGTTATTTCAATTAGTTGGTGAGATCTTTAAAGCAGATGTGATTTTGGACTAACTGCGTATATATTTTTGTTTCCTTCATAATGTTTTGAGATGTTTCAGGAATGTGAAACCTCTATGCAGAGAGAGTGAATATGATATATAAAACCTACATCTATTGATATGAAGTATATATACGAATATACATTATTTTCAAATTATCCTTTGGCCATAAGGATATCTGTTTTAGTGTGAAGTGGTCCTCGTATATAACTCTGTAGCTTCTGTTATTTTACAAATATAGCATCTGTGAAAAAAAAAACTTGCAAATCTAGCCCTTGAGTGAGCGTGTAAGAGCCGTGCTATGCAACCACGGTAGAGAGGTGACGCGGGAGGAGCAGACCTACCTTAGCAAGGAAGCACGACAGGATCAACCTACCACGGTAGTTTTGTTGCCGTGGCAGGCAAGCGCCATACCTTTTGCCTACTGTGGCAGCAGCTCCTCATGCCACGCTTCCCTTCCGCGGCAGGTATCCTCCTCCTGTGACACCTCCCTACCGTGGTTGGCTAGCGTGGCAGGGGACATGTATCCTCTGTTGGCTCTTACATGCTTACTCAGAGGGTAGATTTGTAAAAAAAAAATTCGCACAGAAGCTAGATTTGAAATAAACAAAAAGCTACCTGGCTATATAGGTGAATAGTTTTTTTTGGTATGGCCTTAGACGACTGATTTTTTTTCCTTTTAAACCAGGAGACCTGCTCTCCCAATTTCATTCTTAAACTGTTCACGAACAGAGTTCTTGCACAAACGAGTAGATGACTGATCGATTTAGTTCGTTAGATGGCGCATCATATGGTCCGTACGTGATATAGGCCTGCATGCATGAGTGTCCTCTGGCCAAATCAGTATGGATCTGCACGCACAAATGCATGACATATCGACATATATGTAGTAACACGCTAGATAAAATTTCAAAAATACAAGGAGCTCAAATTATCGACACAGCATATCACTACATAAGCTATATGAAGGGAACTTGCATATATGAACGCATTCTGACATACCTGTTTTTTTGCTACGCTTGCTGTCATTTGGATGTCTGCTGCTAATTAACAGCCGGCCCAATTAATCTCGCCAATCAAGGCCCAAATGCAAGCCCAAAGTCATAGATTTTACAAGCTCAATGACACTCCTGGAGGCTAAAATTACCAAAGCCCACGGATAAAACTTACTCAAATATTATCTCCCCCCTATGAAAGCATCTCCATCTACGGATTAATTACGGACCAGCCCAACCCAGGCCTATGCAGCCATGCATCAGTCTAGGGATGCAACCCATCCCAGTTTCTATGCATTACCACCACTACAAGAGGGAATTAGCAGCCATGGGAAACCGCTCCAACCAATTCTCTTCTACAGGTGGACTAGACACGATTTCTGCAAATTCACTCAAATCACGATTTCTAGAAGGGTCGTCTCCCCACTGGATTTCTTTCATGAACAGTTCTGATGCGGTCATTGTACGACACTTGCTAAAATTTCTTGTCCATAGAACCCTTGTTTTGCTGTCTTCATCGATTTCTTCAAATTTTTCCGCATTTGTTCCTGAATTTTTTTCGGATTTGGATACATCATTTGGGTCTTTACAATGGTACGTTCCTTGGAATCATTGATTTGGGAGGAGTCAATTTGGTGGATATCCACATGGTGTACCCAACAGCAGCCAGGGGCGGTACCAGGGTGTCGGGTATGCTCCGGCACCCTCAAAATTTTGAAAAGTTGCATTAAATTATCTCTTTAATATACTAAATTTGTTTATTGAATTTATTCTGATTTTAGTGGTTTGGGAACTATTTATATTATGCTTTTAGCAAATTTCAAATATATGTGTTGGATTTACGATATTATAAAATAATTGTAAAAGACAGAGTTGTACTTGTGAAGTGTGTACCTTCAACGAAAAATTTCTAGTTCCGTCACTGCCTATGGCGATCTTTAGTTCTTCAAGCGCCCAAATGCGTCGATGGGCTAACGGCTAAGGCTACAATACGACATCGACTCCCCACCGGCGGATCCACCCTCTGGGCAGCACGGCCTTTCTCTTAGACTGTGTCAAGCAGTTCGGCTTGCCCAAACTTCCAAAAAAAAAAAATTTGCTTCGCCGCTCCTACTACTCCAGAGATGCCTACTGTGAGTTTCAGAGAGAGTGCATGCGGGCATTCCATGGAATGCTGCACTCGAGTTCAGGGTATAGACAAGGCTACGCAATACAAGGAAGCTGGCCGGTCCGCGTCTTTAACATTTCCTCTCTCAGATGCGTGCTGAAACGCTACATTTTATGGGCAACAACGCTACTTCATCTCAAATGAAGAGTATATGTCGGTCTTTAATTTCCTGCAATTAATACAACTTTGCATCATTGCATGTATATCTCAGATATTGGCAGTTACAAGAACAATAAGAGTGTCACATAAAAAATGAAAATAGCATCGGAAATAGAGCATCTTTGATCTCATAAAAAGTATAGAAGGTAAAGAAAGGAGAGAAGGCCATTCTTGTTATGAATTTCTCTCAGGCTTATAGCCTACACCAAGAACAGATCTTGAGAGGCAAACTTTCGAATCAGAGATGTCCAAACGGGCCAATCCAAGGCACAACACTATTGATCCGGCCCGAACACGGCACGGCCCACTCGCTCGTGCCGTGCTTGGGCCGGCACAACGGCACGGTGGACCGGCACAGCATGATCCATTTACTGGCAGGCCCGGTAAGGCCCGGCACGATTAGGATTTTTTTCTTATTTTTTTATATTTTTCTGTATTTTTCTCATATTTTTTTCTTTTTTTCTATTTTTTTCGGATTTTTTTGAATTCTTTTGACGCTAATGGGGCTGACAAGGCCCGTTGAGGCCCATCGAACCTGTGCCAGCACAGCATGGTTCGTTAGCCTCGTGGGCCGTGCTTGAGCTACCTTCTCGGCATGTGAATCGATACGACACGACCCGTTTATTAGTCGGACTAAAATGAGTCATGGCTAAATGGGCCGTACCGGACGCTCATTTAGGCACCTTTGACTAGGGCGTGCTTGGGAAGGCGTGGACTGGGTCCAAAGTGGAATGCGGAGCCTAGTCAGCCAAGGGCCTGCCGGCCTGCCTCCTTAGCTTTGCACAATGTTCACGAGGGCGGTGAACACAAGGGAAAAAAATCTTAAGTCATGTTTAGATAAATAGTAATTCTTCAGGAGGTTTTAAAATTTAATTCAAATTTAAATTGGATTTTAAAACATTTCAATGAAATACCTCTAATTCAAATACCCCTTAACTCGCGTGAATTACATCCCCAATTTCAAAATCCTCGCTCGGCCTGAATTTTGAACTCTTCCTCCGATGACTTACGCGATGGACAGCGAGCTACACTGTGGATGGGGGTGTCGTGTAAGCCAGTGCCACGCCGGTCTTGCTGTCCGGTGCTCGCACAACCTCGGTGCGCGCTTTGTTGCCCGGCTTCGAACGTAGGTACGGGATCTGCATCGCTTTGGCCTCCGGTAGACCGGCACCGTCTTCGCATGGGGAGTTCAAGACGGCGAGGAGGCGGATCTGGTGGCCAGGCCAGTCCTCTTCGCATGTCTTGCGCAGATCCGGTTGGTTCATCACGTCCTCCCCACGTTGCATTACCGGTCGGGGTGGCGCGTGCGTGGGATTGGACCCAGGGCCTCTCCCCCGCTCGGCCATGGCTGCCGGATCTGCTCCGGACGGTCCTGCAGCTACGCCGCGCTGTCGTTGCTGTTAGAAATTGGCCCATTAGGTGACCCATTTTCTTTAATTTCAAAGCATGCATAGTTTAGTATCATAGTGCCTAACCAAGTGAAGAAAAGGCAATTTAAAAGGTAGAGTCCTTGTCATCTCTTGATTAATTACACTTGGCATGAGAATGGTATAAGGTGAACAATGGCTAAACACGCACGCGCGCGCGTTCGCGTATTTTCGTGTGAAAATTCGCGTGACTTGTGACTTAAACATATATTGCGTGAAAATTGCGTCGTAATGTGTATCCTGACACTTTGAATTCACCTTTTTGCTTTGCTGAACCCTGCATTTATCTCTCCATTCAATCTGTTTAAATGCGATTTAAACATATATTTGAATTCTGTGTCATTATGCAGTCAGTTACTAGTGAGTTAATTGACATTATATTGTCAGTTAATAGTAACTGCCGCATTTAACTGACATCATGAGGTCAGTTTCTTGTGCGAGTGTATATAAACTCCTGGAGACGTCCAGGACAGAAACACAGTATTCCTCCTCCATTCTTCCTCCTCAACTCTAAGTGTTGTACTATTGTGTTGTGTTGTTGAACCGCACCGGCCTTCCTCCTCGACGTGCATCGTGAAGGAGGGTGAGCGGTATCTCCGAACCATTGCCGCAGAGTTTATCTGCACGAGGGCGGCAATAAGGTTTCTGGGCAGCGCATCAGCGTGACCGCTCTGCGTCATCCTCGACGACTTCCACGACTTATTGGAAATATTAGGAATTTTCTCAATATTTTAATCCACAGAATTATGTAAATCATGATTAAATAATTACACAATTCTAGTTCAAAGCCAAAGGTACTAGATAACAAATTATCTATCTCATACGCAAAGACTAATGAACAAGAAAACAACATGATTAAAATGCGATATAAGTTAATATACCCTTGAGCCGGTGCCGCCATAGGCACAGGCGCAGGCAGAACATTCTCGTTTGCTATGACGGTCGGAGTAGACGATCACAAGTTGTCGTAGTGATGTCTTGGTGCAGTGGAGAGGTCGATGCAGTCGAACGTTGGTGCAGTGTAGATGCGCTTCCAGGAACACCGACACTTGAGCAGTCGCGTGGTACGCTCCCCAAAAACCTTATCGGCCTTTTATCTCGAGCAAGATCTCAAGAAGGGCGAGGTTCTGGAGGCCTGCTCTCTCCGCTACTTGTGCGCGCAAGAAAACAGAGACGGAAATTCAAAAACAGTAGCAGCTACAAGTGGAACAATGGAGTATGCGGAAGAGCACCATTACCAGCCATCAACTCATATAACCGTTACCTGGCCTACGCCGCGCACGTGCACATCACGTCACGTCACGTCACGTCTCGTCTCGTCTCGACTCGCCAAGCCACGCCACGCCTCGGCTCGGCTCGGCACGCGCGCGTGTGGCACAGCCTTTACCCTTTTCCACCTTGCTAATTGAGAGACACACAACGCAACTATTTAAGTTGGTCAAACCTTCTCTCAATTACCCATATGATACTAAACCAATTTCATGACTCCTAGTATTTAATGGGCCTTTTGGAATTTCTATTAAATTAATTATGGGCCATCCCCATAATAATCTAACAATCCCCACCAAATTTCAAAGGCAGATTTGAAATACTCTATGTTCCAATGTAGTTTGATATACTAGTGTTTCGATGGAGACTGTTAAGTTGAACTTCCATCTAGAACAATGGTTACACTCATCCACAACTGAACAATGGACTATGCCTTGAATTGACAGTTTTGTGCGAACAAGTTTCACCGAAGTCTTTTACTGATACTAGGCTGCTAAATGCATCCCCTCGGTTTGGAGCTTATAAGTCATACTCCTTAGCCTTTCATAAGCCTCTAGAGATCACCCAATCTCATAGACTGTGACTAGCAGTCAAACACATATAGGTGTATTCCTCATAAGATGTTCTGTAGGATAACATCTCTGCTTATCAAAGCCACTCGGAATACATTAAGGTATAACCAACCTGACATACAGAATAGGAGAGTTATTGCATCTCAAACGGAGTGGGCTAAGTACAGAAGTACTCTCCTCTCAGCTAGTCACTAGCTTGTCTCAATATCCTAATTCACGGGATCTCCGATCAAATAGAATGAGTTACCACTAAGACATAACTTTATGTGGGTCTCAAGCCCGTCTCCCTCGATGCTTCATCTATCACATTCTGTGATAGTCCCTTTGTAAAAGGATCTGCCAAGTTTTTAGCCGTCTGAACATAGTCCAACGCTATAACTCCGGAGTTTCTCATTTTCCTGACAGACTTCAATCGCCTCTTAACATGCCTTGATAACTTCATGTTATCCTTAGAACTGTTCACCTTGATAATCACCGTCTGATTGTCACAGTTCAAAAGAATAGTAGGCACTGGTTTCTCAACCACCGGTAAGTCCTTCACAAGTTCACGCAGCCAGTCGGCTTCCACAGAGGCGGTATCTAATGCTGTGAGTTATGCTTCCATTGTAGACCTCGTTAAGATGGTCTGCTTGCAAGACTTCCAGGAAACAGCTCCACTACCCAATATGAACACATATCCACTTGTGGCTTTTATTTCATCAGCATCAGATATCCAGTTTGAATCACTATAACCCTCAAGTACCCTAGGGTACCCGGTGTAGTGAATTCCATAACTTGATGTCCCTTTTAGATAGCGCATTACTCTCTCAAGAGCATGCCAATGATCATCTCTCGGGTTTGAAACAAACCGGCTTAGTTTGCTCACAGCAAACGAGATATCAGGCCTCGTTGCACTAGCTAAATACATCAGTGAACCAATGATTTGGGAATATCTCAATTGATCATTTGCTATACGTTGGTTCTTTCGTAATAGCACACTTGGATCATACGGCGTTGGAGCAGGTTTGCAATCGCTATAGCCAAAGCGACTCAACATATTTTCCACATAATGGGACTGCTCAAGAGTAATCCCACCGTCATCTTCTCTTAACAATTTAATGTTTAAGATGACATCCGCTACTCCCAAATCTTTCATTTCAAAGTTTTCGGACAAGAAATCCTTGACTTCCTTAATCACATTAAGGTTCGTCCCAAAGATTAGTATGTCATCAACATACAGACACATAATCACTCCTTCACCCCCACCATAGCGGTAATACACACATTTGTCAGCTTCATTCACAACAAAGCCAGCAGATGTTAAAATTCTGTCGAACTTCTCGTGCCACTGCTTAGGTGCTTGCTTAAGGACATATAAAGACTTCAACAACCTACACACTTTTCCTTCATGACCCTTTACTACAAATCCATCAGGCTGATCCATATAGATTTCCTCTTCCAACTCTCCATTAAGGAAAGCCGTCTTTACGTCCATTTGATGAACGATCAGACCGTAGGAGGCAACCAAAGATAGTAGTACTCTAATAGTGGTCAATCTGGCAACAGGTGAGTAAATATCAAAGAAGTCCTCGCCTTCTTTCTAGGTATAACCCTTGGCCACAAGTCTTGCCTTGTACTTTTCAATCATACCATCAGGTCTCAGCTTTTTCTTGAACACCCACTTACATCCTACAGGTTTACACCCATATGGACGATCAACCACTTCCCAAGTTCCATTGCTAAAGATGGAATTCATCTCACTCTGGACCGCTTCCTTCCAATAGTCAGCGTCCTGAGATGAATAAGCATCCTCAATGGTTCTTGGAGTATCATCCACTAGATATACAATGAAGTCATCACCAAAAGACTTTGTAGTCCTTAGTCTCTTACTCTTACGAGTTACTTCATTGTCCCCATCTATTAGATTTTCTTCAAAAATGGGCTCAATTTGTATAGGAGTGGAAGGTTTAGGAGAGAAGATAGATTCTTGACCAGATGAGCTAAGTGTTTCTTTCATAGGAAATAAGTCCTCAAAGAATGTGGCATCATTGGACTCAAAAATTGTACCTTCACTCATATCAAGTACTCCAGATTTCACTATTAAGAACCTATATCCAACGCTGTGAAAAGCATAACTAATAAAAACACAATCAACGGTTTTTGGTCCAAGTTTATGCTTCTTTGGGATAGGCACATTGACCTTAGCCAAACAGCCCCAAGTACATAAATAAGAGAAATTTAATCTTTTCCTTTCCCATTCCTCGAATGTTGTGATTTCTTTATTCTTTGTGGGAACCCTGTTTAGGACATGACAAGCAGTCAATATAGCCTCACCCCACCATTCCTTGGAAAGTCCCGCTGTTTCTAACATGGCGTTAATCATCTCAGTTAGAGTACGGTTCTTTCTTTCGGCAACCCCGTTTGATTGGGGTGAATAGGGAGGCGTCCTCTCATGGATTATTCCATGTTCCTCGCAGAATAAATTAAATTCACTAGAAAAGTATTCTCTACCACGATCTGACCAAACCCGTTTGATTTTTGTCTCAAGTTGGTTCTCAGCTTCAGCTTTATAGATCTTAAAATAGTGAAAAGCCTCATCTTTTGACTTTAATAAATACACATAGCAATATCTAGTAGAATCATCAATCAAAGTCATGAAATACCTCTTACCACCCTTTGTCAACTCCCCGTTCATCTCGCATAAATCAGTATGAACTAGTTCTAACGGTGCCAAGTTTCTCGCCTCAGCTGCCTTGTGAGGCTTGCGAGGTTGCTTAGATTGCACACACACTTGACACTTAGAACCTTTGACTTGGGTAAATTTTGAGATTAAATTCATACTGGCTAAACGCATCATGCAACCAAGATTAATATGACAAAGTCGTCAATGCCAAACATCAGTCTCATGATTACAAACATGATTCATAATTTTATTCATGTCCATCAAAGACAAGCGGAACAAGCCTCCGCTCTCATAGCCTTTTCCAATAAAAGTTCCAATTTTAGAAACAACACATTTATTGGATTCAAAAACTAGCTTAAAACCATCTTTACACAATAGAGACCCACTGACAAGGTTTTTATTTATCACAGGCACGTGATGTACATTCCTCAGTTGCACGACTTTGCCTAAAGTAAACTTCAAGTCAACTGTGCCGACTCCACGTACAAATGCCTGCGACCCATTCCCCGTCAACACGGAGGTAGCCCCTGTGACCTAGTAAGAAGAAAATAAGGATCTGTCAGCACAAACATGTATATTGGCCCCCGTGTCAATCCACCAATCAGGTGAACGATATACTGATAGAACGGTAGGTATTGAAACATACCCGGATGTTCTCTCCTCAGTATTGCCAATAACAACGTTGGCGGACTTTTTCTGCTTATTGTCTTTACGATCAGGGCAATCCTTTGCCCAATGATCGCATACATTATTCATAACAGCGCTCCCTTTCCTTTATTCTTCTTCTTCTTGAAGCTAGTAGTTTGAGCGACCTTGTTCTTGTTCTCAGGCTTTTCAGACTTATTTTTATTCTATTTGTTGAATTGAAAGGTTTTCTTTTGTACCACATTGGCACTAGAACTTTCCTTCCCACGTATATCTTTTGCCCTCGCTTTCTCCTCAACATCTAGAGACCCAATGAGACCAGCAACGCTGAACTCTTGTCTCTTGTGTTTTAGAGTAGTGGCAAAATCCCTCCAAGAAGATGGCAGCTTCGCAATGATGCATCTCGCCACAAACTTGTCGGGCAATGCACATGTAAAATTCTCAAGTTCTTTCGCAAAGGCTTGAACCTCATGAGCCTGTTCTACTACAGAATGGTCATCAACCATCTTGTAGTCATGAAACTGCTCCATGACATAGAGTTCACTACCCACGTCAGAGACTCCGAATTTTGCCTCAAATGCATCCCACATTTCTTTACCACTTGGCAAAATCATATATACATAAACAAGATTTTCTCCCAAAACGCTAATCACGACGCCTCTAAGTTATCCGCAGCCGTGAAAGCACTCTCCTGCTTAGGAGAGAGCCTACCCTCAGGCTGTGGCTTGCCTTGCGCAACGTGATACACGTTCATGGTAGTCAACTACAAAATCATCTTGGCGCGCCAACGCTTGTAATTTGCGCCGTCAAATACAGTTGACTTAAGTGCGGCAGCGAAACCAGTAGTTGTAAAATTCCTAGGATAAGGTTTTTGGATTGTTGGAAATATTAGGAATTTTCTCAATATTTTAGTCCACAGAATTATGTAAATCATGATTAAATAATGACACAATTCTAGTTCAAAGCCAAAGGTACTAGATAACAAATTATCTATCTCATACGCAAAGACTAATGAACAAGAAAACAACATGATTAAAATACGATATAAGTTAATATACCCTTGAGCCAGTGCCACCATAGGCACAGGCGCAGGCGGAACATTCTCGTTCGCCATGACGGTCGGAGTAGACGATCACAAGTTGTCGTAGTGAAGCCTTGGTGTAATGGAGAGGTCGATGCAGTCGAACGTTGGTGCAGTGCAGATGCACTTCCAGGAACACCGACACTTGAGCAGTCGTATGGTACGCTCCCCAAAAACCTTATCGGCCTTCTATCTCGAGCAAGATCTCAAGAAGGGCGAGGTTCCGGAGGCCTGCTCGCTCCGCTACTTGTTCGCGCAAGAAAACAGAGACGGAAATGCAAAAACAGTAGCAGCTACAAGTGGAACAATGGAGTATGCGGAAGAGCCAAGCAGATGAAGAAAGACACAGCCGTTGCTCTCCTTATATAGCCTCGCGACATGCAATGGGCAGGAGCACCATTACGAGCCATCAACTCATATAACCGTTACCAGTAACCGACGATCATTATGAGCCAGCCATCAACCACGTCCGTTACAAGTAACTGACGGCAGTTACTGGTCACATTGATCACTGCGGTTACTGGTCATATTGATCACTGCGGTTACTGGTCACATTGATCACTGAAACGGCAAAACGAACCGCCCCGCCCGGACGCCCGGATCGGCTGCGCGCGTGCATCGCCACGTCACGTCACGTCACGTCACGTCACGTCACGTCTCGTCTCGCACACGCCACGCCTCGGCTCGGCTCGGCGCGCGCGCGCGTGTGGCACAACCTTTACCCTTTTCTACCTTGCTAATTGAGAGACACACAACTCAACTATTTAAGTTGGTCAAACCTTCTCTCAATTACCCATATGGTACTAAACCAATTTCTTGACTCCTAGTATTTAATGGGCCTTTTGGAATTTCTATTAAGTTAATTATGGGCCATCCTCATAATAATCTAACACAACAGCGCTGCTTCCTTTTCCTCAGCAAGCCCCACTGTGAGTAGTTCGTGTGATAGATCAACTACGTTAATATACAATTCTTAAGTATTTTCTGGAGTACAATGTGTTATCTGTTGTTTTATGCATCTATAGTCTTGTGTTACTTTTGCCTCAATATAAAATCTGGAATAAAAACATTGCACCAATTTTCAACAGTTGCCACCTCGGATCTCGACTCCCGGCACCAGGCCAACGCCCATGGACGACGCCAGAGGTCAGTACCGGCGCCGACGTGAAGAGTAGGCTTGAGTATGACGAAGCCCTCCCAGTGGATTCGCTGCTGGTGAGTGCTGACTTGCTGTTTGAATGTTGCTGAATGCTTAGATGCTGTAGCTTCTCTCTTCTTTAGTGGAAATTTATGTTCAAGCTGCTTTGCTCTTTAGTAAAAGATATCATGTAATAGGAAACTATGAACTGAAGTGAGCAAGTAGCAGTGTTGTTCTCCTACTCTGTTCTTTTATTCTGCTTGCAAATTTGCTCTGTTGCTCTCTGTTTTTACCCTGTTTTCCTTGCCAAGATTCCATCCAAATTCCTGTGGGAATTAATGCTGAATTAATTTAATGGAAGAAGTCAAAAGGTATTGAGTTGAGTATATGGTCTTTATTATCATATTGTTTAGCTAGGTAGAGTGCAACCAACTTATAAAGGGAATTTATGCATTGACTTTAGTATGAGTTGGTGGCAAAGTTAGAGGTACATATGGTTGGCTTTGCTAGGCTATGTACACACACGCACGCATGCGTATATCGCGTGTTTATCACGTGACTTGTGACTGAGACGTGCTAAGTGTACTTAACATTTTTGCTATGTGTACCGGCTATGCCACATCACCTTACACCTCAACTGCTGACGTGGCGCTGCGGACTCAGGAAAACGCATGTTTTTCGTGCGGTTAGTCCATTCGCCCACGTTGCGAGATTTCAGGGAGCGGTTCTTGAAAACGTGGCAGTTCGGCTGATTTTTTGCGAGGCAGTTTTCGGTTCGCAGCTTCTTAAGAGAGACGTCCCTATCGGTGAAGAGACATGCGATATAAATCAATCTTGTTCTCTCCGACGCTTCCTCCGGTTCTTGCTGCTTTTGAGTCATCCGATCCCTTCACTTGTCGTGCAACAAGCGTGAGGGAGAGCAGTGTCTCCGTTCCGACGCCTATGAATTGTCACCCTGCACGGGAGACCGGCGATTAGGTTTCTGGGAAACGCAGTACCGCGCGATTGCTCGTCTTCATCTTCTTCGTTCGTCGCATCGCTTCTAGGTAGCTTCCCGTTCTTCGTCAATCCCTCAGTGAGTGTTCTGGACTAGACAGTTTTTGGTCTAAGTGATTCTTTTTGTGATTAGATCTATTGAGGATGCATGCTGGTATGATAGTTTCATTTACATGTATGTATCTTTTGGGCTATCTAGCATCTGTAGGTATGTGTTTCTTTACTAACATGTTCTGTCAATTTGATGGCTGCTAGTAATCATATTGTAAAAACAATATTTATCTTAATGTTCTTATTACGTATGTTTGAAATTAAATTAATGTTATGCCATATTAATTGCCCAACAATTCCGGCGTCCAAATTTCGGTTAGTCTTCATCCAAATTTTTCGAAATGATGTCTGAAGCGTTTGAACAAAATTCGTACCGACTTACCGCTTGCCATCAACATGAATAAGGAATACATTAGTAAGTACAGAAAACTATGCACAGATGTGACTTATCCAGTAGTATTGCCCATCGTTCAACATTTTGAGAGCTGTCGCCGTATATTCATCTTAATTAATTGTTTTTTTGTAGCAGACATTTCTTATTCTCGAACCATTTCTGTAAAATAAGCTAACGATACTAGTCGTCAAGCTATGTGAATTCGCACGTGTTAGTTTGTAGCATATTGTTTTACTTTTATTTGTTTTCTAAACTATTAGTTAGTTGGCCGTTAAAATATGGGAATTATAAAAATTAAAAAGACATAGAAATGCAGTTACAAATGTGAAGTATTTTAAAACACAGAAAATCACAAAAAAAGGTGCCGTAGGATTTTAAAGAAAATCACAAAAATTCACTCAGAAAATGCTATTGGGCAGACAGTGTCCCAAAGTTATGGAACCTATTTGAAACGTAGGAAATTGACAGAATTCTTAGAGCATGTTTGTTTTTACTGTGGATTCTCACCTCAAAAGTTGAATTAAAAACAAATAGGCTAATTCTATGAATCGATTCTCATAATCCAACCTCTCCGTATGCACTAGAATCCACAATCCACTTTTATATGTGTTTCGGTGGATTATAAGGAATACAAATATGAGAATGTCACTGAAAGTTCCAAATAATTACCCATCAAATATCATCCTAGAATTTAGAATTAGCTTCTCTACGACCATAACCCAAAATCAGTTTTTGAAGAGTCTACAACAAAAACAAGCAAACCCTTAGATTATTGTACTCGAAATAAGGCCCAAGGGTGTGCACTATAATAATAATGTAAAAGTCTGGATATCAATTTGTCAAAAACATCAAGCCAACTCTTGGATAGACTGGTGTAATTCCATCAGCTTTCCTGGACGACAGCCGGAGTTAGATTATCCACTGGTTGAGTGGATTTTATTTTTAAGACTTTCTGCTATGATTGTCATAATTTGATTCCTAAACCTAGGAGCTTTGAGCCTTAAGACGGTTGTACTAGCTAATTGTTCCAACTTCAACAAAAAAGTCAAAATATAAAGGTGTGAGCAAGCACCCAGCATACATATATTTTTCATGAACAAAGTCATTTCACTAGTGATGTGCGAGGGTTTATTGCCTCGTCCGTACTTGAAATAAGCTGATCTATTTTTGTTCATTGGGGTTCAGTTGAAGAATTCAATGTTTATCTAGTCTCATAAACCTTATTTTGTGCAAATTTAGTACCCTCACATATTTGAAAATATAGCTTCTTTCTTGGCCCTACGGCACTCGGGGAGCATGTAAGCCCCTTACCCTGCCCGGCGAGCGCAGAAGCTCGCCTACGTCGAGGCAGTTCGCGCATGAGCAAGAGTTTTCGTGCTATCCTGCCGCAGCAGCGGTGTATGCCCACGCCCGCACGTGCACTGCTGTATTACCTGGGCGCGGCAAGAGACACGTATCGTCCACCGTGTCTTCCGCAGTGGGAGAGAAGATCATTTGTGTAAAAAAAATATTAAAGATTAGATTTGTAAAAATGATATCCAGAGAGCTAGTTATCAACAGTGTTCTCAGTGGAACCCCCGAGATTTTTTGAGACTTCAGCACTACTAATACTAGTGCTCCAGGCTAGCTTATTTACAAACAATCCCGCTGACTCATATGCATTTCATTTTCTGGATGCCACTGGAGCATAAAAATATGTGGCGCATTTCTTGAATGTGGAGCTCGGAGGTAGTGAGGTAGTGATGCGTCCATGTCTACCGCCGGCAGAAATGCGTTGAATAACCGAAACAGTGTGATCCTGCTTGTGACACCTTACTACGACCTCCCCTATAGGGTTGGATGGAATCACTAACGAATATCTTAGCGAGTTATACTAACCTGGCAACAAGACATGTGAAGACAAACTCTCCATGTGTGACTTGTTCCAAATATCCTGAAGATTCACGGCATGGCATCTTTGAATGTGACAGACCAGCAAGGATATGGAAATAATTGTTGTTTAACAAGAAAATATCAAAGAACTAAAGGTACTGTTGAGTTCGAGGATGATACAAATTCATTTTCTACTATATATTAAATTTACTATTATATTGAATCTGGTATGTACCAATATATAAAAAAAAAACAAGAGTTTCATTATAAACATCTCCTCATATAGTGATATAGCCTCTATATATTCGTGATTTTATCCTAAAAGGATTTTTCACGTTAAATTCTTGTATTTTATTCCTTTGATTTTATATTTTTGTCGTGCATTTTGTAACAACTAGTATCAAGCTTAAATTTTAAAATCCGAGCTGCTACCTTAGGTGGAGAAGAACTCTGGAGATGGCACCCGCGTGGCATCCAGCCAACTCGCGAGGCAGCGCAAAAGAAAAGAAAATCGCGAGGCGGCGGCACAAGAAAAATTAAAGGGAGGCGCTGAAGTTGCCATTGTATACGGAGACCAAGTCTGATCCATGGATTCGATTAAAGCTCGTGCCGCGCTCTCACCCTCCTCTGCTACCCCCAAAGCTCCGAATCGAGAGGAGGAAAAGCTTCGGTGCACTGTGATTTTGGTGGAAATTACTATATACACACAACCCGATATTCTGGTAAGGTGTTCCACGAAAATCTACCAGCAAGCTACTAAGGATTTCAATTCATATATACGTGAAGTGTATTAGAGATTTGTGCATCCATCAATTTTCGCAACTCAGCGATTTCAGCTCGCTTCAACTCCATTCCATAACTCGACTTCATATTGAGTGTTGACCCGCACTCAACATCGATGACTGTTCTAGCACCAAAATTTGCCAACATCATCGCCTGTGCTACGTGGCGAAATGTCTAGGCGTCATTCTACGCCATCTTCATCGATAATCTTCTGCTACAGTCGATCGTCATATTACTTTTGTTAGAAGAGGATTTCATTGCAACTCAGGCCATTGTGCCTATTATTGACAGCATTCATGCGAGATTAATCATTGGTGATTTCTTCGACGATCTGTTGTCTACTACGGATAATTGTGGCAAGATTTGCATATATAGAGTATAAAGTGGAGTTGTAGGTTTTCAACACAATGAGTTAATTTGAGCTATACTTGATCGACGAGACTTTGAAAAAAAAATGTTAGTTGAGGATACAACTGAATTTGGTGTTTAATCACCATTTGGATATATTCCAATTTTGGATCGCTTATGCGATCATTATGAAGGCTTTGGCAACAATTATTCTCAAGAATTTGATGATACCGTGTTAGTAGCTAGCATTATATTATCCGGAGTTGTACTGTTTAAAAGAGAATGTTTTTCTCCAATATCAGTTTAATATGAAGAATTGAAGAGTAAGAAGGAGTTTGCTTCTGCGTAGATGCTATAATGTTGTCCGGTTGTCATAGCTCGATATTAGGGGGTCTACTGTAATTTATACTCCATTGATGGTACGAGAGTTCCTTTCATCTTGACAATTTGTAGGAACAATTTCAACCATATCATGGAATTTAATTATCTTTAAAGTTGGCAGTTTGATGAACGTGATGACTACACATGCAAGTTGCTCTTTCAATAGCATTGTTTGCCGAATTTTGTGTTCCAGGTGGAACATATGGGATATCGTGATATGAGTTTTTCGCTATCCATCAACCACAACATATGATGTTTTGGCTTACAAGAAGCGTTCGGATAAGATTGTTTCAATCCATTTTTTTTTCTTCAGATTAGTCCATTGAACTTTTGGCGTACAAGGTATTCATGATGATTTGTTTTGAGGAGAGTTATGTTATATTTTGACTATTAGAGGAACTCGTCTCAAGATGGGGATTCTTGAGTTTGATGGTGATACAAATTCTTTTCCTACTCCAACATGGAGTCTGCTACGTATCACTATAAATATGTCTCTGTAGTTCATAGGAAAAGTAAAAACTTTATTGTAAATATCTCTTAATATAGTGATATAGCCTTTGTGCGCCCTTGATTTTTCCTGAAAGGGCTTTCTACGTTAAATCTATGTCTCTCTTATTCTATATTTTTTCCTTACGTTTTGTAAGAGGTATGTTTGGTTAACTACTTTCTCTACTCTAGCACATGTGAGCCATCCAGGTTGGTCACCTAGCCCTAGCAGAGTGGATTTAGGATGAGTTGTCTGGTTTGCTTTTTTGTTGGGCAAGTAATGAAACAATGGATGTGATAAGAGTGTGGTTCGATCTTGTGATGACGAATATGATAACTTGGATCAGTTAATCCTGACAAACACTAGCTTATACGACTGTCTCGATACAGCAACCTGCAACATGTGAATTCGTCTAAGAACACACTTCAATCCTTATCTACTTGACTACGCAAAAGTAGACATATGCTTCTTTGCAATCACCACAAAGAAATTGCAAGAACAATGGTGATAATTTCATATTGGAACTCCTATTCTAATGGAGGCATTCGAGTACAAGCCATAGAATCAACAGTATATCTTTAATCTAAAAATTCGTGGTTATTTTCACAATGGATGGAGTGTATATATATATATATAATATATTGAAGGACCATGTGGAGGTCCATCCATGTTTGTGATGAGTATTTGACTTTATTTGAGCAAGGTGTGCTCAAGTTTGAGTTTGATTTGGATTGTTTTTCGAGCTAGAGCAATTTGAGTTACTGGTTGGAGACCAGTCGTCCGACCCCGAGTGGTCGGGTCGTCCGACCTGAGTGGTCGGGGCTTTGGCTGTGTTGCAGACCAGTCGTCCGACCCCGAGTGGTCGGGTCGTCCGACCTGAGTGGTCGGGGCTTTGGCTGTGTTGCAGACCAGTCGTCCGACCCCGAGTGGTCGGGTCGTCCGACCCCGAGTGGTCGGATCGTCCGACCTGAGAGGTCTGGGCTTTGGCTGGTTGGAGACCAGTCGTCCGACCCCGAGTGGTCAGGTCTTTAGTTGGTCGGAGACCAGTTGTCCGATCCAGAGAGGTCTGGGCTGTGGCTGGTCGGAGACCAGTCGTCTGACCCCGAGTGGTCAGGTCTCTCGCTGGTCGGGATGGAGACCAGTGGTCAGACCAGTCGGGATGGAGACCAGTGGTCAGACCTCGAGTGGTCGGGATGGAGACCAGTCGGGATGGAGACCAGTGGTCAGACCATGGTTGGTCGGGATGGAGACCAGTGGTCAGACCACGTGTGGTCGGGTTTTGGCCGGTCGACATAGTGTATATCCGTCTGTTGAGATGGATATGTGTTGTTGGACATTGCTATGTGATGTGGTTTCCTTGTCTATGATGGTTGCGTGACTTTGGAGCTAGGTCATGGTGAGGCGAAGGGGATCGTGACTAGGCCGAGAGCCGAGGTCCGGATGATCAAGGTGTCGCCAAAGATGACCGAGGCCGGGAGTAGCCGCAAGCCGAGAAGACAAAGGAATGGATGAGATGCTAACTTGGAGCTGCTCGATCTAGGAGGACCGTTGGATCGCGGTCGGAAGATAGAGAAGCGGTCAAGTTAGTTTGAGTCAAAAGCGTGCAAAACCCGTTGTGTTGTTGGGTTTGGGTGAGCCGATGCATAGCTTTGTGAGTGGGTAAAATCTCAGCCCTTGATGGAGTGCTCTAGGGTTTAGAGGCTCATCCAAGGGTGGTAGGTGTTCCAAGCCCGCTATGAATAGACAGGAGAGGGTGTCTCCTTGGGGTGAGCAGGTGAGGAAAGTCTACGTGAGTAGTTGAGAGTTGTTGAGAGTGATGCGGTGTAAGGATCAAATCCTGGCTCTTGGATGTTGGCTTAGGATTGAAGCAGACATCCAAAGGTGGGAATTGATCCTGTGTCACTATAAATAGAGGGGTAGGGCAGCCTCCTCTTGAAGGTTCTGAGGTTTTTTCGCTCATTTGAGCTTTGCGCACTTTGTTGTGAGGCTTTGTATACCTCCCTTCCGTAAATGAAATGTTCTTCATTTATATTCTTGTTTCATTTCTCTTACGTATTTACATTACGCACTTGAATTCATTATCTAAATTCGCATTTACTTACTTGCAATTTACCTTACGTAATTTGGATTTGCCTCATCTCCTTCTACATGCTATTGAGTCTTTGTTGAAATTCATGATTGATGAACTCTTCTCTGGATTCGGTGCTTTCAATCTTTTAGGCAATCCTTACGCTCTTGCCGCAAGTTGTAAATCTGTGTTCTTAAAGTGCGTAAGCGTGTGACTTGCGCTTCTTTAGTCTTGATTGGCTTCGGTTCTTGTTGCCAAGGATGAAAGATTGCTGGATGAATCTCCTATAGATCATATCCCAATCATCTAGGCAACCTACAACCTCTTCTATTCATTTTTGCAAGAAACCAATTTCTGTGCCTAGTTTTCAGATGGTGTTTCTATTTGTTTGAAGGGTTGTTTCTTCGTGTACTTACTTGCTGTGATTTGTGGAGAGTCATCCAAGGATATTCTGACTATCAACTCCCACCAGCAAGTTACGGGTGAAGTCTGTGTTCGTGACTCTGTTTTTGGTGTTGCATTTGTTAAACTGAAAAGGACGGAACCTTGGTATTAATTCCTTCGTTTGTTGATTGAAATAGGTTCCTGACATCCTTTGGGAGGTGCACACCAATTTTCACTGTTTTTGGATCAGCCGATCAAAAGTTACATCGATTTCTGTTTTTGAGATCGTGCTGATTTTTCTTTCACCCGAGTAATGTTCATCCGACCTCCGAGGTCGGGGTACTGTTCATCTGGTCGGGGGGTACTGTTCACTCGAACACTATCCACCCGAGTACTGTTCATCCGACCACTTCAGGTCGGGAGTATCGTTCATCCGTCCGGAGCTGGTCGGGGGTACTGTTCACACGAACACTATTCATTCCGAGTACTGTTCATCCGACCTCTGTAGGTCGGGGGTACTGTTCATCCAACCAGAAATACCCGACCAGTGCAGTTTCTTTCTGGTCTTTTGGTGGTTTGAATTTTAGGGGGAGAGTTTATTCGAAAATTTTATTTGGCTCCTATTCACCCCCCCTCTAGTCGCCTTTTTCGATCTTTCAATTGGTATCAGAGCCGGTTCTGCTCTTTCTAGATCTTGACCGGTATCAAGAGCCATGGCGATGGACAAGTATTCCACCAAGCCACCCATTTTCTCTGGAGTCGATTTTCCATTCTGGAAGTCACGCATGGAGTCATACATCATCGCCTGTGGCTTCGATATGGCGTAGGTGAAACTCCCATATGAGGTTCCTGCCGATGAAAACGTCACGGCCGGCAATATGACTGACGTTGAGGCGAACGCTAAGGCAAGGAACATCCTCATACAGGGTCTTAGCCGAAGTGAGTATGACAGGATTTCTCACCTTCGTTCTGCTCATGAGATTTGGGTAACCTCGATGCTTACCATGAGGGCACTACCCAAATCAAGACGGTTCGACAGACCAATTCAAGCGTGAGTTCAACAAGTTTGAACAGCATGTTTGAGAGTCTTGACGAGTGCTTTGGTCGGTTTACGAAGATTTTGAGCGACCTCCGAGCGATCGATTGCATATACCCCGACTCGATAATGCTCGATATTTTTGACCGCACTCGATCTTCGTGTTTGGGAAATGAAAGTGACCACCATCAAGGACACCACCGACTGGCGACCTTGACTCTTGACGGGTTGTATTCCGCCTCAAGACTCATGAGATCGACGTCGCCTCGCGGAAGACGAAATCTCGATCGATGGCCTTGGTCACCGATCCCATTGGATCTTCCTCTTCTGACTCTTCTTGTGGTTTCTCTCTCCACCCTTTGCGAGCTAAGCGATGACCAACCGGAAAATTTCCAGAAAATGAGCTTGCTCTTCTTGCTCGCAAGTTTTCTCATGCCTACAAGAGGGTAAGAGAGAGAAAAAGAGGTGGTGTGATCACCTGCTTCGAGTGTGGTGGCCCCAACCACATTCGAGCAAACTGCCCCAAGCTGGAGAAGGGCAAGAGCGAACAAGGCGGTTCGGGCAAGAACGATTACACCGACAAGAACCGCAACAAGAAGGCCCCAGCTCGTGAGCCGGCGAAGAAGAAGTACCGCAACTTTGCCAAGAACAAGAAGCTCTTTCACCGGGTCCTCGCCGCACTGGACGACATCGAGCTCTCTGACACGGAGAACTGGAGTGATGCAAGCGAGGACGATCCGCAAGAGAAGGTGAAGGGCAAAGATGACTTCTCCGGCATGTGCTTCATGGCAGGCGCCATTGAAGCAAGCGACTCCATTTGACAAATGACTGGACGAGGTACCCACCTACGACGAATTAAATGCTTGCCTTCGTAAATTAGGCAAGTTTCATGCTAAGGCTAGGTCGAGGTGTTCGAGTTAGAAAGGAAGTAGGTACCTTGACTCGGAGTTAGCTTCACTTAGATCTTCTCCTCCCGAGTCACCGATGATCTGTGTATTTTGTGTGATGCTTTGCTTGTGGAGTTAGAGAACCTAAGGACTATGCATGATAGTGTGTTGTCTGAACTAGATAGTCTTAGGTTGAAGAATGCTAGCAATAAATCTGTTGATACTCATTCTGTAGATGCTAGTTTTCTTCATACTCTCTCTACTCCTTCTTGTGCTAATTGCCCTAAATTGCTTGCCGAAATTGATGCCATGAGCGATCACCTTAGGAAGCTTTCTTCTAGAAACGATGAACTTGAAATGCATGCTTCTAAGGAACCAACACCATGTGTGGGTCAGAGGCAACTAAAACTTGACAATGAATCCTTAAATGTCAAGTGTGCTAAACTTGCTAAGGACTTACTAGATAAGTCACAAGAAAGTTGCTTGCGATGTTCTGTGATTGAGGGGGACTTGGATAAAATCCATGTCGAGCTTAGGAAGAAATTAGAAGACCAAGCCCATAGAATTAGAAATGCGTCTTGTGTTTCTTGTGAGGCCCTCAAGATTGAGGCAGCCGTGCTAAGGGAGAAAAATGCACGTGTTGAGAGGGCTCATTCTTCTGGTTCTTCTTCTTCTTCTTCCCCTTGTTCTTCTTGTGCTTCTTTCTTCCAAGATTGTCAGTATCTTATGAGCACTCTCGAGAAGTTTGTTGGAGGCAAGAAGAAGCTCAATCTTATTCTAGACCAATCCAAGATTAGTAGATTCAATCAAGGTCTAGGATTTGATCCCTTGGAGCACGCTCGGGCGCATCCTCCCACCATTGTGCGCGGCTCCAAGAATGGTGAGATTGTGGTAGCTCCCAGAGTGAGCACCACCAAGTTTAGGTCTCTGGGTTGTCCATAGGACTTCCGACCGTAAGGGTGTTACTCTGCTGCTTCGCCTCTAGCAAGGCGAAGTACACATGCACCTTCTGTAAGAAGGATGGTCGCCTAGTAGATTTCGCCTGTGCACGCCAAGATCACTCGGCGTGAGCGTGTTGTCGCTCTTAGGGTATTCGTGGTCATCCCTGCACTTTGAGTGCTCCTAAGGCACACACCGCTTCTAGACAGTTAGAGAGTCGCTGCTTTTGGGCAAGGCCCAGACTTGGTTTTCATGTTAGTTCTTCGAGTTTTAGTCCCGGAGCTGTTCAGTAGTCGGCCTTTTCGCCGCCCTCTTGATATTCCTCGTTTTTCCCATCGAGGTAGATATCGCGGCGTGAGGTGTTTTCCGGTAGGAGATCCAGCAGCCTTCATCGGGATGGTCCGCTTTTGCACCACGGCGTACAACCCGCTTTGACTCCTAGATTATCTACCGAGTTGCTCCTGATCGTGTGAGAGTTGAGCGTCAGAGAGACACTCGAGTCCAGTCTTCTTCAGTGACTGGTACTTTGAGGCGTTGAGTGGTTCAGTATTGGGTCCCCAAGTCTTCACTCTATCCCAGTACTGAGTCATCTTTCCCTCTTGTGTCAATTCCTTGTGTCATGTCTATGCGATGATGCTTTTAAGTGCCTTTTGCCTTTCTCATGGCATGAGTCGCTTGAGGCTAGCTTGAAGATGTGATCACTGCCTAGTGGAGTGGTTTTGGGTCATCTTGTGGACTTGTCCTTTCTTAGTTCGATTCTTAGTCCATGAGTTGTCCTGAGGCATCATCTTCGCCATACATAAGTAGTGGACCTCGTTTTTCCTCGAGGTACCCACTCACGGCAAGAGTCGCAGGTAAGTATGTTGGTCATGTTGATCCTTACTAATCTCATCTAGGATCGTTTTGTCGCTTTTCAATGTTGGCACTCGATGTGAATTCCGAGTTGGCCTTTGCGGCTTGTCTCTAGAGGATTGGATCTTCCTGCATGACCATCATGAGCATCATGCTAACCTGCATGTACTTTCAACTTTGTTTGCCTCGTGTTTCGCTCCACAAGTGTTGAGCTTCATGATAACAGCATTGGGGACTTTCACTTCCATGGTGAGCTATCTCATACCCTCATGTCGGTTATATTTGTGATCATCATTTCCATGACATGTTGTGATTGCTCTTGCTCCCATGTGTATTATATGTACTTTGCTAGGTCTTGTTAGTTTTTGTCTGTCTTGTTTTGTGCCATAGCATGTTTTCCCCAACCATCTTTGTGCTTCATGTATTATATCCTAAATTCATGAGCTCTTTCCCAAAGATGTGATTTTCTTGTTTTTATCTTGTCCATGATATTGTTCATTTGGTATGAGCATTTGTATTAACTATGGGCACGTGCTATATATCATTTACTTTATTTTGTCATGAGTAGTATCTAGGTTATATGACCTGTTTTTCTATTACATCCATGATTAGCCTTGTTTAGACTTTGTTTGTCGACTTTGTGCTACATGTGAGTGCCTTTCATGAGATTAGGGTTATATGATCTAGCCGCCACAGTATGACTTATATTGTTCATGATCACCTTTATTGTCCTTCATGCTTATATGCTTCATACCTATTTTGCATGAGCTTGTGTTCTTCATTCATGGCATGTATTCATCATCATGCATAGATTGTTGCCATAAGTAGCTTCTCATCTTTGTGTCCATGGTCACTATTTACTTTCATGTCAGCTGTGTCCTCATGACCTTTTGTTTGGTCTTCTTTGATGGGCCTTTTCGCAGATGTAAATATTGTTATTGAGACTATGGATAAATGGATCTTGATGTTGCTAATTGGTTTGTTTTATGCATGATCCTCTTTGGTTGTCTTTATTTATCTTACTCATGTTATATCTAGTAGCATGTTGTTGTGTTTCATTATGGTATTTCTTCATTTACATGGTCATTGCCATGTTTAGGTAGTATCTTGATCCATGTATTTCTAGGCTTGCACATGATCCTGCTAGCATTTTGTTGCTGTGATACACCTTGCTTAGCTTCTTATGCCAAGATGATGATGCTATGATGCACCTTGCTGTTGTTTATCATGTGGATATGTTTTCACTGTTGTCTATGGATATATGGATCTTGATGCTATCTTTAGCTTGGTTGTGAACATGATCTTACATTACCTTCTGCATCATGTTCATGCTCTAGATGATCATTTGCCACACTTTTCATGTATCTTGTCCATTCGTGCCTAGGAAACTGGATCTGCCTAACCCCAGTTTCGAAAGCATAGATTTGTTGGATGCATGTGTGTAGGCTTTCTGGTGAGGAGACCATCATCCTAGGAATATCTCTTCCTCTGCTTTTAGGATCCACTTCAGGTCCTTTGCCACTACTTGTTCTACACTGCAGTAGGTAAGTACCTCTGAAAATGTTGATGATAGTGATGGGTCTCTTAGGAGGTTGTGGTTCTTTTGTAGGTAGAGCTTGTGTCCTGTTTATCTAGAGTCTTTTGGTTGGACTTCTAGCATAGTTAGGTTGCTTCTTACCTTGAGCCATCTTGCTCCTTAGAGACCATGTGGTTTTAGATCTTATCTCTTCTCCTCTAGCTTTCTACCTATCTCTTGTGTGGTGAGAGTTTTAGAGTGTGCCTCAAGGGGAGTAGAGTGTGTTCAGGCCATGTGGTTTTAGATCTTATCTCTTCTCCTCTAGCTTTCTACCTATCTCTTGTGTGGTGAGAGTTTTAGAGTGTGCCTCAAGGGGAGTAGAGTGTGTTCAGGGGGATTTGAGCTTGGGTTTATTAGTTCATATGGCATTTCGTGAGGGGGAGCTGGTTTGTATATTATGTATTATATGTTTTCTTCCAGCTTTTTCTTTTCTTTGTGTTTCTTCTGGGTGTCTTTGGGCTTGTTTTCTTGAGTTGAGTTCACTCACTTAGACTTCTGGCATGCCTTGCATGGACCTCTTATCTTGTGCTTTAGGTTGCTATCATGCGTGATTAGCTGTTCTCTCTTCTCTCTAGGTT
This sequence comes from Otatea glauca, assembly GCA_036346275.1. NCBI lineage: Eukaryota > Viridiplantae > Streptophyta > Magnoliopsida > Poales > Poaceae > Otatea > Otatea glauca. The sequence goes on from CM070718.1 coordinate 49,385,520, forward strand.
GAGTTCCCTCACAGTCTTATAAGTCTAGCAGGTTTTGGACCTCCTGGGTAGACAGGGTCTGTGTGCACTCCTTAGTTGAGATCTAGAGTCGCCTTCCTATGTCACTGGGAAGATAAGAGCGAGTCCGAGCCATAGTGAATCTCTTCTATCTTATCTATGCTCAATAGCCATCCAAAGGTTGCGCTCGACTTCTTCTCCTCATTCTGCTTTTTCTCGTTATTATTGAGTTCATTCGGTTTTCTTTATGCCTAATCTTGATAATAACCCAACTTTAACCAGATTTGAGCTTAAAATTGATTCAATTGTTGAGGGGAGTTTGGGAATCTGCTCATGCATTGCATTTAGACTGCTTTTTCCGCTTTATGAGCTTTGTCTATTATGCATTTGACTCAATCTTCGTGAAATACATCATGCTATATCTTTCAAGAAAATCACTAGCTTAGATATGTCCAAGTTCATTTATCAAGCTAATGTTCATTGAAATCAAAACTTAAAAGCTTTAAATGAAAACTTGATAAAACATGTTGCTTTTACTTACTAAGTTTCTTCTCTAAGAGCTTTTACCATGAATTGTGAAATTTTGGAATTCTCTAGAGTCCCTATAGCAACTTGGGTGAAATTTGCTTGATCCATATTTGAGTCCTTCAGAATTGCTTATATGTGCTAAATTGAAAATTAAAAAAAAATGACTCTTTTGTGCAAAATTGATCTCAGCACTTTATATTCTCGAGACTGCCTCCCATTGCATTTGGGATGAACTTGGAATATATTGTGTATGACCAAGATCATTCTCTTAAGAGTTACTCTTGAGATGATCGAAAATGGCTTGAGTCAATCAAAAAAATTGCAAATATCAAACACATAAGTGGGTAAAGAATGCAAATTATGTCAAACATTTGCACCCGCTATGTTTTTCAAGTCTTAAAGAAAATTTGCATAAATTGAAAAATGGGCTCAAGGACCTAATATGCACTTCAAAATTCCCCAAAGTGTTGAGTAGGTTGAACTCTAGGTTTTCCATTTGATCCTGAGTGGTTTTGCTTCTAGTTTTGAAACTTTGCTAAGTTGTGCACTTGTCAAATCTTGCTAAAATGATACTTTTTCAAAACTTCGCTTATGAGCAAAATTTGTTATTTGCACTTGGACATGTCTTAGTTTGGTCATAATCTGAGATTAATAAGCTTGGTGTCATATCTTGTCATTATGATCATTTGGATAATCTTCAAAGCTCCCTTAGGTTGCATTTCATGCATACATAAAAGAGGGAGAAAATTCTATTTTGATGCCTATATTGCCAAAAGGGGGAGAAAATGTAGAAAAAGGCATCATTTAAAATGTAGAAAAGGAGGAGATAGAATTGTGAAAGCTTGTTGGTTCTTATGATTTTTGTAAATCTTTGCTATCTCTTATGAATCATAATCACATTTGACATTTATGATTGGTTTTTAGAGCGTTTGTTGAACACTTGCTCTTTTCATGGTCTTGCTCTAAATTCTTTCTGCCAACTTGGTCATAATTTTATATCTTTCTCTCTTGACCAAGTTTGGCTTTGCAATCAAATTGCTTTCTTCTTCTCTCATTCAAACTCAAATTTATGCCTTTTGTGTGGTTTGTCAATATACTCATCAAGGGAGAGATTGAAGGACCATGTGGAGGTCCATCCATGTTTGTGATGAGTATTTGACTTTATTTGAGCAAGGTGTGCTCAAGTTTGAGTTTGATTTGGATTGTTTTTCGAGCTAGAGCAATTTGAGTTACTGGTTGGAGACCAGTCGTCCGACCCCGAGTGGTCGGGTCGTCCGACCTGAGTGGTCGGGGCTTTGGCTGTGTTGCAGACCAGTCGTCCGACCCCGAGTGGTCGGGTCGTCCGACCTGAGAGGTCTGGGCTTTGGCTGGTCGGAGACCAGTCGTCCGACCCCGAGTGGTCAGGTCTTTAGTTGGTCGGAGACCGCTTGTCCGACCCAGAGGTCCGGGCTATGGTGGGTCGGAGACCGGCCGTCGACCACTCGAGTGGTCGTCTCTCGCCGGTCGGGATGGAGACCGATGGTCGACCACGGGATGGAGACCGGTGGTCGACCTCGAGTGGTCGGGATGGAGACCGTGGTCGACTACGGGATGGAGACCGATGGTCGCACCACGTGTGGTCGGGTTTTGCTTGGTCGACATAGTGTATATCCGTCTGCTGAGATGGATATGTGTTGTTGGACATTGCTATGTGATGTGGTTTCCTTGTCTATGATGGTTGCGGGACTTTGGAGCTAGGTCATGGTGAGGCGAAGGGGATCGGGACTAGGCCGAGAGCCGAGGTCCGGATGATAAAGGTGTCGCCAAAGATGACCGAGGCCGTGGAGTAGCCGCAAGCCGAGAAGACAAAGGAATGGATGAGATGCTAACTTGGAGCTGCTCGATCTAGGAGGACCGTTGGATCGCGGTCAGGAAGATAGAGTAGCGTGTCAAGTTAGTGTGAGTCGAAAAGCGTGCAAAATCTGTTGTGTTGTTGGGTTTCGGGTGAGCCGATGCATAGCTTTGTGAGTGGGTAAAATCTCAGCCCTTGATGGAATGCTCTAGGGTTTAGAGGCTCATCCAAGGGTGGTAGGTGTTCCAAGCCTGCTATGAATAGACAGGAGAGGGTGTCTCCTTGGGGTGAGCAGGTGAGGAAAGTCTACGTGAGTAGTTGAGAGTTGTTGAGAGTGATAGTGTAAGGATCAAATCCTGGCTCTTGGATGTTGGCTTAGGATTGAAGCAGGACATCCAAAGGTGGGAATTGATCGCAGGTCACTATAAATAGAGGGGTAGGGGCAGCCTCCCCTCTTCGAAGGTTCTGAGGTTTTTGCTGCTCATTTGAGCTTTGCCCACTTTGTTGTGAGGCTTTGTATACCTCCCCTTCCAGAAATGAAATGTTCTTCATTTATATTCTTGTTTCATTTCTCTTACGTATTTACATTACGCACTTGAATTCTGTTATCTAAATTCCGTATTTACTTACTTGCAATTTACCTTACGTAATTTGGATTTGCCTCATCTCCTTCTACATGCTATTGAGTCTTTGTTGAAATTCATGATTGATGAACTCTTCTCTGGATTCGGTGCTTTCAATCTTTTAGGCAATCCTTACGTTCTTGCTGCAAGTTGTAAATCTGTGTGTTCTTAAAGTGCGTAAACGTGTGACTTGCAGTTCTTTAGTCTTGATTGGCTTCTGGTTCTTGTTGCCAAGGATGAAAGATTGCTGGATGAATCTCCTATTGATCATATCCCAATCATCTAGGCAATCTACAACCTCTTCTATTCAGTTTTGCAAGAAACCAATTTCCATGCCTAGTTTTCAGATGGTGTTTCTATTTGTTTGAATGGTTGTTTCTTCGTGTACTTACTTGCTGTGATTTGTGGAGAGTCATCCAAGGATATTCTGACTATCAACTCCCACCAGCAAGTTACGGGTGAAGTCTGTGTTCGTGACTCTGTTTTTGGTGTTGCATTTGTTAAACTGAAAAGGACGGAACCTTGGTATTAATTCCTTCGTTTGTTGATTGAAATAGGTTCCTGACATCCTTTGGGAGGTGCACACCAATTTTCACTGTTTTTGGATCAGCCGATCAAAAGTTACATCGATTTCTGTTTTTGAGATCGTGCTGATTTTTCTTTCACCCGAGTACTGTTCATCCGACCTCCGAGGTTGGGGTACTGTTCATCTGGTCAGGGGTACTGTTCACTCGAACACTATTCACCCGAGTACTGTTCATCCGACCACTTCAGGTCGGGAGTATCGTTCATCCGACCGGAGCTGGTCGGGGGTACTGTTCACACGAACACTATTCATTCCGAGTACTGTTCATCCGACCTCGTAGGTCGGGTACTGCTCATCCAACTGAAATACCCACCAAAGGCGGTTTCTTTCTGGTCTTTTGGTGGTTTGAATTTTAGGGGGAGAGTTTATTCGAAAATTTTATTTGGCTCCTATTCACCCCCCCTCTAGTCGCCTTTTTCGATCTTTCATATATATATATATGAAAGAGGCGTGAATAGTGCTCAGCATGAACAATATTGCATGAATAGTAACATCATCAAAAAGTTGCCATGTGAAGTACACATCTAGTTGGAAACAATCTCTTCTTTCCATATCATTGTGACCTCTTCCCATGTTTGAAGATGGCTAAAGTTTCTCCTTCCTTTCCTTCTTCTCCTTCCTTCTTTCTTTCTTCCTTCTTTTCTTTCTTCTTTGATGGCATATATGGAATGTTCCTTTCTTTCTTTTCCTTCCTTTTTCTTACTTCTTTCCTTTCTTCTTTGATGGCATATATGGAAGGAGATGGAGGAGCTACATGGGATCATGTGGGGCCATGGGCCGCATGGAAGCGTGTGGGGCCACATGGAATGAAGTCTTGTGGCTTGGTCCATGCCTCCGAATGTTCCCGTGTTTCTTCCAATGCTAGTAATGTTTGCATCGTCTCCTTTTGTGTCCATCTTCCCTCACCTCCCGCTGGGCACACCATGTTCCAACACTATACATGAGCATATTCGTATCATCCTCTCCTTCAAGAAAAGCTATCCTCGGCTTTTGCCTTGGCTCCTGATAAGCTAAAATTGTACTAAACAAAGAGGACAATGTGTATGCATGGTATATGTATATATCATCTGTTTTGTTAGTCCTTTGCATATGATATTTGGCACAACAACATCCATTGGATGCATATAATAAATCAATAGTTGTAAACATAGAAAACAATATGTATGCATGATATATGTATTTATCATCAATTGTGTTATTGTTCCCTATATTTTGCACAATGTATTTAGCACAATGAGCCATGTTTTGTAAGCCTGCATATAAGTTAGTAGTGGACAACAACGCATCAAATCATTCTAATATGACTGAGAAATTTTTTAACGCCTTCCATACTTCAACTATGCTACTTTGATTGCATAAACATCATATAAAAGATGGGTTGTCCAAGATATGTAGTTCCAATTCAGTAAGTCTATCACAAGTAATGCATATTAGTTGAACATGAAATTTGTAGTTTATGCCATAATCTCCGATCAAATTGATTTTATAAATATGGGTGTAGGTACTAACTAACAATTTTAAGCATGCAATTTCATATACTTCTTAAATCACGTTAGATAGCACTAAAGGTTCATCAAACATGATATAGCATAAAGAATCTCAATTTCACATTATGTAAAATAAGCATATCAAATTCAAAACGTGAAATCAACAAAGAAACACAAGAGTTTTCACTTTTACTCACCTCTTCGTGTTGTTCTATTAACTCAACACCTTTGTTGTTACCTTTAACGCTCTCTTTAGTTGAAGTAGGTGTTGTTTCTTCGTGATTTAACCATGGGATAGCAAGCGTTCCTTCTCCTACCATGGTTATCTCATCTTCTTTTACCTCCTGTGGTGCAGGTTGTTTTGGATTCAGCTCCTCATTAACAATGTCAATCTACACAATGTGCAAAACAACACTAGAAATAGAGAGTAAGTCATTAGTTTTAGAAATATCTTCTCTTGACCAATCATCTACATCTTTCTTTTCTTGAGGTATATCTCTCACTCTCTCAATTTGGATGTTCTCAATCTCACATAGCTCAGTTTTTTTCACACTCACTCAATTTGGCTATGTGGCTCTCATGAATCGATGCCCTAAGATTAAATCTAGGTATACAATGCTCCTTACATTTTCTTTCCTCCTCAATAGTACAATTCACAAGATCAAGCATGCTACTAAAATATTTAAGTTGAAGTGCATCACCGATATTAAATTTCAAATCTTTTTTGAAGTATGCCTTCTCTTCTAATGCACTAGTGATACCAGCACATCGCATTGCACATTTCAACTCAACAAAATAATCTTGGACTGATTTGCACCCTTGTGTAATGCTCTCCAAGTGCCAAAGTTACTCTTTCTCATAATAGATAATAAGGGGGGTGACCCAATCTTATGATGACGAAGAAGATAACTCTTTCTTTTAATACCTTGGCACAAACTCTCTTCTCATGATCATCTTTAAATCCAACCATGATGTAATGAGGCTTTTCCCAAAAAGTTGTTGCCACTAGCTATAAGCATAGTCTTCAAACTCGATAGTGGCACGCATCACCTCTTCGGCTTTGTGAAGCTTCTGAAATTTGAACACCTTTTCCATTTGTTCTTCCCATGAGAGATATTCCTCCGGATCATTACTTCTATAGAAAAGAAGTTCCTTGTACTCGTAACTTGCCATGATTAGTAGCAAGCAAAAAAAGAATGTATATGTGAAATATATGTGTAATCACTCAAGTTCACCCTCTCACTTACCACCCAAAGTTCTTACTACTCCTTTGGATTAAGGTGTTGTACGTACTCTGGTGGTGATAGACAAGACAAAGGTGATTACTCAAGCGAATTCTAAATCAAAGCGCTGCACGAGACAACGGCAGATATGTAGAGCTTGGAGGGTTAGTGTATATCCTATACAATCTGAATATTCTAGTTATTATAAAGATAAGTAATAATTCAAACTATAATTTACAAGCCTTAGTTGCCGATCACAAGGACACAGGCGAATTTTCAAGACAACACACGCGCAAAGATGATGAAACTTAATGCATCCAATGGAATGAGCTAAACAAGAATAATTTCAGCACCAAAACTCGTGTTGCATAAGTTATAGAGAGACGCTAGCTAATTGCTTTGAAAAATGAAAAAGGGCACAAGATTGCTCGCTAATTAATAAAACTGCACAATCTGAAAATTTCGAATACAAATTAGGGTCTTGCTCAATGTATTGTGACCGGCCACTATTTTCTTTTCTTCTCTTTCTTTTCTTGTCCCTTTTGGCTCTTTCTTATTTTTTTGTGACTTTCAGCCAACACTAGTATGAACAAAGTTTTGAAAATCCTAAATTGAGGTCACAAGATAATATAATGATAATTTAAGATTATGCAATGTATCAATATGAACAGCCCTAAGCAATATGAAATAGCTAGTCTCAATTGGGATCAAGGTTTTCACAGATAAATGAATGGTTCCCAAAAATGATAGGTACTGATATTTTTGTGATTTTATATATTGTGGATGCTACTATACTCAAGGAAATCTAAGGAACAAGATAGAACTCAAAAATCAATCCAAGAAACCCTAATTCTGCTTTTCTAGGGTAGCAGACTTATCGCCTTGATTAAAGATTGAAATCAACTGAATATGGAAGGTTCACTATGGAATGAATTAAATATTATATCCCAAGCTTTCAATAGAGTACAAGAACGCAAAAATCAGAGTGCGTATTCGAAAGTTATGTGCAAAACACCGAACTGGACAAAATTAAAACAAAAAGCTACGTGAAGGAAAAACGATCAGCAACTAATGCAAGTAAACTAATGGATAAAAACTCTCACAAAAATTATAGATTAAACTAAGGGTTTAATTTTTGTGTGACAATTTTTGAAATAGGACGGAAAATTAAAACTACATTCGGGATAGAAATTCGTCACCACTCAACCATGCTCTGATACCAACATGATAAGGCTGGTGGCCTGATCTTGTAATGATGAATATGATAACTCGGACCCATGAAGCCTGATGAACACTGGCACCAACTATTGTCTCGATACGGCAACCTACAACAAATGAATTCTCCTAAAAACACGCTTCGATCCTCGTCTACTTGACCACACAAAAGTAGACGTACGCTTTCTTGAAATCGCCCCCAAGAAATTGCAAGAACAACGATGACAATTTCAAATTGTAACTCCCTATTCTAATGGGGGCATTGGAGCACAAGCCATAGAATCAAGTGTATATCTTTAATCTAAAAATTTGTGGTAATTTTTACAATGGATGGAGCATACATACATACATACATACATACATACATACATACATACATACATACATACATACATACATACATACATACATACATACATACATACATACATACATACATACATACATACATATGTATACATATGTACACATAATGTACATATATGTACATATACACATGTATATACATACGTATGTATATATATACGTATGTATATATATTGGAGAGAGGGTGTGAATGGTGCTCGGTAAGAGTAGTACTCGGATATGAATAGTACCACATGAATAGTAACCCTGTCGAAATGTTGCCATGTTGCAGTACACATTTAGTTGGAAACAATCTCTTCTTTCTATATTATGTTGATCTCTTCCCCTGTTTGAAGATGACTGAAATTTCTCCTTCCTTTCATTCTTCTCCTTTCTTGCTTCTTTCTTTTCTTCTTTGATGGAATATGTGGAAGGTTCATTTCCTTCTTTTCCTTCCTTTCTTCTTGATTCTTTCCTTCTTTCTTGATGGCATATATAGAAGGAGATGGAGGGGCTGTATGGGATATTATGAAGCCACATGGATGAAGTCATGTGGGTTGGTCCATGCCTCCAAATGCTCCCGTGTGTCTTCCAATGCTAGTAATGTTCATATCGTCTTCCTTTGGTGTCCATCCTCCTTCACCTTCCCGTTGGGCACACCTTGTTCCAACACTACACATGAGCATATCCACATTGGGATGAGACCACTAGAAGGCTTTATAAAATAAAACACTGACCATGCTTTCTTTGAAGAATCTCTGCGTAGAGGAACTGTTGCTGTAAGCCTATAATCCGACATGAAAGAGGTGGCTTCATAGCTGCAGTTTGTTGGCCAGTTATCCGTGCAATGAGCCCTTTTGCTGTGGAAGCTAAAGCTCTGTGTAATGGTCTTTTTCTTACCAATCGACTTCTCTTTAGAGGTCTAAGGGGCTATATATACCCATAGGATAGTTATGGAGAACCCAAGCAATCAAGAAGCTACAAACAAACTTATAAAAAGCAAGAGGGGCACCAGAAGATTAGATGTTAGGTTATTATTTAGCACTTGATTCTTATATAGGGCAAGGGTCCAAGGGTTTTGAAAGGTTCAAGATGTTGTGAGAGCAATAATCCCTTATACTCTTTTGAGTTTGTACTTAAAGAATTTGCTGTCGACTTTGCCAAATATTTTCTCTCATTGTGGTACGGTTACTTTGGTTCTCTCTAGATCTAATTTCTCTATTCTTGAGACCGTGCATGCTCGTGCCATATCTCACGAAACTCTAATCTGATTCGGGGCTGCAGCGTATAAGAAGGGTAGTAGGGTGTCACAAGAGGTATTAGAGCCATGGCCATATTAAGCAGATTTGTAAGAAGGTCAGAAAGCGTCAGGTGACACAAAAGCAAGATTGATGTCAACAATGTGGAATTAAGTGAAGAAATTTGATGGCAGGGGAAATTTAGTGTGTGGCAACATGTGGTAAATGATGTCCTTGTCTTGCAAGAGCTCTTGAACGGGATAAACCAGGAAAGACGTGTGTTGAAGATTGGAAGGTGATGGAGCGAAAGATTGTCAGTATAATCCGTCTATGTCTCTTTGACGAGGTAAAATACTTAGTGATTAAGGAGAATTCATCGAAGAAATTATGGAAGGACTTAGAAGAATTATATATGGCAAGGTCGCTGACAAACCAATGGGTATTGAAGCGACAACTGTATAGGTTGTGCATGAAAAAGGTATATGGTTTGTCGACCATCTCAATGTCTTCAATAAGCTTATCACACAGCTGATTAGTGTGCATGAAAAAATTGAGGATAACGACATGGTCGTCATACTAACATCATCTCTACCACTATCTTGGGAGCAATTAGTGATGAATATTCTGATCGAGAAAAGAACTCTCAACTTCAACGAGGCAATTGCATATCTGTTGGAGGCGAAGTCCACGAAAAATCCATCAGAATTTTTTCATCCTTGGGTGATCAAACATTGGTTGCAGTAGGTATTACAGGTAGAAGCAGAAGTCATATGAAGAAGAAGGGCAAGAGCAAGGGTACACATGTATACTATCTATGTGACGAGGAAGGTCATATGATAAAGGATTGTCCGAGTTTGAAGCAAATGAAGGGTGCATCCTCAATGTTGGTAGCAAAAGATAATTCAAACGTACTTGTTGTCGATCAATCAGGTACTTCTCATGGTTGGATATTAGATTCAAGTTGTTGTTTCCACATATGTTTGGTGAGGAAGATATTTGATGGAAGATCTCTATGCCTGGTGCATGTAACTTTTCACTTGGCTGATTGCAAGGAGTATGCAATTACTAAGGTGGAAACAATTATATTAGAGATATATGATGGAGCACATCATGCTTTAACGAGTATTTGGTATGTTACTAGCATAACGAAGAATCTAATATATGTTAGCTCGCTTGAACAGAAAGGTATCACCTCGACATGGAGTCATGTGAGTTCACTTAAAGGGTAGGTGATCATGAAAAGTATCTGGAGCAATGGAGGATATTGAATGGAGAAGGAAACCATGTAATCAATAGTACGTAATCAGATCTCAATTGTAGTCATATGCGGTACTGCAAAGACGGTTACAAAATCTACCAAGCACGAAGGCGAACATGCAAGGTTGGAAGAAGAAAGACAATGAGAAAGTGGGACTCGAAGGCAATACAAACCTATGGCATAAAGGGTTGTAGTAATGGAAGATGTGGTTAATGAAACCACACAAAGAAAGGACTCTCAGGTGGAGGGTTCAGGCAACCAACCCGAACACCAACACACATATCACGGTGATGTGCATGAGCGCCTATAGTGGGGGCACTCCTAAATGTGGGAGAAAAAACAAAAAGTGGAAGAGTAAAAAATATGGAGCTGACCTGTTTCAAGTTCTTCGAGGAGCACAGTGACTTCAACACATAAGAGTCAAGGTAGATATTATTGAGTACATTGACTCATATATTGTCTTTTTAAGTTTTGAAAAGATGTGCTATAAGGAGTTGTCAGGACCAGATTTCTAAATCCGAACCCTCTGTGTATAACTGCACTAGTCCAGGATCAAGCTAGCTCACAAAGTGGAAACAGTGATGACAACACATCCATATCATGAATCAAATAATATTAATTAATCATTACAAATAAGCAGCCTCATGGCTTGAGTTCAGTAAAGTAACGGTGGAAACGAAATAAATAGCAGCAGGATAAGCCCATCCATTTGCCCAACAGGTAATCGACTAGAGTACGCATCCTAGTAATCCGGATCGCCTTCATCGTAACCACAAGATAAGAACTCGTAGTCACCTTCTACTTTTGCGCACTCTTCTGTGGAAGGCTGGAATGTGGAAAGGGTGAGTACAAAATATACTCCGCAAGTCTTGGAAACATAATGCATGATAACATATGCAAGGCTAAACAAATGAAGGCTTAGTATGTCTCATTTAGCATAAATCAATGTTTAACTTTAAATACCACCAGTAATTTCAGAAAGCATCATTTGACCAAATGTAGTTGTAATAATTGAAGATAATGAGACAACTAAAATAGGTTCCATCTACCTGATTGGCTCCATTTGCCAAACCATAACCCGAGAGTTCAATCTACTCACGGATTCCCAAACAACCATTTTTATTTAAAACAAAACCAGAAAATCTACAATGTGAAAGCGTACCTCATCCGCTCTTGACCATGGGCACGGCTACTTAAGTAGTTCTAACTCTGTAGAGTGTGTATAGCTTTACCCACAAGACATTATCACCCTTTGTGCAATCGATATTACCACACTTCCTTTGGTGTGCGTAGAGAGATCATGACAAGGCCTTTACAATGTACAACTCCACTATTAACTTCGCCCACTAATGTTTCACCGCCGAAGGGTTCAATCTGCCCAGTTGAAGCCCCCTCTTGCGCCTATCTCCATCTAACACACATTCCACGAACTGGTGAAGCTAATAATAAGAGATATAAATTAATTAGCCAGATCATACCCATATAGACTTGTGGTTGTATAGTAGTGCTCGATCCATGGTAACACACGATTCGGTCCTTAATTGACTTGGGCGGAATATTCACTTTACAAGGTCTCATGCTTCCTGCACCCACCAAATATCCATCTGTCCCGGTCTAAATCATTTTTCCATTTTATTTCATTTAAATAACAGCCGCAATACCTCTTGCCGTAACTTCACAAATGAGTTTAAACAATATTTTGAAATGATTACCATAATAGCATAACAGCGAAACGTTTAAGCTGGACTAAGCAATTCTACCAATTTATGCTACTCTACTAACCATCATAAAATAAAATATGCTAATACCATCTAGGGTGACAAAGGTACATCATGATCAATGCCAATGAGGTCATAACAATTATAGAATTTAACTATACACTATGCGTGAATTTAAAATACCTTGCATAAAAGTAAGCATGCAATAATTTAAAACAACATAAGTATTTTGGAAATTTATACTAAACATGGTCAAGAAAGACTTTCCTTCACTGAATGCGGCTGGTTCTACATCTAGATGGGTTGGCAAAGCTTCGGGGACAACGTCTACAGCGAAAAACGATGCAAATAACTAAAAGTAATACAACCAAAATTTAAAAATTGAAAAGAATGATACAGAAATGTATATCTTGAATTTATATGAATTTAGAAATTTTAATCATTGGATTTGGAGTTCGAAGGATGGAGAACAGGCTCTCGGAAGTGGCTCGGATCAAGAAAATAAGAGAAAAAGAAAAACAGAGAGAATGCGACACGTGTCGCAATCTGATTGATCGAAATTTTTGGAATTTCTGGAAAAAGGAATTAAAAATCCACCGACACGTGGGGCCCACATGTTAGTGGGTGGCGGGCTGCCCTGATGTGGCGGACCATGTGGCTGCTAGGGTTGATCTAGCAAGGCACGCGGCTATGACGGAGCTGCCACGCGGGACGACATGCGGCACTAACGTGGGCGTTAGTGCGGCACGAGCAGCGTGGCGCTCCACCGGCGCAACGATGGAGCGAAGCCATCAGAACAGGAGAAGAAGACAAGCTAGATGGGGCAAAACGTGATGAGATAGGCTCGAATCTCGGGCAAAATGTTGCGGCTGATGTGGGGAAAAAGATGAGACCAACGGCGACAGCAGCAGCTCATTGGCTTCGGAGATCGATGGTGAAGAACGGCATGGGGGAACTCTGCACTAGGGTTTTCTTTTGATGAAGTCTCAAGCGGCGAAAAAGTACGGAGACCGAGAGGAAAAAGGCGGTACATTACATAGGCACAGATTCACAAGGTTTCCAGGTCGGATACGCACAGGCGGGCATGAATTTGGCGACGGAAGGTGTGGGATTCAGGCGATGGAGAGAGTTAGGTGCAGAGACGGGCGACGGCTGCTAATAGGTGGGCCCCGCCCATTAGCGGGCGCGCACGCGACACGGATCGGGCTGCGCTACTGGGCCGAGGAGCGGAGTGGATGGCCTGGGCGGCAGCGCAGGGAAGAGGCCAGGCCAGGAAGAAAGCGGGCCGACGTAGAGGCGAAGAGGGCTGGGAAAGGAGGGTTTGGGATTGTAAAGGTTTTTCTTTTTAGAAAATTCCAAAAAAACCAAAAAGGCAACAATAAATAGCAAATAGATAAGGAAGAATTCCAGGAAATTCTCAGAAATATTTCTGAACTTTTAGAACTCGAATAAATTAATTTGAATCCATTTCAACTTCAAATTTTGTTTGATTTTGATTTGTATGCACTTGAAAGGAATTTTTAATTCACAAAAAAATTTAAAAGGGCCTAAATTTGGAATGTTACAAGAGTCCTACATAAATCATAATAAAATCAGGATTCATATTTTCTATTGTAGTAGGATTCATGCTTCTCTTTAAAGGAGGATAAAGGGAGCTATATAAACCTATAGGATAGTCTCGGAGAACCTAAGTACCAAGAAGCCACATAACAACGCATCTAAAACAAGAGGTGCACAAGAGGATTAGAAATTAGGTTATTCTTTAGCATTAGATTCTTATATATGGCAAGGACCCCAATCTCTTCTACTCTTTTGAGCTATCAGATTTAGCAACAATCACTTCTACTCTTTTGAGAGAGCCGGTGACTCTTAGAATCATCCATTTATCCCTATAAACAATGGTTGTTTGTACATTGCTGAATCTGATAGCTCTTTTAGTTGCTGTAAAGTACGAGTAAAACAACGAAAGAAAAGACATGTTTGAATTAAATGAATCAATTGCAAACAATGTATAGAAAAGTACAAACGTGAGAGACGAATTTTATGTGAAAACTCTTTTGGAGAAAATCATGGACGCAAGAACACTATATCACTATATGAGGATGTTTACAATTAGATTCTCTTTTCTCTTCTTCTTTCCTTGCTCTATCGTAAGGATTATAGGTACATATTTAAAAGAGTACATAAAGATCTCTCTACATGGGAGTAGAACTCTGAATTGGAGTATGAAACAAATTTGTATTACACTCAAACTCAATAATCTCCACCTTGAGACAAATTTCTCCTATAGCCAAAATAAAATGCAAATCTCCACGAAACAGATCAGCATGAATAACCTGTGTGCCAAAAGATCAAAGGACCAAGAAAGTCTAAGGAAAGTTTAAACTTAGCAGTAGAAATTGGCTTTGTCAACATATCAACTGGATTATCTTGATTACTTATATATCTTGCTAACTTTAATGTCACCTTGAGTAATGATATGTCAAAAGTAGTGATATCTCACATCAATTTGCTTCATTCTCTCATTGAAGATCTGATCTTTTGTAAGGCAAATAGCATTTTGGCTGTCACAAAAAATTTTAGTGAAAGACGTACTTACATAAAGCTTAGTAAACAAACCTTTCTGCCAAACAACTTATTTGCAAGCTTCATAAATAAAAATATACTCAACTTCTGTGGTAGAGAAGGCAACAATGACTTTCTAAACTTGCCTTCCAACTAACGACACATCCTCAAAAGTGAATATGTAACCAATAAGAGATATTCTTTTATCCAAATATCTAGGAAAATCTAAGTCCACATAACCAACAAGTCCATCTCTAGTTTTTTCGAACTGTAAACAAGCATTAATAGTGACTCGCAAATATCTGAAAATCTACTGAACTACTTTCCAATGCTCTTTTCTAGGATTTGCCATGTATCCACTCACAACACTCAATGGCTGAGATAAGTTGAGACAACAACATGCCATGGCATACATAAGTCAACTAACTACATTGGTATATAGAACTCGAGACATGTACTTACCTTCATCAACAGATTATTGACATGATGTTGAAGAAAGTTTGAAATGTGCAGCTAACAGAGTACTCACCGGTTTGCCCTTATGAATGTTGAAGCAACAAATAACTTTATGAATATACCTTTTCTGACTTAGGTATAATTTTCAGACTGTCTATCTCTTGTAATTCTATGCCAAAAATTTTTTTGTTGCATCGAAATTCTTCATCTCAAATTTACTATTCAATTGTGCCTTCAACTTTAATATTTCTGCCTTGTCTTTTGCAGAAACTAGCAAATCATAACCATATCAGAGCAAGTAAATATCTAAACCATTAACATTCTTCAAACAAACATAGCATCATAATAAGATCTTTCAAAATATTGAGAGATCATAAAGGAGTCAAATCTCTTGTACAATGTCTTGGTGATTGTTTCAAACCATAAAGAGATTTCTTTAATTTACTAGAAAAATTCTCTATTTCCATAATAATAAAACCTTCTGGCTACTCCACATAAATGTCTTCTTCCAACTCCCCATGTAAGAAATCAGTTCTCACGTCCAATTGCACATGCTCATAATCATGCATAGCCACAATGCTAAGTAAATTACGAATAAAACTATGTTTCACAACTGAAGAAAAGAGATCTTTGAAATCAATACATTTAATTTGGTTGTACCCTTTAGCAACAAGACTTGCCTTGTACGTAACATCTGCGGTTAGTAAAATGCCTTCTTTCTTCTTGAAGATCCATTTGCTTCATTTGCAAATAATAACATTCTTTTCAATTGTTAACTTGACCAACTCCCAAATATCATTCTTCTCAAGAGATTGCATCTTATCATGCATGGTAGTCATCCATCTTTCAAAATCACTTGAAATAAATTGAAGGTTCAGCGGCACCTTCAATTTCTTCTACCACATTCAAACAATAAGCTACAACATCAGCTTCTTTAATCAATCTCTTAGATGCTCGAATATTCCTCTTAGGTCTGTTGGCTCTAATGGAATGTTGTGGCGGCTACATAATAAAAAGAACATCATGTATGTATAGATCCTGAATCAATGACATGCTCCACCTGTACGCTACATTTCCATGGCCTCTTAAATGGAACAACAATACATGGTTTATCATGCAACATAGCAGATTTATCAAAGATAACAACATAGCAGATTTATCAAAGATAACATTTCTACTAATAACCACATTTCTAGTTTTTGAATTCCACAATTTATAATCTTTCACACCGGGCTTGTAACCAACAAAAATGCGCTTAATATCTCAAGGCTCTAATTTACCATTATTAATATGAGTATAAGTATGGTAACCAAATATTCTCAAATTTGAATAATCTTCTTGAGAACCAGACCATACCTTAATCGGAGTTTTCTTATCAATTGCCAGGTTTGGTGACAAATTGATTAAATAATAAGAGTGTAAGCCGCTTTAGCCCAATAACTCCTAGATAAACTAGAGTTAGATAACTGTAACATCCCAAAATTTTGCTTAAATACTATTTTATCGCTTAAATGTGCATTTATGATTTTCTGGAGTTTATTTGGATTTTTCTGGATTTATTTGAATTAATTGCAAATTAAGTATTTTGGCCTTTTGTGGAAAACCATTTAAATTTTTGCAAAGTTAATATAAAGTTTTGCCAAAAATATTTTATTTGAGTCCAGAATGTCTCAAAGTATTTTTGAGATTTTTCTTGGATTTTTTCTAATAGTTTTATTGCCTAAAACAAATAAAAAGAATTTTTGTAATTATTTTAAATGAGAAATCTTTTAAAAAAAATGAGTGAACAGTGTCGGGCCGGCCCGCGAGCTGTGCGGCCCAAGTCAGCCCACGCGGCCCAGTTTCTCTGCGAAACCCTAATCCTCGCAGCCGTCCGATCGCGTCTCTCCGGATCAGATCGCGCCGCGTAGGAGCCGGGTCGTGGCCGTTGGATTGCGACGCGTGTACGGCTGGGCGTCGTCGTCTCCGTTCAGGACTCGGAGTTCGTCGCCGTAACGCCTCCGGTCTTCTCCGCCGTGTAGGGCTCGAACGCTTAGGCTATAAGAGGAGGGGGCAGCGTCCCGAGGTTCGCAGGTGTGCGCCGCAGCTTTTGGTCGGAGCCTTTTCGCGAGAGCAGCCGTAGAGCGCGCCCAGGAGCTCATCGGAGTAAGCCGAGGTCTTCGTCGTGGTTTTTCGCTTGGATTTCACCGTCCGTGGAGTCTCCGCCATCGCCGAGGCCGCCAACTTGTTCACCGTGACGAGTCGCATCCGTGAGGGGTAGAAGTGTCACCGGAGAACCCTCCTTTCGCCGTCGCTGTGGTCTTCGTCTCCAAGTCCGACGAAGAAGCGCTGCCGTGCCGCCATCGCTAGACTCGAGAGGTAACGACCGTCGGATCTCCAGCGAAGGATCAGGATCGTGCCACGTAAGGTTGAGATCAGTAGCCGTTAGATGCAATCTGTGCGGTGGGTTTTCCGCCGCAGGGATGGGCCAATCGGACGCCGCCGCGTGTCGGGAATGGGTGTCGAGGCATCGTGGACCGAGTCACCGTGGTTCAGCGCTGCACCGTTGACCGAGTTCATGCACCGCAACACGTGTCAGCGTCGGATTGGATCCAGATCAGGGCTGACGTCATGCTTGCGTCATAATTGCATTTTTCAATTGGAAAATAATCCGATTGGAAATTCTGTGATGATGACGTCATCATGAGGTCACGCCGACGTCAGAATCGGTTTTTCAGTTTAAAAATAATTCTGTTAATTCTGAATTTCTATTTTTGCAATTTCAGTATTTATTCCAAACTTCATCTTTTACATCTTAACTCGGATTTGAGTGATTCAAATTTCTAAAAATTTGTAAAATTGAGATCTATTTAATGGTGAATTTTAATTGATTTTTGGAGTTCATTTGCTCTCTATTTTGGTATTTATTTGCTTTTCTCCTTCGGTACGCGTAGACGTTGAATTGTGCGACGCTTCAGAGGAAGATCCAACAACTCAAGAGCAAGCTCCATGTCAAGATCAGGACCTATTCCAAGGCAAGTTGTGCTTTGATCATGTTGAACCCATGTTTATAAAATTGCTATATTTGTTTTACCCTATTGCATATTATTTCAAGTATACAATTGTTCAAATTAAATTGGGACTTAGCTATTATACCAATTTGATCTACACCTTACCTTGTCATTGTATGTCATAATCTATTGTCACCCTAGATTGGTTCATTATAGTTAGTTAGTAATAATAATCAACATGGGGTGGTTAGACCGTATTAGTTGCTTAGCCATGCCACGTCATCACATGTGATTGAATCATTGAAAATTAATCTTGACTAATGGAATATGGAACGATGTTATGAACTTGTGTGTCATGTGGGATCACATGATGAGATTGAGTTGTTGTGGCGAGTCATGTCACGCAACGATGTTGAATTGTTGATGGCACGTGGTGCTTGGTAATCAATTGGGTGATATTCACTTAGATTGGGGCAAGTGGCAAGGGGCGAGTATGCCAAGGTGGGCCCGATGGGCAGAGGGTATGTGGATGTCTTGCCTTGATCACTCTAAGGACTTAACCTTGCAAGCCTTTGACCTGAGT
Organism: Otatea glauca; assembly: GCA_036346275.1. NCBI lineage: Eukaryota > Viridiplantae > Streptophyta > Magnoliopsida > Poales > Poaceae > Otatea > Otatea glauca. The sequence continues at coordinate 49,404,163 of CM070718.1, forward strand.
CAATCATGCAACCACATGTCTGGTGTGGGCCAGCCTAGCTGATTAATTTGCAATGCCTTAGCTTTGGTACTATCGTGGTTGGTGTGAGTTCCCGAGTTATGGAGTAATTCACATGGCGCAAGAGAGGGGCCCTGGATGTGGTAACCAGTCCCACCAGTGTTGAAACCTTAGCGGGTCGTACCGGGTTAAGCCAGCGCATTGTAAAGGCTTTGTTATGATCACTCGCCTTGGTGGTGTATGGTTGTATCGCGTGGGTAAAGTGCATAACCTCTGTAGAGTGTGAAACTATTCAGATAGCCGTGCTCGCGGTATTGAGCAATGCTTGGGAATTACAGTTAAGGGTTAGCTTAATTAAATGGATAATTTGGTTGGGATGGTGAAATGCCATGTGGAAGATGGAATTTGACTTAGAATTGGAAACTTGGTTTACTTCAGAAATGCTGAATCTATTTATTGTTATTTGTTTTACAGTCTTTACAATCTATTTATTTTATTTATTCATAAATGCTGCTTATTGCAAAATAGCCATGATAGCCTATCCATTGGAATAATCCTTGCATATAGTTACATAGAATTGTATTCCGTGCACAACTTGTGGTGTACTTTAAGTACTCACCCTTGCCAACCACAATAAACAACAGTCGAAGAATCTACACCTGTGTTGGAGGAGGAGTTCCAGGAGGACACGAGTCATTAGGGTCCGAGCCTTTTCGGTTGCCTGTGGTGAACTGATGAGCTATCTACATTTTCTATTTTTCGCTGCTTAATTATTAGCTTATATTTCCAGTCTTGCCCTGCGTGGCTTAATAATGTAAGTTGGTCATAAGATCATACACTTAGCTATATCAATAAATGGAGTATTATTCTATTATCGTTGAGTATGATATGATATGTACCGATGTTGAGCTGTGTGCACTAGCGTTGATCCTGGGACTAGTGCGGTAAACACAGTGGGTTCGAATTATTGGATTCGGGTCCTTGCAATGGTGGTATCAGAGCATACTGACTCTAGGTCTTGGCCCTAGATAGCATGGAGGTGTCCTGGGTGTGTCCAAAACTATTTTCTAAAGAAAAATTAAAAGTTGACTAATAAAACACTCTCGACTCATCTCATTCTCTACTTCTCGCCTTTGCCGAATTTACCGTTTTACTTGCCGTTTTGGTGGAGAACTTATTCAAAGTTCTTGTGGAGCAGATGCCGATCGTTCCGACCTTTGAGGAGTCAGCAGGTGGCTACGCCATGGAGCTGTGGAGAGTTCTTCAGACGCTTGGAGGTTTTTATCGTCCGCTTTACCGAGGAGGCAGCTGGACCGTTAATGGTGTTCACCGAGGATTTGTTTGCAAGCTGATCATCTACGCCCGGGAGAATGATGAAGCTAGTAGGCCGATCAGCATCTCCGCTAGAAGATTCTCGTACGAGGTTGCGATTCAGGAGGTTGCCCGACTTGCTCTTCGCCGTGTCTGCCGCGACTACGCCGACGAGCTTCACGACTCAGTGTTTCGACTTCACCCTGATGTGCAAGCATGCCGACGCCGACGGATCATGGAGGACGAGTGTGCTACTGCGAAACACCTTACGGAATTCGCCCTTGCCCAGGAGGAGCATATGAGAGAGACTACTCAGGAGCTGGAGACAGTGTACGAGGCACTCAGAGTGACGGAGCAGGAGCTTGAGGAGACCCGTGCTTCAGGCATCAGGATGATCACTGAGCTGGGAGAGGCCCTAGAGGCGGTCGAGGACGAGTTGGAGCGTGTGACCTGAGGAGCTCAGAAGCCATCCGAGGAGGAGTCAGAGGAGGATCCCGAGGAGCGAGAGTGGGAGCCTGAGGAGGATCAGTCTTAGAGTTGTGTTGAGACTTGAGTGTTGAGTCGCGTCTTTAAGTTAGTCTTTACCTCTTTAGTGGACGTTAAGGTTTCGTGTTTAGTTTGCTTCTTTGTAATGCTGAGTGTGCAGTATGTGTTGCAAGCTTGTAGGCTTAAATAAGCAGCCATACCAAGAATAAATAAAGAATTATTTCAGTTGGGTATAACCTATCTTCCTCGCTTTAGAAATTCTTGCTTCTTATCTATGCTACATCTACCTTTCCTAACCCAAGAGGCAATCATCAGATGGTGAATACTCGTGGAACCAACGGTGCTTCGGGAAGTGGACTACGCCAGAATGACAACCCCAATGATGGAGACCATCCCCAACCACCACCGCCAGTGGACATGCAGAATCTGGGAGCGTTTCTTGCCGCGCAGACTCAACTAATGCAGACTATGATGCAGCAGATGCAGAAGATGACCAATGTAGCAACAACCAACAACAACCATGCAGCTCAGAACAACAATGGTGGACCTCGACCTTACTCCAAGCTGTCAGATTTCATGAGGACTCGGCCGCCAACCTTTGCTGGGAATGTTAATCCTTTGGAAGCCGATGGCTGGCTAAGGACTATTGAGAAGAAGCTGCATATTACTCAATGCGAGGGCAATGAGAAGTTGCTCTACGCCTCTCATCAACTGGAAGGAACCGCCGCAGAATGGTGGGAGAATTACTGTGCCGCACATGGAGCCCCGCAAGAGATTACTTGGGATGAGTTTACTACCGCTTTCCGCCAATACCATGTTCCAGAGGGAATGATGGACCTCAAGAAAGAGGAATTCAGAGCTCTAAAGCAAGGAGGCCAGCCAGTGGCCGAGTATCTGAATAAGTTTACCCAGTTAGCTCGCTATGCCCCTGAAGATGTAGCGACAGATAAAGCTGGGCAGTCTCGTTTCATGAAGGGGCTGAACTCAGGACTGCAGGTGGGACTGATCACCCATAATTTCCCAGATTTTCAGGAACTAGTTAATAAGGCTTTGATTTTAGAAGATAAGCGCAAGGAGTTAGGTGAAAACCGTAAACGCTTGATGACTAATCAGGGTGGACGTCCAAACCACCTACGCCTGAGGATGTCACCACAACAGTTTGCCAGATTCCAACCGCCAGCTATAAACAAGCGCAACCCTGCACCTCGCCTCGCTAATCGTAACTTTCGACGCTTGAGCAGGTAGTAATGCACCAGAGGAATCGCGATGCAATCAAGAGATGCTATACATGCAATGAGCCAGGGCACTTTTCTAATAGGTGTCCACAGAAGGGAGGCATCACGCCAGTTCGCTTTAACTTGGGAACAACACCTGCCAAGGCACCGGCTTCAGGAGGAAATCGTGCACTCGGTCAAGCTGGAGCAACCCCCAATCAACAGCGCGTGGTAGGATCAACCACATCACCGCAGATGAAGCTCAGGAGGCTACGGATGTCGTACTGGGTAAGTTTCCGGTTAACTCAGTACCCGCTACAGTTTTGTTTGATTCTGGAGCTTCGCATTCGTTCGTTTCTCAAAGTTTTGCAACCAAGAATGGATTTAAAGTGGTGAATCTTAAGTGTGTGCTCTTAGTCCAAGCCCCAGGATCGGAGCTTAGATCTAGCCTTGGGTGTTTGGGAGCTAAGTTGCTTATGGATGGGATAGAATTTCTAGCGAATCTTATCTTGTTAGATGCACAATCCCTAGATGTTATCCTTGGAATGGATTGGTTGTCTAAGCATAAGGCTGTTTTGGATTGTGGCCGAAGGATTGTATCTCTGGAAGGCCCTAGTGGCAAGAAGGTGGAATTTCAAGCGACCGCAGTTCGTGATGGGAAGTTAGTGGTCAACAGCGTGCAAGCCATCAGCATAGAGGATGTGCCAGTAGTCAGAGAATACCCGGATGTGTTTCCGGAAGATTTACCAGGGTTGCCACCAGACCGCGATATCGAGTTTGTTATCGAGTTGGCACCAGGGACAGCACCGATATCAAAGAGACCTTATCGGATGCCTACAGATGAGTTAGTGGAAATGAAAAAGCAGATTGAGGAACTGCAAGAGAAAGGTTTCATTAGACCAAGTTCATCACCGTGGGGAGCACCGGTTTTGTTTGTTCGTAAGAAGGATGGAAGTCTTAGGATGTGCATTGATTATCGTGCACTTAATGAAGTAACGATCAAGAATAAGCATCCATTGCCCAGGATCGATGATTTATTTGATCAGTTAAGAGGAGTCGGAGTTTTCTCCAAAATAGATCTTCGTTCAGGATACCATCAGTTGAAGATCCGAGCGGAGGATGTGCCTAAGACTGCGTTTTCTACGCGATATGGACACTATGAGTTCACAGTAATGTCATTTGGATTGACAAATGCCCCTGCATATTTCATGAACATGATGAATAAGGTATTCATAGAGTATTTGGATAAGTTTGTTGTAGTCTTTATAGACGATATCTTAGTTTTCTCGAAGACAAAGGAAGAGCATGCGGAACATTTGAAGATGGTTTTAGAGAGGCTGCGAGAACATCAGCTGTATGCTAAGTTCAGCAAGTGTGATTTTTGGAAGGAGAAAGTTGAATTTCTTGGTAATGTAATGACTACTAAAGGAGTTGTAGTTGACCCAAGCAAAGTGGACGCAGTATTGCATTGGGAGCAACCGAAGTCTGTTACTCAGATCCGTAGTTTTCTGGGAATGGCGGGATACTACCGTCGGTTCATAGAGGCATTCTCGACGATTGCTAAACCCCTGACGCAGTTGTTGAAGAAAGAGAAGAAGTTTGCATGCACGCCAGAGTGCGAGAAAAGTTTTATGGAATTGAAGAAGCGTTTGACGACCGCCCTCGTATTAGTGTTACCGGACGTGCAGAATGGATTTGACATTTATTGCAATGCCTCAAAGCAAGGTCTGGGGTGTGTGTTAATGCAGAATGGAAAAGTTGTTGCTTATGCGTCAAGGCAGTTGAGCATGAAGTGAATTATCCAACGCATGATTTGGAATTAGCTGCCGTAGTACATGCTTTGAAGATATGGCGTCATTATCCCATAGGAAATAGATGTGATGTATATACGGATCATAAGAGCCTGAAATACATTTTCACTCAAGCAGATCTTAATATGAGACAGCGAAGGTGGCTGGAGCTAATTAAGGATTATAATGTGGGAATTCATTATCACCCCGGAAAAGCCAATGTGGTAGCAGATGCTCTGAGTCGAAAGAGCCATAGCGCGAACACGTTGTCAATGGAGGATTAGCCAGAGCTATGCAGGGAATTTCAGAAGTTAAAGCTGGAGGTCGTTCCGCAAGGAATTGTAGCTGCACTGGAAGTAAAACCAACACTGGAGGATCAGATCAGAGAAGGCCAGAAAGATGATGAGAAAATCACTAAGATCAAGTCCAGGAAGGACGAAGGCCTAGCAGTGGATTTCACTCTAGATGAGCAGGGAACTATGTTCTTCAAAGGCCGAATTTGTGTACTGGATAAAAGGAGTCAAGCAATCGATTCTTGAGGAAGCTCACGATTCTAAGTACTCAATTCATCCGGGAAGTGCCAAAATGTATCAAGATTTGAGAGAGAGATTTTGGTGGCCTAATATGAAGCGTGAGGTGGCTGAGCATGTTGCTCTATGCGATGTATGTCAGAGAGTAAAAGCCATGCATCAAAGACCAATTTGGTTTATTACAATAGTTGAAAATTCCTGAATGGAAGTGGGAGGAAATTGGTATGGATTTTATCACCGGTTTACCTAAGACTCAGAGAGATTATGATTCATTTGGGTTATTGTGGATCGTTTGACTAAGGTCGCTCATTTCATTCCGGTGAAGTCCACTTACTCAGGAGATCGTTTAGCAGAGTTGTATATGTCAAGGATTGTATGTTTGCATGGGGTGCCCAAAAAGATTGTGTCAGACAGAGGTACCCAATTTACCTCGAGATTTTGGAACAAGTTGCATGAAGCAATGGGAACTACTTTGAATTTCAAGATCTGACATATCACTGCAGATGGATGGTCGAATGAGCGGTAAATCAGATTTTGGAAGATATGTTGAGAGCTTGTGCTTTAGCTTATGCTACATCTTGGGACAAATGTTTGCCGTATGCAGAATTTAGTTACAATAATAGCTATCAAGCTAGCTTGCAGATGTCACCGTTTGAGGCATTGTACGGACGTGCTTGTCGTACTCCGCTAAATTGGAATGAAACAGGAGAACGTTTGGTGTTTGGACCAGATATTCTCAAGGAAGTAGAAAATCAAGTTGCGATGATCAGAGAGAGGTTGAAGATAGCACAGTCAAGGCAAAAGAGCTACGCCGATAACCGACGCCGAGATTTGAGTTTCGAGCCAGAGGATTATGTGTATCTCAGGGTTACCCCTCTTAAGGGTGTTAAAAGGTTTCACGTTAAAGGGAAGCTTGCACCAAGATATGTTGGCCCGTTTAAAATTTTAAACCGTCGAGGAGAGGTGGCCTATCAGTTAGAATTGCCTCAGTCTTTGGCAAGAGTGCACGACGTGTTTCATGTGTCACAGCTTAAGAAATGTCTCAGAGTGCCAACAGAACAAACCCCGTTGGACGCAATAGAGCTGCAGGAAGACTTGACTTACAAGGAGCAACCAGTCAGAATTTTGGATGTTATGGAGCGTAGAACCAGAAGCAAGTCTATTCGCTTTTGCAGAGTTCAGTGGAGCAATCATTCCGAAAGCGAAGCAACCTGGAGCGTGAAGAGGATTTGAAGTCAGAGTTTCCAAACCTATTCTCTAATAAGCCCTGAATCTCGGGGTCGAGATTATGTTAAGGGGGGGGAGGTTTGTAACATCCCAAAATTTTGCTTAAATACTATTTTATCGCTTAAATGTGCATTTATGATTTTCTGGAGTTTATTTGGATTTTTCTGGATTTATTTGAATTAATTGCAAATTAAGTATTTTGGCCTTTTGTGGAAAACCATTTAAATTTTTGCAAGGTTAATATAAAGTTTTGCCAAAAATATTTTATTTGAGTCCAGAATGTCTCAAAGTATTTTTGATATTTTTCTTGGATTTTTCCTAATAGTTTTATTGCCTAAAACAAATAAAATGAATTTCTGTAATTATTTTAAATGAGAAATCTTAAAAAAAACGAGTGAACAGTGTCGGGCCGGCCCGCGAGCTGTGCGGCCCAAGTCAGCCCGCGCGGCCCAGTTTCTCTGCGAAACCCTAATCCTCGCAGCCGTCCAATCGCGTCTCTCCAGATCAGATCGCGCCGCGTAGGAGCCGGGTCGTGGCCGTTGGATTGCGACGCGTGTACGGCTGGGCGTCGTCGACTCCGTTCAGGACTCGGAGTCCGCCGCCATAACGCCTTCGGTCTTCTCCGCCGTGTAGGGCTCGAACGCTTAGGCTATAAGAGGTGGGGGTAGCGTCTCGAGGTTCGCAGGTGTGCGCCGCAGCTTTTGGTCGGAGCCTTTTCGCGAGAGCAGCCGTAGAGCGTGCCCAGGAGCTCGTCGGAGCAAGCCGAGGTCTTCGTCGTGGTTTTTCGCTTGGATTTCGCCGTCCGTGGAGTCTCCGCCGTCGCCGAGGCCGCCAACTTGTTCACCGTGACGAGTCGCATCCGTGAGGGGTAGAAGTGTCACCGAAGAGCCCTCCTTTGGCCGTCGCTGTGGTCTTCATCTCCAAGTCCGGCGAAGAAGCGCTGCCGTGCCGCCATCGCTAGACTCCAGAGGTAACGACCGTCGGATCTCCAGCGAAGGATCAGGATCGTGCCACATAAGGTTGAGATCAGTAGCTGTTATATGCGATCTGTGCGGTGGGTTTTCCGCCGCAGGGATGGGCCAATCGGACGCCGCCGCGTGTCTGGAACGGGTGCCGAGGCGTCATGGACCGAGTCACCGTGGTTCAGCGCTGCACCGTGGACCGAGTTCATGCACCGCAACACGTGTCAGCGTCGGATTGGATCCAGATCAGGGCTGACGTCATGCTTGCGTCATAATTGCATTTTTCAATTGGAAAATAATCCGATTGGAAATTCTGTGATGATGACGTCATCATGAGGTCACGCTGACGTCGTAAATCGGTTTTTCAGTTTAAAAATAATTCTGTTAATTCTGAATTTCTATTTTTGCAATTTCAGTATTTATTCCAAACTTCATCTTTTACATCTTAACTCGGATTTGAGTGATTCAAATTTCTAAAAATTTGTAAAATTGAGATCTATTTAATGGCGAATTTTAATTGATTTTTGGAGTTCATTTGCTCTCTGTTTTGGTATTTATTTGCTTTTCTCCTTCGGTACGTGTAGACGTTGAATTGTGCGACGCTTCGGAGGAAGATCCAGCAACTCAAGAGCAAGCTCCAGATCAAGATCAGGACCTATTCCAAGGCAAGTTGTGCTTTGATCATGTTGAACCCATGTTTATAAAATTGCTATATTTGTTTTACCCTATTGCATATTATTTCAAGTATACAATTGTTCAAATTAAATTGGGACTTAGCTATTATACCAATTTGATCTACACCTTACCTTGTCATTGTTTGTCATAATCTATTGTCACCCTAGATTGGTTCATTATAGTTAGTTAGTAATAATAATCAACATGGGGTGGTTAGACCGTATTAGTTGCTTAGCCATGCCACGTCATCACATGTGATTGAATCATTGAAAATTAATCTTGACTAATGGAATATGGAACGATGTTATGAACTTGTTTGTCATGTGGGATCACACGATGAGATTGAGTTGTTGTGGCGAGTCATGTCACGCAACGATGTTGAATTGTTGATGGCACGTGGTGCTTGGTAATCAATTGGGTGATATTCACTTAGATTGGGGCAAGTGGCAAGGGGCGAGTATGCCAAGGTGGGCTCGATGGGCAGAGGGTATGTGGATGTCTTGCCTTGATCACTCTAAGGACTTAACCTTGCAAGCCTTTGACCTGAGTCAATCATGCAACCACATGTCTGGTGTGGGCCAGCCTAGCTGATTAATTTGCAATGCCTTAGCTTTGGTACTATCGTGGTTGGTGTGAGTTCCCGAGTTATGGAGTAATTCACATGGCGCAAGAGAGGGGTCTTGGATGTGGTAACCAGTCCCACCAGTGTTGAAACCTTAGCGGGTCGTACCGGGTTAAGCCAGCGCATTGTAAAGGCTTTGTTATGATCACTCGCCTTGGTGGTGTATGGTTGTATCGCGTGGGTAAAGTGCATAACCTCTGTAGAGTGTGAAACTATTCAGATAGCCGTGCTCGCGGTATTGAGCAATGCTCGGGAATTACAGTTAAGGGTTAGCTTAATTAAATGGACAATTTGGTTGGGATGGTGAAATGCCATGTGGAAGATGGAATTTGACTTAGAATTGGAAACTTGGTTTACTTCAGAAATGCTGAATCTATTTATTGTTATTTGTTTTACAGTCTTTACAATCTATTTATTTTATTTATTCATAAATGCTGCTTATTGCAAAATAGCCATGATAGCCTATCCATTGGAATAAGCCTTGCATATAGTTACATAGAATTGCATTCCGTGCACAACTTGTTGAGTGCTTTAAGTACTCACCCTTGCCAACCACAATAAACAACAGTCGAAGAATCTACACCTGTGTTGGAGGAGGAGTTCCAGGAGGACACGAGTCATTAGGGTCCGAGCCTTGTCGGTTGCGTGTGGTGAACTGATGAGCTATCTACGTTTTCTATTTTCCGCTGCTTAATTATTAGCTTATATTTCCAGTCTTGCCCTGCGTGGCTTAATAATGTAAGTCGGTCATAAGATCATACACTTAGCTATATCAATAAATGGAGTATTATTCTATTATCGTTGAGTATGGTATGATATGTACCGATGTTGAGCTGTGTGCACTAGCGTTGATCTTGGGACTAGTGCGGTAAACACAGTGGGTTCGAATCAGTGGATTCGGGTCCTTACAATAACATACAACGTACCTTATCCATGATGGTTCTGTTCATGTGTTTAGCCACACCATTTTGTTGAGAAATACCTGGGACAGTGTAATGTCTCACAATACCCTCTGATCTGCATAAAGCTTCAAAATTTTCAGAATATGACTCCAAGTCATTATCGGTACGCAACTACTTGACATGTTTGCCAGTTTGTTTCCCAATCATAATATTCTGGTCCTTGAATGTCTTTAACGCATCAGATTTGTGCTTCATGAAATATGGAGAAACTCTTCTTGAGTAATCATCAAAGATAGTCAATATGTAGCTAGCACCTCCAAGCGATGGCATGCTAGGCTGTCCCCACAAATCAGATTGAATATAATCCAATATGTCTTTAGAGAATGAGTTGCAGTACTGAATTTTATCCTCCTTTGCTTGCTAAAGACAAAATGTTCACAAAACTTTAACTTGTCGATGCTTTAATCACCAAGAAGTCCTTTTTTTATAACTCCATCATACCAATTTCACTCATATGCCCTGGATGCATATATTAAATATTAGAGTATCATAATCGAATTATTTTTCTGAGGTAACAACAGCATTACCTGAAATTGTAGTGCTTTGCAGATGATATAGGTTGACAGGCTTCATATCACCCTTCATCACAATAAGAGAATGTTTGGAAACCTTCAGAACTCTACCTCTACATGAATACTTGTACCCTTTAGCTCAAGAGTACTCACTCGGATTAGAATTTGTTCAAACTCGGAATGTGTCAAATATTTGACAAGGTTTTGACGGTGCCATCAAACATCTCGATGTAGATAGAACCAATGCCTATAATCTTCCAGGGTGAATGATCACCCATGAACACTCATCCATTTGGCATAGCTTCATAATTAATGAACCACTAGTAGTTTGGGCTTATGTGGAATGTACAGGCTGAATTAAGAACCCATTCTTCACCGGTTTTTGAATCACCAACAAAGACAATGAGAACGTCATCATCAGAATCTTATTTAGTAATAACAATGCATTGTGACCGGCCATTAATTGTAATTTCTTCTTGACCATTTGCCTCTTGTATCACCGTTTGAACTCTTCTCCTGTTGTTTATCATAGACAATCATGCCTTCTGCATGTCAACTTGAACTTTTATTCAAAAGCATGAGTTTCAACATTTCCTTCGAATGTGGTGTTTGATAGACTTCATTAATTGTAAGGGTATCTAAGCTATATAGAATAGTATCTCTGAACGTAGAGTACAAACTAGGCAGTGAGTATAAAATAATAAGAATGAAATGTCCATCATCATATTTTACCATCATAGACTTGAGATCTGAAATTACTTCTTTGAACGCTGTCAATGGTTAAATAAGGACCTTCTGCCATCTTGTGCGAATAAAGCTTTTGCTTGAAATACATCTTACTTGTCATATCTATGGTTATGCAAACCTGCTCTAGCTTTAACCACAATGAGCCAGCGGTCTTCTTCAAAACATCATACAAAATATTATTTTATAGATGTAGATAAATCTGAGATAAGAGGGGCCATACAACGGGCATCTTGTCGATCCCTAATAAAGCGTCATCTACATCGAGTTGTGCAAGAATAACTCGCATCTTGACTTGTCATAAAGAAAACATCATATCTCGATCCAGAAGCGTAAGATCATACTACAAAATCGTCATGCGGAATATATCCAAAATTTGCTGATACTTTTGTGTGTACCTAGTTGAAAGTATGAACGGGGGGTTATCTTCCTTGTGTGGATGTAGCAATGATTTGCGAAATCACCGGTGCACTTTCATGTACATGTAGCAGAAATTGTCAAATCTCCTATGCTCTCATATCACTTGTTGTAGATAATACACAAAAAAGTAGAAACGAGATAAAAAAATTTATGTGAAAACCTTTCAGAAAAATTATAGATACATGACAGCTATATTCATATATGAGGAGATGTTTACAATGAGATTATCTCTTCTCTTCTTCTTACCTCGCTCTATCCTATGAACTACTGGTATATATTTAAATGAGTACATAAAGAATTTTGTGTGTAGGAGTAGAACTTTAAGTTGGAGTACTAAACGAATTTGTATCACAAACTCAACAGAAACAGTGCAGGACAAGAGAAAAACTTCACATCGGGAAATAATACTGCGTGGTGCATGGTAGGTCTAGACACCTCTGTCCTCTACGTGACAAAAAGAGCTGTACATGCACGCCCTTTATCTCCTACACTACACTAACATTTCTGTAATATCAGCACGAGCAAATACCTGGAAGTAAATAGGAGCAACGCACTGTCCGATAAGATTAAATACACATATTTTTAAGATAAACATTCCAACATCAATACTAGATATTCCAATAAACTTTTCATTATTGAAAAAAAGAAGAAAGCAAAAGCTTACGCTTCTATTTTCCAATAAATTGTTTCATTTATATAATTATAAATATATTGCATATATGCTTACGCCTAGTTCTTTTTTGTTAAATATGTTAATTAACTAGAAAGAATTGCTAAGTCATATCAGCTGCCAACAAGTGAATCTTTCACTTGATCAATCTTCACTATATTTACATAAAAATTATATACTACCTAACAACGGGAGCTATCTTGTTGTTAGATATAAAGATTGCGATAGTATCAAACGGAATCTAATTGTGTTAGTGAGCCATGGTTGAACCAGCAGAAGACTTGGAGGACGAAAGACACAAGGAAAAACTAGAAGCCAATTTAGACCACATACATAGACCATGCAGCAAAGCACCCCATGAGGCCTTGGCCCAAAGCCCATGCTCCAAGAATAAGGGAAGGGGGTGGGAGACATATGGGCTTAATCGGAGTGTAGCTCATGTGACAATAAGGTGAAACCAAGTAGGTCTAGGCCTAATTTAGTCAGCCCAAGAGAGAAAGGGCCTAATTCGGTCAAGACAAGAAAGGAAAATAGATAAGGTCAATTGGAATTCCAGAGCAAAGAAGTTCAACTCGGATTGACATACTAGTCAATCTTTAAAAGATCCTAACTCTTAGACCCAAACTCAGATTAAGACGTTTTTAGACTTTGGTAGTAAAATTATTTGCTAACTAGTATAGCAGTTGGAACTGAATCTCAAAATCAATTGACAAATTTATTTAAACTTTCTCCAAAAACAAAACATACAGTTTAATGAAATGTGAAAACATGCATATTTACTTTCTCCGTTTCACAATGCAGTTCCAGTTTATTGGGAAACAAGCCGAATTTCCAAACAATTGCGTGCTTGATACTGCATCGTCTAAGTGCCCCTTGTTATATAACTCTTGGACAGGGATATCTGGCAGTCAGTCCCCACTGAACCGTTGAATGGAAAATCAGAGACCCAGATTTTGCGAAGGCACTGTAACAGAAACATTGCAGCGTTTTTACTGTAGCGAGTACTGTAGTAGTTGCTGTAGTGAGCGGTTTTAGAATGATCTGGACCATCGATTCACAGGTCGGACGGCTCGGATCAATGGGGACTGCCAAACTTGCAGTCCCCATTGAACTGCAAGGGATCCTTGTCCATAACTCTATGCTTATGAAGAAAGTATGGTTGTATTGCTTATACAACTATAACAGCTTTCGAATCTATAAATATGTAATTTGCACTATGATAATCTGGACCTATTCTAATCGATAGAATAGATGTTTCTCCCTTTTCTATGATTAACGTTGTATTTCTACCCCTCGAGATCGAATGTGTTGATTTCTTTTGCATATTGTAATAATATAACAGATGGACGTTGTTTTCTCAATAAATGAGTAGTTATGTAGCTATACTGCACTTTTTCATTCTCTCTACACATGTCCTAACGAACGCGTAACATGTTTAGCGGTTAAAATACATCATTAATAGTAGAAATCATTGTCCAATCTATATACCTGTAAACAAATAGTGGTATCTGAGGTATGTCCTTCACTTTAGAGATTTAAAAAATTCGACAATAATCCTTAAATGGGAAAAAACCAAAATTCCTAAAATTTCTCTCATTAATTGACAGAAAAAAGATCTACACTACTTATTTTTGTGGGACTAGATTATAACAGTGCAAATTAATCATACAATGAAAGGAAATTATATTATTAATCAAGAGAAAAAGATAATATATTTACCTCTTATTTTGGCATCAAAGCTAGAAATAAATCCCTAAAATACTCTGTGTATCCTGTACTAGTACAAGAAAAGCTAGTACACACAGTAAAGATGATATCACAACATATCAAACATATTTTATTGACTAAATATTCAAAGTTACAAAATGAGTGGCTCGCATGCTAAAATTAACAAAGCAACAGAAATAAGGTAAATATTAGTAAAGCCAAATAGATTTGCCACGGGCAATTAACTAGGAAAGCAGCTTAGTCCTACTGGTCCTTACCATTGTAGAAGTCCTCTAAAATAACATAGTAAGTAAAGGTGAGTACTAGAAGTATTCCACGGGTTACACAAGAAATGCAGTAATAATGTAAAGGCGACAAATCAAGTCTGTATGGTTAATTTGAGTATAAAGCAACATTTGAAGTACAATAAATAATTTCCAAGGCGTATTTGATATAATAGAACTGAGTTTCAAATCAATTTTCACTGCAGGATCCATCCTGGAGTTTCATCCCAATTTTTCAAATGGAACCCCTTCCATCTACTAAACATTTTTTTGAAATCAATTTTTGAAAAAATAAAGTCTAATCCACGAGGAAGGTTTACTCATCATGCCTATGACCACGGGCTTGGCTAATTTACACTTTGCAGAGGTTGTACAACTTTACCCACAAGAGATAATCAACTTAATATGTTGGTTATGACATGCTTCTTTGGACGTGCGACTAAGTAATTATCACAAGGCCTTTATAATACGCCATTCCAAGATAGTCTTGTCTCACTAAAGTTCCACCACTGATGGCTTAGAAAGCCCAATTCAGAACCCACCTCTTGCGCCAAAGAAATATCCCATTCGGCACAACCGACAATGGAACTTTGTGAATTAGTTAGCTAGATCTGTCTTATACTAGACTTGTGGTAGTACAAATAGGCCTTGCAATACATTTCTCATAGACCAGTCCTCAATTGACTAAGCGAGCTTACCACAAACACAGAACCAACACAAAGCCACTTGACAACCAATTCTCGCCCAGTCTTAATCACATTTTTACTTTATTTTGATCAATACCATTTTTCACAATATCCTATGGCACACCAATACCAAGGAATGACTTTTCTATCAAAAGAATCTGTATTTTCCTTAAAATTTCTCCAAAGTCCTAGGTTCAGTTCTAAGCATGACATAGCAAATTTCTATTTATTTTGATATTCATTATACTATTTGGGCTAAAATGGCATAAGGTATTCAGATTTTTAAATGGGGTTTTAGATGAATTTAGGATGAAAAATGGAGTTGATCAGAGTTCGAACAGACTCTCGGAAGATTTAAATTAAGAAAATGAGAGAGAAAAGATTTTCTGGAATTTTGAAATTATTTTTCTAAAGGAAATCGAGATTATTGCGCATGTTGACATTAGTGGCCGGATTTTCAGATTTTGAGTTATTTTCTAAAATAAAACACAAATTATGACGCAATGCTTAGGTCATAATTGATTTTTGTCCAAATTATTTTAAAAATAGAAAATGGTTGATCAATGACATGTGGGACCGGTAGCCGAATTATTTTTTGAATGATAAACAGCACCGACTCAAGCGCTGCAACGAGCGCCCGTGCAGCTCGGGCGCGATGGTGTGGTGGCACTACAGCGGTACTCTGGCCGGGCAGTGGCATGGCGAAGCCGGTGGCAGCGGTAGGGCCAAAGGAGGGCGGACAGTGGTGGGATTCCACGGTGAAGGGGCGGCAGCCGGCGGGGAAAACTGACGAAATGTCGGCGAGAGGGAGGAGGAACCTTGATGGGAAGAGAGGGGATTCGGTCGCACCTCGTGACATGGTCAGCGATGAGGGGGAGGGGCTCAAGGGTTGTGAGGACGACTGTAAGATCAAGGATGCCGACTAGAAGGGGGCTGAATAGGCAGTTTTAAAAATTCTTCTCACTAAATACAAGCTCTATTGATCTCTATGTCAAAACCTAAATAATAATGAATGTGGAAGCGATAAACTAAGGTTTTGACAAATAAGAGCCTAAATCAACTAGGCTTACTAAGTGCACTATCTAATTATGTCTCTACTCAAGAATATACAATCCTAAAAACAATCAAGCAATTTAATTCTAGGAATGCAAATTGCAACAATGTAAATAGAGAATTGCAAGAAAACATAAAGAGACACACCGATGTTTTACCATGGTGTTCAGAAACTTGCGGTCTCCCCTAATCCACGTTGAGGCAAGCCCAAACCACTTTAGACCGGCTCTACGAATTGAGCACCCGCCTCGATTCCACTAGTGGTAGCTCTTTCCCCCTCCGGGTAGGCGAGCTCCGACCTTCACAACTTTGCCGGGCCTTCTCACAATCTCCTTGAGAAGGTCACCGTGCACGACGCCTCCACACGCCGTCTAGGTGTTGGCAAACACCAAGAGTAACAAGTCAAGCCCTCTAGCTTGAACCTCACCAAGTGCAACACATGCACAAGGATGCTCAATCCTTCTCTAGGTGCAACACATGCAACTAGAGGCTTCTCTCCTTGCTCACAAAGTGCAACACATGCACAATGTAGAGGAGAGGCTCACACTAGCTCAAGAGAAAGCAAATCAACACCAAAAAGATTCTACACAAGAAACTCTAAATCAACTTCATCTCAAATCACTCAAATATGGCTCTATGAGCTCTTGGGGTTTTGCTCTCACAAGAATACCTCAAATGGGTGCTAGAGCAGCAACAAAACCCTCCTAATTCGGCCCCTTTTATAATCCCTCAAGAAAACTAGCCGTTGGGGGGTAAAATGGGCAAAAAGTGCAGCAAACCCGGTGCTACCGCCCTACTTGAGCCGATAGCACCGGCCTCTAGGCCAACGGTCACTTTCATGCATTAAAAACACCAAAAACTAGCCGTTGCTACAGCACCCCGGTGCTACCGCCCACCTAGGACCGGTAGCACCGGCCATTTTCACGAAAAATCCCTTCTCTGGAGTTTTTACACCGCCTCTGGGCCGGTAGTACCGCCCCGGGCGGTGCTACCGCTTCTGCCCATCTAGGGCCGGTAGCACTGCTCGGGCGGTGCTACCGTCCATGTAGGGACGGTGCTACCACTGTCAGAGTCACTAAAATGCTCATAACTTTTTATCCGAACTCCGATTTAGGTGATTTTTCATTCTATGCAAAGCTTATCATGAGGGCTACAATATCCACCCATTTTAAAGATTTAATCAACCATATATATTTTTAAATATCACAAAATAAATATTCTAGAGTAGGTATTCAAGTCTAAAAACTGATTTCTTGAAATCCCTCACATGGACTTGATCAAGAGCGTGACTACAAGCTAGTAATAGTCAATAAGATCAAATATTATGCCATTTGGTGATCAACTCATAATCAAAACAATTTGCGAAACATATTTGCGAATAAACCGAGAACCCACGAGATCAATCCTCTAGCCATGTTAGGATAAACACATGATCCCGACACTTTTGCAAAACACATTTGCAAATGCCAACACATGCTCTAGGATCAGAACCATAACCTCTAGATTATTTGCAAAACACATTTGCAAATAGAAAAATCATAAACTCTACTTAGCCTTGTGATGATCAACACATGATCAAATCACAAGCTAAAACACCGATGTATGAGCTCTCACCTTTTGCAACATATGCAAAACTTAGCTCCATACAAAAACCACATAAACGAAATTACATGAGCTATCTCTCTTTTGCAACACATGCAAATCCATAGCTCTATACCAAAAACTAAATCGATTAAGATTGAATAAGAAGCGAGCATGAGCTCTGTTATTTGCAACACATGCAAATACTTAGCTCATGCAAGAACCAAATAGAGAGTGAGTTAGAGTAAACCGGATTGAGTTCATCAATACATGATGAAGCTCAAGCTTACTTAACCCCTCTTAAAAGTACGGCACCTAACTAGCAACCCGGTCTCCCATCCAAACACCGAGACCGGTAAAAGACTAGGAACACATCCTTAGCCCTAGTTAGTTATACATTTGCCTCTAGCACATCCACTTGGAGCTTTTATGATTTCCATCTTCTCTCCAAGTCGGGATCTTCGTCTTGTTCATCAACACATGATGAACTCCCCTTGTCTTAGCTTCGGGATCCTCTCTTGATGCTCATCAACACATGATGACGTCCTTGTCCCGTTTATCCATCTCAACCTTGGACTTAACCTATTTCAAACTCGTTGAAAGTGTTAGTCCAAAATACATGGTTCTCTCAATCATCATTACACTCCATTAACACATAATGGATGCTCCCAAAATCCTTTGATCTTTTCCTTTGATGATTGACCACAACCCAAAGACAAATGATTGAAAGATTAATTGTGTCTTGAGTATACTAATGCAACTAATGCTTCATATACTCAAGAACTTTCTATTGCCCTAGGATCAACAAAGTGAACCATCAACACATGACTAGTTCTTTGTTGATTGAATGGCAACCGAACACAATTTAAATTGTATTTAAATTGTCATGAGTATATAGTAACTACACAAGTTTCATATACTCAATTCGATGGAATCTAAAAGTAATGATCCAATTTATATGGAGTGGTAGAAAGGGATCAATACTCTTAAGACCATTAATTATAGAATAAACTCCGCTAGATGTATGCATGCAAATAATTGAACTTGAATCAATATTTTTATTGCTTTGGAGTTTATCCTATATTGTCATGATTATACTACAACTACACAAGTTAAATATACTCAAGGGGTTGTTTCAAAGTAATGATCCTTGATATAGAAAGATGAATTAGATCAATACTTTGAAACTTCAAGATTTAAGCATGAACTCCCCCTAAATGTGTGCATTCATGTATATATGGAGTTGAAACATTAATGCACATTCTGATGTCTAAATAATGGTTGAGTTTATCATTTTACTTGAATCCAAAATACGCATTAAGATATCATAAAATGAATACGAGTGCATACCTTGGGTTGTCCATTTTTCAATGAGATGAGATTAATCAAAGATATACCCAAATAAAAGAGTTAGTCTCATATTTGAATTTATCAATATGATTATGAATATTATATCCAAAGAATGCAACAAGATATGATAATATGAACTCGAATGCATACCTTTGATATTTCTATCTTTTTATCCAAAAGAGACTAATGAGAGTTAAGCTCAACAAAAGAGTTAGTCTTATAAAAGATTTGTCATTAATTAACAATTGAAACTAATCAATATTATTTTTATCAAAAGAGTTAGTCTCAATACTAGATTTGTCATTAACATCAAAACCAACTTAATGGAGCTTTGAACTTTTAACGACGTTAGGGTGAGGCGGCCGGCACCGATGAAGAACTCTGGGTCCTTGCGCGTTCTAGGTTTTTGAGTGAAGGAGGAAGCTGGGCGATGGCAAAAATGGTGTGAGCATTGCAAGAGGATCCCGGGGCACCCTTTTATAGGGGAGGAGGACGCATGGAGAGGGGGAATTTGGAACGGTGATGGCTGCGGCCGGATGGAAAGTTTTGACGATTTGGCGCGTGATTTGGGGAAAATTTGTTGAGGATGGGAAAAAAGGTGTGACGATTCAGTTTGCGCAAAAATGAAAGGGAATCGGGGCACATGATTGCGAGAAATCAGAGCTTGTCCGAACGGTAATGGAGTAAGAGAGAGAGCAAAAGGAAGAAGAAAGAAATGATAGGTGGGTTTGGAGGCCCACCTATCGTTGAGGGAAGAGAGAGAGGGGAAAGAGGGCCGGTTGGGCAGGCTCGAGCAGGTCGAGCAATCAGAGGAGAGGCAGCGCTGCCTATGCGGGGTAGCAAACTGGGTTGGCCAGAAGGGGCTTCAGCCTAGAGGAAAATTAGTGATATATATTAATTTTTGAATAAAAATAATTCCAAAATTCGATTTGGCTTTTTAGAAAATATTAACTAAAGTTCAAAATTTTAGGAAAAATTCACAGTAATTTCCTGAGGCATCTTGAACTTACTAAAATTATTTGCATCATTACTTGGTATTTTATTTTCTCAATAAATTATTTCTCTAAATCTGAAATTCTCAAAATTTATTTTTAAAATGATAAAAATCCATGACAAAATATCACAAATTCAGAAATAAATATTTCACAATAATTTTTATATTTTAGGATGTTAGATTCGATTAGGCCAGACTATAACTATATATAAGTATTACAACTATTACAATTATATAAAAAATACAATTATATTTTCGAAACACAATATAGTTATATATCAAATACAATATATTATGGTATCTAGCCACGCTATTGTGTGGAAAATTTTGCTAATACTATTAATTACTCCATCCATTCCACTATAAATAACTGTTCATTGCATCGAGATTGTCCGTTTCAATATATTTGTTATTGAGAGAATCTAGAGTATAGTTATTGCTATTTTTCTCTCTCAACTCCTACTTAAATACTTTGAAGAGGTTAAGTGTTATATGATATGTGATTAATAGAGGAATGTTTGGTCACTTCTCATTAAATATTTCTTCAATTTAACACTTCTTTGATTTATATGTATAGCGTGTTATGGATAGATATAACAAAATGGAGGGTGTGTTAGTTAGATTTGTACCGCTTGTAATAAGGTGTTGGATTCTCCGGAGCACGGACATGCCGACAATGCCTGGCGGAGTCAAGCCAACCTGCATTGTTCGGCGGGGGCTCGAAGGCTGGTGTGCGTTGCGGCGTGGGATTTATATTTTGACTACGCAGCTTTCCAGCGTTTCCGGACAACTAGTTTGCTGAGAGAAGCTCAATTAATACAGATGCTTTAATTGGGCCGTAGAATAAAGGCAACCTCGTGTTCTACCGCGTTGCTATAGTTCTTACTGCCATATTTAACTGCAATCAACGTTCTGCTGTAAGATACAGAGTCGATGGTGAAGAAGTTAAAGAAGACCGTTATATTCATTGACTCAAGAACTTGATAGTGACATATTATTTATTTACAATGCTCAATGTAAAAGTTAGGTACTACTGTACATTACTCATTGAGTGGTTACTATAATTAACAGCATTTTTCATAAAAAAAATATTCCTTCACTAAAAAAATATATAGAAGCTAGCATGTGGCTAGATAACTAGGCATGCAAGTGGCGTCCAATCCGTCAAGGGCGCCTTTGGTTGCTTGGACGATGTTGGATGGGATATGGCCATCCAGTCTAGATGGGATAGAGCTATACAAGTGGCTGTTTGGTTGGGTGGATAGGGATAAACCAATTTTTTATTTGGTTGGATGGATAAGAATAGATAGGATGAGACAAATTTTTTTTGGTGGGATGAATAAGGATATATGAGCTAGTAATCAAAGTTTCGAATTTCGGTTTGAAATTTTTAGACAAAATTTGAAGTTTTGTACAAAATTTGAACTTTTGGACAAAATTTGACCGAAATTTGAATATTCAAACAAAATTTAAATTTTTGATAAAATTTGACTGAAATTTGAATTTTTGGACTCAATTTGATCGAAATTTGAATTTAACCGAGTACACTTCGATGAAATTTGAATTTGATTGTGTACACCTGTTCATGCAACAAACTGGATGAGTCTGTGCGGTCTTTTTTTGGGATGACCCTATCTAGCATCTTGAGAGAATATTTCAAAAATCTGGATGATCATATCTCATCCATCTAGGATGCGTTTGGTTCTCTGGACGAGGTTGGATGGGATATGGCCATCCAGCCTGGATGGGATGGTGCCATCCAGGTGTCTGTTTGGTTGGATGGATAGGGATGAGTCTGGTTTTTATTTGGTTGGATGGATGAGAATGGATGGAATGATTCAGTTTTTTGTTTGGTTAGATGGATAGAATGAGCCAGTTTTTTGGTTGGTTGGATGTTTGGATATATTCATATATTTGACATAAAAATAACAGCATAGAATAACATAGCTGAGCCACTGATGATCTACCATATTGTAACTAAAGGGAAAGTTGATCAATTATATATCATCTATGGTTCCAAATTTTGACTGGACTTCAATGACATTTCCCTTAGGGTTTTGCCTTGCTTCCTCAAATTTGAACGTTTGTTACCATTCAACCAATACGAATAGGCACAAGTGCTTCCTCTAGCTTGTACTCTCTCTCTCTCTCAGAAAGATATGTTGCCTATTTCAGAACAACCCATATCAATGTAGTTTGGATGGAAGTACATGGGATGGGTTCCTTGTCACCGTAGCAGGGTGGGCATTTTTAAACCGAAACTGAATTATTGAACCGAACCAAATTAATCGATTATTTCGTTTTTTCGATTTTTAGTTCAGTTTTTGTTTTGGTATAATTCGTTTTTTGTGTTCGGTTCGGTTTTTCTCTTTCAAAAACCGAAATAACCAAATAACCGAATAGCCCATGTACAATACCACTTTTATAATGTTCTTCGTAAAGCCACTAAACAATTCTCATGTTGTAATACATTTATGCGTATGTTTGGTATATTCATATGTTCTTTTATGCTTATATTGTAATAACTTATGAATATTATGTGGATTTATTCATACTTTGTATTGCGATATGAGAAAGACTAAATATAATCTACCTAGTGTTTATTCATATTTCAGTTAACCGAAAAACCAAATTAACCGAACCAAAATATTTCGGTTAATTCAGTTCGGTTTTTTATTTTGGTCCGAGAAATTCGGTTACCAGTTTTCAAAAACTTAATTATTTTAAAACCGAAAAAACCGAATGCCCACCCCTACACGGTAGCGTTCCATGTGAGTCCTGTCCAATGCTTTGTTGGAGACACGAACTGTCATTAAATCTTAGATAATGTATTTATTGTGGTTTCAGAAGTAAATAATTTTTATTAAATAAATCAGATTAAACAATATTTTAAAAATAATTGTTACCCTACCTTACTTCAAAAATACTTCCCTGCTTGCCACCTTATGCTTGGTCACTGAGAACTGAACCATGTCACGCTACATGTAAATCCAAACTTATTTCCAAAAAATAACCCTTTTGGCCAAGCATCATCTGTAGTGCGGCAAAAGTTACGCGTGCCGTGTCACCCATTTTCGATGGCAGCAAAGGTTGTGGGACAAAGCTAGGGAGTTATTTTTAGAAATAAGATAAAACAAGGTTTATATTTACATTATTGTTAAAAAAGATCAAATAATTTAAAAATTATCTAGAAGTGGGGGAAAATATAGTTTTGTTTAGACATTGCGAGAGATCAAACCGATGCACCAATATCGCCTATCTTGCCGGATGTCCATGAACTCAGCATGTCGACCTTTCAGATTGCAAACATAGTTTTGTGCACCGGGGTGCAAATCTTGCAGCTTATCATTGCGCAAAACCAATGGAGATGTCAAGCATAGTGACTGGTGCACGTGAACCAATGGATATATCAAGCATAATTTTATTTACTGGGGTATTGACCTTGAATCTTATCTTTGTGCAAAGCAGGCAACTAGCTAACTAAACTGGGTACCAGACATACTCTGTAGTTTCTTAGGCGAAAATTGTAATATGCCGATGTGAATAAAACCTTAAGTTCCTGGTTCTAAAAAATAAGAAGTTGGGATCCAAAATATTTTTCCACTTAAATGATTGTTTTACTTAAGAAAACTTATCTTTGGGACTAAAAATTAAATTTATCAAAACTCTAAGGGCCTATTTCGAACGCAGAATTGTCAGCTGATATAGTTCAATTACCACAGGAATCGAGAAATTCTCCTACGTTGGAAGCAAGACACACTTAAAATTAAGTGAAAAAAAAGCATCAAAGCCAACTGTGTGACTGTTCCAAACACCGTTTTATATGGCTTTTAAACGGTGATACGTTGGTTACCGCCAAATAATAAGAAACGAAAACTGGTATCAAGATTCGAAATGATGATTAAAGCTCCACGCTTTGGATGAACTCAGCTCCAGAAATTATGTCAGATTCCTCTGGTGGTTCGTCCTCATCGTCTATCTCCCCAGTGATGTCCTCGAGCGACATGCCTTTAGACTCTGGCAAGACAAGGGTGAACATGACTCCAACTAGGTTGCACCCAGCAAGCATAAGTAGCGAGTTTTGAATACTTGTTCGACAATACTGGAACCAAAGCACGCCAATAATTGCGCCACTCTTCCCCCCTGCACCGGATATGCCGTGGCATGTCGACCGCAGTCGTGTCGGGAAGATCTCCGTCGGCAGGATGAACGTGGTGGAGTTTGGGCCAAAGTTGGCGAAGAAGAAGATGAACGCGTACATGATGGCGAAACCGATGTGCCTGCTGGGATTGGCCCAAAAATTGTAGGGCCCCGACAAGCAGAGCATGAAGATGGTCATCATGGTGAATCCCATTAGTTGGATCCTGATGCGGCCGATGTAGTCGATGAAGATAACAGTGAGGAAGTACCCCGGAAGGGTGCCACTAAGCGCAATGATCGCCTGGGTGCGAGCGATCTTGTAAGTTTGCTCAAGCGGGCTCATCTTGCTCGCGTCACCAAACCAGCCAATGTCAGTGAAGATGTCCTTCATGAACAGGTTGAGCGAGTAGAAGACGACGTCAAGAGCGAACCAGCAAACGGTAGTGCCGAGGAGCTGGCGGCCATGGCGGTGAAAGAATTCCATGGAGAACAGACCGAACTCGTCTTGTCTGTGAAGGGCGTTCACCTCCTCTTTGTCCGCAATGATGTCGATGTCGAGGACCGCAGCCATGTCCGATGCAGCCTGCTTCAGGTTCCTGGCAATAAGTGCGGTGTAGCGCGCCGTCTCGGGCATCTTCATGCGCCAGTAGTACGTGAGGAGAGCGGGAATGGCGCCAAACATGAGAACCATGCGCCACACATAGTCTGCTTGCCCAAGCGGGTCCGTCTTGTACGCCGGCGCATTCTTGAAGCCTGCAGAGATAATCAAAACAACAATACCAGCAGCGAGATTCCCTAGACCCTGCGAGATATTAGGAAAAAAGATTTAAAGTTCACACACATATTGCGATTGAGTTAGAGCATGTTTTAGCTTTTTATTCTAGATTTTGGCTTCAAAAGCATAATAAAAAATAAATAGCTCGATTCTAGAATTCGATTCTCACAATCCAACCCACTCATATACACTAGAATCCACAAACCACTTCAGCCCGATTCTATAATCTGATTCTCGCAATCCAGCCCACCCATATACACTAGAATCCACAATCCACTTCGTATGTGCTTTTGGATTCCAATTTTTAGAGAATCAGCTTCTCTACGATAACAATCCAAAATTAGCTTTTAGATAATTCAAAGCTAAAACAAATAGGCCCTCATATGTACTTTTGGATTCTAACTTTTGAAAAATCAACTTTTCTACAACTACAATCCATAATCAGCTTCTAGATAATACAAAACTAAAACAAACCGTACCTTAGCGGGCGTACTCACCTGCATGGCGAAGACTGCGGCGATGAAGGCACCGCGAGTCCTCTTGTTGGCGTACTCCGACATAATAGTCGCCGAGAGCGGGTAATCACCGCCAATGCCGAAGCCGAGCCAGAAGCGGAAGAAACACAGCGTGGCTATGACACTTTTGGGCTTGTGGTGAAAGGAAAGGCCGGAGGCGAGTGAGCAGAGGACCATAAGCTTGAGCGTGATTCCGTACATGCGCTTGCGTCCCATCCTGTCACCGAGCCAGCCAAAGAAAAGCTGCCCCACGGCAGTACCGCAAAGCGCGACGCCATTGACGGCAGCTGCGACGTCACTGGGGAGCTTGCCGTTAGCATAGTAGATGCGGCCGAGGAGGTCGGTGATGAGAGAGATGGAGAAGAGGTCGTAGGCGTCGGTGAAGAAGCCCATGCCGGCGATGACGATGGTGGTGAAGTGGTACAGTTGCGTCTTGGCGACGTCGAGAGCCTGGAGCACCTTGATCTGCTTGCGAGCCCTTTGAGTCTCGCACTTCACCGACGTCACCGCGTTTAGCATGCGGTAGAACATAGCGTTGCCTAAGCCATTCAAGTGGCAGGTCAAGGCGATGCAGGCGTGCCTCCTTCCAGGCCATGTAGAATCACGAGTAGTGAACATCGTGATCTCTCGAAATTACCCTGGAATACTATGCGTTCGAAGGCAATAACTTCCTTGTGATATAGTGCATGCGTTTCAATCGACAAGATTCCGTTTGTTTCGAGGCCAACTGCATATAGTACCTTGTTGAGCTTGATAAAGCTGGAGATTAAAATATTGTTGGAGATCGACAGATGTATCTATTCTGAATTTCTGATTGTACGACCTGTAATTAGAAATCCGGCTGCATAAGAGCCAAGTTACTTCTCTCCGAAGAAATCGAATAAGTGACAACTTTGCTAGCAACCCTGCTGACATCGGTATGCGTTGCTACGAACAAGGACGTACGGCGGCGACAAGATCAAGGTAGAGTTATGGTATCTGGAATGTAATTGCCTAGCTAAAACATCCAGACTCGCAGCCTTGACATCTGGTGTACGATATGCAGCAATGAAACGACAGTATCGATTTTCATTTACGGATATGCCTAGCTTCGATAGTGCAGTTTAATTTTTAAGTCGATACGGCAAGATGGTAATGGCTGAAAAGTCTTGGTGTGTACGGGTGACTGCCAGTGTTCAAAATATGTCGATAATCGCTCGAACTGTGACTATCGGCTGTATCAAGCCGGCTCAGCATTAAAAACAGTTTAATAAATCTAATTAAAAAAATTTATACAATGAGACCCGATCGATAGTAGAGCGAAACTCAAAAAATCGGCTATAAGAAATATTCAATGCCGGTCGATTTTCGGTCAAAATCGATCGGTATTCGGTGAAAACCGGTTGATTTTTGAATTTTTTTTTATTTTTTTCCAAAAAGTTGATTTCTTAACCCTTCAGTTTTTTACGATTTTTGACCGATTTTTGCCAATAATCGAAAATCAAAAATCTTCGAAATTTCGATATTTTGAACCCCTGCTGACTGTTACTTGTGAACTCGTGATGAAAGGAATCATAGGAAATTTAGAGAACCTATATAACTTATTACCCTCTTTCTTGTAACAGAAAAACTAACGTACGGTATACCGTACAAACGGTATAATTTTTTTCGCGATGAAACTTATGAAACTTGACTCTGAAACTTATGAAACCTCCGAAACCTGCTATGAAACTTCTGAAACCTGCTTCTGAAACCTGGATCTGAAACCTATGAAATCTCTGAAACCTGCTCCGAAACCTCTGAAACTTGCTCTGAAACCTACGAGACTTGCTTCTGAAACCTGTGAAACTGCTATAGCGTTCACTAGTAGCTCTCTTCTTGTAAACAAACATCTCGTACTCCTTTCCTGTTTCTTTTTTCAATCAAACTAGAGCTGAAAAGAAAGTTTTAAAGGGGAAAATAATATATATCGAATCAGCAAGCGAAGGATCATGGCCGGTTTGTTCGATGAGATCTAAGGCTAGCGGGTGAAAACGGGTTGGATATAACTTGTCCTACATTTTAACCCATATTTTTTCACCGGATTTGGAGTCAAACACCGATACGAAGTGCCTGATCTTCACGATGTAGGATCAATCATAACTTTCGATCTGTGAACCCTGACGAATCCAATGGCGCTAACAACACTACTACAAAAAGCTTATATTAGACCTCTCATCACTGACGATTTTTGGCTAGAAGGGTCAGTGATGAAGACCGCATTACAGACGATTCTAACAAAAAACCGTCAGTGATGACTGACGGTTTTTTTATTAGAACCGTCTGTGATGTGGTCCTCACCACTAACCCTTGTAGCAAAAAACGGTCAATGATGAGTACCATGGTCATCACAGACTGTTTTAGGCTAGAACTGTCTGTGCTGTGGACACTTATCACTGACCCTTCACTACTACGGAACAACACATCACTGCCGGTTCCAAAACGCCATCACTGCTGGTCATTGGTGCCGACAGTGATACTTGGGGATTATCACTGCCGGATCAGGAACCGGAAGTGATAAGGATTATCCCTGCCGGTTCTACCTACAACCGGTAGTGATATAGAAATATCACTGCCGGGTTATACCTCAATCCTACAGTGATATGTACATGTCACTGCCGGTTTTCTCCAAGAACCGGCAGTGACAAGCCGTGAACCAAATATTTTTATTGCATATTTTTTGTGCAATATATATATTTTTATACAATTGTTTATACAGTGTCCATATATAGTATATAAAGCATCGTTCAAATTATAATTCAAATATATCCATGTATATATAAAGCATCGTGAAAATCATAATTCAAATATATTAAATTAAGCATCACAATATTTTATTTTTACAATGGTTTGTTTACAAATGTAGTTCGACTACATCTCATCTTATCTCATCTCATTCACTTTGATTTTGCACCGGCTACAATAGAAAGAGTCGAAGTAGGCATATCACGGGTCTAGATCGAAGGAATGAGGGCGATGAGGCTACTCGTGGAACTCACCGTTTGGATTGATGACATCATGATGAATGAATCTGGCGATCTATTTTTGAATTGCTATAATTTCTGTTAGTAATAACTTATTGGTTTTCAGTTTGGAGCGCTGTTATTGAAGAGAAGTGAAAGTTAATTAATGATGATATATGTTAAATGGAAAAAAAGTAGTCATCAATGTGTAATTATGTACCATAGCTTCGTTATAGCCCACAGTTTCCGTGACAATTGAATGTAAATTTGTACATACATAGTATGCACATAAATTGTTCCCCAGATCCTGCCTCATACATGAAAAGTCGGTTACTATTTCAAAATGTTTCCTGTAGGGACGATGGCGAACACTTTTCTTGTAGTATCGTGCGAATGCCCTGTGAATGATTGTGAATATTAAGTAAACTTAAATGAAGTAGAATGGAATATTGCTAGAGCAATAACGCAATGATCGAGTTTACCTGTTCAGCATGTCCCAAAAGCCTTGATATAGACTAGTTGGTTTTCTCCTAGAGTCCAAGACAAAAATCGTGCTAGCATCTAACTGGATGACGAGGAGGACCCAGTGAAACCTGCACATATATGTCAACGTAGTCAATTACTCCAACATCGTACGTATTACGCAAAAATAGTAAAATGATATTAGAAGTAGGGAAATACATACTTAAAGTTATAGGGTAAAAGTATGGAGGTTTTGTATTGCAGCTTCAAAAAAGTATTAAATAAATAGTCTTCATTGTACTGTAGATTGTCCCTCACAAACTTCTCGTTGACAAGCCCCAGATCTAGGAATGCTAGATTGTCATTGCCATTTCCTCTTCATGTCTGTATCTCCATTCTATATAAGAAAGAAGTTAGACATGCAATTAAACAGTACAAAAATGCAAAATAATATACATAGAGACTTACAAAGTCCATAATCTAAGTATATTCACGTCCAGGGCATCTTGCTGGTACAACATGTACAAGTCCTCGAAATTCACCCAGAAGATGTTATCCCCATTGTGAAAATCTTGCTCCGTGTATCAGACTGCAAACGCCTCCATACCTTCGTTGGACTGTTGCATGTACCACTGATGGACGCGCCGCAGTTGTGTTGTTAGGTGGTCGAAATGAGCTGGTTCAACCAGCGGTTCCCCCATAAAGAACTTCCACCTTAGACCTTGCTCCTGAGCATCTCGTTGAGCAGCATCTGCTTGAGCATCCAACCTCAACGCGTCGGCACTAGCCGCCTTCAAGTATTGCTTTCTGGATATGCGCTCGTAGTCCGACATTTTGCAAGGTTCAGAAACTTACCCCGTCTTTTGCACTTTTGCCATACTCAAGAAAAACTTTTGCGCGTTAGCATCAACTTTAGTCTTCTCAGATGATGGCACCTTTTTAAAGTGAGATGTTACGCTGGTGCTTACATACTTTTTCCATTCTTCTTCAATCATGTCAGCTGGTAATTTCTTCTGGGATTGTCCTTACTGCACAGACGATTGAGATTTCTTCGAGGACGGTGCTGACTTCTGAGATGGTGCTGGTGTTCGATTCTTTTCAGATTTGGGCGGAGGAGTCGGACTTTTTCTGGTTAGTGCCGGCGGAGTAGTTGGACTTTGTCTGTGTGGTGGTGAGCAGGCTGGGAGGTCTCTGTGTAGAGAGTGCGGCTAATCAGCATCTTCATCGTCCTCATCGTCGGAGCCAAACTTATTCAAGCTCTTGTGCCACGCGAGGAAACTATGCACGTTTTCTCCTAGTTTTTTGTTTTCATCCTCGTCAGGGATCTCTACCTCTATTTTACGGTATTGGCGGACTACACTGTCCACTTTGACCCTGGCGAATCCCTACGGTATCGGGCGACAGTGCAAAACCTGCGACTCCTGGCATGGCCAAGCCTTGCCCTCAGCCACCTTGATGGTAATGCCATGTGCGGACAAATGTAGCTTGCACGGTGTCGGTTCTTTGATGTCATCCATAGGAAAATAGAGTCCATGCTCTTCGGGAATCCCTGTGGATGCGCAGCTGCTCTTACAAGCACCAGGACTGATGAGCTCAGGGCTTTCACCTGGTGGCGGTCATGAGCTGAGAGCTTTCTATACTGCTTGCTCCACAACCTTATCTAGTTCTGCTCTCTGTTCCTCTAATGCTCTCACCACAGCATCTTTTATTTGATGGTCCAGTTGATCTTCTTTTAATCTCTTTATACGCTTGTACACCATGCGTCTGCTGGGAAGGCTTCTTTCCACAGCACCAAACCAACTCCTCGGGTGCAACCTGGATGCTCCTTGTTACCTAGGGCTACGGTTAGCTCGTCATTCTCCCTTCGTGGCCTGAAAGATCCTTGGGAAGACTACATGTGAGCATCTGTGATTCTGCGCGACACTTCCTGCTCTCTATCGCTTCTGAAGCTTAAGCTGCCATCATCCGAGATAGAAGCACCCCTCCCAAGCAACTAGTGCTTCGATCGTTCTCTCAAGGCGGCCGTCGCAGGAATGACACCCTTGCGGGTTAGTTCTTCTTTGGTCCGATCCCATGCTAGTATTTTCTTCATGTACCCTCCTGTTCCTAGTATGTGAGGGTGAATATTCTTGTCCGCGTTTGCCTTGTTCCTTTGACTTACTACCTGCACTTCTTCAAACCTCTTGTACGCCACAAAGTCCTCTCAAAACTCTCTTAACTTTGGGTACGTGTCAAAATTCAGCGTTTCATTCTTCTTCACATAGTTCTTATTTAGTGTCGTCTTCCAATTCTTCCATGCTATGCACATGATGGATAGTGCACGTTTCTTTGCAACCAGCTCGGTCCCTTGGGGGAACTGGAACACTTGTTTTAGCTTGTCCCACAATGAGTTTTTCAGGTCATTGGGAACCACCCATGGGTCACCTCGGCGGCCAATCCACGATCTGTAGCTGATGGGCACATCATCCCTAGCAAGAACCCCACATGATGTCCTGTACGGCCCCAACGATGACTCGGGTAGAGTAGGTTCCCTGACTGCCGAGATCTCCACTATGTTAAAAAGTCCCTTAGGCATCTTGTTCGGACCACAACTTGTGCGCTGCCTTCGTTGATCAGACGTCTGAGCCTACAATTTAATCTTCTTATTAGTCGTCTGGGCCTACAATGTTTTGGGAATCCATAGTGTACTAATACTTTACCTCGCCTATGTTACTAATGTCAGGTTGGTCCATGGCAGGATCTTACAAGTTTAGGTAGGATGTTAGGCTGTGGTTCGGGCTACCCGTTCCTCATTCGTCCATATTTGAGGGCCCAGCTCCCTCCGGCACTTGTCCCTGGTCAGAGGCCATTCCTAGCAAGTTTATAAAAAATTTCAAATTAACAAGGGCATTTTTGAAAGACACATAGAAATGAAGATAGACATAATGAATGAACATATATAGATGTAAAAGCATATGAGCTTACGTTCATAAACTAATGTTTGGATTGTTAAGAGGAAAACAGTTCTAATTAGGATCTTTTTCCAGATTATGGTAGTATATATATCCCTACGAGTGTTTTAAAGGTAGTCCCGTGATAGTTTGCACTTATTCGAGATTGTTTTGATATATATTATCATTAAGCCTTAATATGGATTATCATTAAGGCTTAAACTTAGAGGTAGTAGCAGTTCGACCTAATTAATTTTCTCTCCTGTCTTTCTCAATTTCAATTTCACCACAAATTATAGAATTAAAATACGGCTATTATTTATTGAAAGAGGGAGTACTCAATAATAATGTACATATTTGAAAGAAATAAAATTAATACACATATTTGAAAGACACATATACATCTTTAAAGAACATGTACACATATATATTTTTTATCTTTATATACATACATCTTTGATGGACACATACACATATACATCTTTTTTTTGAATCTGCATGCTCCAGAATAATTTGACCATGAACACAAATATACACAGACACATACACAGGATTTATACACATACACAGGAGATCTACACATACAAATATACATATTTTTTCTGAATCTGCATCTGTTTCTCAACGAATAAAAAAGTTATGAGTACAACCTCAGTCACACTTGGTAAATATAATCATCAAGCTAGAAAAATAAAATAATTAGATGTCATAAGTCACAACCAACGTCCCTGCCCAAGGATAGCTAAACGTCGACATGTTGACTGAATAGTCATATATCTAAATCATCTTAACACCTTTTGTATGCCTTAAACATGAATGTACAGAACTTCAAATAATTACACCACATACATGTAACAGCCTCAAAATTAATAAAATAAATAAAAATGAATTAAAGATCTTTTGTGTATCTGAAATTTCTGAATTTTCTTGGATTATTGGAAATTGTTTTGGCTTTTCTTTAATAAGAGAAAGTGAATTAAAGGATATAGTAAAACGGTAAAAGTAAAAAGTAAAAATGTCAAGTCAACAAAAATTTACCAAGTTCATAACAAAACTCTAAGGGCTCTCCTCAGCCAATTTAAGTCGGTGGAGAACCTGGATTAATTAATATAATATTTAATCAAAGCAAATCATGTGAAAAGAAGTCAGGGCAAAATGGTAAAAGAATTTTGTAGAATATTCTGGAAGATATCCTGGATTACAATTTTTACCCTGCCGACATAAGTATAGTACCAACCTCCTGTAAAAATACCAAAAATTTACTGATTTATTTTATAATTTTAAAAATTCAAAAACGGTGATGAAATAAATTGAAAAATAGTAATGTCAGAATTATTAAACAATTAATATTAAGCAATAAAATATAAAAAATTTATAGAAGTTGTAAAATACCATTACAGACTCTCATAAAAAGTTTTATAAAATATTTATTTAATTTATATCATCAATTAAATGAAAAACATAATTGGCAGAAAAGCAACAGTTGCATTGTCAGAATTACTTAAAATGCTACACATAGCATAAAAATGTGAGAATTTTACTGAAAGCTTTTAATAATCTTACCAACCTATGGTAAAAGTTTTGTAAACTCTGGAGTCGGTTTGGCCCCAAAAATTTCTGTTTTCCTCCTGTTCTGTCCCGAGCCTTCGCCCGAGTTCTTCTTCATCTCGCTGACTTGTGGGCCTGGCTTGTCAGCCAGTCAAGCCCAGCCGACCTCGCTGCCACCTGGCCCCCGCGTGTCAGCCTCCCTCTCGCGTTCTTCTCCCCCTCTCTCTGTTCTCTCGCGCCAGGTCGCCTCCGCGCCGACTCGATTCTCCTCGCACCCCGCCAAACAGCCTCTGAGCCCATATAAAAGCACCGCCTGACGTCGCAGCCGACCCAGCCATTCCCCTGTGCTTCCCATTTTGCCGCCTCTCCCGTCGTTGTCCCCAACTTTGGCAGAAACCGAGAAACGGGAGAATCACCCATTTTGCCGCCACAACCAATTTCCGCCCAAACCGTCCCAACCGCAGCTTCCTTGCGTCGCCAGGAGTTGTTCCCCACCATTGGTTCGAGCTCATTCCTTCCGTTCAACCCTGGTGACGAGCTTTTTTCCTCCGCCGCCGCCGCGCATGGTGAGAACACCTTTCCGGACACTCTTTCTTTTGAGCAACTAGCAAAATAAGCTCCTCGTGATGCGCTGATGCTTCTGAGGGTGATCTTCAAGCGCGGGAAGCGTCCCTTTCACAGAACCACCGCTGGCCATGGCCGCCGCCGCCTCCTTCCGGTGGCACGCCGCTTCAGGCCACTTCAGGCCGAACTGCTACCACCCTCGTGTGCGCGCGGATGCCCTGAACCTCAGGGTGGAACCAATTCCACTTTTTCGGCGACGCTCCGCCGCCGGTGAGCTTCAACGCCGCTCCTTCTGTCTCGGGTCGCCGACGAGTGGGACCGGCCTGCGTCGCTCATGCCGCCCATTTGTCGCCAACACGTTGGCCCCGCATGTCAGTCGCGTGTGCGCATCGCGTGTCGCTGCCAGCGGACCCCACCTGTCGATCGCCGAGCCGGTAGCCGTGCGGGCTCACAAGGCCACCAAGACACCTCACCGACACCGCCTCAAGATGTCGATCGCTCACGGCGCGCAAGCCGCTAAATGGGCCCGGCTGTCGGCGCCTCGACCGACGCCAATTAAAAGGGAAAGCGCACTTTCCCCGCAATAGCGCACTTTCCATTTTAGGCATATTTCTGATTTTCAGTATTTTTCAAAACCTAGAGTATTCAAACTTAAATATCTTTTGAACTAACTGTCCAAATTGTGTGAAATAAATTTCTAAATTCATGGTAAATCATGTAGATTCAGAATATGCATAAATAGTTCAGAATTGAATTTTATTTAAATTTTGAATTCAAATTCGAAGAAAGAGTTAGAAATATGTCATACATGAAATTTTTGCAAATGGTCACCAAATTTAGTAAAATAAATTTTTTTAGACTCATTGCAACCTTAGAAACCTGAATATTTAAAAATACTTAGGGTTTGTTATAATAAAAATTTAAGTTGTTAAATAAGTAATTAAATGGTACAATAATGATTCAAGAAGATTAAATCTTTAAATTGCAAATCAAAACAAATAATTCTTGCAGCCACTTCTGAATTGTGAAGTTATTTTATTTGAATATTTCCATCTGATTTCTTTTTGGCCCTATTGAAATTTGGTATTTGCTATATGTTGCCATACGACGTGTAGAACCCGACGAATCCGGTGTATTCGACGAACAAGAGTTCGACGTCGAGAAGAATCAACAAGGCAAGCATTCCCCTTGATCATATTGATCCCAGCTTTATAAATGTTTTCATTAAATGTTTTACTGCATACTTTATTTTTGTTAAAGTCTGCTATATTATGGAAACTGGTAGTTGTACCAGCAGTCTTATAGAACTTCCTTGATAAGTAGAAAATTGTGAACCTTGATAACCCTAGAATAACATAGACATTATTTGATGTCAAATTGGATCAGTCACACATAGTACCTTGCTTAGCCATGCTCAAATGAACTAAAAATCTTAATATAGATTAAAAATGTTGGATATGACATTTAATGGGTATGACCATTTTTAATGGTTGGTATTTTGATTAGAAAATGAAAATAAAATTATGGTTTAGATGCGGGCAATTATTGGCAATAGCCGGGAGTGCATATCTTTGCACGTAGTGTAGGGGGAGTGTATTGCCCGTGTCGGATTAAGGACCGAACTATGAGTTGTTTTCAGGCCAAGAATTATCATACAACCACAAGTGCTGGTATGGGACAGCTCTAACTTATTAAGTTGTTTAAAACTGGTTTTGCACTTAGAAGGCCGGAGTAGTACGAGCTGTTTCTTAATAAATTGCTCGACGGGACATTCACACCGAGGTGATCATGGAATAAACGTCTACCAATATAACGGTGTACGCCATACTGTGGGTAGTTCCATCATTTCTATGCTCTGAGTTCTTACACCACAAAATGGGTTTATCGTCACCGTGCTGGTGCAAATTCAGGATTAAATAATGTAATGGTTATAACATGACTCTCTGTAGCACACCAAAGGAAGTGTGCAAATATCGATTGCTCAAAGAGTCAGTCATGTCTTGTGGGGAAAGCTGTATACCTCTGCAGAGTGTAAAACTAATCGATTAGCCGCGCCCACGATAATGGGCACTTGGTAAAGTCATCACATAGTTAGTAGTTTTGTGTATTTTCATAAAATTGGTTTCTACCGTGTGTCGGTGATCTCTACTGTATGTTAATAGAACTGGTTTTGGATATGGTCATTTTACCCAGGTTCGAAATTTCTTTTACTCGTACTTACATACTGTCATTTTATTTAATCTGTTTTTAAGCAAATTTTATTGCAATCTATTATTCAGTAATTACATTTCAAACTGGCTTTCTGCAAATTAACCTTATTAACCTTAATGACCTGCATGTATTTTAGGTTTTGCAAAAGTCTTGCGAGTATGTAAGTACTCAACTTGCCTATGTTGATGTTTTTAGGTGAAGAATCAGATTACCCCGACGACTCATATGTTGATGCAGGATACGGGGAATTTAACGATGAATTTTTCTAAGGTTTTACCTTGTCAGTTGCCTATGGGACAATGGGTTTAAAAAGGCATACTACAAGAAGTTGTCTCCACCGCTTTGTTTACTTTTGGTACTGTAAAAATATTGTGTAACCTTACTTCCGCTGTGTAATAAAGCTTGTGTATGACTGTGATATCAAATTGTATTTGTGCGTACTAACTACTGATCATGGGACTAGTACTGTATGCACATGGTATCCATTTTTGGTATTCATTATCAAAAATGGGGGCCTTACAATACATCTTTCGAGGATACATACACATATACATCTTTCGAGGATACGTACACATATACATCTTTCAAATACTTACACCACTGACGTTTTTTAGGAGAACAGTAAGATCGAGAAGGTCCTACTGTATATTTAATTATATTAAAGGTAAAGAACAATGTATGTACAAGAAGAAATTAAGAGGATGGGCACTTCATGATTTGTACATTGACACAAGCATAAGTAGCTTATATTATAGAACCGATATCGAGGGTAGCATCATGTTCCTCAAGTGGCATACCGTCATCGATCAATAGAAGCAAAGCTCAAATAAATTAACCATGCCAAGTGTAGCATCATGTTCTCCGAATTAAATAAATAGCATCAGATGAAGTGCACATGAAAATAGAACAGACAAAATGAACAATACAGAGGTTGGCAAAAATAGACAGTTGTAGCATGAAACCCACGGCTAACATAAGTTTGTACTTGTTTATGCTTGTTGTGAGCCCCTTCTCCCAAACAACATTCTAGCACATGATATTTTGGATGCCACATTTGCGACCCAAAAGAAAAACTACCAGTGCAATGGACAAATCAGCTGAGTTGCATACTTCATATAGAGATTGGACAGATAAATAACTTGATCTTTCCAATAAAATCTAACAAGGGAGAAATCTACTTGACAATATCTACATTTTTCAGTCCAGTACATCAATGGGATAAATATGTGCAGGTAATATTAGGCTTGGCACTGTGACATTTTTCTGGACTTCTTAAATGTGATGTGGACTGTAGTCGCATACAAATTGAAAAAGAATCGCTATCAAATATTCATGTGGCAAACTGAAAAAAATCCAGAACACTGCAAGCTGCCAGAGCCTGGAATGACAATCAAGCCAATGACTTCTCCAGACCCTAAAAAAAGACTTCTCCATACGTGTCAAGTATTGTGCTAGAGCTAACACCAGTATACCACAAAAATGTAATTGCCAATTATGATCATCTGTATTTCTCTTGTACATTGCACGGATTGTATTATGTTGATCATTTAATGGGTTATTTAACACTATGGTGTGGTGCCATGATGTTGAACTGGAAATTTAGTCCTTCATATTATTCTTGGCCTTACTGATATGTTTGACATTAATTAATTTAACTAAAATTATGTTTATCACATAAATCTGCATGGAGAGTATGGGGATAATTCACATTTTGCCACTCAAGAAGTTTCTAAAGTTAGCAACCACCATAAGTAGTTTGGTTGCGCCTTTTTCCCAATTTTATGATATTAGTTAACTCTGCTAGTGCTAACCTACCAAACTTATGTTGCAGGTTTGGGGTGTGATAAAGCATTTTGTGGAGCTTATTGGTATTCCCAAGGAGTGAATTCAAGTCAGTATAATCTAATCTACAACCAGGAAACTTTCAGGATGGTAAACCAATCTATTTATGTTATCTCTTAGTCCCCTTGTACCTTTTCATCATCATGTACAGCCATTGCAATGTTTTGACATGTTGTGTGCATACTGCATAATATTATCGTATCTCAAATACCATATCTCCGCACTTCGACACGGTTCATGGGGCAATCCATATGAAAAGATGTAGGAATGTTCCACCATGATCTTATCCCTTATCATCTATGACCTAGATAGTCGTTTCATGTATGAATTCAT
This sequence comes from Otatea glauca, assembly GCA_036346275.1. Taxonomy (NCBI): domain Eukaryota; kingdom Viridiplantae; phylum Streptophyta; class Magnoliopsida; order Poales; family Poaceae; genus Otatea; species Otatea glauca. Next base: position 49,442,241 of record CM070718.1, read on the forward strand.
TGTGCTTTCTTCTTTCTAGATTACAGAAAGATGCGTATAGCAATCAGGCAAAATGTTGCAAGCTATAATCTCGGAGTGGATAACAAAGTTTGACAATAAGGAACTTGGTAATGTTCTATCTATTTCAGTTGAATGCTGTTTTGATGTTCATGTGATAGTTGTGAAGAAATTGTCTTATAAACTTTAGTCATCTCTTGACATGATAAGAAGCTATTGCATACAACTTTGTGCATGATTTGAAAATCAAAACCTACTTTCGGGAATATTTGGCACTTGGTTTACACAATAGACTTTAACCTACTTGTACTCTCATTGCATATGCCCCACATATTGCATTTGAATGATACAATATTGTTGCTGCATACAGATCACTCGAGGTTGCAATTAAATCATGCTTATGCAATTACATCCAGGACATATCTTTGCAAGTAATTACTTTTTCGCAAGAACAGTTTGTTGATTTCATCTTGCTGCCTTCGCTCATTTTGCTGACATCAGTCAATTGATTAATAAAAAAAGGTCAATTGATTATTTCTTAATAACATCACACACTGATACTGCATTAAGTAATGCTCTAAGTTGACAACAAGCAGACTAAATCAATGTCTTGTTTTTGCAACGCCCTAGATCTGAGTTGCTATTCTTCAATGTATAATGCTCGAAAAATTGACAACAAGCAGAACAAATATACACAAGAACAGAACAAGCACGGGGAAGGGAGAGAAAGGGCTTCACCTAAGTGTGGATGCGACGGCGGTGACGAAGGCGAGGGGATGCGATGGCAGTGAATGCGGGGAGGACGAGGTGGCGGAGGGCGGCTCGAGGCGGCGCGGAGGCGAAGGTGACGGCGGGAGGCCCGAGGCGGCGGCGGGGAGGCTCAATGCGACCGAAGGGGCGGAGGTGAAGGTGGCGAAGATGCAAGTGACAGGAGAGGGTTTGGGTTGGGCACGGTAGTGATATTTATAGGGGTCGACTATCACTGCCGGGTCCCAATAGAACTGGCAGTGATAGCATATCACTGCCGAGTCACAAAGAGAGCCGACAATGATAGTGGCCTTATCACTACCGGTTCTACTAAAACCCAGCAGTAATATGAAGTATCACTGCCAGGTTTAAAGAGAACCGATAGTGATAGTGGCATTATCGTTGCCGGTTCTACTAAAACCTGACAGTAATACGAAGTATCACTGCTGGGGTTAAAGAGAGCCGACAATGATAGTGGCCTTATCACTGCCGGTTTTACTAAAACCCAGGAGTGATATAACTTAGCACTGCCGGTTTATCCTACAAACCGGCACTAATAATATACAGTACTGCCGCCCAATTAAGTGAAACTTTCTGTTTATTTCATGTCAAAGGCTGACGGCTTTGGGATTTTTGAAATACTATCAAATTTGATCCAAATTATCTAAATATTTTTGGAGGCATACTACAGGACATATACTATTTTTTATAAATATTTTCCCCTAATTTTGACCAAGTTCTAAAATTCTGAAAAAAACCAGATTGCTCACTGTTTTAATATTTTATAAATCAAATAATGCTTAAAACTTCACACAAATACTATAAATAATTTCACACAAATGTACAAATTCACACAAATAATTAAAAAATTGCTATATGGATATTTACATAATGAAAAGAAGTTGATGTATTTTCAAATTTTGAAATAATAAAAAAAATTAGATGGATATAGTCAAAATATATCCTAATTACTTACGATTATATTGTTATTTGCAATTATATGCTCATGTGATGTTTGATTTAATTAATTGTAGATGGACCAAAGGTGGATATATGACACGGACTGTTGAGGCGCAGAGTTCTTTAATGGTGTGACTTGTAACAATTCACACAAATGCAGTCAAATCCATTACTTCATATAATACATTAATTGTTACACGGGAGAAAATAAACATGTCGTTCGTACAAAAGAAAGCATATCTTTAATTTGAACAACTAAGCTACGATTCGACCTTCGTTATGATTGCAGCGTATGTACGTAGCTTCCTCATTCTCTTCCATGAGACTTAGGTCAACATCCTCTCCAAAAGGAGGAAGCTCATCGAATTGGTTGTATTCTTCCTCGTCAACAACATTCTGAACTCCGACAATCCTTCTTTTTCCTTGAATAACCACGTGGCGTTCTTTGTTAGCCGGGTCAGTTACAAAGAAGATTTGTGTAACAGAATTAGCAAGTACGAATGGTTCTTCGCTGTATCCGACGAGTTTGATGTCCATGGTAGTGACACCATAGTTGTCGTTGTTAACACCCCCTGGAAATATGACCCATCGGCACCAAAGAGAGGGAACTTCAAAGGTCAATAGTCAAGCTCCCAAATCTCTTCTATGAATCCGTAGTTGCTTTGCCTATTTTCATTGCTGTCATAGGCATTTGTACGGATACCGCTGTTTTGGTTCGTGCTCTTTTTATCTTGTGCTCTTGTATAAAATGTAAAACCATTTATGTCGTATCCTTGGAATGTTCGAATTGTAGTTGACGGTCCCTAAGCCAACACTTTCAACTGAGCGCACTCTGTCTCCGTATGCATCATGTGCCTACACAACCAATCGCCAAAGTTACCTGTATGCTCTCTCGCGATCCAACCCTCTGACTTCCCTGGGTTTGTTCTGGATAGCATGCTCTTGTGCATGTTGACATACGGGGCCACCACAACTGATTGTCCCAAAACTGTGAAATGTGCTTGTGTAAATGAAGCTAGATTTGTTGTACGGAGTAATTTCTCGCCTAGTGTCCTTTTTCCCTGTAGCCTCCCCTCATGCCGAGGTATAGGCATACCAATCGGTTTGAGATCCATATAATCGACGCAGAACTCAATGACCTCCTCGGTTCCCCAACCATCGGTAATGCAGCCTTCCTACCGATGTCGATTACAAACATATTTCTTTATAACCCCTATGAACCTCTCGAAAGGGTACATCTGTCTGCCAGCTGGGCCCCGCCTATCATAGACTCGGAAGCAGAGGAGATGCAAGGCACGGCGCCGGCGACAAACGGTGACCGGAATCGGAGATCCAACGACCTCAGGGCACAACTCGGTCACGGCCGGTGACCACTGGAGATAGGCCGCCACCGGTGAGGGGTGGCGGCGCTAATGGCGCACGGGCAAAGTTGAAGACAATGCAATCGGAGAACGAATGGGTAGTAAATTAAGCTTTACCGGGATGAGATAGCTCCATTTTACTGGTTTTCCCGAGCGGACAGCAGCTGGGTTCCTCTACCACCGTGAGCCAGCCATGGAGACGACGGGTACAAGTGGCGGTGGTGCTTTGACCGATTTCGGCTGAAATCGATTGGTTGGGCGAACTTAGGAAGTCACAGGTAAGCTCCAAGCCGATGGAATTAAAGAAAGCTTTGTCGAGTAGCCTTGTTGAGGTTTCCTCCCTTTTTGGTGTGGTTAGGCCAAAATGGCGAGCTGGGTAGTGTCAAGAGGGAGGTTCGGGCAGGAAGGGAAGTGAGGCTGCTGTGCGGTGCTTGAGATGCACTTTGGCGGCTGGAGTAGACAGTAAGGTGGTTCGGCACAGGACTTGAACGGGCGAAACTGTGAATTCCAGAGAATCGCAAGAATGGCGACAAGATAACCGGGCAGGGTATGGCGGGCTGTGAGATCACGGTGTGGTCAAGGCGGAGCTAGCGAGGCACAGAATGGGCGGCAGCATGGGCCCGCAGCGAGCTCGGCAAGGCTCGGTGGCTGCAGTCGCGTGGCGGCCAACCTCTGCCGCGGCAGTGATAGCAAGGTAAAAAGGCTGCCGTGGCGCAAGATGGGCAGCAGCGCTGGCTTGCGGTTCAGCTCTCGGTGGGGAGGAAACCAGGGCAGCAGCGAGACAATGCTTGGCTGGGAGAACAGTCAGGGTCAGCTGCCGATTTTTCCTGCCGTGGCAACATTTTGGGCGGCTAAGTCTTGCCGTGGCAAGCTTCGGCAGGGTATGGGCAGCTTTGGCTGAGGCACAGAGTATAGCCATTTCAGTTTGCTGGCTTGGAGCCATGAAAAAGAAGGCTGCTGATTTGCTGTGGCTGCCTAGTGGGGCCAAGGATCAAGGATGGCCCACTGTCAGTGAAGGAAGGAATTTTCTATTTCCAGCAGATTGGACAGTATATGATCAAGCCCAATGAATAAGCTATCAGTCAAGTCTTAGAATTTTCCAAAAATTTTCTGAGTCATTTGGAGACATTTTTAACCCTACTGTAAAATTTTAAGATTAAAATATTTTACACAAAAAATTTAACAATTCTGACAATGCTGACTGTTTTATTTTCCCCTTTCTGTTTTTATTTTATTTCAGGAACAATATTGATTCAATAATTTTTTAAACTTTTTTACAGATTTTATATCGGCTATTAATTAGTTAATAAAAATTTCAGATCAATATAATTCATATTTATTTTCTATTAATTCTGACATTGCAGATTTAAGATTTTCATGATTTCAGTTTTTGAATTTTAAAAGGATTTAAATTTAATTATTAATTTTTTATATTTTTAAAAGAGGTTCATAATATTCTGACGGAGATATGGTAAATTTTCAGAAAGATATAAGTTTTTAAACGTTTTATTAAATTATGACAATCCACTGTTTTGAAGTCAAATTGGGTCATTTCACATTTCACTTCTTTACCTAATGCTTTAAAAACCTTTTGAGAGCTGTAAAGAAGTCCTGGAGGCTTCTCAAAATTGATTATAATTTTTTTAGATTTTTTGTTGGCACTTTACTTTTACTTCTTACATTTACCCATTTACTAATTCTATTAAATGATTTTTCTTTAGAGAAAAATTCCAAGAATAATCAATAAAGTAAGAAAAATTCAGAAACAAACATATTTAAATTCAAAATTTCAATTTTTACTTTATTTGAACTTTCAGGATGTTACAGGTAAATAATCCTATCATGTCAACGTGGCGCTCTGATACCAAGATGATACGGGGTGCCCGATCTTCGTGGTGTAAGATCAAGGATAACTTTGTATCTATGAACCCTGACGAATGAGGTGGTGCTAGCCATTGTCTCAATATAGCAACTTGCGACAAATGAATTTTTCCAAGAATACGCTCGTGATCCACGTCTAGTTGACCATGACCATACAAGATGTAGACGTACAGTTCCTGCAATCACATGAAGAAATCGCAAGAACAATGGAGGTATTTCCAAGAAAATTGCCCAATTCCCAAAAGACAATGCGTAGCATCACTAGTATAGAAAATATTATCACAGACAGTTCAAAAATGTTGTCACAAGCGGTTTTATGAACCGTGTGTAACTACATGTTAGTGATAATAATGGCACATCACATATGGTTTTCGAGTTGTCTGTGAAAGTCACATCACATATGGTTCTTAGTACAAACCTTCTGTGATATCCTAGATATCACAGACGGTTCTTCTTGAAAACCGTCTGTGATGTCCTATCTCTCACAGATGGTTTCTATATATCACAGACGGTTTTAAAGGAAGAACCGTCTATAATATTATATTATCATAGACGGTTTTTTTTATAAAAAACCATCTATGATATTATTTTGTATTGATGATGATTTCTTTGTTTATTGGCTAACCTTAGGAAATGCTAGACATGCCCTATGAAACAAGCAAATTACAGATTACATCACAAGCATATTATCAGATCCATTTCAGACATCAACTCATATTACATATTACACCATGTACAATACATCTTTTTCAAAAATTAACTCAAATATATTAACAAATTGAATGCATAACTACAATTCACAAATTCACAGCACAAGATTCACAAATTAACCCAAGTGGTAATTCACAAATTCACAACTCAGGCAGATTGGCACTCGCCTCCTGGTTTTATGACCTCACGCAGTAAGAAGGAACAGAGTTGTCCTCGAATTCCTAATAGATCGGCTAGCTCCAACACAGATTCAGCGTATTTCCAAGCCTGTCAATGGGAAGAACTTGCATGTATATAAATTGGTAAGTACGAAACAATTATTGCAAGATTAACAAACATGCAGGTCATTGGTACTCTTTTTACTGATGATGAGTTGCATGTTGTGGCACACATAGAATCCACATTGTTTAGAGGCATTTTGCTGCTGGTGGCACTGCTAAAATAGAATTGGTTAGTTCTAGATGCATTATTACGGGGTATGATATAGGATTATTGTGTAGTAGCGAATACCGAGAACTTATAATCGTGCTTCAGCTTCGACTCGTACTTGGATGGCCCTCCATGAGCCTTATACACTTCGAACAACCTGTCGAGTAATTTTGCGATAGGTTTCAAGTTGTGGGTGACGTCTTTTGATGAATAGAGGTACATTACCCGGTTATGTCTTGTTATAATTATAATTAGAACCCAATGAAACCTACACAAGTATGTCTCCATGGTCATTCAACCTAACTTCTAGTTACGTGTAAAGTACAAATCACCAAGTATAGCAACTCGTGAAGTACTTACCCTGGATTGTGGGGTAAAAGTTTGTATTTTGTATCGCGTTGAGCCATCAATGCATTTTCCATGTACTCCTGGATAACTTGTAAATTGTAGTCCATGATTTGCTTGGACACCATGTGTGGGTCGAGGAAACCCACCGGTTCTTTCTTGCTTTTCGCTTCAAGGATCATGTATCTATATATACAAAAGCAAATAATTTATATATATATATATATATAGGAAGCCTTTTCCGTACTCTAGGGAGTACATACTCACACTTTCGATATACTACTTAAACCGATGTGTTATACTCTTTTATCACTTTCGGTATACTTAAAAACTAATTCTAAGAAGCTCCAATGTGACACGGTTCAAAAAATTCATCGGAACACTTTATTTTTGCTATACACCCTTTTTCATATCTAAAAGGAGTACATACACAAATTATGCTATAAAAAGTGAACTTTGATGAAATTTTTCATGGAATTCACTCTGGAGTATCTTATAATTATTATTAGAGTATGTTCAAAAGGATAAAGAGGTATAAATTTTTTGTTTAATCGGTATATGCAAGGTGGAAGTATATACTCCCAGGAGTATGAAACCATTTTCCTATGTATATATATATATGATATTTATCGGTATTACATGAATGTAGACCATGATTGCACACACTTACATACCCAGCATCTCAAGAGTGAGGCATCGAGGTTGTAGAGATCGAACAAGTCACTGAAGTCGACCCGGAAGAAGCCCCTGATGAGTGGTGGAAGAAATGCTCCTCCTTGAACCTAACCGAGATACTCGATATCTGTTCTACCACCGACTTGTTAGCTTGTTCCATGTACCAATTTTGCAATATAGAGCAAGCGTATGAAACATTTTTAGGCAATCTTTCGGTACGATGCCAATGCTCTTACCTTGCTGGTTTTAAGTTGAGATCTTACCCCACATTGCCTTTGATAGATGCCGATGTTCCACACCTTTGGTAGGGCCGACAATCAAGCTTAACGAGCTATTATCAATTTTCTTTCGAAATTGATATATTTCAACGTAAAATCACTTTATTTACCATTTAAGTGGTTATTTGAAATTCGAGCTAACGAGCCACTATTGAGTCGGGCCTAGTTAACTTTTTTCGCTCGAAATGGACTCATTTCAATTTTAAACCTATTAACTACTGTAATCAAAGAAATTTTGATTCAAATCGTAACGAGCGCATCGGTGATATGTTGTAGAGCTTTGGAGAATTTTGGAAGTGCTTGGTGGTTACGAGAGGCTGCTTTACAAGGAAACCTGTTGAACCGTGAATGGCAAGTATCGTGGAGTGACTTGCAAGATTACTATTTACACCCGGGAGAACACCAAAGCAAGTCATCCCATCTATATCACTGTCAGAAGGCTGACTTTTGAAGTCGGGATCCAAGAATCATCACATTTAGCATTAATAATGACCTGCAAGCAGCATGCTAGAGAATTGAAGTACACGGTGTTCCGACTTCATCCCCGAGGTCATTTTGTTCAATGGCCAAGTATCAAGGATGAAGAAGATGCTACTGTTGTTCATCTGGCAAGATTTGTAGCTGGTCAAGCAAAAGTTATGAAGGATACAACCCTGGAACTAAAGGAAGGTCTACGAAGCGCTGAAGGTTGTAGAGGGGGATCTTCATTCAACTCACACGATGACTGCTAAAAGGATGGCAGAGCTGGAGAAAACCCTGCATGCCATTGGAGTGGATATTGAAGAGGAGCTAGGCGAAGAAGAAGATCTAGAAGAAATAGAGCTAGGACCTGAAGAGTCAGAGCCTATACATTAGGAGGTGCATGTGTAGTCTGTGCTTGCTGTTCCTGGTAATCAGGATCAGTTCGCGCCAATGCCTATCTATCCACCATCTTATGCCCTAGAAGAGCATCAACCTTTTTGGCTCGATGAGTGATGGAGTTTAGTCTAGTCAGTTGAGACTTATGTATGCGAGTCGCGTTTGCTTAAGATAGGAGTGTCGCTCTTTAGTTATTAGATTTGTGTTATTATGACTTGATTTGGTTTTTTTGTTTGTTGAGTGTACAGTATGTGTTGCGAGGCCCTTAGGCACTTGTAAGCAACTATACCAAGTTATTAATAAAGGATGTTGAAATCCTAAGATTGGTTGTTTGGTTAAACCTGTTCCCTACTTTAGATTCTTGTTATTATCTATGATGTTGCCTCTTTTCTAACCATGTGAAGTGATCAACAAATGGTTCATACTCGTGGGAATAACGGAACCAGCAGAAGTGGTACCCGACCTAGTGAGAACCCCAATGATGGATCATTTTCTCAACCATCAGCTCAAATAGATATGCAGAACTTTGGAGCATTCTTAGCTACTTAGACCCAGTTGATGCATACAATGATGCAGCAAGTGTAGAATATGACTATCATAGCCATTCATGGTATTCAATTGACATTGTTGTTTTATTGCAAAATAAATATCATAGCTATTCGTTTCGAATAAGCCTTGCATATAGTTATATTAGACTTGTATTGTATGCACAACTTGTTTATTGCGTTATGTACTCACCCTTTCTACAACAAAATCGTCAGTTGAGAGGAAGTCTACACCTACTTTGGAGGAGGAGTGCCAGCAGGAGGCGAGTTGCTAGAAAGCGAACCTTATCAGTTGTCCATAGCATATTGATGGATATTATCTACAAAGTTTTTGTTCTATTGTTATTTATTTCTTGGAGTTTAAGTCCTATGTGGTCTAATCATGTAAAGTCGGCCATAAGGTCAATTAGATGTCTTTTATTCAATAAATAGAATTTTTTATTATGTTTTCGCTGTGTATGATTGTGATATTTCATTTATATTGCCGCTGTATGTACTAGTGTGATACTGAACTAGTGCACTATACACAGAGAATCCAAATTTACAAATTCCGATCCCAACATTATGCGAGTGGTTCGAGGCCAAATTCACGGAAACAAAGGGAATCTGGCAGCTTTGAACGGGCATGCTTGCTGGCGCCGAAGACAACAAAGCTGACCTAGCTTCTCACGTCTCCAACTGTAAGAAACAACATGGAAGGGACATTAGTGGAGCTCTGGATGAGAAATGATACAGACATCGAGCTAGTAAGCTCACCGGAACAAAATGGCATGGTGGCATACTCGCCAGCGTCGAAGAAGACAACATCATTCCCAGCAAACCACAAGAACACGACCTGTGGTACTTAGGGAGGAAACTAGAATTGGTGGGACTAAGAGAGACGACGTGCACAGCTTGGCGGAGCGCGACAAGCAAAGGACAGAAGTGAGCGATGCAGGCGCGATGATGGGAAAGGTCGGCGAGCTATTGACTCAGTGGGAGCAGCGACAGCGATGCAGCGTAGGTGCATGACAGAATTAATACTGTAATAGGAAAGTTTTAGTGTTCGAAAGTTTGTTTTTGAATGCTTGCGAAATTCCAAGCAGAACTCTGATTTGTAGTCGAGTCGCTTATGTACTGGACGCCTTTATAAGGCGCAGCAGTCAAGCTTTGTAAGAAACAAGAGATGAGAAGAAGCAATGTAGATCTAAAGAGCTAGATAGCTAAGTTGGTGTGGTTTGTGCTCGTGAGTTCGAGTCTGGTGCCTGGCAATTTGTTGTGTTGAGTTGACGACACATGGCAACGACAACACACAAAAGAAGAAAAGGCGGCTGAGGCAAAGAAACGTCGTTCTGATTGACGACACGGTGTTGAGCACGGACGACCTGGAGATCGTGCTGCGGGAGGCGTTCGCGTACGCGGCCATCTGAGGGCAACCGGACGCCTCGAGGACGACGTGATCCTCGCTGTAGAAGCAATACACCATCCAGGACCGTGTATTTGTGCGAGTGGTCTTCATAAGATAAACCTGTGTGAGTTCTAAATGTGTGTGCGTATGAGAGTTCTTGAAGGTACGTCTAAATTTTCTCGTGGGTAAGCTCTAATTTAAGTCTGTATCACCGTCAAGTTGCTTTATCGGTGAAAAGACAATTAGAACCGAGGCAAATATCGTAATCGCTGGCGAGATATGTCACCAATGATATAGCCAGCAAGAAGAAGGCGAAACTCCTTGGAGAAGCGTTACAGTCCTATGTCGAGTAAAAGTTGAATAAATCGTAGTCGATACCGATTGCCACAATAAGTTAGAGTTGTCTTACAAGACTAGTATAGTGCCTGTGCTAACGCTACGACGGCAGTACACCCGTTTATCAATTAAATGAGAAGATAAGTATGAATACAACACTTAATAATAAAAGAGAAATTTAGAATTTTAAATGAATTTAGATAGAAAAACGGAACTAAATGGAGGTCGAATAGGCGAAAACGGGCTCCCAAAAGATTTTAAATCAAGAAAGAGAAAGAAAAAAGAATTTTCTGATCTTAGATTATTTTTTTGTAGCTTCCACAGAGAGCACAACAGGCTCTCTGGCTTGGCTGTAAGAGGGAGGGAAGGCCAGGGTGGTGGCCGGTCGCAGTGGGTCGGCAGTGCGGCGAGATCGCCCGCAGACCGACGCCCATGGGAGGAGTCACGGCTATGTGAATTTCACCGGAAAGATGACGGTGATTGCTTGGGTTACCTCCAAAATCCGCGATCTTTACAGGAGGGAGCACTTGGGGATTTACGCAATGCGATGGGGTGGAGGAGAGCTCACGGCTTTTATAGCACCAAACAAGCATATTTATGGAAACCATAATTTGGGATCAAATCAGATTGGGAGGAAATTTTGGCAATAGAGCACGAAATTTGGGGAATTAACACTATAGATGGAAAGAGGAGATTTGGTGCAGGATTGATGGAGCTTTGGAGCTTCTTTCTTGCTTTAATGGAGGGAGGGAAGAGAAGAAGCTTCTGTCCTGGGCAGGCTGACTAAAAGAAGCTACAGTGAGTTGTCTTCATTTTTTTTAAATATAAAAGGATTTTTGAAAAGATAGCACATTAGGTTAAAAAATTCTAGAAAAATTCTCAAAAAAACTTTCGATTATTTTGTACTTAATAAAATTATTTTCAAAAAAAATAAATTATAAATTTGCCGAGGCACGGCGACCGCGAGGTTGCTGACCAGCAACCTCGCCGCGTCGGCAAAGCCACCGATGGCTACCGTGAAACCATTGCAGACCTGCGTTCTCCCTACGCTCCCCATCTCCCTTTCCTTTTTCCAAAGACGTAATGTATGGTCCTTTCTTTTTCAGACGCTTTTTCCTTCTCCTTGATTCCAGGACGTTTGTTTCCTTTTCCTTGTTGATGCTGGAGGTGAGGGAAGATCTGTTGTGGGCCACATGGATGATTTCAAAAATATGAAAAATAAATCACTGCCACAATCACTGGATCCGCAAGGAAAAAAGATAAAATTAAACAAAGGTTTCGCAGAATCGGTTCCGCGAGAAAGAATTGAAAAAATTAAGTAGCACTCACGCATGTTGGTTCCTTAGATAAAAATGAAAACAAAATTCAACTCTCTCCGTATACCAAATTAGGCTCTATGGGGCTAGATCCGTAAAAAGTCTCGAGAAGGGTCATATTCGGAAAAAATACGATCACAATGCCAGACAATAAAAATTCAAATCTTATTTCCTTGCATATGGATCCTCCTGCTTATTTCCTTGTTTGATTCACCCTCCTTCCAAATATGTAGTACGTACAATTTTGGCCAAGAAAAATTCAAATCTGTTTCCTTGCATGCGGATCCTCCTTATTTATTTCCTTGTTTGATTCGCTCTCCTTCCAAATATGTAGGTGGGGGAGGTCTGTTGTGGGCCACAGGGATGATTAGACACACTAAATAATGACCATCGGATATGGGTGAGTAAAACTGAGGAAAGATCTGAGACGTTCATTTTGATGAATGCAAGTTTCTGGGGATGTTTTGCTGGGTGCACGAACATTGGGCCATCTCTAATGAGGTGCATTATTTAGGGTGGATGTAAGAAAATTTGCTTAGGTGCATTATAAAGGGGTATAGATTAAAGAGGTGATAGAATTAATTTTGTAATAGGAAAGTTTTAGTTTTGGAAAGTTTGCTTCTGAATGCTTGCAGACGTCCGGATCAGAACTCTGATTTGTAAATTGTAGTCGAGTCGCTTATGTACTGATGCTTTTATAAAGGCGCGGCAGTCAAGTTTTGTAAGAAACAACAGATGAGAAGAAGCAATGTAAATCTAGAGAGCTAGATAGCTCAGTTGGTGTGGTTTGTGCCTGTGACCTTGAAGATCGTGAGTTCGAGTCTGGCCACACTGGCGAAGGAGGAGATGCAAGGTGGATGTTGAAGACTGACTGGTGGGGTCCAGTCGCACTGGTCAGCTAGAGATAGAATGGAGAGAGAGAGAGAGTGAGAGCACTCCGACGAATAGAAACAACTAGATGAATATGCACTGCGACCTCGCGTAAGGGTTAGTTTTCTAGATGAATATGCACTGCGACCTCGCGTAAGGGTTAGTTTTCGGGTAATCAGTGAAATTTAAATGTATCAATAGTATTATTAGAATTCTTAAAAACTTGAAGATCCTGAGTTCGAGTCTGGCAACACTAGCGAAGGAGGAGATGCAAGGTGGATATTGAAGACTGACTGGTGGGGTCCAGTCGCACTGGTCAGCTAGAGATAGAATGGAGAGAGAGTGAGTGCTAGCATTGTCAGAATTCTTAAAAATTACATAAGTTTGATCAGTTTCGAAATTTTTATGGTAGCTTAGACATACTCTCAGAATTTTAAAAAATTGCAAAATTTTGATCCTAAGCTGAAATTTTTATGGTAGCCTAGGCATGCTTGGAGAACCCTTCTCAGAAAGTTTGAAAATGCAAATTCGTTTAATGGCACTAGAAAAACAAAAGTAGCGAAATTTAAATGGATTAAGAATTTCTAAAATTGCACAAATTTAATCATGGTCCAATTTTTATGGTAGCTTATGTATGCTCTGAGAACCGTTATCAAAAAGCTCAACATGATTTATTATATCAATTAAATCAGTGGAGTTGATACGAATGCATTAGTAGCATTGTTGGAATTTTGGAAAATTGTATAAATTTGATCATGAATAGAATTTTTTATGGTAGCTTAGGCATGCTCTGAGGACCGTTATCAAAAAGTATAAAAAATTTATAACACTATTTGATAGCTCAATTAAATCAGGGAAAAATTATCTCAACCGATGAAAGGATCTAAACGTAATTACAGATTTTTTGGAGGGCCTTCACAGAGGGAGGACACGTGGGCACAGTCTCCTGCCGGGAAAGCTCCCAAGTTTAATATAGGTAGTATAAGAAGGAAAGAAGGTGTCGGGACCGGATTTTCGAATCCGAACCCTCTGTGTATAACCTGTGCTAGTCCAGAAAAGCTAGCACACATAGTGGAAACAGTGATGACAACACATCCATATCACGAAGCACATAATATTAATTAAGCAAAAAGAGTATTAGTCTTATGGCCAATTATTACAAATAAGCAGCATCATGGCTTGAGTTTAATAAGAAACAGTGGAAACGAAATAACGAAAGCAGGATAAGCCCATCCATTTGCCCAACAGGCAATCGACTGGAGTACGCGTCCTAGCATTCCGGATCACCTACGTCGTATCCACAAGCGTAGAAATCGTAGTCACCTTCAGCTTCTGCGAACTCTTCTGTGGAAGGTTGGGGATGTTGCAAGGGTGAGCACAAAATGTACTCCGCAAGTCTTGGAAACAAAATGCATGATAAATATATGCAAGGCTAAACAATTTAAGGCATAATATGGCTCTTTTAGTATAAAGCAAAGTTTAACTGTAAATACCAATAGTAATTTCATAAAGCATCATTTGATCAAAAGGTAATTGAATAGTAATTTAATTTGATATGACAAATAAAGCAGGCTCCATCTGCCAAACCATAACCCGAGAGTTCCATCTGCTCACGAATTCCCAAATCATCATTTTCCTTTAAAACAAAACCATGAAATCTACAATGTGCAAGCGTACCTCGCCTGCCTTTGACCGTGGGCACAACTACTTAAGTATTTTTAACTCTGCAGAGTGTGTACAGCTTTACCCACAAAACATGATCGACTCTTGTTGCCATGCAATTAACACACTTCCTTTGGTGTGTCGACAGAGAGATCATAACAAGGCCTTTACAATATACAACCCCACTATTAAAATCGCCCGCTAAGGTTTCACCGCTGTTAAGGTTCTAGCTGCCCAGTAGAGAAGCCCCCTCTTGCGCCTGCCAATATCTGGCACTCACCAACTGGCGAAGCTAATAATGAGATGCATAAATTATTTAGCTTGGTCGTACCCATATAGACTTGTGGTTGTACGGTAGTGCTTGGTCCATGATAACACATGCTTCGGTCCTTAATTAACTAGGGCGAAATATTCACATACCAAGGTCTTGTGCTTTCTACACCCGTCAAACATCCATCCGCCCTGGTCTAAACCATATTTTCCACTTTATTTCATTTAAATAACAGCAGCAACACCAATTGCCGCGACTTCACAAATAAGATTCAACAATGATTGAAATGATTCCCATACTGGCATAATACCGAAACGTTTAAGCTGGACTAAGCAGTTCTACCGTCTCATGCTAATCTACTGGTTATCCCCAAATAAAATAACTACTATCATCTAGGGTGACAAAGGTTCATCAAGATTAATGTCAATGAGGGTATAACAAAGCTGGCATTTAACTAAAACCCTAAAACTATATTTAAAGTACATTGCATAAAGTAAGCATGCATAATTTAAAAACAATATAGGCATTTTGTAAAATTTGGGATCAATTTGTTCAAGGAAGACTTGCCTTCGATGCCTCCTGCTAGATCTACCTCTGACTGTTGATTCGCTTGAGCTTCGTCGGCGTCGTCTACACCCGAAACGAGAGCAAATAAATCAAACAAATTCAAAAAAAATTCAAAAAATGAAAATAATGGTAGTGGAAGATAGATCTTGAATTTAGATGAATTTAGAAATTTGAATCGCTGGAATCGGAGCTCGAACGAAGGAGAATGGGCTCCTGGAAGATTCCCAGATCAACAATTCAGGAAAAATGAGAGAGGCTGACACGTGGCGCAATCTGATTGGCTGGAATTTTGGATTTTCTGGAAAATCAGAAAAAGAAAAACAAAAGCTGACTGACATGTGGGGCCCACATGTTAGAGCCTGGGTTCACGGTGAACCGGGTGCACCGAGGCGGCTCAAGGTGACGCGGTAGATCGGCTGACGAGGACGCCACGGGGCGGCTAGGGCGGATGCGACGGATGACGAGGTAGCCAGCAAGGCGGCTGATGTGGACGGGGCACGTGTCGCGCATCCAACAGCGGCGCGTGATCGGAGGGCAGAAGGACGAGGCCGAGACGGCGGCGACGTGGCTCAATCTGGTACGCACACGGGGAAGCAGACGGCCACGATTCATCAACAGAGAGCGACGGCGCGAGGCGGCGACGCGGGCGCGGGCATCGCCGGAGGCGAAGAAGACACAGCAGCTGAGGGGGAAAACACGACGAGGCGGCACCGTGCTAGGGGCAAAAGAGAGACGGCAACTCGGTGAACTCGATGTGACCAAAAGAAGCGGCGGAGGCTCACCGGCGACGGCAAATGGCGGCGGAGAAGACCTCGGGACGACGGAGGAACTTTGGCGAGCTCGTGAGAGAAGTCGGCGGCGTCTCGGGCAGCAAGGGCTACGGCAAAAGAAGCGGCGCAACGAGGCAAACCTCGGGCTAGGTGCGGCGGCGGCTTAAATAGCCTGGGGAGGCGTGCCAAATCCGGAAACTGTGCGACGACGGCGGGATTAACGCGGTTAGGGTTTCCGGCGACAGCGGCGGGCGCGAGCGATGTGGCTGAATCGCAGCCGCACACGCGTCGCCCATAGGACGGTCGCAGCGCACAGGTTGGCTGGGCCGGGAGAACGCGCGAAGCTGGGCCGAGAGAGGGAGAAGGGAGCGGGCCGCGCGGGAGAGGAAATGGGCCGGCGGAAGGATTCGGCCCGAAAAGGGTTTTGGAAATTAAAACATTTTCCGAATTAATGAAATTCCATAAATTCAAATAAAAGAAAATAAATTCAAATAAATAGCAAATAAATTCAGAAAAATCTCCAAAAATACAGAAAAATTCCTTGAGGCATAATGAACCCAACTAAAACTGAAAATCTTTTGTTTGATGAATAGATTAGTCAAATTAAATTATTTCATTAATAGAAAATTAAAATTAAGCTGAAATTAATTCAAGAAAAATGCAAATGGTTCATTTTCAAGTTTAAGCATTCTAAAACTCTAATTTTGGAATGTTACAGACCTCCCCCCTTAAAGAAATTTCGACCCCGAGATTTAGACAGACTAGGGAAAAAGGTTGGGGTACTCTGCTCTAAGATCTTCTTCTCGCTCCCAGGTTGCTTCCTTTTCTGAGTGGTTGCTCCACTGAACCTTGCAAAACTTGATCGTCTTGTTTCTTGTTCTGCGTTCTGCCTCATCCAAAATTCTGATCGAATACTCTGCGTAGGTAAGATCTTCCTGTAGCTCAACATCCTCAATCTACATTTGCTCTTCTGGTACCCTGAGACACTTTTTCAAGTGCGACACATGGAACACATTGTGCACATTTGACAACTGCGGTGGCAGCTCCAACTCATAAGCTACTTGTCCACTTTTAGCTAGGATTGGGAACGGTCCAATGAATCTTGGTGCTAGCTTTCCACGAACTTGAAATCGACGCATCCCTCTAAGCGGCGAGACTTTCAAGTACACATAGTCACCAGGAGCAAAGGTTAACTCTCTCCGACGATTATCAGCGTAGCTCTTTTGCCTAGACTGCGCTGTTCTCAATCTTTCTTGAATCATTTTTACTTGTTCTTCAGCCTTTTGCAAAATATCAAGACCGAAGACTTGGCAATCTCCTGTTTCATTCCAACAGAGAGGTGTTTTGCACTTTCTTCCATACAAGGCTTCAAATGGCGACATCTACAAACTTGCTTGATAAATGTTGTTATATGAGAACTCTGTATAAGGTAAACTTTGATCCCAACTTGCCATATTGGACAACGCACAAGATCTTAACATATCTTCAAGGATTTGGTTTACTCGCTTAGTTTGTCCATCAGTCTGAGGATGATAAGCTGTGCTAAAATTCAGATTGATACTCAATGCTTCTTGCAACTTTTGCCAGAACCTTGAAGTGAATTGAGTGCCTCGATCTGATACAATTCTCTTTGGCACACCATGCAAACACACGATTCTTGACATATACAACTCTGCAAGTTGGTCTCCCTGGTAAGTTGTTCTTATAGGAATGAAATGTGCAACTTTTGTCAAACGATCCACTACAACCCATATTGAGTCATAACCTAATCTGGTTCTCAGAAGTCCTATAATGAAATCCATTCCAATTTCTTCCCACTTCCATTCTGGTACCTTTAACAGCTGTAGCAATCCTGCGGGTCTTTGATGTTCAGCTTTAACTCGCTGGCATACATCACACATAGCTATGTACTCTACGATTTCCTTCCTCATCCTTGGCCACCAATATATACCATGAAGATGTTGATACATCTTAGTATTACCTAGATGAATTGAGTACGCTGACTCATGCGCCTCCTTTAATATCAATTGCTTAATCTCTTTTTGATTCGGCACATATATACTTTTTCCAAGCCAAACTGTTCCTTCTTCATCCTCTGAAAATCCTGGGGCTTTACCTTCCTTTATTCTATCTTTGATCTTAGCAGCTTCTTTATCTGACTTCTGCATCTTTTTAATCTGATCCTCCAAGGTTGGTCGAATCTCCAAAGCAGCAACAGAACCTTCCTCCACTAGTTCCAAATTCAAACACTGAAATTCCTTATGAAGAGCAGGTTGACCTTCTTGAATCATCACATTATTGCAGTAGCTCTTCTGGCTTAAGGTATTGGCAACTACGTTAGTCTTGCCATGATGGTAATGTATTCCCACATCATAATCCTTTATTAACTCTAATCATCTTCTTTGTCTTAGGTTGAGGTCTACTTGAGTGAAGATATACTTCAAACTCTTATGATCTGTGAAAATTTCGCATCGATTCCCGATGAGATAATGCCTCCACAACTTTAATGCATGCACAACTGCAGCCATTTCCAAGTCATGGGTTGGATAGTTTTCCTCATGTGGTCGCAATTGCTGTGAGGCGTATGCAACTACTTTGCCTTCTTGCATCAAGACACATCCAAGTCCCTGTCTTGAAGCATCACAGAAAATCTCAAAGTTCTTCCGAATATCTGGTAAAATGAGCACTGGGGCTAAGGTCAGTCTTTTCTATAATTCCTGAAAACTTTGCTCACAAGCTTCAGACCATTCAAACTTCTTTTCCTTCTTCAGCAACCGGGTAAGCGGTCTTGCTATCTTTGAAAATCCTTCTATGAATCTTCGGTAGTATCCCGCTAAACCAAGAAAACTTCTAATATCCTTCTTCTTTACAAAAAGAACTGGCGCTCCCCAAGGTGACGAACTTGGACAAACGTATCCTTTTTCTTGTAACTCCTCAATCTGTTTCTTCATCTCGGTGAGTTCATTGGCTAGCATGCGGTAGGGTCTCTTTGAGATTGGAGCCGTACCAGGGACTAGTTCTATGATGAACTCTACATCTCGATCAGGCGGCATACTTGGCAAATCTTCAGGAAATACATCTGGATATTCTTGCACCACAGGCATACTTCCCAAAGTTGTTTCCTTCAGACTGTTCAAACTGCACTTCTTACTTGCAGACTCATCAAGCATATACTCCACTCGAATGCCTTCTAATTGGTAAGGGTGATGGCTCTACTGGCACAATCTATTTGACCTTTATACTTGGTTAACCAATCCATCCCTAGGATGACATCTATTCCTTTAGAATCCAAGATGATAAGATTCGCTAGGAATTCTACCCCATTGATTTTTATGGTTGCACTTGGGCATACTGAACTAGTTCTCAATTCTTTCCTAGCAGATTGAACTATCATGGGGCTCTTAAGGGTAAAGGTTTCCCAACCAAATTGTTCAACAAAATTCTTCGATATAAAAGAACGCGATGCTCCAGAATCAAATAATGCTGAGGCAGGTATTGAGTTAACAAGGAACTTACCCAAAACCACATCTGATGCCTCCTGAGCTTCTTCGGCGGTCACATGGTTGACATGTCCTCTTCCAAAAGATTGTGGAGCTCTTTGCGACTGAGGTGTTCCACGACCTTGTCCTTGCGCAGGAGATCTGGCGGAATTGGACCCCAAGTTGAACGGCACTGGGGTCACTTGCTGACGCTTCTGAGGACAATTACTGGCATAATGCCCCATCTGGTGACAATGGAAACACTGAATTCCTGCAGCATTTGAATTCCCTTTCTGCAGCTGAACACTAGCATTGCTGTTTTGCTATCCTTGAGCGACTGGGCGAGGTCCAGAATTAGGAGTACGGGGTGCTCCTTGAACAGGTGTCCTGTTGGTCTGCTGAGATTGAAAGCGCTGACGAGAACCACTTGCTCCATGCTGAGCCTGGAATGCCATCCTTCTCTTGCGGGACTCCCGCTGTTGGCGTTGGGCATCCTCTTGCACTAGTGCCTTGTTCACCATATGTTCAAAGTTTGGAAAATCCAAAGCAACTAGCTGCACCTTGATGTCAGGATCAAGTCCTTCCATGAACCTCCAGATCTTTGGCACTTTCAGTAGCCACATCCTCTGGTGCATACCTCGACAATTGGGTGAACCTATTCAGATACTCAGAAACACTCTGGTTTCCCTGATGCAACTTGCGAAATTCCCTTTTCTTCATTTCAATAATACCGGTAGGCACATGAGCAGTACGGAAGGCTTCAGATAATTCCTCCCAAGTTATAGCTTGAGCATTCTGATGGGCAACACAGAAATTATCCCACCAAGTACCAGCTACTCCTTTTAACTGATGGCTCGCGTAGAGAACCTTTTCACGTTCATCACACTGCGCCAACTGGAGCTTTTTCTCCACATCCCTCAACCAATCATCTGCCTCCAAGGGTTTACCTGCTCTCGTGAAGGTAGGCGGTCTAGTTCTCATAAACTCTCCAAGCTTTGACTGGGGCGACATCACTGGTGCTGCGGCTAGGGCTGGCTGAGGATTGTTTACCATATTCTGAGCAAGGGCCTGCAACAACTGAAGCTGCATTGGCATCATCTGCTGGATATCTGCGACTGGGGGTTGGAATGGTGGCAGTGGCGGTGGCACTTGCTGCTCTTGTTGACCGTGAACATCCTGCTGCTCTTGTGGCTCTGCCTGGCCACGACCACGACCACGACCTCTTCCTTGACCTTCCATCTGAAGCAACGGCCAGGGACAGGTTAGCAATAGATGAGAGGGAAAGAGCAAAAGATGAGAAAACTAGGGAGGTAGCCATTCCAAGACCAAACAAGCAATAAAACTCCAAATGAAAGGTGGCTGCAACACAATGCTAGGGCAAGTGTACAACACACCCAACAAACAAGCAACAAAAATCCTAATACACTCGGACTATACGTTGCTAAATTAAAAAGGGGATATATGCTCCAACACTATTGAGCACTATTAACTTATCCTATATGGGAGTCCTTTCAAGCACTCTTTTGACAACTTGATCTTTCCAAAAGCCCTCCATTGGTCTTGAAAAAAAAATGGATCATCATCTTCCTTGATTTCAATTCTTGCAGAAGACTCGACGAGGCTTTAAGAAATTTCAAAAGATAAGATCAAATTAAACTTTTAAAATAATATTTCAGCAAAGGAAAGGAGTAAGAACCTAAGAATAAGATGAGATGAGATAATCTATTTCACAGCAATTCGTTGGTTTGATTTAGAAAATAATTTTGAAGTTCTTGCTAAGAAGACCAGACTAACTAGGGATGCGACCTACAGTCGATATGGCTCTGATACCACCTAAGACCACCTCTGTCAGGACCGGATTTTCGAATCCGAACCCTCTGTGTATAACCTGTGCTAGTCCAGGAAAAGCTAGCACACACAGTGGAAACAGTGATGACAACACATCTATATCATGAAGCACATAATATTAATTAAGCAAAAAGAGTATTAGCCTTATGGCCAATTATTACAAATAAGCAGCATCATGGCTTGAGTTTAATAAGAAACAGCGGAAACGAAATAACGAAAGCAGGATAAGCCCATCCATTTGGCCAACAGGCAATCGACTGGGGTACGCGTCCTAGCATTCCGGTTCACCTTCGTCGTATCCACAAGCGTAGAAATCGTAGTCACCTTCAGCTTCTGCGAACTCTTCTGTGGAAGGTTGGGGATGTTGCATGGGTGAGCACAAAATATACTCCGCAAGACTTGGAAACATAATGCATGATAACTATATGCAAGGCTAAACAATTGAAGGCATAATATGGCTCTTTTAGCATAAAGCAAAGTTTAAATGTAAAAACCAATAGTAATTTCATAAAGCATCATTTGCTCAAAAGGTAATTGAATAGTAATTGAATTTGATATGACAAATAAAGCAGGTTCCATCTACCTGACTAGCTCCATCTGCCAAACCATAACCCGAGAGTTCCATCTGCTCACGGATTCCCAAACAATCATTTTCATTTAAAACAAAACCATGAAATCTACAATGTGCAAGCGTACCTCACCTGCCCTTGACCATGGGCACGGCTACTTAAGTAGTTTTAACTCTGCAGAGTGTGTACAGCTTTACCCACAAGACATGATCGACTCTTGTTGCAATGCTATTAACACACTTCCTTTGGTGTGTCGACAGAGAGATCATGACAAGGCCTTTACAATGTACAACACCACTATTAACATCGCCCGCTAAGGTTTCACCGCTGTTAGGGTTCTAGTTGCCCAGTACAGAAGCTCCCTCTTGCGCCTACCAACATCTGGCACTCACCAACTGGCGAAGCTAATAATGAGACGCACAAATTATTTAGCCATGTCGTACCCATATAGACTTGTGGTTGTACGGTAGTGCTTGGTCCATGATAACACATGCTTCGGTCCTTAATTGACTAGGGTGGAACATTCACATACTAAGGTCTTGTGCTTTCTGCACCCGCCAAACATCTATCCGCCCTGGTCTAAACCATATTTTCCACTTTATTTCATTTAAATAACAGCAGCAACACCAATTGCCGCGACTTCACAAATAAGATTCAACAATGATTGAAATGATTCCCATACTGGCATAATACCGAAACGTTTAAGCTGGACTAAGCAGTTCTACCGTCTCATGCTAATCTACTGGTTATCCCCAAATAAAATAACAAAGCTGGACTAAGCAGTTCATCAAGATTAATGCCAATGAGGGTATAACAAAGCTGGCATTTAACTAAAACCCTAAAACTATATTTAAAGTACATTGCATAAAGTAAGCATGCATAATTTAAAAACAATATAGGCATTTTGTAAAATTTGGGATCAATTTATTCAAGGAAGACTTGCCTTCGATGCCTCCTGCTAGATCTACCTCTGACTGTTGATTCGCTTGAGCTTCGGCGGCGGCGTCTACACGCGAAACGAGAGCAAATAAATCAAACAAATTCAAACAAAAATTGAAAATAATGGTATTGAAATATAGATATTGAATTTAGATGAATTTAGAAATTTGAATCACTGGAATCGGAGCTCAAACGAAGGAGAACGGGCTCCTGGAAGATTCCCAAATCAGAAATTCAGGAAAAATGAGAGTGGCTGACACGTGGCGCAATCTGATTGGCTGGAATTTTGGATTTTCTGGAAAATCAGAAAAAGAAAAACCGACTGACATGTGGGGCCCACATGTCAGCGCCTGGGTTCACGATGAACCGGGTGCACCGAGGCGGCTCAAGGTGACGCGGCAGATCGGCTGACGAGGACACCATGGGGCGGCTAGGGCGGACGCGGCGACTGACGAGGCAGCCAGCGAGGCGGCTGATGCGAACAGGGCACGTGTCGCGCATCCAACGACGGCGCGTGATCAGAGGGCATGTCAACTTTTGTAGTCGGCAATAAAATTATGGGGCAGACGCTAGATCTCATACTCGAAGGTCACACAAGACAAGGGATTAGATAGGTTCAGGCCCTTAGCGATGGAGGTAATACCCTAATCCTGTGTGCTGGAATTATGCGGATCTCTTGGATCTAAGGATGCTCAAAGCGCAATGTGCTCTGGGCGATATGAGGTGTGCTATGCTCTAAGGCTTGATGATTCCCCTTCTACGTTGTTGCCTGCCCTCTCCCTTATATAGCGGGAGTCGTGGCGGCTTACAGAGTCCCGATCGGTTAGGAGATTCCGATTGGTTACTAGATTCTAGTCGGTTAGAGGATAGAGTTTACATCTTTATCTACCCTACTAACGACTTGGATTACAATCATATCTTTTATATCCAAATACATATAACCGTCCATAAGATGTGCCCCTTCTGTGCGGTAGCAGTGCTTGGTGTGGGGCTCATCCTTTGGGCCTTCTGCTTCGGCCTGTCTCCTCCTTAGGCGATACTAGGCCAGTCCTGAAGATACATGGTTTCATATATTCCACAGTGCAGAAGGACGAGGCCGAGACGGCGACGACGTGGCGCGATCTGGTGCGCACACGGGGAAGCGGACGACCACGGTTCATCGACAGAGAGCGATGGCGCGAGGCGGCGGCGCGGGCACGGACATCGCCGAAGGCGAAGAAGACGCAGCGGCCGAGGGGGAAAAACGCGACGAGGCGGCACAGGCTAGGGGCAAGAGAGAGAGGGCAACTCGGTGAACTTGATGCGACCAAAAGAAGCGGCAAAGGCTCACCGGCGACGGCAAACAGCGGCGGAGAAGACCTCGGGACGACGGAGGGACTTCGGCGAGCTCGCGAGAGAAGACGACGGCGCCTCGGGCAGCAAGGGCTAGGGCAAAAGAAGCGGCGCAACGAGGCGAACCTCGAGCTGGGTGCGGCGGCGGCTTAAATAGCCTCGAGAGGCATGCCAAATTCGGAAACCATGCGACGGTGACGGGATTGACGCGGTTAGGGTTTTCAGCGGCAGCGGCGGGCGCGAGCGATGTGGTCAATCGCACAAGACACGCTGCCGCCCATCGGATCGCTGCGGCAGCAGACGCGGCCGGTAGGGTGAACGAGCGAAGCTGGGCTGAGAGAGGGAGAAGGGAGCGAGCCGCGCGGGAGAGGAAACGGGCCACTGAAATGGGCCGTCGGAAGGATTCGGCCCGAAAAGGGTTTTGGAAATTAAAACATTTTTCGAATTAATGAAATTCCAGAAATTCAAATAAAAGCAAATAAATTCAAATAAATAGTAAATAAATTCAGAAAAATTCCTTGTGGTATAATGAACCCAACTAAAACTGAAAATCTTTTGTTTGATGAATAGATTAGTCAAATTAAATTATTTCATAAATAGAAAGTTCAAATTAAGCTGAAATTAATTCAAGAAAAATGCAAATGGTTCATTTTCAAGTTTAAACATTCTAAAACTCTAATTTTGGAATGTTACAGAAGGAGGTGACTTCGGCTCAGGAATAGTGTGCAGGTTATTCGCAGGCCGAAAGTGGCTCTAGGCTGGGCTAGAGCTACCGTTATAGACGAAAAAGGAATTTCGAATGTTCATTATTTTATGATTTGATTCAATCCAAAAATCAAATTTCAATTTTTAAAATTAGAAACCAACAGTAGAAATTATGAAAAAAATTAGAGAGGTCATGACCCAATCTAGTATTTATAAAAATTATTTTCAAGATTTTTCATCTTTATTTTTTCTCAAAAATTCAATTAATGATGTATTTAAAAGGAAAAGATTTTTAATAAATAGACAAAAATGCAGAATAAGATTAGTATTTTAAACATAATTAACAGTGAATTTAAATTATTTGACTGTTACACAACTGTTACAATTGCATAATCTTTTCAAAGGTATTGCAGATCTATGACGGACAGGGGCGAAGCTGGGCCTCGAGCCACCGGGGCCCGAGCCCGAGGCCCAACTCAAAAACCAGCAGAGAAGTACACTTAGACAAAAATACAGCCCGAGGCCTGGCCCAATTTCTGGAGGGCCGCACAGTGTTATGGAAGGCCTATTAAATCAATTTGCAACAGGCTGAAAGCAAAAGAAAGCCGGATTAGAGGAAACTTGATGAGGAAGCATGTCGATTTCTCAGCTCGTACAGTCATCACAGCAGATCCCAATATTAACATTGATGAATTGGGAGTGCCAGGAGTACAGCTTTGAATCTGACGTACCCAGAAACTGCCACTCCATATAACGTTGAGAGGTAAAATAGTTCGCTATTATTACTGCATGTTATGTAATCACTGTTCTTTTATTGATCGGTTATGTTTAAATCCAATGATGAATGATCTCAAGTAGAAAGAACTAGAAGAATATGGGCCTCACCCTCCTGCTGGTAAGACAGGTGCAAAGTACATTATTAGGGAAGATGGTTAGAGGCTTGATCTTTGTTATGTGAAGAAAAGTAGTGATCCGCATCTGAAGCTGGGTTACAAGGTTTAGTACCAACTTTGTTGTAGCAGCTGTTGTTTTAATGATCACATCACACCAATACCTTTTGTTTTGGTTCACTCGTTTCTTGCTTGATTTTCTCATGTGGAAAGGCACCTCAATGATGGAGATTTTGTTCTTTTCAATCGCCAACCCAGTCTTCACAAAATGTCTATTAGGTGCCATTGCATTAAAATTATGCTCTACTCAACTTTCTGCTTAAACTTGTCCGTCACTTCACCATACAATGCAAATCTTGATGGGGATGAAATGAATATGCATGTACTCAGTCATTTCTCATTTGAGACCAGAGCTGAAGTTCTTGAGTTGATGATGGTGCCAAAATGTATTGTCTCCCCTCAATCAAATAGTCTTGTTATGGGCATTGTCGAGGACACACTTCTTGGACGTCGCAAAATCACCAAAAGGGACACTCTTATTGAAAAAGTTTACAAGATTATACTTCTCATCTTCATTAGTATTTTTTGTACAGTTTGGAATCTCATTCTGATTTTTCAAAGTACGAGGTCTCGTAAGCAACAACTATCTCGTGATCTTCGTACTAACGGTATGTTACATTCTTCTTATGCAATTTGCCTTCATAGTTACCTTCGTAGTTTTGTGTGCCTAATTTGCATGTGCAAATTCATCTTTTATAGGTTCTTGTTCTATTGTTCATGAAGATTTGATAGTTTCAAATGCATCAATATTTTGTTAATTAGGTATTAACTTTTGTACCACTCCACTACGCTATATTGTATTGATACATTTTATCTATTTTATTGGAATATTAAGTGTGGAATTCAAATTTATTTTTAATTGTGTATTTGTGATGTACTTTTGTTATACCTTAATGTCCGTAGTCTTTGATATTAGTAATAGTCACTTATTTTTGGCTTGATTCTTACGCAAATCTTGGCTGTGCCACTTATGTCGGATAAAATATGTTGCAATATCTAGCCACGCAATTGTCGTACGAAGTTTCCCTAGTTACATTGAACTTAAACTCAATAATCACACGTAATACTACATTACTACCATAAACTTCGGAGATATTGGATCGTCCACATTACAACCTAAACTATTTGGATTTGCAAACTTCGAAAACATGCTCACTGGTACGGTCAAACAGAGGGCGCTGGCGCAGTCCTGTACTCTGCTGTGGAAGGTGTCTCCGGCTCATCGTCGTCCTCGTTCTCGCCGGAGAGCTCCTCGAGCGACTTCCCCTTCGACTCCGGCACGAGGAACGTGAACAACAACCCTACGACGTTGCATCCGGCGAGCACGAACAGAGAGTTGCGCACACCGATGCCCGGCGGGTACCCGGCTTCAGTCTTTTTCGGGTCCGTGCTCTGCGCCGCGTACAGGAACCCGAACGCCCCGATGATGGCGCCGGCCTTCCCAGCAGCTGCTGAGATGCCGTGGCACGTGGATCGCAGCCGCGCCGGGAAGATCTCGGCCGGCACGATGAAGGTGGTGGAGTTGGGCCCGAAGTTGGCAAAGAAGAATGTGAAGGCGTACATGACGACGAAGCCGACGTGGTTCCCGGGCGTCGTCCAGTGGTGGTACGGGATGGCGAGGCCGAGCATGAACACCGTCATGAAGAAGAAGCCGCCTATCTGGATGACGAACCGGCCGATGATGTCGATGAAGAAGACGGTGAACCAGTAGCCCGGAATGGTGCCGCAGAGCGCAACGAGCGTCTGCGCACGGGAGATCTTGAACGTCTCCTCGAGTGCGTTCATGGTGTCCGCCTTGGGAAGCCACTGCACGGCCGTGTATATGTCCTTCTGGAACAGGTTCTGCGAGTAGAAGGCGATGTCTAGCACGAACCAGCACACCGCCGTGCCGAGCAGGTGGACGCCGTGACGCTTCAAGAACTGCCGTGAGAAGAGCCCGAACTGCTCGCGGTGCGCGAGCTCCTCCGCCTTCTCCTGCTCCTCGACGATCTCGACGTTGAGAACTTGCGTCATGTCCGACGCGGCCTGCTTAGCGTTCTTGGCGACCAGCGCGGTGTAGCGCGCCGTCTCGGGCATCTTCATGCGCCAGTAGTAGGTGAGCAGGGCAGGGATGGCACCGAACATGAGGACGATGCGCCACACGTAGTCGGCTTGCGGCACTGTGGAGCCGGCCGGGTCGTCCTTGTACGCCGGCGCGTCGAAGCTCTGCTTGAAGGCCGCCGAGACGATAATGGCGACGATGCCGCCGGTGAGGTTGCCGAACCCCTGCATGGCGAAGACGGCGGCGATGAACGCGCCGCGCGTGCGCTTGTTGGCGTACTCGGACATGATGGTCGCGGAGAGCGGGTAGTCGCCGCCGATGCCAAAACCGAGCCAGAATCGGAAGAAGCAGAGCGTGGCCATGACACCCTTGGGGGTGGAACCGAACGACAGCCCAGAGGCGAAGCAGCAGATCACCATGAGCATGAGCGTCATGCCGTACACCTTCTTGCGTCCCATCTTGTCGCCGAGCCACCCGAAGAAGAGCTGGCCGGCGAGCGTGCCGCAGAAGGCGACGCCGTTGACGGCGGCGGAGACGTTGGGCGGGAGAGAGCCGGGCACCTGTGATTTGGGGTCGAAGTAGTAGATGCGGCCGAGGAGTTTGGTGACGAGCGAGATGGAGAAGAGGTCGTAGGCGTCTGTGAAGAACCCCATGCCGGCGATCACGATCGCCGTGAAGTGGTACCACTGCGTCTTGGCGGCGTCGAGCGCATTCAGCACCTTGAGCTCTCGAGCCATCTTGCAATGGTTAGCTTCTGCATGGTAAAAAGTAGGTACAGTGAAATAGTGGAAGTGGTGCAGTAAGCAGCAACAATTACCAAGCACTACGGATAGTAAGAATAGTGGGAGTAGTAATTACTGTGCGTACGTACTGTTATAGATTTTACAGCAGTATTTGTTGCCAGGGAAATGAAATTGAAGGGGAATCACTTATATACTAAAAGTTAACCTCATCTCTTATATATTATTTATTGTGTAAATGATATATGGGTCTCGACTCTACAAGTCAATGACATATTATTTATAGATTCTCTCTAAATTCCAGTCATACACGGGGAATTAATCTAAGATTTATTACTCCACATGCCGCAAAGAGGAAGCTTCTTTTAATCTTCCTAAAAGACCAAAAAATCAAAAGTAGTTGCCACTGGTCAAACGCCTGAGACACGTGTAGTCCAGGGGCTACGTTCTTGCGCTTCAACACACGTATATCTTGGAGAATCTTCTTTCCGGTAGAACGACGACTTCAAAGGAGCGCTCGTCTCAAGAGTCAAGACACACATTAACAAATAAACTGTGGGCTCAAATCTTATAAATTCATACTGAAAATTCACGCAGATAACCAACTCATGATTGGTGGGAATTAAACTGTTCTCATTAGCTGAAGGGACAACGTGCTACCTATCTTTGTCCTAGGAAGCACTGTATGTGATGCCGACCATGCATGCCACTGTTAATTAACATGGAGAGCTGATCCAGAAGTGTAAGAGCACAAACATGGAACTACAACACGTTCGACTTTCTGGGACATCTATAATTAAACATCCTAGAATCCCTAATAAACGCCTCAAATGTATGTTTCATGGTGTTCATAAGCGCCAAGGAAAAATGACGTTGGGGAAAGTAATCCGTGGCGTTTAGACCTACCACGGCGTGCATAAACGTCCCTGTTACTCTGCCTGCCACGATGTTCATAAACTTCTGTGTTTCCTTGTTTCTCCAACGTTTATAAAAGTCGTGGTAGTGCCTATTGGGACGTTTTATAAAGTGAGGCAATTCCTTATTTACTACTGAAAATTAACCTCATCCATTATATGACACTCAATATATCAGTGACATATTTATGTATTTCCCTAAATTCCAATGATATACGATGAATTGATTATTTTGTAAACGCCAATGTATATAAACGTTCATAAGTTAACGTTCCTGGCTTATACAAACGCTGATGTAGATCCTAGGCCGGCGTTTATAAACACCACCATTAATTCATTCCAAATAGCCCGGCTTTTATAAGCGTCGTGCATGGTAGACTCAGCCGGTGTGTATATACGCCATAGAAATTGAACGTCCATAAATCCCATTAAACACCGGCTTACATCTGTTTCAGTGGTGTTTAGGCTAAACACCGGGCTAAAAGTTAAACACTGGCAAACTCAAGCATGTCGTTGTTGGCTCCTCTGTCGTCAAGCAGAATCTAAGTTCTTCTGGCAAGAGAAGATTCGCACCTAAGAGCAGGACATGCATAAGGAGAGTCCAAATCTTACATAACCACCTTGACAATCTGGACAGCGACCTTGTCAATTTGGACGAGTGCTACTTTTGAACTTCTCGAATGACCGAGTGGGAGAAACTTCATGTGCTGGACAGTTTGGACTACTTTTGCATCGCCTTCTATGCGCTGGATGTCAGGTGCACTGCTGAGAAACCAGATGATACAGATAATCTTTTACTGTAATTACCTAGAAAGATGTATTTTTTACTTGTGTTTCCACCAAATCTGATAAAGGGCAACTATTTAATGTTTTCTTGTTGACCTTGCAGTAACGAGTGTACGAAAACTTCTTCTTGTGATGTCTTTATGAACTTTTCATGAGATCCATGAAAGCAACATATCTTTGCATCGCCTTCTAGGTATGTTGCCAACAAAATTCTTTTACTACTATATTACTTGCGAAGAAAAATGAAAGTTTTTTTCTGTAAGTAGTGATTCAACCAAATTTTATAATGAAAACTGAATTTTTTTAGTCGAGAGAGTATTCTTCTCTCAAGAAAGTTTTGTCGCGCTGTGTAGAAGTAACAACTGAACTTTTGAAGTCGAGAGAGTTCTTCTCTCAAGAAAGTTTTGTCGCGCTGACGCCACTTAGTGTAGAAGTAACAACCGAATAAGAATAATAAACTTGTTGGAGGGATGCTATATGTGAGGGGGGAAAATCTTGTTTTTAAGATGGACCTTAAGAATTTCTCATGAGATCCATGAAGGTAACTGATGAGCAATTAACTCAATTTGAAAGAAAAGCTACAGTGGCTGGTATTGGTAGACGAGATGCATATGCTAAAAGCATCGAGGGAGTAATTAACACAGAAGAGGTTAATAATACCTGACGGCAGATACCAGCTTCAGTAAAGAGGCTTCTTAATGTTCTTCAAAACATCAGGGATTGCAGTTACCCCAGGCCTTAGCTAGCTAACTCTGGAGAAGAAAGGCTGAACTATATAGGCGTGAGAAGCACTTGGATTATATATGTGAGGAGGAAACTCTCTAAGCTAGGAAGCGGCAGGAAATTAAACGAGCGGCATATTTCCAGGTCCTGGAAGCAACGTCGCCGCGTTTTCTTGGTCGCCCACAATGTATGGTCAAAACTCGAAACTATTATCTATCTAGCTTGCTGCTTAGCTTAAACTAAACCACACACTGATCGATGCGGACATGTCCACAGGCAGTGTTGTCCACGTTACCCACGTAGTAGTGATTTGGACTTGACTATTCAGTCTTTTATTCCATCTAGTGTTTATTTCTTCTGTTGGGGAATATAACTACACGTGGTTAGACAAGGATGAATAATTTGTAGGTACGATTATTTTAAAGGTTAATCTCGAACTAATAAATTTAAGTACATTTTTCTAGGATTGTACGGGACACCTTCTCTATTCACCTCTCTCTTCCCTTTTTCTGCTAACTTCTCCCACCCTTGTCTTCCCTCTCTGACGCAAAAATTTAAAATTACAGCCACTTTGAAAATTTTAAATACGAAGTTTCAATTCAAAAAATAACTCAAAATTTGAAACTCAGAAAAAATTAAATTGAAAATTTTCATATCAGAAAGTTTCAACTTGGAAAATTTCAAATCGAAAAATTTTAACTCCAAAAGTTTCAAATCGAAAAAGTTTCAACTCAGCAAGTTTCAACACGAAAAGCTTTAAATTGAAAATTTTCAAATCAGAAAGTTTTAAATTGAAAAGTTTCAACTCAAATAGTCTCAACTCAGAAAACTTTCCATTCAAAAGCTTTTGGTTCGAAAAGTTTTGATTCAAAAAACTTTTGTTTCGAAAAGTTTCAATTTAAAATTCAAGTCAAAAAAATTTCAATCAAACAATTTCAAATCAAAAAGTTTCAACCCAAAAAAATTAAATTGAAAATTTTGAAATTAGAAAGTTTTAACTCGAAAAAATTTTAAATCGAAAAGTTTCAACTCCAAACACATTCAATTCAAAAACTTTTGGATCGAAAAGTTTCTATTCAACAAACTTTTTGTTCAAAAAGTTCTCTTAAAAAACTTTCGAAAATTGTTACAAAATACGTTTTTCAAAAACATGAGGGGAAAATTTGAAATACAAAAACTATTTTGAGTTTGAGGGGAAAGGAATAGAGGGGAAAAAAGGATGAGAGAGGTGATGCTACTTGTCACAAGGAAAAGAGCATTTGAGGGGGAGAAGCTATCACTTATCGTAAAGAGAAGGAGTCCTCACCAAATCTTTGATAAGCGTGATCTTAAATTAGTAATTCTCGTAATTTGTTTGGTCATTGAGGCTCCGTTAGGTACTACGGTGGATTATGATAATCTCATTCGCTAGATCCGCTTTCACGTGTTTTGGTGTTTAGCTTGCTATTTTCCTTTTCTAAAACAAGTTACAAAATAATGGAACACTACAAATGAGTGGAAATGTGATAGAAACAACCATTGCACAACAGAATTTATCTAACTTTGATCTAATTTTGCGAAAACAGATCAATAGGTCTTCCGCAAGAGAATTTTTATGCAGATATACCTAGTAGCAAATAATGATGACACCCAACTGCTATGGTATTTTGCCCCAGTTAAGAGACATGGAGTCAAATATGGCACTAGAATTTTTTTTTTTTCATAACAGCATGCAACCTGCATCTTGCGATTCCCGGCTGCTTTCAATATGTCGATGAGTCTAGAGATGGAAAGTCTGAGAATTCTAACCTTGGCGTACCATAATTAAGCACGTATAATGTCAATGGTCAAAAGATGGGAATCGCAAGGCACTTGCATGCACAAAAAAATGCCCTTTTCAAACTAGGAATTCCGCCTATGAAATTCAAGTGGAACTCCCGGCTTCCAAAGATATTTATCAGTACTTAGCATGTCATGTTACCCCTACACTAGAACAGATTCGAATAAATCCGAACTAATCCAGAAAAAGGACGTTAAACATGCAGTTGTAGTGAAAAACCCCTGGCTCCGTTCCACGTCGTGGTGAATTATATGATATTATTAGTAGAATCGTATGGTTGTCCAATTAACATCTTTTTACTACACCATATTACAATCAGATATATTATGCAGCAGCAACAACAACAACAACAGACAAGCCTTTTGTCTCAAATAAATTAAGGTAGGCTAGAAATAAAACCCAATCAAAATCAAAAGACTCCTAAACTTTTGATATATTGTGAGTTCCGAATAATAGAACATACGGGAGTAGTCTGGAAATCTTTTTAAATGGAAATAGGGTGTATCCTCGGGTCGAAAAAAAAATAGAATTACATAATTTGTCAAAATTTTAATCTAATTTGCCAAACAGTTACTAGATTTCTCACAGTTATTTTTTCCGCAACAAATTCAAAACATAAGCTAGCACGGGACAGCACATCAACGAAACTGGCCCCTCGTGATACCGGTTGAACCATCTACTATCTAGCTTGCAAGTGTATGCAATCTTTTAATTAGCTTGTGATTATTATATACACACACGTCCTACTCTGTAAGCGTAAGCAGATCACTCCAGGTGTCAATATGTCATCTGTCACAGGTGATGCTGTTTTATAAGCAACAATCAATTCACACCACGAGATTTACGCATACTCAGGGAATATACCTCTTTGTGCAAACTTTGAGTGAGCCACCAACCTACTGCAAAGAAAATTCATATCAAACGAGCAGCACTGCACCAGATAGCACTTGCTTCAACTTGCAAATTAAGCGCAGTCAGTTTCTTGCTGCATCTTCTAATTGACTCGAGAAACGCGGATCACCGTTTCTGTGCGCAAACCTATGTTTTGCACCATTTTTGTTCGTAAGAAATCGCTGCTAACAATCACAAGCTTGATTGTTAGCCGTCCTGATTGCTGTGTCGATGGCCGTACTTCATTACTAGTGGCCTCCAGGATCCGAATTTCGGCAAAATTTCGGATTTCGGGCCCCAACCTAAACTACCAATCAGAAAAAAAAATTGAAAAAACTGAAATGCTACATAAACTTGATTTTTTTTTGGCGAGATTTCAGTCAAACCGGGCGAAATTTCATGAAAAAAATCTGGATTTTGGTTTTTTATGGCCGGATTTGACTTCAATTACATAAATAACCCATAAGAAAGTGATCTTTGATGATAATTTGTCCAAAAACTTATTTTTTGAGGTATTTTAAAATTTTGGCAGAAACACTGTTAGAATTTTATAAACTTGAATATTCTTTTTAATGATATGAAAAATTTATGGTACTATCTTAAGAAGTCTAGGATCAAACAGAAAATTTTATAAAATATTTTAACTTCATTTGTTATCTTTTAAAAATATAAAACAGAATTATCATAAATGAGGTTGTAACAGTGTCAGAATTTTATATCTTTTTTCATATTTAATAATCATTTGAAAATTTTATGGTAACATTAGTGATGCATCAAGACTAAATATAAAAAGTTTCAAAATTTTCTAGAATGGTTTGAACTATTTTTCATTCGGTTGAAATTTGTCGGTCAGCCTTCAGTTGCACTGTCCGAATTTTTAAAAATTCATAAAGCTTGATCATCATCTAAACATTTTATGAGAACATTAATTATGTA
This sequence comes from Otatea glauca, assembly GCA_036346275.1. Lineage (NCBI taxonomy): Eukaryota > Viridiplantae > Streptophyta > Magnoliopsida > Poales > Poaceae > Otatea > Otatea glauca. The sequence goes on from CM070718.1 coordinate 49,476,879, forward strand.
TCATAACCATGAAAAAAATTCAAAAGTTTCTAACGTGGTTTGTACCATTTTTCATTCGGATCAAACTTATCGGTTAGTGTTTTATCAGGATAGTAGCAATGTTTGAATTTTTAAAAATTCCTGAGATGTGATAATCTTCTAAAAATTTTATGAGAACATCATTGATGTGTCAGGAACCTCCAAAACAAATTTCAAAACGTTTCGACATCATTTGGACCATTTTTAGTTCAGTTAAAATTTGCTGAAATTTCGGATATTTGAGCGAAATTTCGTTTTTTTTGGTAGAAAACAAACCGGGTTTGAATTTTTGTTTTTGAATTTTGAACGAGATTTGTCTGAAATAGCCGAATTTCACTAACATTACGGATTCCGGTTCCGGACGATATTTTATCCGAAAACAAAATTTGAATCCTCGGTGGTCTCTGGGATGCGATCTTGTAACCTAGCTAGCTCAAGCTATGCACTCAGACCAAGTACTGTTCATTAAACCCTTCAAAGAGAAGGAAATCACTGAGCTGTGTGGCCTCTACGGACTACACCTGACAATGATCTACACTCTTCTCTGAATTGGCAACTATTCCCTACAGTAACAAATAGTTGTCGTATTGAACAGCGGCACAATCTCTAAAAAATAACTTTAATCACTAATTTTTATTTAATATATTTATAAAACATAATAACATTATAATATCATGAAAGTACTTTTTGAGACAAATCTACACATATGATTTTCACGTATTTAATTTAAGTATTTTAAAAAATATTGGTAATCAAAGTTTCGAATGTTTGATTATACTTTGTTTAAAAAGACAACTATTTACGATTGGAGGGAGTATTCTGCACGTGAGTGATGGCAATTAAGCAAGAAGATGTTAGCTTAGGGCATGTACAATAAGGCTACGTTAGCTGGCTCTTAATTTGTACACATCAGCTTTGGTCTATGTGGAAGAGTAAGAAAAGAGGAGAGAGAAGAGAGCTGGCTCTTATTTAGTACTACCTCCGTCCTGGAAAATAAGGGACAGAAGAAATTTTAGGACAAATTATAGTTTCTGCCAAAAGACTCTAATGCCCCTATTTAATACTGTGTTTCTATTAATTGGCAGCATGCATGCATTAATTATCACGATTATAGAGAATGACTTGCCTCCTTTTTGTTTTAGAATATGTGTGGTCGTATGTATCTACGTGCATCTGCATGCATGAGCACAATTTAAGAACATAATTTAAGAGGGAAGAGCTCCCAATCCCTAATATTTGAGGACACAATTTGAACGCTTCTCTCCCTTATTTTCAAGGACGGAGGTAGTAGCCATCTTTGCACGGGAGTATATGTAGATTATTTATGTACAAGAGAGAAAAGATAGTTATTGCATAATATCTAGAGACAACTTTTAGAGACAGTTATTGTACAAATTGACTTTTAGTCTACTATTACCTAGTAGTTGGCTTTGTTATTATACTTGCTCCTATATGATGTTACCTCACCTTGGTTGCCGGTTGCGAGCTTTACGCGGATTCCCGGGACTTCAGACGCATGGTCAATGTCGGAGTGGTGGACCCATGCATTGATGAAAGCTTGGCATTCCTACACTGTTACTTGCTCCTTCTAAGTTTAGAAGGTGCATTTATTTGGCATATAGATTTAGAATATATTGAAAATAATTAGGTTATACCTTCAATTATTATCACTAAGTATTATATTCAATATAAACCTACAGAGAATATAAGGTAAAGATGAATATTTATGAATATCATAATAATCTTGTATTAAAATAAAAAAATACATTATATATTTGTAGATAAAATTAATAAAAAATGAGTCTTACAAACCTAAGCGGAAGGAGCAGGAAGAAGGCATTGTCTGGGCTCCGGGGAGGCATATTCTCCTTGGGAAGAGGATATCCCGAGTCCAAAGTCAAAGTCTTCCCTTTTGATTTTGTTCGGGAGGCTGATGTGTACGAATTCCGAATTTTTTTTTCTTTAATATTTATTTTTATTCTTTTTTTCAAAACTATGCGTCCGAAAAAAAAAATTACGAAAATGTCTCCGTCGCCTGTGTATGGGCGATCGCCCATACACGGCGATTTGACCTGCGCCGTCTCACGCTCCAAGCCTCGCCTGTTAAGCGCTGTCTGGTGGGCCCCTATCGCCTACATGGCGATCGCCCATGTAGGGCGACGGGCTTGTTTAAGCCTCTGCCTCCCTTCGCCTGAAGACAACAACAAGCAGCCGGCCGGCGAGGCAGAGAAAGAAGAAAAGAAAGGAAGAAAGGAAGAAAGGAAGAAAGAAAGAGAGAGAGAAAAAAAAAAAAAAGGTAAATTTCTGATTTTTTTATAGTTATTTGTAAGAATTTTTTAAGATAATTGTAGGAATTGTTTTATAGGTTGCGTAATTAAAGTATTATTTAATATTTAGGACTTTGTTGTAGTATTTAGAGATTTTAGGATTACGTAGTATTTAGAATTTTAGAATTGTATAGCTCTCGTGAAATTTAATTTAGCGATTACTTAATGTAGTATGTAGTATTTAGAAACTTAATGTAGTATTTCGTATATGCAAATTTAATGTAGTATTTTGTATGTAGAAATTTAGTTCATTATAGTTTAGGCAATATTTAGAAATTTAATTTATTAGGGTTGTGTATTACTATTTTTATTACGTAAATAATGTATTAGGCAATGTAAATAATTTTGTAGTACGATCAATGTACGTTTTGTAGATTGTATTTTAGAGTAATATTTTTCCGTCGGACGTTGCGACATGTCGGAGAAATTGTATTTCCAAATATTTTATGGAGATGGGGAGATAGCACGGGCGGATGGGGTGGATCTATCATCATTTTCAAGAGTCGTCGGGGCATATGCGCATCGAGCGATAGGACATCTGAGGGTTTGTTGGAGTGGATGTCTCGGATGTTCGGTTTGGATGCCTGACCGCTTCTTGCATGTCGAGCAGAGTGAGCCGAGCGCAAGACCGTTTTACGAGAGTTGATTCTGTTAACTCGACGTCCACATGGAGGAGTTATGTTGGTTTTGCCGTAGAGCGGGTTGGCGCTCATGTTGTTGGCACAGTGCTACCCGGTAGCTCCATCGGTGTCGCAAGTTCGTGATGTCGGGTGGACATTACGGCGAGGGGACATCAAATGTAGAAGGATGCGAAGAGGAAGGCGGCGAGGAGCCCGAGACGAGGAGCACGAGGCCGGCGGTGACGAAGGGACCGGGGGCAGAGGAGACAGCGGTGGAGGCGCGAGGGTGGCCGACGAGGGGAGGAGGTGGAGGACATTGTTGACTTGATGGAAGAGGAGGACCGTGCGGATGAGGAAGTCCCGATGGTGAGCACTCCGACGAGGAGGACAACGCCTGGGTGCCTATCCTCGTGCGTGGACCAATTACAATTCAAGACCTAACAATGAATGAAGGAACATTGATGCATGGGAGTATCGTGAGAACGAGGTGACGCAGGGGCCGATATAAAGACAAGGAGGCTGTGATGGATGCGGTGAAATCATCGGGCAATGTCTCTCCGCGGCAATTCGTGGTTGTGAAGTCCAAGAAGAAGGACTACGACGTGAAGTGCGTAGTTGATTCGTGCCATGGCGGGTGCATGCATACCGGAAGTGGACGGACTCTCGGAAATGCTCCATAGTGATGGAGCATAATCGCGAGCCGGAAGAAGCGGAGCAGGACACCGCAATCTGTCGTCCACTTGGGTGGCAAATGTGTTTTATGGTCGATCGTGGACAATCCCCATCTGCAGCCTCGATCTATTATCACGGCCGTGGAGGAGAGGTTTCAAGATAAGATTAGCTACGCAAAGGCATGGAGAGCAAAAGGACAGCTCGGAAATACGGTTCGGGGCGTCGAGGCTTCAGACGAGAATATTCCCACTTGCTCGTGGCAATCGCACAAAGGAACCCCAGACATCCATCGACCTTGCGGAGTTCCTGCGGGTGGTGCGTGCACCGGAAGTGGGTATTGCAACGGCATTCTTCGCCTCGGCGCATGCATAAATGCGTTCAAGACCGCCGCCCGGTCCTTTGCATGGATGGCACATTCCTCACGGGAAGTACAAGGGCGATTCTAATGCGATCGCGGTGGATGCCAACAACCGTGTTCTACCGGTTGCGTTGGCATTCGTGGGGGAAAACACGGAGAGCTGGTGCGGTTCCTTGAAAGAGTGAAGTCGGCGCTTGTTCTCGACAGTTCGATGTTTGTGTCATCCATGACCGACATGCGAGGCTGCTAAGGGCGATCGTGGATATGCAACAAGGGTCCGCCGTCGTGGGAGCGAAGCAAAGTGGCGGATCGAGGAGCAGGTGGTGCATGAGGCACATGGGTGCCAATTTTTCCGTCGATTCAGAATAAGGAGCTTATGAACATGTTCAAGCGCCTGTGCAAACAGAACCAACGGAGGAAGTTCGACGCGCTTTGGAAGACGTTGGACGAACTAACGAAGAAGCAATCAATGGATCCCAGAGGTACCGCTAGTTCATCAAGGAACCCGATGGTGTACCATGAGCAAGGAGAGGACCCCACGACCTTATATGCGGCTGCCGACGGACCCCCAAACCTCGGCGTGGGCGGTACCAAAGATAAAGAGTTTCACCGATTGGATACGACATGAGCCTTTGGAGAGATGGTCCCTTCTGCACGACGAGGGCGGCTCGCGTTATGGGATCATGACAACGAACCTGGCGGAGATTTACAATTGGGTAATGAAAGGCACCAGATGCCTTCCACTGGTGGGTATAGTTGAGGTGTCTTATTAGGGACACAGAGATATTTCATTGAGCGATACAAGACCTCCGCAGCATGTATGTCGGACAATCGATTGTCTTACTCAACTGTTGTGTCTACCTACATGTCCAAGAAAACAAGAAAGGCGCAGACACATCGGGTTACACCGGAGAGTGGCGTGGAACGGAGATACCACGTGCACTGCGGTGACCGAGGTCGCAGGGGTGCCCACCGGGAGAGGACTTCCCATCTGTGCATACTCCGAGCAGCTGATTGCGAGTGCTCCTGCCAGAAACCACGCCTGCTGCACTTGCCGTGCTCGCACGTCATTGCCGCAGCCGCCGAGACGCATCAATCACGCCGTCCGCTCATCTCCCGTACTACTACAAGCAGAGCGTTCTCAACACGTGGCATCATGAGGTGTACGGTGACCGAGTGGATGGATCGTTCACAACCCCCTCTCCGGACCATCGATGGGTACCGGACATCCGAATGTTGAAGATGAAGGTCGGGCGTCGAAGGACAAGGCGCATTCGGAACGATATGGACGAGTCTGAGGCGCGTCGCAACCGCGGATAATGTAACTTTGCATGTTGTTCCCATCTTGTATTATTCAATGGACCGTAAGTGTAATGTACGTTGTAATGTTCGATGTAATTTTCAATGTACTAGTAAGTTGTTGTTCGCATCATGTTATTCTCCGATGTCCCGCTTAGTACCTACGAGGATAATGTAATTCTCGACGCGTTGTGTGCCTCGTCGAACATGTCTTTGTCTTTCGTATGTTTGCAATCCGAGTTTTTTTTTGCTCTCCACACTTGGTTGTATTGTTTGTTGAGTATGGTACAATTCGTTATTTCGCATTTCATTTTGTGTGCACATGTAATTCTTGATAAATCTGTTGTATTTGCTTTGTAACAGGCCACGATGGCGCGACCTTGCCCTGAGCTGCTGGACGTGACCGTCGATGCGACCCACCGGTCTAGGTACTCCGCAGAGGAGAACCGAGTGCTAGGGCCACTTCGACCTCGAGTGCCCAGGAGTCGCCGCATCGACCCACGCCGGGTTCCACGGTGGTCGCGAACGCTTGCACTCTTTACGTACACATACTTACCGTGAATGCAATTCTAACTACATGCAAAGCGGCGGTGGCTTACTTCCTCTTTGTAGGATGGTGGAGCTGGTGACTGCCTCGTTAGAGGGCAAGGAGGTGCCGCGGTTCGGGTACGACCGGTCCCTGCTGGCCACACTCGTGGACCGGTGGAGACCGGAGACGCACACGTTCCACCTTCCGCGGAGAGATGGCTCCGGCAGCTGCGGGGCGTGTCGTACCTCTTAGGCCTCCCTTGTGCGGGCCCGGCGATGCGTGCCGCACGACGCCTCGCCACGTGGCACGCCGAGTTGTCCGCGCGTTTGTCGAGTGCGCGGCACCCGGGCAACCCCTACCACCCCTTAGGAGGTGGCGCCACGGACCGGCGAAGCGTGGCGTGCTTCATTCACGGTGAGTACCTCTTTCTTTGAGAATTAAAATAGAAGCGCCAAGTTGCGATAATGTTTGTTGCGAACGCTGCAGGTGACCTTCTCCACCAAGACGCGGAGGAGGCGGACGTGGCCGCCACTTGGAGGCATACCTCTGTTGTTGCTCGGTTGGGTGATGTTCCGTCCTCCCACGGAACACGGTGGACCGTCACCGATCGAGTCGCCCGAGACATCGCCGACACCCGGTGGATGAGGTAACACACTCGCCCAATCTCGTCTCAGCGAGCACGTCTAACTCCCCTTGTAAACAGTGATGCGGTGGTCGTGGGCCTCGGTGTGCTTGGCGGCGTCTGAGAGGTCTGCATGCGACGCCGTCTCTCTCGGCGAGCACGACGCGCGGCGATGTCGGGTTGCGTCCTACTCCTCCGATTGTGGTCTTGGGAGCGCTTCTCCGTCGGCAGGCCTGTTGTTGACACGACACCGTACCACGAGGAGCTTTACGGAGACGACCCGGTGGACTGGCCCACCATGGGCCACCACGGGTCCGACGCAGTGCACGCTCCCTCGTATCTTTTCCCCACTAACGCACTTGAATAACCTTCGCCATTTCTTATTTCCTCGCGGCGGAGGTTCGCGCACCTACAGTGAGGAGGTCCTATCAGGAGTTCGTTCGGAGTTCGACCGCCTCCACGACGAGGACGTGCGGTGGGCGCCATACACCGCGTACGACGTCCACGCCCGAGCACCTCACGGGGTCTCCGTGCTTTGCACGCGAGATGAGGCCTTCTGGCTCACCCGTAAGGTGCTCGTCTTTGACCTTTGTGTCGAGGAGTACTCCCGCACCGAGTCTTTGCGGCGATTCGGCTGTTCGATCCTTTCCTTTGCCGCCTCGTCACGTTGTCGCACGTGGCGCTCACAGTACTTGCCTCGATCCTACTACTCCGCATCTTTGCGAAATTAATGTCTTCGCGTACTTCTTTGTTTTTGCATTGCAGATGACCGGATGGGTCTTTGCGGTGGGCTCTCGATTCGCGACCGTATGCGACCATGGGCCTGCGGTGGGGACGCCGACTCGGCGAGAGGTCACCGAGACCCGGCCGTACGACCATGACATGTACGATCAGTACATGGAGTGGTTCGCCCCGCGCACTCGCCTCAGGGTGGGGTACACACCAAGACCGTCGTCGCCTGGCGAGCATCGATAGCGGACACGTACCCTTCACAGGATGTCCCGGAGGACAACGCCTCGGTAAGTGTCTGTCGAACCTACATGGGCACGTCTTTTTCATGTAACTTACGTAATGCCAACCTGACGTTACATGCAGACTCAGCTCTTGGCGGAGATTGAGGTGGAGGCTGTGTCCATGTTGACGCGCCTAGAGGGGGGCATACAGGTGACCACCGCCGAGTCCGAGACAGCTTGGGGTCGGGTCCTCGCTCTGATGAGGCGGTTGGCTCGCAGCCACCGAGGGCGCGAGACGCGGCGGACGCAAGCACACCACGTCACTCGCCCCAAAGACTCGCCTACCCACCCGGTGCCCGTCACGCCCCACGCACCGTGCGGGGGGACGGTGGTGACGAGGCTCCTTCCGCGTCTCGCCCTACCCGTCGGTTCCTCGCTACGCTCCCACGCAGCAGCAGTGGGGACGATGGTGGGAGGCTCCTCTGCGTCTCGCCCTACCACCGCCGGTTCCTCGCTCGTTCCCACGCAGCGGCGGTGGGGCGGCGGGCTGCGGAGGCTCCTCCTCGTCCCGCGCCCAGCCAGACCCTGTGGTGGTTTCGGCGAGCCTTTCGACGACGAGTTCGACACGGAGGAGTACCTTTCGACCGACTACCTCGACCCTCTCGGCTCGGGTGCGCCGCCACAGACTTGGCCTCGCCGCGCGCGACTACTTCTACGCCGCGCCGCAGGCGGCCTAGGAGGGACGTCCGTCGCCGTCGCCACTCACCTACCCCACGGGCCGATTAGGAAGCGTGGCGTGATTGACTTGTTGTACGGATGTATTTTTTAATGGCTTTACGCTCAAGAAGACATTGTATAACTCGAGTTAGTAACATGACAAAAGTTATCACTATAAATTGTTCAAATCATTTATGCATTGCTTGCCTATGCCACACGACGTGACAACACACCAACGTTTGGTGCACCTATCGCCTCTAGTAGGGGCGATCGCCTAATGTGAGGCGATCGCCCTTACATGGGGCAATCGCCCAAATATGAGGCGATCGCCCCATACCCGGCGATATCGCGCTTTATAACATTCGTTCTCACAAGCGGTCTCGCAAAGAACAGCGGGAGAAAGAATAGAGGTGAGCATCAATCGAAAATGCCGAGCGTGCAAGTGCAAAGGGTAAGGGAAGGCAAAGGAAGAAGCGAGTGCATGCCCGCGAATTTAGCGTACCAAGATCTCTTCCTACCTCGTGGAGTCAGAGCGCCCATGTGTATGTGCGGAGATCTTTGCGGCTTGTCGCTCTTGGGAAATTTCAACTTGGAAGAGGAGGTATTGGAAGTGCCGCCTTCGCCTTCGATCCGCGGAGAAGAGCTCAAGGATCGCCGCATGGTAACAATCGTGCGGGGTTACATAATATTTGTGAATGAAACTTTGCTAATTTACGTTTCATGCGATCACCTCCGCCATGTGTGAATTTGAGCGGTGGTTTGATACGGAGATCAACCCCGAGGACCAACGGCTTCTTGACCAAGCCAACCGGCAGGATGAGTTCACGCGGCGGTTTCAAGAACAGTGCGATGCCGCACGCGAGGAGGCATGTAGGAAGGAAGCGGAGGAGAAGGAGGCGAGAGAGAGAGAAACGAGAGAGGCGCGACGTGCGAGAAGCCCACCGGAGGCATGGGCGAATGGGAAGTGGCCTCGAAGCACTCAATAGACGTCTGTGTTAACTTTGGTTTTCCTTGTTCGTGGTACTCCTTTTAGTTTTAAGTCGTAATAAGCAGTCAGGCCCAACCTTCAAGAGTATGCTCACCGTCCGGAGGGCTAGTATGTGTCCCTCTTGCTCCGTGTGTCCCAAATGATGTTATTTTTCTCCATCGAGATAGGTTATAGCATTTTCGATTCGTCATATCGATTTCATCGAGTTTTACCATCGTTTGCGAAAGATACGGCAATTTTCATGTTTTACCGATTGCATGTTAGGACAACAATAAAATAGTGCGACCTAAAGTGACATCTAAATATTTTTACATAATTGTGACCTATGCAAGCCCAAGAATGCAACAAAGCTGGTTCATCAAGTTTTGAGGTCGTTCGATATTATTCTAACCGCTTGAACAATGATTGTTATAAAGGGTTTAAACTAGCCATCTTTTATTCAAAATGCAATCATATTTAGATATTTTTGCAAAAATAAAGTGCATAAGGTTGTAGTAACTTATTCTATTTATTTCATGAATTATGGATCAACACACATTATAATTCCTTCACAATCCATGCTTAGAGCCTAGCATTCAACTCAAATAAAAAAATTCTGCAAACAACACATGGATTTTTATTTTACACTCTAATTCTTCATTCCAAAATTTAAATTTAGAAACAAGTTTCATTTAATTTGGACACTCTAACAAAAGTTACGGGTTTATATTAAAAGCATATAGTAATTACAAAACAAAACTAAAAAAAACACCCTGTCGCCTCAGAGGGGCGACGCCTTCTGAGAGGGCGATGGGGGGCCCCACAAGCGGCGCTGCTAACGCCCATTAACGGTGGCAGGGCTATCGCCCGTGTATGGGGCGATCGCCCCATACACGGGCGACGGGGGGCATTTTTGTCATTTTTTCATTCGGACGCATAGTTTTGAAAAAACGAATAAAAATAAATATTAAATAAAAAAAAATTCTACGAATTGCTGACTGTGGCGTGGTGGGAAAGTATTTGCGGCCCAAGTTTTGCGGCGGCTTACTTCAGGTCTACTGCTCATAGATTTGCTATCTTCTGTGTTGGGAGTCTGGTCATATATGACTTGAATTGTCATTAATTTGAACAATATTTGTGAATGTTTATCAGTGGCAGTCATAACTCGTACGGTCCTGCCTTGAAATAGGACAAGACAAGCCTGCGATTCAAAGCGTTTGTTCGATCGGCGTGAGAGCATGCAGGTAGTATCCACGTATACACCATGTAACACTGTCAGCGTGTTTCAAGATTTATATAAAGCGTGTTTCAAGATTTATATAAATTGTGCGGGAGAAGATTTAAAAGCGCGACTATAATCTTTCCGTGCCACTAGATGGTTCAATTCACATCTCATCATTCTAATGATGCTGTTATATACCGGATTAATTTGGTGTGTCATAGGCTCATAGCAAGTGATTATGACTAGTCGATGATCTTTTTCTTCCCATTTCGATTCATGCCAACTTCACTTTAGATCTGAAACTTATAGATCAAAATATGAATTAAATTTATATTTTTAATTTAAAATATAAATAATATGTCTCACCTAAATATTTTTAATATACCATTAAATCCACGGATATAGTGGAGCTATAGCTGTACCAAACACAAGCTTCCTCCTCTGTTCTCATGCATATATAGCGTGGTATGGACCCCACACTTTTTTGTATGTACAGATCTTGTTCGATATAGCGACATCTCTAGGCTCCAACTGCACGAGCCTCCGTGCCAGCTTACCGGCTGCATGCATGGCACCGCCCTAGCGTCGCAGTATGCCAGGGGACGGGGGTTGAAAGCTATGCATTTTGCCAGGTGAGAATTCATATGTAGAAATTAAGTTTGTAAATTCGAGTAGAATGTTTCGAAATGTCGAGTGAAAGTTGAATTTTTGGAATCGGATCTTGAGTTGAAGATTGATTTATTTTCGTTGAAAGTTGTAACGTTTTCGAATTTAAAGTCGCTTGCGGCCGCAGTGGGGCGGTGGAGGCTACTGTTACGGTGTTCGTGGACCGAAATGGGTGATGGGCTGTGCCAAACGTACTGTTTCAGAGCAGGAAGAAAAATGAGATTTCTAATATCTTCTGATTTTATTAAAACCAGGAATCAAGTTACAATTTTTAAAAAATCAAACTAACTCCAAAAATTATGAGTGATTCCTGAAAATGTATAGAATTTAGAAAAAAAATAATTTCCAAGATTTTTCCAGCTTATAATTTTTCTTGAAAATTCAAACATTGCTCTCTTTAACAGGAAATGGTTTTTAATAAATAGCCAAAAATTATAAAAAATCATGAATGCATAAATTAGTACTTTACACACAATTAACAGATAATTTAAATATTTAAATGTTACAGTTCGGTAGTGTTTCTTATTTTCTTCAGGGCATCAAAGCTCAATGTAGGTAAGAATATATAGACAGACAGAGAGAGAGCGCGCTTACAACACGACCCAAAATTCAAAGGGATAGACCAACAAAAATATATTATCACATATTTGGCCCCAAAGGGGTTCATCTTCTACTAATTCCTAATTTCTCTAGCCTTCGTAAATTTAATCACTTAGAATATTGATGGGAGCCTTTGCGTGTATTAACTTACAAAAAAGATTTGTTTTGTTTTGAAGCGCTATTACAGAATCAAAAATTCTATGGAATCTCCTAATCTGTTGGTAAGACCTGTTAGATGTGTCCGAGCCACGTAGAAGGAAACACAAAGTTTCCTTATACGCCATTCCAGAAGTTCAACAGAGAACCTCGTACCGATATTCTACTAGACGAGGTCCATATATATATATATATATATAAAATAAATAAACTAGAACGACCAAACTTGTACCTAGACTTGCATGAACCAGAAGTTTCCAGGATTTATTATCTAGTACATGCCACTTAGTCCAAATCTCCTGGAACCAGTTATATACAACTCGCAATAAACGGGAATGAATCAGTCTAGCAAGTTTTATTTGTAAGAACTTGCTACAGTTCATAGTTGCTTACGGCTGCTTCTTATACTACATGCATGCATGCATACTGATCATTAGCGTCGTGCAGTGCATGTGAAACTAGCGTCAATACTACATAAAGGTATATATTAGACGACTCAACACAGACGGTTAAGAAAAACAGTATGTGATAAAGAATATCACTGATAGTTCTATATCGAAACCGTCAGTGAGATAACCATATACGGTACTCTTCATAAATCATACATGATATACATTATTATCACAGGTAGTTTTAAATATGAACCGTCCGTGATAAGTTCATATCACAAACGATTCTAACTACGAACAGCTTGTGATATGAACTCAGACCACTATATAAACATACTGATAGAGGTTCGTAACGTAGACCCATGCGTTTCGTCTCTCAAACCTTAGCCCCCTAGCAATCCTCCTCCTAGGTGAACTACTCCCCGGCAAACTCCTCCCTAGCATCTTCCTCCCCGGCGACCTCCTCCTCGATCGGCATCCTCCTCCGTGGGGGCGACGACGGCCATCCCGCGAGCATGAGAACGTGGGGGGCGACGATCGACGACCATCCCGCCCGCGAGCACCTTCTCCATCGGCGACCTGCTCCTCCTCCCCGTCAGTGTTGGTTTCTCTTCCTGTTCTTGCTTTGTTGGTTTAGATGATGGTAGTGCTCAGCTATAGCAGTAGCAGAAATATGGAGAACTAGGGATGCTCCAATCTTAATTTGTTGATATTGACATATTATTTTATATGTCATTCCTGAATGCTATGACTATGAGCTTAATACTAACTGTAAAGTATATCATACATGACTTCATAGGAGATATAAAGCCATCTATGTATTTTAGATAATGAAGTGTACGCTGATGTTTTGCATTTTAGGGACAGAGTACTGTGTATGATGTTTATTTGAATGTTTATTTGTGTGCTTTTAGGGACAGAGTACTGACATATATATTTGTGTATGAATCAAGGATCAAGAATTCAAGATACCTAAAATTCAAGAGTATGCAACAAATGCAGCTTTGCTGCATTTAGATGTGTGAATAATTTCTGACAAAGTAAAAAAAAGTTAGAATTGATAAATGCAGCATTGCAATTCATACATGCCAAATTATCAATGACAAGGGCATGCATTTATGTCTTACATCACATTCGAATGATAAAAACTAACTAACCAAAAAGTGGAAAACTAGTAAACAAACCTTACAAAACAAAAACTGGATATAGTAGTTAAAGGCTGAAAGTTAAAGGCCAACTGCAGAACTATGTCGACCACCAAATGCTAAATCTTAGTTGCATGACATGTTCTGTTGGATATAGTTCAGAACAGTATATCTTTTCTAATCTATTTCATAGCATAAATTCCTATATCACTCATCATGTTCAGCTCAAGCATTTTGTCATAGAATGCCCTTCTTTTATAGATCACAGTTGTGTTTTCTCGTAATAGAGTATTGATTAGTTTGTACATCTGAATTGCTGCTTGTTATGAGTTAGGTTCTTGTTTGAGTGAATTTGTGCTACTCCCTGTACCTGGTCATTCTTCGATTAAGTATATGTCAGTTGTTGATAACAAAAACTGAAGGAACCATTTTATCATGAGATAATGAATACCTAAACAAGGTTATGACTGTTTTTGTAACTTCAATCCACTCATATAGCCACAAAAAATGGAATCACACAAGAACTTCAGTACATGAGCATGATTATCCACTAAGCTAAGAAATAAGGTATTGATGGAATTAAGTTTAGGTTTTTCTCTTAATATGATTATCCACTTCAGTTCATTAGTAATGCTTATCTGTTCAACATGTTTTCTTCTTAATATAATTTGGAAGTTTTCAAACTTCCTAAGGTAAACGATAGAAGTATATGCTTGCATATTGACAAATGTAGATTAATATTTAGGTTTGTAAGCTAATATTGTAGTTCTGAAATCATATGTGACTCAAGTGTCCGTAGTATGCTTGAGTAGGGTATGTATCCTATAACTCATGAAATCATATTGTTAAAAGGTTGTCTTTTTCATGTGGTAAAAACAGATCAACGACATCGAAAAGCTGTTAGAAGCTAAACAAAAACTTGAGGTGGAGATCGAACAACTGAAGGGGAAATCTGAGATAATAAAAAAGATTTATGAGATGAAACAAGAACTGAAAGACATAGATGATCACTTGCAAGATATCAAATCCCTTAAATACGAAATTTCAATTCAAAAAAACTTTAACTCAAAATTTTATGCATATGGTATTCTCATTCGAGGATGAGGATGAAATGAAAAATAAATCGTAGCATGACAACTTTCAGGATGAACTGTTCATGGAATTGGATTTTGCGTTGGAATCCATCAACATTAGAATAAGAAAGGAGATGAAAGTGCTACAAATGTTCATATTTAAGACCTCATCAGACAAGCTGTTGCCTCAATGCATCTAGGATATTTTGATATTCAATTGCAAAATCTATAACTAGTTGTGTCTTGTAAATGTCGTTGCATAAATATCTAAGGTGAATAAAATTTCAAACAACATATACTAATCATGGAAGTTCTACCAAAAGAGTTAGAGGAAAAAACATATCACATACGGTTCTATTTAAAAACTGTCTGTGATAATCTCATATCACAGACGATTCTAATTAAAAACCGTCTGTGATTACTTGTCATCAGAGACAGTTCTATTCTAGAACCGTCTAAGATATTCCCTCATCACAGAAGGTTCGTAGATAGAATCGTCTCTGATGTTAGTTTTTAATGACGATTCAGAAACCGTCTGTAATGTGCCCTTCTTATCACTAACACAGGTTTACAGACGGTTGACAAAACCGTCAGTGACGAGGTTTCCGAACCGTCTGTGATGAGCTTTTTTGTAGTAGTGCACGTAAGACAAGTGTTATGACAAATGGTTGGGGACCACAAGGTGCTAATTAACTACTAGCTTGATGCGGTGAAGTCGCACGGTGGTGATCGCTGGCATGGGCTTCTTCGCCAAAGCCTACGATCTATTCTCCATCTCCCTCGTCACTAAGATCCTCGATCACATCTTCTACTCCCACCCCAACTCCAAGGAACCAGGCTCGCTCCCGCCCAACGTCACCGATGCCATCAATGGTGTTGCCTTATGCGGCACGCTTGCCGGCCAGCTCTTCTTCGGCTGGCTCGGTGACAAGATGGGCTGCAAGAAGGTGTACGGCATGACGCTCATGCTTATGGTCATCTGCTGCCTCACCTCTAGCCTGCCGTTTGGGTCGACGATATAAGGTCGAGGATGCCGACTAGAGGGGGGTGAATAGGCGGCTTTTAAAAATTATTACGAATTTTGAAGGACCGAGATGGCGAACAGAGGGGGGGTGAATAGTCACAAATAAAAATTCCTCCAAGATACTCCAACAAAAACCTCGACAAGATCGCTCAAAAGGAATTGTGAAAAACCCGAAAAACTAGACAACTATGTGTACCCCAAGCTTGCATGGATAAGTATCATAAAATATGTGGGGATTTTTGAGTCACAATCCTGGTTGTCTAGTGTCCAAGATAAAGAGGAATGAATTCAAACTCTTGCTTTTAGATAGGACATCAATTCAAATCACAAAAGTCACTTTCAGAAAAGCAAAAGCAGAATTTCCAGAACTTGTCCTCAATTTGCACAGGAGGTTGGTGGGTTTCTGTAGCTCACAAAATTTTGAGACTTTTTCTCCCTGTGAGCATCAGAGTTATGAAGAACTCCACCAAATTTCTCCTCAAAAAGCCTTTCAGAAAAAACAGGAAAAATCGAAGAACACAGTCTGGTCAAGAACGTTGAGCTGGTCATAGGAGGGTACCTCATCCGAGTCGCTGTAGAGCTCGGAGTCGCTGATGTCGTTGGTGTCGGCCATGAAGCACATGCCGGAGAAGTCATCGCCGCCCTTCTTCTCTTGCGGATCATCCTCGCCCTCGTCGCTCCATGTCTCCGTGTCGGAGAGGTTGATGTCGTCAAGCGCGGCGAGGACGCGGTGGAAGAGCTTCTTGTTCTTGGAGAAGTTGCGGTACTTCTTCTCGTGCGCCGGTTCACGAACTGGAGGCTTCTTGTTGCGGTTCTTGTCGGTGTAGTCGTTCTTGCCCGAACCGCCAACGTCGTTCTTGCCCTTCTCCAGCTTGGGACAGTTCGCCCGAATGTGGTTGGGGCCACCACACTCGAAGCAGGTGATCATGCCACCTCTCTTCCTCTCTCTCACCCTCTTGTATGCATGAGAAAACTTGCGAGCGAGAAGAGCAAGCTCATTTTCTGGAAATTTTTCCAGTTGGTCATCGCTAGCTCGCAAAGGCGGAAGAGAGAAACCAATAGAAGGATCGGAAGAAGAAGATCCAATGGGATCGGTGACCAAAGCCATCGATCGAGATTTCATCTTCCGAGAGACGACATCGATCTCATAAGTCTTGAGGCGGAATAAAGCCCGTCAAGAGTCGAGTCAATAAGTCGGTGGTGTCCTTGATGGTGGTCACCTTCATCTCCCAAACCCAAGGTCGAGTGCGGTCAAGAAATGCCGAGCATTGTCCGAGTCGAGTATATGCAACCAAGCGCTCGGAGGTCGCTCAAAATCTTTGTAAACCGACCAAAACACTCGTTGAGACTCTCACCAAGCGTTGATCAAATTTGTTGTACTCGCGCTTGAATCGTCTGCCTCACGTCTTGATTTGAGTAGAGCCCTCATGGTAAGCATCGAGGTTACCCAAATCTCGTGAGCGGAGCGAAGGTGAGAAATCCTATCATACTCACCACGGCTAAGACCACAGATGAGAATGTTCCTTGCCTTAGCATTCGCCTCAACGTCAACCATATTGATGGCCGTGACATTCTCATCGCCAGGAACCTCATACGGGAGTTTCACCTTCGCCATATCGTAGCCACAGGCGATGATGTATGACTCCATCCGGGACTTCCAAAAAGGAAAATCAACTACATTAAAGATGGGAGGCTTGGTGGAATATTTGTCCGTCGCCATGGCTCTTGAGACCGGCCAAGATCTAGAAAGAGCAGAACCGGCTCTGATACCAATTGAAGGACCGAGATGGCGAACAGAGGGGGGTGAATGGTCGCAAATAAAAATTCCCCCAAGATACTCCAACAAAAACCTCGACAAGATCGCTCAAAAGGAATTGTGAAAAAACCCGAAAAAATAGACAACTATGTGTACCCCAAGCTTGCATGGATAAGTATCATAAAATATGTGGGGATTTTTGAGTCACAATCCTGGTTGTCTAGTGTCCAAGATAAAGAAGAATCAATTCAAACTCTTGCTTTTAGAAAGGACATCAATTCAAATCACAAAAGTCACTTTCAGAAAAGCAAAAGCAGAATTTCCAGAACTTGTCCTCAATTTGCACAGGAGGTTGGTGGGTTTCTGTAGCTCACAAAATTTTGATACTTTTTCTCCCTGTGAGCATCAGAGTTATGAAGAACTCCACCAAATTTCTCCTCAAAAAGCCTTTAAGAAAAAACAGGAAAAATCGAAGAACACAGTCTGGTCAAGAACTTCGAGCAGAAAGTTTGAGGCTTGGTTTTCACCTCATGGAGCCCAAACGGTGCAACAAGTGAACTCCAAACTTTTTATACAAGTGGATATTAGAGTCCCGCATCTCCTCCAATAAGAATCACTCAAAAAGGATTTTTCTATATGTTTAAAAAAATCATACACTGACTGTTGCGCGAAGAACAAGTTCAGAACAAAGTTGGAACTTGAAAGAAAAGATGTTCTCTACTCAATCCAAGAGTGCAAAAGAGATGTAAAACCATATGAACACACTCAAAACATCCAAGATCAGCAGCATTTAGAAGGAGGGGAGGCAAATCCAAATTAAATGAAAGTAAATTGCGGGAATGTATGCGGGAAGGTAAATGCTGAATTTAAATTGCGTAAAGTAAAGACATAATGTAAATACGCAAAATAAATTCAGAGGTGGATGGATAAAACTTTCATTTCTGAAAGGGGAGGTTACAAAGCCTCACATTCATGTGGGCAAAGCTCAAATGAGCATCAAAAACCTCAACACCTTCAAGGGAAGGAGGCTACCCCTCCACCCCTATTTATACTACTCTTGGGCCACCTACCACCCTTGGATGAGTCCCTCAACCCTAGAGCACTCATCTAAGGGCTAGGATTAACCCACACACACAGCCATGCAAGGGCTAACCCAAAACCCACACACATACCAGATTTTCTTGCACGGTTTTCAAAGCATACTACCTAGACCCGCTAACCTATCAACTAGACCTCAATCCGACGGCCCTCATTGATCCACGCGGCATCTAGCTAGTATCAACTCCTTTTCTTGTCTTCTTGACTTGCCCGGACTCCGTCTCCGATCATCTTCCGGCGATCTCCCAACCGTCTGGACCTCCGACGCCTCGCCTAGTCCGGTCATCCTTCGCCTCACCATGACCTAGCACCGCCGCCTGCAACCATCAAAGACAAGGAAACTCCTCACATAGCAATGCCCACAAAGATGTGCAATAAACCATCCAACTCATCACTACCGCGTCCATATGACCAGATCGCCACTCTGGCGAGACAACTCAAATTGCTTCATTTTGAAAATCAATCCAAATCAAACTCAAACTTGAGCACACCTTGCTCAAATAAAGTCAAATACTCATCACAAACATGGATGGACCTCCACATGGTTCTTCAAATTTCTACAAATCAATTCACCCCTAATTACCCTTATGTCAAAACCTTAACAACAATTAATGCGAAAGCTATAAACTAAGGTTTTGACTATCAAAGCCTAAATCAACTAGGCTCACTATGTGCACTAACTAATTATGTCTCTGACAAAAAATTGCAATCCTAAAGACAAACAATCAATTTAATTTTATGAATGTAAATTGCTTGAATATAAATAATGAATGGAAAGCAAGCACAAAAGACACAATACTTTTTACCGTGGTGTTCGGAGACTTGTCAGTCTCCCCTAATCCACGTTGAGGTTAGCCCAAACGAATTGGACCGGCTCCACGAATTGAGCACCCACCTCGAATCCACTAGTGGTTGCTCTTTCCCCCTCCGGGTAGGCAAGCACCGACCTTCACAACTTGTCGGGGCTTCTCACGACCTTCGTTGAGAAGCTCACCGCGCACGACGCCTCCACGCCATCTAGGTGTCAGCAAACACCAAGAGTAACAAGCCAAGCCTTCCCGCTTGAACTTCACTTAGTGCAACATATGCACTTCGGTGATCACCAAGTGCAACACATGCACAATGGCTCCCTCAAGTGCAACACATGCACAAGAGGCTCTCAGCCCACTTCTAATTGCAACACATGCAATTAGAGCTCACTCTTAGCTCAAAAACCAAATGTGAGTATGCAGCACATGCAACACCTCACCTAAATGCTCAATGGAACTAGCAACCTTATCCTTGCCCCCCATGGGGTCCTTTTATAACCCCCACAAGAAAAACTAGCCGTTAGGGGCAATTTGGTCAAAAGTACCCTGGGAGCCTGGTCATACCGCCCTAGGGCCAGTATGACCGCTCCCTAGAGCTAACAGCTAGAAAACTAGCCGTTACTCAGAAAACCCAGTCATACCGCGCCCTGGCCGGTATGACCGGAGACCATCCGGTCATACCGCTGGCTGGTATGACCGGAGGTGGTCCAGTCATACCGCCACCTCAGCACAGAAAAACACCTGATCTGTAAAAAACAGACCGCCCTCAGGCCCGGTCATACCGACGGCCGGTATGACCAGAGGGGATCCGATCATACCGCCCCCACTGACCAAAGTCCGATTTCGCGCGATCTTTTCTCCAAAACACAAAGATCACTTTATTTGAGTTATGTGAGGTTCACCATATGAACACAACATTATAAAAAACACATTTGCACATGTTAATCACATACTCCAAATAATCTCTATCTAAACTCCAATTTATTTGCAAAACACATTCACAAATAAACTACAAACCTATGAGATCAATCCTCTTAGCCATGTGATGATCAACACATGATCAAGTCAATTTGCAAAACACATTTGCAAACCCTATTCACATGCTCTAGGATCGAAACCCATAACCTCTAGTTTATTTGCAAAATACATTTGCAAATAACAACTTCAACATTTTGCAAACACAAAGCATAAACTAAGCTTAGCTTTGTGATGATCAACACATGATCCAATCACAAGCTAAAACACCAAAGCACGAGCTCTCTATTTGCAACACATGCAAATCTCTAGCACCATGCAAAATAAATACTATTCAAATCAAGATAAATGGGCTCTTTCCTTTAGCAACACATGCAAAACTTAGCTCCATGCAAACATACAAATAAACTCAAATGCTTGAGCTCTTTATTTGCAACACATGCAAATCTCTAGCTTCATGCAATCACTTTAAACCAAATTGCTTGAGCTCTCTCTCCTTTTGCAACACATGCAAAACTTAGCTCCAAGCAAAAGTTACTTAAACAACATTGCATAAGCTATCTCCCTTTTTGCAACACATGCAAATCCATAGCTTCTTGCAAAAACCAAATTAATAAGATTCAAATAAGATACAAGCATGAGCACCCTTATTTGCAACATATGCAAATACTTAGCTCATGCAAAAATCCAATGCACGAGCTTCACCCATTCGCAACACATGCCAAATGGTTAGCTCTATGCAAAAACCAAATCAAGAGATTGAGCTAGAGTGAACCGGATTGAGTTCATCAACACATGATGAAGCTCAAGCTAAAAGACTCAACCTCTCTTAATAGTACGCAACCTAACTAGCAACCCGGTCTCCCAACCAAACACCGAGACCGGTAAAAGACTAGGAACACATTCTTAGCCCTAGCTAGTTATACCTTTGCCTCTAACGATCCACTTGAAGCTTTTATGATTACCAATCATCTTCTCTCTAGGATCGATTCTTCTTCTTGTTCATCAACACATGTTGAGCCTTCTCTAGCCCTTCTCTTCACTTCGGGATCACCTCTTGAAGCTCATCAACACATGATGACTTCTCGTTCCCGATTCTTTATCTTCTTGGACACAACCTACTTCACAACTCATGGAAGATGTTAGTCCAACAAACACGGTTGTCTCAATCATCACCGCACTTCATTAACACATAATGGATGCCTCCAAGATTGATTGAGCACAACCCAAATCAATTTGATTGATTAATTGTGTCTTGAGTACTTTGATGCAACTAATGCTTTATTATACTCAAGAACTTTCCGCTTATCTTTAATCAACAAAGAGACACCATCAACACATGATGAAATGTTCTTTGATTGATTGAAAGACAACCGAACTCAATTTAAATTTCATTTAAATTGATATGAGTATGTATAACTACAGAAGTTTCATATACTCAATTTGATGGAAAGTAACGATCCAATATGTTGGAGTGATGGAAAGGGATCAATACATTTAGACCATCAACTATAGAACAAACTCTATTAAGTATGTGCATATAACTAATTGAACATGGAATCAATATGCACATAATCAATCTTAGATTGCATATGAGTTTATTCTATATTTGCATGAGTATACTACAACTACACAAGTTATATATATACTCAAAGGGTTGTTTCAAAGTCTTGATCCTTTATATGTTATTTAGCAATGAGACTTGGATCAATACTATTGAAACATCAAGTTAAATTATAAACTCCCCCTAGATATGTGCATTCATGTAATATATGAATTAGAAACATAATGCACATATTTGGACTAAAGCAATGGAAGAGTTCATACTTTAACTTGAATCCTAAGTATGCATTAATATAATAGAGTGAATATGAGTGCAAACCTTGGGTTTTCCATTTTTCATCCAAATATGAGACTAATAAGAATAAGGATCAATAGAACATGTTAGTCTCATAAGGATTAGATTTATCATTAAACAATGATTAAACATTAATATTAAACCAATCACCAAAACTAATGGAGCTAGAAATTACAAACGCCCAACGTCGTCATGGCCATGCTCTACTTCTTCCTCTTCTGGCTCGGCTTTGGCATCGGCGGCGACTACCCGCTGTCATCGACCGTTGTGTATGAGTATGCCAAAAAGCGAACGAACGAAGCAATCATCGCTGTCGTCTTTGTCATGCAGGGCTTCAGCAACCTCACGGGAGGAATCGTAATCATGGCCATCGTACAAGGACAACCCTGCCGACTCCACCATTCCTCAGGCTGACTACATGTGGCGCATCGTCCTCATGTTCGGCGCCATCCCAACCCTGCTCACCTACAACTGGTGCATGAAGATGCCTGAGACGACGCGCTACACCTCGTTGATCGCCAAGCAGGCCGCGTCGAACATGACGCAAGTGCTCAACATCTAGCTCGTCGAGGAGCAGGAGAAAAAGCGGAGGAGCTTGCACGCCGCGAACAATACAGGCTCTTCTCCAAGGAGTTGCAACGTCCCGTTGCCGTCGATCCCTGTCGGAGCGTGAGATCATCGCCAATCAGAGGTAGGAGGGATGGGGAAGGAGAGATCAATAGAGAGAAACTCAATTTCAAATTTGCTATTTCTTAATCCCCTCACGTCTCTGATTACAAGGGTTTTATACCCTGCCATTCACCCCCTTTACAGAAAAGCGTGCGGTTAAACAACCCATGGCAAAACCTTACAACCACAGTAATCTCCGACACAAAATAATCATCCTACCCATCGCCCGATCCTGCTCAGCCACAGCCTCCCCTAATCTCCACCGCACACCCTTCAGAATTGAATTCACCCAACCGGTAAGCTTTGCTGCTGACTTCTCCTTTCGCCTCCTTCTTCAGCGTCGCCTGTAGGGGTCTACAATGAAGGACTGCCAGTAACATCCCCCCTTCAGACCTTGCTTGTCCCGAAGCAAGCACCGAAGGAAAACGTTCCTGTAATACAGTTAAATCCTCCCAGGTCGCCGATTCCGCCGGAATGCCCGTCCACTTGATCAAGCCTTGGATTACCGCTGTATTACCCTTCTTCACCAATCTTCTGTCCAAGATTTGTTCTGGCATTGTGTCACATGTATCTAGTTCTGATACTTTTGGTAATTCAAAGAATACATGAGAAAATTTTGGAGTGAAAGCCTTCAGTTGTGGCAAATGAAGCACCGGGTGTATTAAACTGCTAGCTGGTAAATCTAATCTGTATGCCACCTGCCCTGCCTTTTCCTCCACAGTATATGGTCCAAAAAATTTGAATGACAACTTGGGATACGGTCTGCTCACCACTGAGGTTTGCGCATATGGCCGTAATTTGAGTAGTTCCTTTTCCTCGATCTGAAATTCCTTTCTTGTCTCTTTTTGTCAGCTTGAAGCTTTATTCTATTTTGAGCCCTTGCCAAGTGTAGTTTAATTTCTTCGTTGAACTGATTTCTCTCTTGCAAAATGTTATTGACTTCCTTTGATTCACTTCTATACTCATTCGGCAGAATGCTATAATTGGGATCAGTTCCATACAATGCTTTGAAAGGAGAGCATCCTAAAGCAGTATGGAAATTAGAATTGTACCAAAATTCTGCAAGAGCTAACCAAGCTTTCCACTTCTTCGGAGAATCCTGAATTGCACACCGTAGATACATTTCCAGACATTGATTCACCCTCTCGCTTCGACCGTCGGTTTGGGGATGGTATGCGTTAGAATATTGTAGTTTAGTGTCCAGGGATTTGAATAACTCTTTCCAAAACAAACTAGTGAAAACCTTGTCATGGTCCGAAGTTATTGTTCTCGGAACTCCATGTAGTTTCACTACTTGCTCCAAAAAGAGTTTTGTGACCTTTTGAGCAGTGAATGGATGCCGCAAAGCTAGAAAATGAGCATACTTAGAAAAGCGATCGACTATTACCATTATTACGTCACAGCCTTCCGACAACGGCATACCTTCAATGAAATCCATAGTAATGTCCTGCCATGCTGCATGCGGAACTGGTAAAGGCTGTAATAAGCCAGCTGATCTAGTTCTTTCACCTTTTGCATGTTGACATACATCACATTGTTTCACAAAGTCTTCAACCACCTTTTTCATTCCAGTCCAAGAAAACAATTTTTTTACTCTTTGGTAATTTGCTGGATTCCAGAGTGCCCCCTAATTGCACTAGAATGGAATGAGGCAACAAGTTTTGTTTGTAAGGCTGAATTCTCTCCTATCTAGATTCTGCCTCTGCGCCGAATTAACCCTTGTTGTAGTTCGAAGCCCTCTGCATCCGGACTGTGAACTGCTAACTGAGCTAGCCGTTGTTGGGCTGCTCGGTCTGTGACATATGTATTAATAACTTCCTGCAGCCAGATTGGACGCACTTCAGTAACACTCTGCAGAGTCATCAACTGTGCTGATCTCGATAAAGCATCTGCCACTACATTCTCTTTACCTTTCTTATACACAATCCAAAATTGTAACCCCATTAGCCTGGTCATCGCCTTCCTCTGCATCTTAGATTGCAACAGTTGCTCTTCCATGTAGCACAAGCTTCTGTGATCTGTCCGGATTGTAAATTCCTTGCGCTGTAAATAAGAACGCCACTTCTCAATAGCTAACATCAATGCTAAAAATTCTTTCTCATAAATTGATAAGCCTTGATGTTTGATGCTCAATGCTTTACTGAAATAAGCCACCGGGTGCCCCTGCTGAATTAATACTGCACCCACCCCTTTATCACAAGCATCAGTTTCCAATTCAAAATTTTGCTCAAAATCTGGAAGTTTGAGAACTAGTGTTGAGGACATCACTTGTTTCAGTTGAAGAAACGCTTCATCTACTTGCACATTCCATTTGAAAGATTTTTTCTCAACAAGTCAGTGAAAGGTTTGGCTATAATACCATAATGCTTAACAAATTTTCTGTAATATCCCGTTAGCCCAAGAAATCCCCTCAATTATGTTATTGTTCTCAGTTTTGGCCACTTCAGCATGGATTGTGTCTTCTGTGGATCAGTAGAAACCCCCATATCTGAAATGATGTGACAAAATTACTCTATTTGCTTCTGTGCAAAGATGCACTTTGTCTTCTTTACAAACAACTGATGTGCTCTCAGGACATTAAGAACTATTGCCAGATGTTCAATATGAGAAGCAAGATTTGGACTGTAAATGAGTATATCATCTATAAAAACCAAAACAAATTTTCTAAGATATAGAGCTAACACTGCATTCATCACACGTTGAAATGTAGCCGGTGCATTGGTCAGCCCAAATGGCATCACCTTAAACTGATAGTGTCCTTGATGCGTTTTAAACGCTGTTTTCCCCTCATCTTCTTCCTTCATGCGGATTTGGTGATACCCTACCCTAAGATCTAGCTCAGAAAAGTACTGCGTTCCTGCTAACTCATCCAACAGTTCATCGATCACTGGCATCGAAAATTTGTTTTTGATGATTCAATCATTCAAACGCCTATAATCCACACAAAATCTCCACGATCCATCCTTCTTTTGAACTAAGAGTACAGGAGAGGCAAAAGGGCTTATACTTTGAGTGATGATCCCAGCATTCAACATTTCTGCTACCTGCTTCTCAATTTCGTCCTTGTGTAGCGGCGAATACCTGTATGGCCTTGCATTGACTGGCACTGCACCCGGAATGAAAGGTTTGCCATGATCATATTCACGTTTAGGTGGCAACTCCTTTGGTACAGCAAAGACATCCATATATTGTTCAATTACTGCTGCTACTTCTGGTATTACTTGATGTTGATAATTTCCATTTGATTGTTCTACCACTGCCACTGCCTAGATATGGTTTCTTTTTTTCCATTTATCAAATTGTTCAGCCGTGATGGACTTTAGCTTGGCTATTTTTTTCCCACCTATTCCTTGCAACTTGATACTGGTCCCTTTATGCTTAAACTCCACCATTCTATCTTTCCAGTTGCACATCATAGGACTATGATCCTGTAGCCAATCCATCCCAGGATGGCATCATAAGCTCCCAGATCAATCACTCTTAAATCGGTCTAGAAAGTGTGTCCTTGTGCCCACCACACCATGTTCGGCACCCATTTATCACAGTACAATTTCTCTCCATTGGCTATCCTGATTTCCGTTGGCTTAGTCTTTTGGAGAATGCACCCAATCTTCTGCAGGAAACCTACATTAACAAAACTATGTTAACTCCCTGAGTTAAGGAGTATTAACATGACCTGATTTCATACCAATGCCAGAAACCGTATGGTTTCCACTTCTTCCACCCCGGACAAAGCATTGAGAGATAGATGACAAGCTTCCTATTGACAAGCTTCATTCACTTCTAATAAAATCCAAAACTTCATCTGTCAACCTTTCCTCCTGTTCATTCACTGAAATAGCTTGCAATTGTGCTTGAGCCATTTTTTTACACTGCAGATGGTGATTGGGTTCATGTTTCTCCCCACATTGAAAGCACAATCCATTGGCTCGTCAATATTCCTTCAACTACCTTGTCTTTCATAATTCTCCCTGTCCGATCTTCATTTTATTTTGAATATTTTCATTCTTACCAAACATGCCACCTTCTCGGCCATAACCTTGTTTGTTCTTTCAATTCTTTCCTCTATCCACCACATCTTGTTGCACTCTTGCCAACAGGGCTGCTCTATCTACCGTCTCTGGGACTTGACTTTGAACTGCTCCCCTCAACTCAGGTTTTAGCCCTTTTATGAAATGAGATACAAACAACTCTTCATCGTAGTAAGGGTTGTGCACAGAAATATCATACATCAACCCTTAGAATTGTGTCTTATATTCAGTAACGGTGCAAGTTTGCTTTGTTTCTATCAATTCTGACAGCAATCTCCTCTGATCAAATGCTCCGAACTTCGCCTCCACCGCCAGAATAAACTGTTCTCAATCCCCAACTTCATTTCTTACTTTGTACACTTGCCACCACCTTGCAGCATTTCCTTCAAAGTGCATCGTCGCAGCTGACACCCAAAGTGCCTCGGGTATGTTGAAGATTCGAAAATAATCAGCGCATTTGTCCTTCCAAACTCGAGGATCTCTCCATCAAACTTAGAGAAATCAATCTTGGGTAACGAATTCCTCATCACCCCACCTGTTTCCCTTACTCGCGACCCACCACCCTCAGCATCTTGTAAACCTCCTGACGAACATCTGATGGTGCGTGACTAATCGAGGTTGAGTACTCCCCCTCCGGTCTAGTCCACAGCTCAGGTGCTGTCGGAGTCAACAGTACCTTTTCCGATGTTAACCCTGTGTTGGCCCCTGCTTTTCCCCGGTTCTCTTCCACCCCTTTCCCCCTACCTAGGCGCATTACAGCTTGCACTGCAGCCTCCATCAAGGATGCAAGCACCTGCTGCTCCCTTGCATTCTACTCCACCGCCATAGCTGTTAACTCGGTCCGATTTAGGAGTTGTTGTTGCGCCGTGTCGATCGTCTCGACCCTTGCAAACAACAGGTCCAAACTCTCTTTGATGAACACCAACTTCTCCTCTGTTCGACTTGAGGATTTGCCCATTGCTTCCAAAATAAAACGAATCTACACGTAGGGTTTTTGTGGAGCCGTGATGAATCACAAAGCCAAGCCAACCAGATTCCCGGAATTTCACAGGGATCCCAGAACCGAGCGAACTCGATTCCGCGTTCCCTAACCTTCCTCTGGGATTTTACATCTCCAAGCCCTGGATCATCCGAGCTCTGATACCAAGATTGTAACGTCCCGTTGCCGTCGATCCCCATCGGAGCGTGAGATCATCGCCAATCAAAGGTAGGAGAGATGGGGAAGGAGAGATCAATAGAGAGAGACTCAATTTCAAGTTTGCTATTGCTTAATCCCTCACGTTTCTGATTACAAGGGTTTTATACCCTACCATTCACCCCCTTTACAGAAAAGCGCGCGGTTAAACAACCCACGGCAAAACCTTACAGCCACAGTAATCTCCGACATAAACTACTCATCCTACCCACCGTCCGATCCTGCTCAGCCACGGCCTCCCCTAATCTCCACCACACACCCTTCATAATTGAATTCACCCAACCGGTAAGCTTTGCCGCCGACTTCTCCTTTCGCCTCCTTCAGCGTCGCCTGCAGAGGTCTGCAATGAAGGACTGCCAGTAACAGGAGTTTGCGCGGCGCCATGGCCACCACCTGATCGGCACGACAGTGTGCTGGTTCGTGCTGGACATCGCCTTCTACCCGCAGAACCCCTTCCAGAAGGACATCGATCTATACGGCCGTCAAACGGCTTCGTCGTCACGTACGCCTTCACCTTCTTCTCCGCCAACTTCGGGCCCAACTCCACTAACTTCATCGTGCCCGCCGAGATCTTCCCGGCGCGGCTGCGGTCCACGTGCCACGGCATCTCGTCCGCAACTGGGAAGACCGACGCCATCGTCGGCTCGTTCGAATTCCTGTACGCCGCGTACCCGCAGGGCATCAGCTTGTTGCAAAGCTCTCGCTGTTCCTGCTCGCCGGGTGTAACGTCATAGGGTTCTTGTTCACGTTCCTCGTGCCGGAGTCCAAGGGAAAGTCGCTCGAGGAGCTCTCCTGCGAGAACGGGCGGAGGCGGAGGCGGCGGCTCTGATAGATTCAGACTATCTACATGGTAACATTTAGGGTTGTCAGAGTAATTCCATAATTTTGAGTGTAGTTATCAACCTGCATAATTTTTCGGACTGCACTGCATTTGTTCTCCGTGTTAGTAGCTTATCTTCTATGGCTCCAGAGCACTGTTCACAAAAGAAATAGAAATGTATCAATTCATAACAAATTAACAAGTCTTCTACACTTCCACCGCGCAAAGCAAGCAACCACGATGTGTATTTCTTGTTTTAGGGTGTTTGAATTAGTACTTTTTTTGGAAATTCTTGGGATTTAGTTGAAATCCCGTTTATAAAAGGCCCTTAGAAGTTAGTATGTGCAATGAGCAGTGGAGGTGAAGACTGCTTCATGCTTGTTACATTGACACATGCCAGTTTACTTTTACTAGTTTATTTTCCTTGGTCTATTATGCAAGGGAACTTGGTGCAAATAACAAGACTTGTTTCACAAGTTGGACATGTTTTGTTACCCTTCAGTTATATGGCTCCATTGCAACTTACTCTGTATAAGTGACATCCCTTCCTTGATCTGCAAGGCATCCACATTTTTTCCTGTTGCTTACAATTCTGAGGAACTGGATGGATGCTTGAAAGAGTCTGGTTACAACTTTCGAGTCTTTAACTCGATGCAAAGCAAGCAACCACCAGAGGGGAAATAAGAATAAGTAACAGGCAAAAATTAGGTGATGCCTAAGTAAAATTGAATGTCATTGAATAAATTTTAAATATCAAATCTAGGTTTGAACAAAAGAAAAACGAACTCCAGGCCTACAACCATTGGCTTCCCTTTAAGTATAAATTCCACCTGTATGTTGGATCTTGGGAGGAAGGTGTAACATGCTTATAACCACTTGCTCTAAGGGGGGCTAGCGGCTTTCCCAGAAGCAGAGGCGACCCGCCATTCTTTAGGTGCCCAGTGCTGTCTTTTTACAGATAGGGCACATATTTTTTATAACTAGCCATTGTTTGATGCATGCGGTGTGGAAGTCATGCCCACAGTCGAGTCTGCCCATGTCCTCACCATCGGCATAGTCTTCCTGCAAGATCCAAGGCAACAGGCTATTAAATAAAGAAGAAATCTTGGAAATATTGTTTCGACTTAAGAATCTAAAGTTCTAAATGAGTAAAAAACACAATTGATTCCGTGCTAATATTAACAACTATTCGGAGCAGTTACAGAAGGTGTTTTCTAAAAACTAGCACTCTCCATTCGGGCTCTTTTCTACCCAAATTCCTTTTTTCCTCTACTGGTTCTAGCATGCTTAGGCTTTGATCAGGCTTCTTTTTTAAAAAAGAAAAACTTTCTTACTTTTTCACCAGAATGGGTGTCCGATTGTTTAACTTGGTGATGGGAAATCATTTTGCAAAGATCTATGCAGTTGAGGATAGAAAATATATCACCATTCCTTACCCACACCTCTAAAGTGTCAATCTATACAAGTGTTATAGTCAAATCCCATTCCTTACTGATACCTACACCTCTCAAGCAACACAGAAGCAGATGATAGAACTAATTAGGAATTAGTAATAGGATTAGAAATAATTGAACAGCTCAACGAGGACTGGATGCAGACAAGTAAATGATGATCCAGAAAATGACTATTCTGCATTAATAGCAGAGAAGTTTTAGGGATAGGCAGATTGGATCTGTAATGCCTGTATTTCAAAAAAGGATATTGCCATATTGGAGCCATAGACATAAATGCAATGATTTGGACTCCAATTAAGAGGGGCCTGCAACCAGCAAACAACTATCATCCCCTTGACTATTAATAAACAGGATGAGGCTTCTTTGAATACTGAATACAAGAGGAAACCACTATGAATGCTCATGCAGGTTAACACAGCGAAGTGCTTTATATGAATAGAGTGGAGTGACTGGCATCCACTAAACCACACGCTACCATGCCTTACAAGGACAGCCAGTTCAGACAACACAAGGAGCCAATGACAATGTTAAAGAATATAACTTGGTAGAATCTCCAAATAAACTTTAAAGAAAGAAATTCTGTAGCAGCAACCAGCAAGTTTAGAAAACATAAGCTTTCGAATTACCTGGCAAATGCAGCATGGTTCAACACCTGTTGGAGGTTCTTCAAAAGGTATGCGGACAAATTTCCATTGCTTCAGGCCACTCATAATTTTTTCCTCATTAAGTCCAGTGCTTACATACCCAATACGTTCACCAAGTGCCAACAATTCCTGGAAAAACAGCAAATTGCAGTAATCAAACACAAATTCAATCATGTCGTACAAATGGCACCACAGAAACCACAGTTTTTGTCCTGGACTGGCCACCAATGGACCACTGATGCGTGCTCCAAAAAAGGATTCAAAAACCAATTACAGACAAAACCACAGCTGGTATTGGTTACTGGCAGAGAACCAGTTTCTACCCAATGATTTCAATTGTAAATTTTAAACAAAATTTTTGAATTTTGTTTGTTCCTGCCCAGTTTGGCCAGTTCCCAACCGGACCCCACACAGAATTAATGTTTGTCGATTGAAATTCAAAATTTGTAATTTAAATTTAAAGTTTTCCAGACCAGGATTTTGTCTGGATCCCTGGTTCCAAGTACTAAGTCGAGCAGTTTCATCCAAGTCATACTGTCTTCAACTTTGAAGACATGTCATGGGATATCATGTTTAGCAAAACAACAATATGATTAACTGAAATCTACGTTACTTGGATACTTCAGAAAACTGGTATATTGGTATCGGATACAGTCGGATTGCCCATATCGATGAATTTCCTATTTTTCAAAAAATAAAATAATTTCCAATACTTCTCTGATACTTACATGATATTTCCCAATACCTCTCAACCATAATACTTCTACTAACTCAGAAGGAGACACTGGAATCGTTTATTCCCATCCCGCAGTCCCTTCTCGTTCCCTCCACCACTGCCCCTGCTCCTCTCTTCCCCGGGGCTCCCACGCCAATATTCCTCTCCCCATGTAGACGGTGGTACGTTGCACCCCTCTCCCTACCGACGCAACGACGCCACTAGTCCTCACGTACAGTGAGTCCTCCCACTAGTACTCTTCTTCCCTCTTGACCGTGGTAGTGTACTCTAAGGCAGCCAACGGCTGCCAAAAGCTGGAGCAGTAGGTAGAAGGCAAGACATATGGCTAGTAGACTAGATGCCCTAAGTCGCTTGCTATGGGTTGATGGGCCTTCGAGATGATCTAGCCCATTTGCTTCTTCATTTTCTTTGTTATAGTCTCTTGTATATCTATTTTGTGTATGATATACGATCTCATGTATGTTTCTCTATTATTTTATTTTATTATATATACACACATGTATCTCCGTATCGGTGTTTTTGGAGAAATGGCATATCGTGTATCCGTGTCGGTATCGATGTATCCGGGCATCCTAGACTGAAATAAGCTTGACAAAGACATTTCAGAAAAAATCAGTAGTTAAACCAGCCAGGATTCAAAATCCCCCCACCCTCAATCTCCATGGCAGCAGCGATTTCTGGTTTAGGGATAACAGACTGGTAATCTAAGTCATGGAGGGAAGTGCTGCTATTAGCTCATTACCTCATAGGACATATTATCCACATTAAGCCGCATGTCACGATGTCTGTCAATCAAATTGGCTCTCCTAACAACAAGTTGACGATCAGCGATCAGCAAATCCTGTCAAAAAAACCAATATCTCAATTTAAGAGTTAGTCACAATGATATAGCTATTCTAGCAACAGATTAAAAAGTAGCACTAACATATAAGCATCAATTTCAGTAGACAATCCTTAGTTTACTCGAACGTATGAACAGTATATAAAGATCTTAATCTTAAATGATAGTATATTAGTCTTCCATATATTTTCTAAATAATTTCCTGGGAGATTACTGAACATAGGCTAGCTTCTTAAATCACTGGAATGTGTACAAAACTACATATGGAATTGCAACATAGTTTGCAGAAACAATTGCAGGTTTCATATAGCATATAATGAGATATTTTGCAGTGAAGGCAAGGAAATACTCCTTGTACAGAGTTACAAATAAGGAGTTCAGTCTACATTTAGCCTTTCTTTCTCAAAATATTGGATTCAGAGAAAAAAGTTAACTTCATTATTCTGAACTAAAGAGGTATGATATGTTAGTAGCTTTGGACTGTACTTTAAGGGCACTTATAGCATATCAACTGGCACCAGATTCGAACTACTTTTAATGAAATGTCAACATTGTTAAGCTACAACAAATAAGTACGATCATGTTGCACAGCAAATTGCCCACTAAGATCTATCTCATTGGGAAATAGTACTTAGATAAGACAATTTGCATATCATTACTACTTAGAACCTAAAAATTGATTGCTTAGAAAATTAGTTGTTTAGGAAAGATCACTCGTAGGAAAACATGATATTGTTTATCTACATATTAGTGTGTTCAACCAAACTAAAATTACTATTGCATGAGATAGAAAATACAATTAAATTCGGAAAGTAACTTCACCAGATGGAAGGTTTAAGTTCCATAATTCACACCACACACCCAGAAAAGTATACAACCATTGCAAATATAATGATGTGTAGAAATGAAATAACTCTCACCTCCAGTCTTGCACTTCTACTGTGACGAATTTGATCAACAACATTGCGGAGCTGTACAAGAAAATAATGACAGATCGGTGACAAAAATACAGGCATAAAAATTAGTAATGCATTTGTTAAAACTGTATTTATTGAAAATACTGAATTCAAAAAATCTTGGAATAGTCAGTGCATCAGCTGACAGGTAATAAAGTTACAGCTGTATCAACCTGCTGCTATCTTATCAGAGAGCTAGGTAAACAAAATCAACCGCTTGCAACAGCAAAACACAACTAGGATACGAAATAATGAATATGTCGCAGAGCACAACTAGATACGAAATAATGAATATAATTCGCAGAGCAAACAAATAGTGTCAAATTTAGATCAGAGCACTACCAATGTAAATGTTGAGAAGCTCTAACCTCGATACAAGGGGTACAGGATAACTTGCCAAGAAAAAATAGTTCGTGATTCAAGTACAATTTGCAAAACATTAAAACAAAAGGGCTCATCATGCAGAAACAAATTCCTCATGAAAATGGAACTTAAGTAGCATTTTTTCAGGAATTGCATAGTTTAATATAGACATCTAAGGATAACAGCACTTTAAGAAAGCTAGAAAGGAAGGCAAAGCAGAGAACCAGAGATAACATAGCAAGCCTCCCTCCCTCTCTCTAATCCAACTGTCAACATACATTTTCTGACTGGCCTATCCAACCTTCTAAATGCTCTGAGTATTGCCTCATTTTCTAAACCATTAATCTGCTGCTTGTTACAACTCATACAGATAAATGCTACACGGATAAATGTTTGCAATTGCAAGATCAAAAGAACTAGGTGGTGGAGGAGGACTACACATTTAGGGGAACTCTTTGAACGGTTACCTTTATATTTTCTACCTAATGAATATAGAATAAAACATAAAAATGACAATAAATAATGAACAAAACAATGACACCAATCAACAAGGAAAAAAATATTTGGCTCAATTCCATGTCATAGATCAGTTGAAAACGGAGAACCAAAATATAGAAAGCATTATACCCCTGCCCATGCAGCACAGGACATTCGCTTTTAAGATAGATAGAAAATAATTATGTATCATATTAGTGCTAAGTAAGAATGGAATAGTTAGATGGAATGACTCCAGGAAAGCATACCTCTGACACAGTCCTGCTTCCTTCTCTTGAAGCAGCTATGCTCTGCATAAAAGACTGAAGGTCCAAGTAACTTGAGTTTTGCCTATCTATAGAGGGAGGACCTGCCCTAAAGTAATGTTGTTGACTGGCACGTGAGCTTGATCCTGGTTGATGGCTCCGGATCTCATGTGATGTGGATGAATGCCCACAGTGCTGCAATGCAACGCTTGGACTTCTGGAATGAGAGACACTAGCAGCAAGCAATGACCTCCTGGCCATATCCCTTACACTTGAATTTGGCTGAGATGCATTCAACCCAGGGATTTGTTGAGGTTCAACATTTACAGCAGCTTGAAGTGTGGAGCTGGAGCTGGAATTTTGCTGGTTGCTTCTGCTTCCGGGTGCAGATAGCAAATTTGATGAATCAGGAGCAAACAAAGAACTCAACAAAAAGGGCTCAGGAAAATTGCTTCTTATCAAGCTCCTATTGGAATCTTGTGAGGCAGATCTCTGGTTTGTGGCATCAGCAGAAATGGAAGAACTCCCTATTCTTGAGCCAAAATTACCATTTGATGGAGGCCGGTGCAAACTTCGCGAAAATTGAGTAACAGCAGGCACATGAGGTCGATTATGAGAACTTGCAAGAGAGCTCATTGCTCTAGGTTGCACTGGAATAAAAGAAGACTGTTGCTGCATAGGCTGATAAGCAGAACATCTGAAACTTCCCTCAGGTAAAAGATTGGGCAGTGATTGATCATACTCATTTGGGCTTATTCTCATCCGTGTATTTCTCAGAAATCTTTCACTTTCATATGGATCACCATATAATGAATAATGATCAGACAAATTGGTGTTTGCAGATGTATTAGTATTCTCATTTAGCTGTTCTATGGGAGAGTATGAAGAACCATAGTTTGTAGAGGTAGGCATAGCTAAACTAGTAGTACTTTCATGGGTGGACGGCGAAGGTAGAAGTATATTACTATTTTGGTGATGATTACGTGCGCTTCCATTGGCAGAAGACTCCGCAAAACTTCCATCAATATTCTTTCTCTTGCAAGATGAACGATGACCACCAAACACACTGATTTCTTGGCCTGCTGCACCATCAAAAAGGTTTGCAGTATGCGAAGAACTCCCTAAAGCATCTGAAGAAATTTCATGACAGAGAGCATGTTCAGTGGTGGAAACACCCCTGTTCAGAGGAAAAGCATTCATTCCTGGTTGTCCATTACTCCGAACCAAATCAACATTCTCAGTGTCAAATTGATCATCCTGATTAACGTTTAGGTCTATATTCAAGTTGTGTGAAGGCAATGAACTACTGTCTTCATGTCCTCTCCTTTCCATAGTTGAAGGACCACCTATAGACAAAGCAGGTGCAAAAGGCTCCCTTTTGGCCTGTAAAAGGCTATCACGATTGACTAGGCAGCCCACAGAGCTAGATCCAGCTGAATCCCATAAGCTCAAGCTTGTACTTTGCTGACCAATCATGCTTCCATTCGGCATTCCCACCTCGTGACTATTGAGCAAATAATGTTGGTAGTTCTCACTCTCGAGGATATTGGGAAGCAAGTTCTGTTCATCCACATTGGGGTTGCTAGGAAGTAAATTTTGCTGATCCATGGACGGGTTGTTGGGACTAGAACCAAGGTGGCATGTTTCCGAGGAAGACAGCATAGTGACCCTATTATGTTGCATCAAAGTCTTACTGTCTTTCTCTACACCTTGATGAGGTACTCAAATGATTACAATACAATAAACCATCACCCACTAAAAAGCAACGGTCTACAACTTGAAGTAGCTAACCCTGGCAAATATGACAAAGAAAAAAAAAATATAAACAATCAGTATTGTACATAACATAAAATGTAGATACAAATAAGAGAAACATAAACTAAAGAAAAGTACTACACGGCTGCTTTGTTGGGATATCTTGAAACATATATATGAACAAATAAGCACGCACACGGAGCCCACATCACCAAAATTATTTTTATAGCTTTTTAAACAGAGGTGCAATGAAATATGCACTGCCATGAACATTGCCTTAAATTTTCTTAGAATGCTGAGGAACAAGTCATTAAGAAACAAAATTCAAAACATTGAATTAAGTAGGAGTGGACTCATTGTTTATTATTCGATGATGAATACAAACAATTAAACAAAAACTTCAATATAGGATGCATAAAGTTATGAATCTTTTTTACTCGTCAAAATGGCAGGAGCATTAGTTTTAGCATGGCAAATTTGAAAAGATACTGTCGATATGTCAAATCTATAGATACTGCAGGGAACACTATAAATCAACACCTCTCCAAATCCATCATTATAATCAACATGAGCAATGTGGCATTTGGGTGATATACGCACCTCAGGTACTAAGACCAAGAATTTATTGAGACAAATGGTAGAAACAGTTGCAGACTGTGGCAGCCAATTGACTAATACTATGAAACTGCTTCCCTAGCTTCAGCCCAAAAAGGGAACATAAGTTAATTTTCAGTCTGGAATGGAATCACGTAAAGACAGAATATCAAAAACTAACATTTCAAAAAAGCCATTCTAATCATTTGAACATTGATGATTGTTTATGAACCTATATCAGGATGAGCATATATGTTGTCTAAAGATGATAGATCGCACGATCAAATTGGGTCTGCACCCAAGACCACATGAAGCTTAAATACACTTCCACACACAAAAATTTCAGGATTCAGAAGTATCTGTAAGAAAGCCGAAAAATACAACATGACAGATTTCCACCTTGCCTTACTCCATGCAATCGTTCCTGTTCTACACATTCAATCTCCTACCAAAATCACATCTTCCTCTCCCAAATTTCGCACGGATTCCCTCAACCCATTCCTACGAAAACGCCCACGAATAAACTAAACTCGAGCACCTTATCCTATCCACTCCGCCAAAAGATTAACTTTTTACGACGATATCCTTGTCTAACCCTGCCTCTACCGCGCAAACAGAACCGAAATCGACGAGATTTCCACCGATCCTCCCAACAATAGCGCAGAAATGGCCACCTCCAGATCCGCCCCTAAAATCCCCATAGATCTCAACCCCCCACACCACCACGCCCCCGAAATGCACATCTACCCCCAATCTCAGCACCCCTCCTCCAAGAACACAACCCTCTTCACTACCCACCCGCCCGCCCGCACCTAAACAGCATCAATAAAAGCAAGAACCAAGAATCAAGAAACGTACGGACGCAGGACCGTCCGGCCCGATCGGCTTCCTCCTGCGGCGGGCGGGGCGCGATCGGCGGCCCCGACCGGCGTCGACTGCCCAGCCGACGGGCGGCGAAGGCGGAGGAGGGATGGAGGGAGGTGAGCGGAAGGGGAGCCGCCTGCGTCCTCCTCCCGACCGCTGCTGGTATGTGTCGAGGAGGAGAGGAAAATTGGGTGGGTGGGTGGGGAAAGT
Organism: Otatea glauca; assembly: GCA_036346275.1. Classification (NCBI taxonomy): domain Eukaryota; kingdom Viridiplantae; phylum Streptophyta; class Magnoliopsida; order Poales; family Poaceae; genus Otatea; species Otatea glauca. Next base: position 49,514,604 of record CM070718.1, read on the forward strand.
GGGCTGGATAATCGCGATGGCGCCACGAAAGGAAAAGATAATCACCGGAGGGTTGCCGGCCGTCGGATCGAGGAGATCGACGGATGGGGGTGCGGATGTGCCAGCGAGTGAAATGGGTGAATGGGTATGAACCCCATCGGTATGTCCAAATCCTTGCAGCGCATGATTTAACACTGCCCCTAATAAATGTAGGCGGCTGGTTTCGGATCTTCTGTGGGTGCTGCGATTTACTTGGGGAGCAGGTAGATGCTAATTAGTTTTGGGCTTGGTTATTGGGCTATGGAGTAGCATCTGGGCTCGCGTGTGAGCCCGGCCCAGTTTCGGAGCTGCGACAATGCCCGGCCGAGCCGGGCCGAGCCAGGCGGGACAGCTCTTCTGGTATCCTAATCTATTTTTTTTCTTGGATTCGGAACCGAATACGTATATGAATTTGGGTTATTCGGGATACGGATACGGGAACGGATATATGATGGGTTCAGATCGAAAACAGATAAAGATATACGAAAAATGCATGCATATATAGAGTAATATATGTTGAATTAAAATCAAATCAGTACATGATTATAGTAACAAGTTATATATCAATCAAACACAATAGATATCATAGAAAGAATATGCAACTTGAGGATTAATAGAACAAACTAATTATCAATATAAATGGTCTGAAATAGAAAAAATATGATAAAAATGGACTGGCCCTTTTTGATATCCGAATAGGAAGAATCCGGATATCCAAATCTAAATAGGAAAAATCCGGATATCCGAATCCGAATAAGAAAAATCCAGATAGCCAAATCATGTCCAGTATATACCGAATATTGGTTGCTCCGTATCCAATCCCGGATCCAGATTCAAGTATCTGGATCCTATCCCGAATCCGACCAGATAGTTAAATCCGGTTCTGAATCCAGTCCCAAACGGATCTAGCCCCGAATTGGGAGGGAAATATCCAACTCGTTTTCATCCCTAGCTAAAGTGGTTCTTGCTACTTTAAAACAAAGTAAATGACTAAAAATAGTTAAATCCAGATAGCCGAATCATGTCCCGTATATATCAGATATTGGCTGCTCCGTATCCTATCCCGGATCTGGATTCTTGAATCCAGATCTTGTCCCAGATCCGATCAGATAGTTAAATCCGGATAGCCGAATCATGTCCCGTATATACCACATATTGGCTGCTTCGTATATAATCCCGGATCCGGATTCAAGCATGTGGATCCTGTCCCAAATCCGACCAAATAGTCAAATCTGGTTCCGAATCTAGTCCCGAACGGATCTGGCCACGAATTGGGAGGAAAATATCCAATTTGTTTTCATCCCTAGCTAGAGTGGTTCTTGCTACTTTAAAACAAAGTAAATTACAGTGTGCACCGCTTTTTTTATTGGAATATTAACGTGCAGCAGTTAGCTTACATTGACACTACTAACATGTGACAACTCACTATGGGTTTATCCGTTTATGGTTTGGTTTCGTGTGCAAGCCTGAGTTTGGTTTGGTGCAATCAAATGGTCAGTTTTAGACCCTGTTTGGCAGAGCTCCAGATCTCAGCTCCACCTCAGAGCTGGAGTTTGTAGGCTAAAATAAAGTGAATTAAGTTTATATTTTTAGTCTAAAATGTAAACAAGATGATCCACATAAACACTCTTAATATACTCACAGCTCCAGCTCCATAAATTTCTGGAGCTAGAAATACCTTGCTCCACCAACTCCACGGATTTTGGTGGAGCTGTCCCAAACACCCCCTTACTGTTGTCACTAAAATATGGGAGGTACTAGCAATCGGACGTTCGATTACTGTTCATTTTATCGGACGCGTCTTGCAACATTTTTTTCTCACGCGTGCAACATTTTTTTTCAACGTCTGCAAACAAGTTTTACTGTTGTCACTAAAATATGGGAGGTACTAGCAATCGGACGTTCGATTACTGTTCATTTTATCGGACGCGTCTTGCAACATTTTTTTCTCACGCGTGCAACATTTTTTTTCAACGTCTGCAACATTTTATTTTGTGCGAACATTTCTACTGTTATTGAAGGAAAAATGTTACACGCGTACGAAGAAAATGTTTCATAGTGAAAAAAAATGTTGCTGAGCGTCCGAAAAAATCAGACGTCCGATCCTAAGTCATTCCGCTAAAATATAGGTTCCTCCATAAAACAAAAAAATAGGTTATCATGGTATGGGTACGTTCGAACGGCCAACCTTATAAATTTTTCATTCCAAAAATAAATTTAGAATTTTAATAATTAATATTTGCAAAAGTATATAGGTTGGACACATGGAAACAGGAAATTCTTTCTTAATATATATTTTTTTCTTATGTGATGTATAAATGTTTCAGAAAACTGTCGAAGAGCACAGAGGATGTATGCTTATAGGACTCTCTTGAGAGTTAATTACACTGCAAACCGAAACTTGAACTTAAGTTATGTTAGAGTCCTAAACATCCCATTTTTGTATAAACTAATTTTGAAGAACACTTTTCTCCTGAGTGGTATAATTCATGCTACGGTTTGTAGCATACTGAATGTAATAGTTCTTTTTACGCATTCTTGAAAAAAAATAGCTCTTCTTCTAAGCTCTTTTACTATACTCTAAATTAATATGAATCGTTCATTCTTTTCGATCCAATGAATCAAATTAGCTAAAATTTATTTATACTTTCTCTGATAATAGAGTAGTAGAAATATTTTTAACAAATCAACAACTAGATCTGATTTTTACTGCCCACTATATACTACATGTATAATGCACTGTAAAATTTCTCCCTCTTTATGCTTCCACGTTGTTTTTTTCGAAAGAAACTAGCAGCTCTCTGGCTTTTTATTCAAAAAACCAGCGTTAGTTATGTCCTGTGGCATTAATACAATGACTATCTCTTTCTTGGCAGGAGGATTAATTACTAGAGTAAAATGGCTAAAATGTCTCCGTTCCATTTACGTTTAATACCATTTTTATTCCCACGTGCATTGTCATCTGGCGTACCAATACCGTTATTGTTTGGAATTGAAATGCAGCTTTTGAGACAATCTTTCAGAGGATAACTTCATATCCAATGTCATTCAGAACTACTGATCTAGTACAGGCGTACAGCAAGCACATATGCGTACGACTAATTCATTGATAAATGAACAGCAAGCACTATAATGCATGGACGAACCGATTGAGCGTGGATATGGAGATCTATGGTACAAATCTAGTAGGGATTTGGAGATGTAGGTACAAATTGAATAGGGATTTAGTGATCGGACAAAAACCAACATCAGTTTGTACTCCATAAATACCCAACAAACAATAAAGGGATTTGAGGCAACAACTATACTAGAGGTTATGGGCGGCCGCCGGTGCGGACAGAAATGAGGGAGGCAGCACAGCTAGGGGAAGGAGTTCACTCGAGTTGCCGCACGTCTCCCACCCAAGCCACTAGGGGCGAATGGGGCATGGATTTGTGAACCATAGGATTTTTTATAAAAAAAAGGCATTTGTAAATAATTTCATACCAACTTCGGTGCCAAACGATAACTCTAGCCCACAAAAGCCACAAGAAGCACCTCAGGGTTTAACTCTAAAGCTTGTATTTGTTTGGTGGCTCAGCATTTCCCAAAGGCCCGGTGTAAAATCCACGTATTTGTTTGGGTTTTGACTTTTCTATTTTGCAGAAGCTGAAGCCAAAGTCAAACAATGATCTGATAATTGTAATGAAGCTCTGTTATGTTTTATAATGTAGTCGTCAAGTAAGTTTTGCATGTCTGGCATGCTTATAGTCTTCTACTATATAGTAATGCACGGCATTCATGGTAGGAGAAAAGAAAGAAGGGGCTTTGTCACTAGAAAAATACCATTCCAAAGACTAGCGTGTATAAAAATTCACTCCAAAGACCAAAAGTAATAGGAAATGCTATTTTTAAAATTTGAGCTTCGTTTGTCGTTTCCTCCATGTCAAATGGCTTCCTTAGGTGACTTATTATTGTTCCATGGTTCAACCATGCAACTTCCCAGCCTGGCTCTACCTCCCACCCTGATGCACGAGACAACATAATCAAATCCCTGACCCAACCAGGTCACATCATCTTCCTTACAGCAGTTAGCGATTTTGGTCTGGTTGGAGTGCATGGAGTGTTACAAGCATATGTTGTCTATCGTCTTGATCTTCCTTGGTCACTCTTGTTATTCATGGTGTACTCCCAAACTTGCAAGTCGTTAAGTCTCCCTAACAGTACAAAAGGGCCCAAACGGTCGTTTCTCCGTGCGGCGCAAGGGCTAAATAAGTTGAAAATAGCATTTTCTCATACTTCTATGTCTTTGGAGTGGCATTATCTGGAAGGGCATGTCTTAAAACTCTCAAGAAACAACTATAAAGTAGACTGTAAAGTAGCTAATATCCAACAATCGTAAAACGGGGTGGCTTCTTCGTGTGGCCTCTAGGTGCTATGCTGGCTCGGTGGTAGTAGCAACAGGGCAATGGTGGCCTCTTCTTGTTTGACAAGTTTAAGGTGATTGCTGGAGCCATGTTGCTACGGATAATTAGGAACACTAGTTTAATGGCTATGCGTTGCTACGGATAAGAATAATATTATATATCCAGCAAGTTAAGCTGTTGTCATTAGACTTATCTTGTGTCATGCTCTCAGCTCCGCCGTAGTGCCTGGTCAAGTTTCGTCCCAACCCACACCTAGGCATGCTAATCGGTTGGCCTCAAACGGTTCGAATGGGTTGGGTTTAACAATGGGTGGAATTGGACAGTTTCAAGTGGGTTGAGGGGCAAGTACTGGTTGGTTCAGGTTGGGTTTATCTGCCGAGTGAGAGGCAAGAACGGGTTGGTTCAGGTTCAGGTTGAGAATTTTGGTTTTGATATGGTTCAAACCTATGGAAACAACACATGGATAATCCCAATCTCCATCTCCTCTATTCGTCTTCCAAGCTTTCTCGGCACCACTTATGCCCGTCCTTGCTGAAACCGCCTATTCCGTTTGCTGCCAACAATACCTACCCTGTTGACGCCGCCTTTTCTATTCCCGTCGCCACCACCACCGTCCCCACCACATCCTTATTTCATTTATAGCTACTGCCTTCGATATATGCCTTTCTCCAACCTTCACATCTATGGCCACATCAAAGTTATCCACCATCAGCTCACCTGCAAGTCCTATTGTATTGTCATTCTTCCATTCAAGTACGCAACAAATGGATTGGAAAATGTAGAACCTTTCTTCCAAATGATGGCCACCACTCCTAATGCCGATCTCGACATATTCAGCAACTCCATCAAGACTCAGACGGATCTGGAAACGAGGGTGACGCTAGGCTCTCACCATTGGCCCGCGACATGCTACCTGCGTCCCCCTTCTTTTCCTCTATGCAAGGGCAGCAGTGGCATAGCGATCCTGAGGAGCGGGAGCTGGGGCCCATGGGGGCTGCAGAAGGCACAAGAGTAGGACCTCTAATGATGGTGCAAACTCTAGCATAGGTGACGAGGTGGCCGACAGCAACAAAAGCCAAACCTGAGGAAGAAACAGATCAGGAAGATGGATAGAGAGAGGTAGAGTAAGAGGAAAGGAGGAGGGTGCAGCAGGGAGGGGAGCTCGTGCTGGCAGCTTCTATCGCCCGTGGCGGCTGTACTAGTGATGGCGGAGAGGTTGCCCTAATCGACGAGGATGGCAATCGAGCAGGGCGAGTAATCAAGTATGTTGGTGTTGGCGGCTTGGATGGCTCCGGTGTTGAACAATGTCGGCTCAATGGTGTCGTATTTGGGGAGGCACTTGTATAAAGGCACAACGATGGGGAAATAGGTTGGGATGGGTTATGGGAATGGGTTGGAACCATATAAAGGAAGTGGTTTGGTTTGGGTTCAAATGCTATTTGGTTTGGGTTGGGTTGGGTTGGGTTATGAGGGATGATAAGTGGGTTGAGTTTGTTTGAAAAAGTGGAGTTTCCTAATGTGGGTTGATCTGGAAATGGTTTGGTTTTAAACCATTACCATGCTGCCCATAAAATAACTTTAATGCATGAAACGAGTGCAAAATAGCAAAGAATGACTTAATCTATTCACTATATAATTTTATTAATTTTCTAGAATTTTGCTAGTAATTAAACCTATGCTTGGGACCACACGCCCAAAAACTCTTGAAACCTTATGCTCAAGAACATCCGAAACCATACACTCGAGAGCAGAAAATCAATTACCCCAAACAAACAATTGCCAAGAAAGAAACCTTAAAAATATGATGCTAAGTCTAAGGTTTCACAAATTTAAGGAAATTGATATATTTAAACTTAAGTTTCTAGGATTATTAATGATTTATAATAGAAATTAAATAAAGGTTAAAGTAATTAACCTAAACAGCATGTTCATAGTCATAGAATTCCTTAGAACCACACTATAATGGTGTGAAATCCAAAAACTTGCAGAGCTTTTCTGCAAAATTAATGAACCCAAAAGTGAGCAATGATTTCTCAAGATTCCTGGGATTTCTGTAAATTTTCCTAATAGCAAAAACTTTCTCGTGATTTTTCTAAAATCCAAGGTCCTTTTCACATTTTTCCAATTCCTGGCCATTTTTATTTTTCTTTTATCCAAAGTTGGCCATATTCGATCCAACCCGTTATCGTATTTGGGCTAGATCCACAATCTGCCCTGTTACCATTTGGCCTACGAGGCCTGCCTCTGTTCGGGTTAAAGTTGGAAGGCGCTAGAGTTTCCACCCTAGTGCCAGCTCGAATAGTGGCGGCTGCAAGTGTCGTTGACATGCGGTGGTGGTAGATGGAGGGCAGCAGCTCATGAATGATGATGAGCATGACATCATCCCTCTCTCTTACCCACCCCAACTCTGCTAAGCAGTCGTGATGGCCCGAAGGTGAGGGTCGACACGGCTTTAGTCGGAACTGCCCTGTTGCCCCCTTGTAGGGTCAAGGATAACCGACTAGAGGGGGGTGAATAAGAGGTTTTTTAATTCTTTTGGCTCTGATTCAATAATTAAGCAACTATGGTACAAAATTAACCTTTACAACAATTAAAGCCTAAATTGAGCTAGATTTTGCTAAAACCACCAACAACCTAAGTCTAGCCAAAACAACTATCCTAGAGAGATAATCAATCACTACGATCACTAAGATTGTAAATTTGCACAAATAGAATCACAAGAGAGCAAACCACAAGAGAATGAACACGATGATTTTTCCTGTAGTCTCGAAGACTTGCCAGTCTCCTCTAATCCATATTGAGGACGCTTGAAAGAATAAAGTCAGCTCATTGTGCAATTGAGCTTCCCTCGATCACTAGTGGTAGCTCTTCCCCGCTCCGGGTAAGTGAGCTTTGACCTTCACACCGACACCAGATCTCTTCACAATCTCCTTTGAAGAGATAACTGATTCCATAGCTCTAAGCCGTCTAAGAGGTGACAACCTCCAAGAGAATAGAGATCCGGCGCTTGCTTGAGGTTGATCAAGTGTATAATGGCTCAAAGATGAATGCTCACACTTGAATTTACTCTCACTAACTCACAAATGAGAATTGAATGCACAATTGATGATGAGAGAGTAGCTAGGGCTCACAAGTATGCAATGAATGACCAAGAGAGTGCCCTTGTTGCAGGTAAGAGGGTATTTATAGTCCCCAACCCGAATACTAGCTGTTAGGATCAAAATTTCCCTTTTCTAGCCAAAGTCGACACTACCGCCCATGTAGGACCGGTAGTGCCAGCCTTCGACCCAACGGTCGAAATCAGCATTTAATGCAGTGCACAGTAACCGTTGCTAGAGAATCCCAGTACTACCGTTCATGTAGGATCGGTAGTACCGGCCTTTTATCCCAAAATAGTGCACTTTTGACCCTTCTCCAGAAAATAACTACCTACCTTAGGGGCCGGGACTCCCGTGCCTGTGGTAGTACAGCTCCTATATGGTCGGTAGTGACGGTTAGGGAAAAAGCCCAAAATGGTACCTCTCTGAAAATAACTACCAGCTCCAAGGGCTGGTACTACCGTGCCTACAGTAGTACTGCTGCTGTATGGTCGGTAGTGCCGGTCACATAGATTTCACTAAAATGCATTGTTCTGTAAAATAAGTACCGTGCTTGGAGCCAGTGCTACCGAACTAGCGGTAGTATCGCTCCCACATGACCTGCAATGCTAGTTTTGTAGACTTTTCAGAGTTTTTCAGAAGAATGTTCAAGAAATGCACCTGACTAAGTATGAGCATGATTTGAGCCAAGATTTTTGATGATTTTTCAAGCTACTAGCCAAAGGTCCCTATTAATAGTACGACACCTATTCTGGCAACCCGATCTTCTCTTTAAACATCAAAATTGGCAAAAGCTACAAAAAATCCTTAAATTTATATACCTTAGCATTGAGCTTGACACCTTAAATTTCTTAGTGCTTCATGATTTCACCTCTTTATATGCAATATATAGGACCATCTTGTTTTCATGACCTCAAGAGAAACTATTAGTCCTTTAAACAAGATTGTCACTAAGTACAAAACCAAAGATGAATTTTGGGGGCCTAGATGCTTCAATCTCCTTCTTTTTGGTAATTGATGACAATCTCAACAATTATAACAAAATTAAATTTGTTTTTGAGTTTAAAACAAGTCAAACAAGTTGTATAATCTAAGATTTTGCTTTATATGGCATTTCACTTCTTAGAAAGGACATGATTGGATTTTGAAACCAAAATGCCATTAAAGCCACAATGTATAGTTGAAACTCTCCGTAGATGTGTGCATAAGGATAATAAGTTAAAGTCATGCACATTTGAGGATTTTTGGAAATTTACGCAGATTTTCCACTGCATATTGAAACCAAGGAGGCATGATACCATAAATGAGTAGATTGGAAAGGATATATGAGAGAAGCAAATATGCAAGCTTAACATAGTAAGAGCCATAGTAAAAAAGTCATTAAACATCCATAAATTATTACATGCCTTCAACCAAAAGATCCATAAAACATCCACATGACATCCAAAAACAAAAGAGGTTCAATTAGCTTACATAGCAAATAAATATGAACACCCAAAAAGCTAATCCTCTAAGCCATTCTAAACCACAGCCACCTTCACTGTACTTCTCCCTTCTTCACTTCTCCCCCTTTGGCATCAAATACCAAAAAGAAGGAGTCTTCATACAGCACTTAAGAAGGTGGAGGAGCAGGAGGACCACGCCCAAAATGACAAAAAGCAAGAGGACTTGCTCTTCGCAGTACTGAGAGAAAGAGGTACTAAGGTCATTCAGAGTTGTATTGAAGGTATCCATGCGACCTCTCACCTCTTCTACCATCTGATGAGTCTGAGTCTGTACTCATCCACTCTAGCAAATTGTCCCATCATATCGTTCCTCAGACTTGCTAGAATGGCATCTTGGGGCACTTCATGCTGCTCAGGCACTTCTCCTTGCTGTTGTTGCTGCTACTGTTGTGCCATGTGACCCAAAACTTGAGGCGGAGCCTCACGAGGCTTATATTGCTTATGAGCACATCCAAGAGCCCCATTATACCCCGTTTTTCTCCTGATTAGCTTCATGATGTAGGGTGCAAAGTAGATAGTCTTTTCATGCTCATAGGATGAAGAGCCATCTCCCTAATCATGAAATCCACAATGTCAAACTTCTGGCGATGCATGACTTTGCTCATGATGTTCCATGCATACCAACGAATGTCATCAAAGTTACCACTCTCTGGGTGAATAGTAACCCTAATGATTCGATTGATCAAATGGACTGAGGCCGGAGGCCTGCCAATTTTCTCGGCCTTCTAACTCTAGTAGTTGGGTTATAGTATTCAAGCTGTTGATCCAACCCAAGAACTCTATCACTTTGAATTCTAGGTATCCACTGTGATAGATGCCTAAGGCATGCTCAAACTCTTTCTTAGTAGCAATATAGACCCCAGAGCCAGTCATCCAAGCAATGGAGTCATAGGAGATAGGTATATAGATGACGGCATAAAACTATCGTACCATATCCTCCACATAATCACTCCTTAAACGGACAAAATCCATTAAACCTGCTCCTTGGAACAGCTCAGGAACACCAGCAAATAAAGGCAGTTTGTAAATATGATCCCAGTTGACCCACTTTTGATCAGCAAAATCCTTATCTACATAAATCTCATAGAATACCTTTTGCTGAAAAAGAGTGCGAAAGAACTGTTCTGAAGCGGTTTGGGGCATGAGGTATTGATTTGCTCCTCTCATTGCAAAGTACTTTTCTCCCTTAATTTGCTTAAGATCTTCCTAGGGATCAAAATTGGGCATTTCTTCTCGTTCCTCCTCAGTGTCCTCATCTTCTTCCTCTTCCTCCTCATCAACTTCCATATCTTCCTTAGAGTCTCGTGCAATTTGCTTCCCCTTTTTGGAATGAGAGCTTCCTCTAAGCTCTTGCTGCACCATCCTTCTTACATGTTTATCTCTAGCAGCAAGAGTGTAAAAGTCATCGCTGCCACTCCCATTTTCTTGATGGAGAGTAGGAACACCGGCACTTCTTATGGACTTAAGAACTGTCCCACCACCTCGAGGAGCTTTAGGCTTGGATGGATTTTTAACCCTCGCCATGATTTGTAGATCACAAGGAAATAGATAGGATGAATCAAAGGAATTTGGTACTCTATTATAGGTTTTGACTAAAATATAGCAGATCATGCTGACTGGAACTAGTGGGGCCAGTACTACCACTTATGCTAGGGCTGTAATGACACTCTTGGGCGGTGCTATCGCTCTGGTAGTATGGTACTGCCGGCTCCAACGGGAACCGATTGGTTCAAAGTGTGAAATCACGTTTTTGACTAGATCGGGAGTAGGAATGCATAAAATGACTTCATAGGTCATTGATCTACTCATTTAAACTAGTGAGTTCATTACAAATAGCATATATTTGCCACATTTTGCATCAAACCCTAAAAACAACAAATAGAGACCTAGGGCAAGCAAATATAGGAAAATGAGCACAAGGGAAGAAGGGAATGATCACCTTGAGTTTAGAAGTGCTCTTGAAGGAGAGAAAATCCTTCAGGATGATGGAGATTGAAGGATTTTGGTTTTGGGAATTTTGTGGGAGAGAGAGAGGGAGAGCAACCCTAGTTTTGAATGGGAGAGACACAATGACCGATCTCCTCATTCGTTGGATCTGCCCCCAACCTCACATCTGCCATTGCCTCCAAGCAACATGTCTCCTCCGTCTGCCGCCGTGCCTGTCGGGACCCGAATACCGTACTAGCACAGGATCATACTAGTGCATATAGTGACAACATAGATGTAATATCAACTCCATACACAACGAAATAATAATAAAAGACTGAGATAAGTTCTTAATTGACTGAGGCAAGACTTCCAATTTAATTGTTCACACCAACCACATCAATTGATTAACATTCAATCATCATCCCAATATCGCATAGACCACTTGGCACATAACCTCTTGCCACTTACCTCAATCTAAATAATTTACCACCCAGTTGATTATCGTGCAACACATGCCATTAATAGGGGTGCAATCGGCTTGGATTTAGTCGGATGTTGCTCTTTTCGTATCTTAAACCATATTTTTTACCAGACTCGGATACAAATAGTACTAGATACAAATATGGTATGGACAATATCAGTCACGAATTTAAAGCAAATACGGAGCGGAATTGATACAGTATCGAATATTTTTATTGGATATTGCACGAAAATAGATACCACATATAGCACATATATAGCAATGATTAACCAACCATATGAGTTCAATACGCAACATGATTATCTCAATTTAATAAGTCATTTTACCAGGTAGTTCAATAAAGTTGTAAAAGTATCAAATATTCCTTTATGTTTTTTTAAAAAATACCAAGTATTCCTGTTGGCAAGTGGAAGTATATTCTTACATGTCAAGCTCTGGTGGTGGCTAGCACTGACCGGTGAGATGGTGGATGGGACAGCGGCAGGATAATGGAGCCGTGGTAGGAGGGCCTACCTTGGGCTATTTGGCTGGGCCCAATTGAAGCTGATAGAATACATGCTGTAAATTTTCAAATATTAGAAAATTATCCGACTCAATTATTCGAAAATATAATCAATATATCCAGATCGACGGATAGTGATATCCCTAATCCGATGTCGAATCCAAATCTGACAACCATTTGATACAACTAGCCAGATTCAAGCTAAACAGATTTGATCGGTCAGTTGGTCAGCATATATCTGATCCGATTGCACCCGTAGCCATCACATCATCCATCGTGTGATATCACATGACATACCCTTTTCATAAATATGTTCAATAGACAATTAGTCATATTTAAATTTGCATTTCAAAATGATATTGATAACCCGTTGCATGGTTAAGCATACTAAACACGTTCTAAACCAATCCACGTTAGTGATATAGTAGTGACCAACCATTAGTTATCCAATCCTAGGGTGACAAACGATCATGGCATAGCAAATGACGAGGTAGCTATAATCCAAGTAAGCTGGATAACTAATTCCTGAAATAATTAAATAGTTGACAATTTGAACTAGCATGCAATAATTTGAAACAAAATAACTTTTATAAAACTGGGTTCAACATGATCAATTGACAACTTGCCTTGAAATAATTCTTGGTCATGATCTTGAATCAACTTTTCTCCTTCGAAAGCTCCTAGCATATCAATGCCTAAACGAAAAAATCAACAAAAAGCATAATAAATACAAACCAGAGGCAAAACAAATTCCAAAATCAAATAAAATATACTAGAGTTTAGGGCTCGATTTTAAATGAATTTAGAAACTTGAACGGACTCAATCGGAATTTGTATGAAGAAGAACGGATCCTTGAAAGATTTATGAGACAAATAAATCGTGGAAGTTGTGAGAAAAAGGAGAATATTCCAAGAATATTACTCTCTAAAAGACTGATATGTGGGCCCATGGAATATTCCAAATTTCTTTTTAATTTTTAGATTTAGGAAAATAACGAAAGACTCTGACATGTGGACCTCAGTCTATAGACTGAGTCCATGGACAAAGTGCATGGTCTACGATGAACTCGGTGAACGGCATAATACTCTAACAAATGGGTCCCATGTGTCATAGACATAGCTCATGGTGGATTAGATCTACGTGGACTAATCTAGGGTTTTAGCTCGCGTGGTTGCTAATGCGGTGTTGATGTGGCACACACATAGTTGCCACATAGGCGACACGTTGGCGGTGTTGGGACCTAGGGTCACCGGCGAGCAACAGCGAGCAGCGGCGCAACTGCAGTGACTTCACCAGCAAGGTTTCTATGCACACGAAGTACACCATCAGCAAGATCTTGATGCGCTGATCGCAATGCGATGAATGTCGTGGGCAACAGTGACCGACAGAGCGATAAAAGCAGCGACAGAGACAGCCTTCTTGGTGATAGCGACCTCCGGTGACACTTCGATGACAAGAAGGTGCGCACCAAGTAGAACATGCAATGACGAACACTACGATGTAGACAAGGCGGACAAAGATTCACCGGAAGTAGTGAAATCCACCAAGAAGCTTGGTGGCAACTTGCAAACATCTCCATATCCCAGCTCAACAGTGGCGAAATTCGACAGCTAGGGGTAGGGCTTTGGATGTGGAGGGTCTAGCGATGCGATCCCATGGCACATGCAAGGCCTAATACCTGGGAAAGGCAGTGCGTGAGATGGAGTCTGCGAAGGACACGGCGCGACACAGAGTCTAGGTTGGAGACGAAGAACAGTGCCTGACAGGTAGGGCCTACCTGTCAGCGACATGGTGCGACGCACACGGCGGGCTAGCACACGGTATTTGGTTGATCGGGCCAAGGAAAGAGATTTGGTCGGCGGGTTGGGTTTCGGTACACAAGCCATTTCCAGTATTTTAATTAGTTTTTTTAGAAAATACATAAAATGCAAAATAGCCAAAATAAAATAGCAGATACACTAAGAAATTCCTAGAAAATTCTAGAAAATACTACAAGCACAAAACACTCAAATAAAACAATTTTGACAATTGTTCACTTGAGCATTAATCATATTAAAATCATTTTTGAATTTAAAAAGTTTTATATTTAGCTTTAATTAGCAAATAAAATGCTAAAGTTTTTTGGATGGCTAATCTACACAAAAAGATTTTTAAAAAGGCAAAAATTGGAATGTTATAGTGCTCAAGATCTGTCTCTTTGATAGCAGCGCAGTTCGGTCCGGCCAAATTCGGCCACCCTCGACCATGGTTCTGCAACCTCCTCCCCCATCCCCTCACAGCAACTTCCCGCTCCCTCTCCGCCTCTAGTGAGTCACCACCTTCTGGCGTGCTTCCTCCATTCGCCATGCCTCCCCTGTTCATTGTGATTCCTCCGTCGGTCATGTTGCCTCTGTCTATGGCCCAATATGGTCGGGTCCGGCGACGCCGGTCAATTCGGATAGAGAGGTTGGAGACGATGGGGTCAGGGCTCTCGGTGCTATGTTCCCAAGCTGTTGCAATGGGGGAAGGGGAATCAAAAGTCCGCAACCGAATCGAGCGAATACTGGGGCAACCAACTCGAGGGGGGTGTGCAACCGACTTAGGAGCCACCTGTCGGCACCGATTTTTTTAGGGGAGGAGTGTAAAGAATGCATCATTCACCGCCACTAGTTTTTTTAATGTAAAGTAAAGATATCATATCCCTGCATTTCCCCTATGAGCGTGTCATCATGGGCACATGACTGTAGCGCAAAAGGCGTGTCCAATGTGGCAGACAACAACGATCTATAGTGCATCGGAGAGAGAGAGAAATTAGGGTAAAGTAACTACTCTCTCTAATATGTGGACTGATTAGGGTAAAGTTACCACTCACGCTATAGTATGGAACGGATTAGGGTGAAGCAAGCACTCCCACATGTGGGACCTGTTGCACATATTTCATCCTAACCGCTCGAGAATAAAGTAAAGTGGAGTTTTACACAACAACATGTTTTCATAGCAAAACTACGGTTAGGTGAAATTGCTGCTTATACATTTTTTGTTTTGTTTTGGCATCTCAAGTGACAATAAAACAACTGAATCTCAAAGACTTGGAAATTAACTCTTGGCCCTAACACAAAACTTATACTATGCATCAGGGGTTTGGACCTCAATCTTAGCATTCTCTCTATGGTTAGGTCGAGGCTGAGATGGGCTTCGAATAAGCTTTTGTAGTTGGGCCTCCAAGGGTCCAACCTGTTGGCGCGAACGACGCCGTGGCTGCCCACGTGGACCTACCACAGCGCTTCGCGCCATCCTCGTTCCCGCCAAATGTTGGCGCCATCTCCGACCCTGTGACCCGGTAACATTTAACACCTCCCAAATCAGTGTCTCGGCTAATCCCTCCGAACACGCCCAAATCCTCCACGAGATGGACACGGCCATGCGTTCCAAGAAGGCCGCGGCGGCGTCGTCAAGTGCCGCGACACCGCAGAAGCTGAAGAAGGTGGCGGCGGCCGTGTTGGCCGACCAGATCTTTACGCCGGAGAAGCCGAAACAGAAGGTGGTGGCTGCGGCGGCGGCCGAGCAGATCTGGACGCCGGAGAAGCCGGAGCAACCGCCGCCGCCCCGGAGGGCGCGCAACCGCGGAGTGGCGTTCTCCGTCAAGGAGGTCCGTCGGACGGCGCTCGGGCTGCGGCGACCGGAGAAGGGCCCGGCTGAGGTTGCCGAGGAGGATGAGCTCGCATCCGTCGAGCGGGAGCTCGGCGTTGGTGCCAGAGCCGGCCGCAGTCCGGTCAAGCGCAAAGCCGAGGTCAAGCTGCCGGAAAGGTAAGATCCAGGATCTGCAGTTAGTGTTGGATCTAGTTCGATTTCTTCTTTGCGCCCCCAATTTTTTTTTCTTGGTTCGAGACCATCATTCTAGTAGTGTCTACATGCAAAATTTTCCTGTACTTGTGCCAGTTTCTATGCCCACAATTTGGTTATTTTTTATGCAAACCGCCTTTTTTGAGAATTTCTAGCAAATTTCATTTCTGTTGTGATGTTAATTTCTAATTGATGTTATGTGGTTGCTGCCTACGGTCAGCTATGAGATGCTCTGCGAGTTCTTCAATTGCTTTGAGAGTTCCACCCGGCTGCTCCGGATGAAGGGGTCCAAGGCGACCTTCCCCAACATCTGTGCTAGCGTTCAGCATTTGTCAGAACGGTACTGATATCTCTTGATAAACAGTCAGAGGATTGTTGCTGTGTTGTATTTCGATAATTCAATCTGTAATTCTTATAATTCTGTGTGCAGGAGGTTTACCTACAGCCATCTTGCGCAGCTTAAGTACATAATGCCCGAGGCGATTGTGATCAATAAGATCCTTTTGCGTGACGAAAAGACATGCTGCATGAAGCCAGAACTTCAGGTGAACCTCCTGGTTGATGCTGTTGAGGGCTATGCGAAGCAAAAGGGGGAAACTGAGTACTCGGCCTTGAGAAGAATCTTTAGGCAGAGGCTTGCGGATTTCTTCAGGGACCATCCTGAGGTATGATAATTTTTCATTCTTCACTCTTTGCTATTACATCAACATAAGTACTTATGCAATTTTATGAGTCAAATGAAAATAGACTAGTTACTTTGATTTGGTGCTAGTTCTTGCTTAAGATAAATTTGTATTTGGGGTTATTCATGTTTTAAATTAACGATTCATGGTGCCTCTGTTATTTACCTATCAGGGAGATGACATTCCAGAGCATGAGCTGCCACATCCATTTAATCAAACAAAATCAAGTGTGGCTCAGATCACACCACAAGGTGTTCCTGAAGCTGCGTCTGCAGTACCATCGTCGAGTCTTACTGAACAGCAGCCTGCTGCGATGTCGCACTTGTGTCATTCTTTTAAGAGAAGGTTTTCACATAGATCTTCAGCTTGCCCTGC
Organism: Otatea glauca; assembly: GCA_036346275.1. Classification (NCBI taxonomy): domain Eukaryota; kingdom Viridiplantae; phylum Streptophyta; class Magnoliopsida; order Poales; family Poaceae; genus Otatea; species Otatea glauca. Next base: position 49,531,424 of record CM070718.1, read on the forward strand.
AATCACCAGCACAACCAGTCTACTTGCAAAGGTTGAGCCCACAGCTCCATCCCCATTGAGCAGGAAGCCACTGCTCAGTTCTCCAGCTTCTGGTAGTCTTAGTATAGACGATGAAGATCAAGTGCAAGATAAATGTGGCAAGGATGTTGTATTCAAGTCTGGTGTTATAGAAGGGACTCCTGCAAAGTTTGTCTCTACACCAGTGAGATTAATGGCTGCTACACCAGAACTTCACACCCCCAAAAGGCCAATATCTGCTACTGGCTTTGACACACCGCCTCTGAAGATGGCTAAGCGATCAGCTAGGACTAAACTGTTCATGACACCAACAAAGGTTGCTAATATGGATGAAGAGAATCAAAGCAATAATACGTCTGCATTTGATGGCGATGATGAGTTACTCAGTTTTCTTCCGAAGTCCCTCTTGCAATCGGTAAGTTCTTGTTGATGGTGACAATGATTTTCCCAGTTTGCTCTATGAACAAAAGATAACATGTTTGTTCCTTGCAGGTAAAGGAGAAGGAAAAGAGAGCTTTGGAGGAGAAGGAAACGGGCTTTGCCGATCAAGTTAAAAGGCAGAAGCTGATTGCATCCCTGCCTAGCACCTTTGACATTATCTTACTTATCTATCAGTCAAGGCAGCGCTGTGTAATGACAAAGCAGGAGCTTATTCATAAGATAATTGCAAGTAATCCAAAGATTGTGGACAGAGGTAAGTGTGAGCTGTGCTTTCTTTCCTTGTTGCTTTAGCTGCTATCTGCAATGTGATTCCTGATGTTGAATTACTACATTTGTAGGTGAAGTTGAAGAGCAATTGAGTTTGTTGGAAGAGTTCATTCCAGATTGGATCTCTGAGAAGACTGCACGAACTGGAGATGTTCTCTGCTGGTAAACATTCTTATCAGATGCTTAAATGTTTTTACTGTAGTATAGAAATGGACAGCAAATACATCTTTAACATGTATCCACGGCCAACAAACTTTCCGACTACTCTCTTCCACTATTCTCAAACATATGATAATTCGTTGCGTTATTCGTTTTCAGCGTTGATACAGCACTAAGCCAGGCAGAGATTCGACAAAGGTTGTATGCTGCTGAGTAGGGTGAACTACAAAATCTACACTTTGTTTAGAAATGTAGGAATTCCTGTCACATGTCTAGTTTTTGCCTAGAGGCTAGAAGAAATCAAGATAGCATTGTCCATCAATTGACGCGGTCTTCATTTCTGTTCAAGTTCAGACACTGCCTTCTATCTAGTGAATGACATGTATAGCAAAACCATTCTAAAGATTGACAATGTTATCTTTTCTTCCATAATGTGTAAATTTCATTCTTTGTGAATAGTGATGCCCTGACGGGCATTCTGTTTTTCTTATCTGTGTCTAAACTGCTGAGTCCTAAACTACATATATGCACATTGTGTTCTCTTCCCAAGTGTGACTCTGACTCCCTTTCAGTCATGACTAGGTGTGCAAACGGGTTCCCGACCGGCCGTCCGTCCGAATAAATTCCGATAGTAATTCGGAGCGTAAATTCAGATATCCGAGGTTTTTTCCGGATATCGGATTAGGATTCGGATAGTTTTTTTCGGATACGGAAACGGATACGGGGTAAAAGTATTCATCGGATTCGGATATATCCGGAAATAAAAACAGAGCTATCCGCTAACTATCCTAGCTAGAGGCGAGGACCCAGTCCCGTATTCCCGTCCCGTGATCTCGTCGCCCATTCGACCACTCGCCTGTTTTTCCCGAGTCCCAACTCCTCTCTCTCGCATCTCGCCCGCATGGTCTCCATGCTCTAGCCAGCCGCCGGTTTGGGAGGCTAGCACTGGTGGTCGGGAGCTCTTCGACGCCGGTCACCTCCACGTCGTAGTCAGTCCCCAGTTCACGCCAGCGCTTTCGGTCCCGCACCCCTCGCCAATGTGCTCTACACACCATGCTCTAGCCAGCCGCCGCCGCTTGGGGAGGCTAGCACCGGCGGTCGGGAGCTCTTCGTCGTCGGTCCCCTCCACGTCACAGTCGGTCCCCACTTCTCGCCGGCGCTCTCGGCCCCGCACCCCCTCACCATTGTGCTCATCCTGCCCCCCCCTCGCCGGTCCCGCGTTGCCTCGTCACCGGAGTTGCCCGTCGGCAGACTGCACCCCTCGTCGGACCCATGGAGGTAAGAGCTATTTTGGTTGTGATTCACTGATTTGTTAGGATTTGCCCCTAGTTTGGATTTGCACAAATCTGAGCCTCCCCCAAATAAAAATCCAGAAAGTGGGTAAGCTCCTAGCTTTGCATTCCCTTACATGGTAGGATATTGATGCGGCCGAACTCTTGAATGTAGATCAAATGCCAGAAACTTGCTAACATAGAACGAATGAGAAAGAAAATCAATATACTCCAGTTTAGTGAAGTATTCTTCTTTGTATCGTCTTTGTATCGTCATGGAGCTGGAACATAGCATAATCAATATACTGTGACAAATGACTTGCAAGAACTTCTTGAAGTGAAAAGAGCAAAATGGTAATAATATACCTTAGAGGAGAAAACTATAACCAATTGATGATATCTTAACTACATGGAAGAGACCATTAAAGTTGGCTGGATCATGCCTCCGCGACGAAAAACACCTTGGATTCCTAAAATACATGGCTAATGTGCCTCTGTGATGGTTCATCCAGCGGTATCTGATAAGGAGATTCATGTAGATCAAATGCCAGCAACTTGCTAACATAAAACGAATGAGAAAGAAAATGATTTCTAAGCAGTTAGTCATGATTCATGAAGAATGCAGAACTTAGTATATCTCCTAACAGAAATTCCCACAATTGTTCAAATTTTTGGAACAAAATCTCTACTGAAGGCATAGAATTCTCACTTAAGAATTTAGTTTGCAGGAAATGAAAGAAGCAATCTTTGATACGGAAAAAAAAGGCCCCTGGCCCTGATGGATTCCCAGTTGAATTCTATCAGTTCTTTTGGGAATTAATCAAACATGAGCTTAAAGCTCTACTTGATGATTTCCATAAAGGCTTGTTACCAACAGAAAGGTGGAATTATGGAGTAATAACTCTCTTGCCCAAAGTTATTGATGCACATTCAGTGCAGAAATATAGAAGTGCATAATATAAGTGTATATTTTGATTGGAATTGTACGTGGCTACATATTATTCTTATTTAGGGAAGGCAGCTATTATTGAATTTGAAACACTTACATGTCTTAGAAGGTTCTGGTTAAGTTTTGTGTATGGCTGATTGATCCTAATATGCGCGACATATATGGTTTTTGTTTTCACGTATTATCCGACTAACTATTCGTGACCGAGACTAACCATATTCGGAACGACCTGTATTCGCTCCGTATTCATGATCGAAGTAATCCGTATTCGTATTCGAATCCGGCACTATCCGTATCCGACTCTGTATCCGAGAAAAATTTTGGAATAGAATATGGGATGAGCAAAATCAGTCCGTATCCGCTCCATTTGCACCCTAGTCATGACACTCTTACACTGCATTCAATGCACATATAAGCTTGCGCCAGTTCTATTGTTATGGTGGCAGCTCTATCTCAGGGTTTTTTTGGGCTTATAATATCGGATGTAAGATAAAAATGGCAAGCAACTCCCTATTGCTCTCTCTGAAGCATAACAACAGTGCTGAACCTTGCATCTGTACTCTTTACTAAAAGTTAAATAATCTTAAAGTAAAATGGTAAAAGTTTACTAATCTTAAAGTAAAAGCGATTATTAATGAGAAGGTGCAAATGTCTAATTGTAACTGACTTGATTATATCGGTTGTAGTCAGATCCTTTTTATATTGAGAGGGGTCTTAACCAGATCCTAAATCATCTATTTGTGTAACACACTAATGCGTGGATCAAATCAATCTTGTTGCGCTCCCTGTCTCTTTGATCCCTAACGTAAATTATTATGATATATCTATGAGCAGTGCTTCAATGCTTTTCCTCCTAATACAAATTGCACAAATCTAAAAGCAAGAAAAGAGATAAGTAATCACCATATACTATTCATTGATACTTTAATATTTCTGCAATTGTAAAAAAGAAAAGTATGGAACACTTCTCTATAAGTTTGACTTGGATCTGTATCTGTTCTTTTGTTACTGCAACTTTGGCAGTAGGGTCTCAAATCCAAGCGAGCCCATCTTCTCACTTGGTTCATCTCTTCCTACTTACGAGTCTTCCTCGTCTCTATGCTGACTCACGCTGCATTGTCTTCCCTGCCCGCTCGTCATCCACCCTCCGTGATGCGCTTCAAGCGTCCTTGACTCGATGGGTTGCCATGTTCTCGTGAAGGAAAGACGTTGATCCATGCCTTCTCTCTCACTCTATGGTCTTCGTGTACGTCTACGGTTCGAGTCTAGTTGTGTAAGCAGTAAGCGAAGTTACCAAGAGGCCTCCAATGAGTAGCGGCTCATCAAGCCATATGGTACATGAAGCAAATCATTTACCTAGCAAAACTTATTCTTCCTCAAGCCACGTCCAAGTGCATGTACATTCGCTGTCACTATGCTAAAAATTGAACACTGATGCTAAAGAAGTACTTGAGGTCCAGCGGCTAGAGGGGGGCTCTAGCCTAACGGAGCCCTCTTGCTAACTACGCCCATGTGTTCATGATTCGTCCGTGTCATCATTTATACTGTAAATTTAGCAAGGCGGATATAGGCACCACTAAACTCTATGCGTCATGTAATCCACACTTATATTACACACTTATATTACGAAATGTTATATCTGACTTGGTCTGATTTATTCAAATAAGAAACATCACTTCACCTCATTACATGCTGTGGGATCGAGTTAGGCTATCAAAGGGGGTGAATAATCAACAACAATTTTCTCCCTCCTCACTCGACAAAAAAGCCAACCAAAACCTCACCTCATCAAAAGTAGCGGAAAAATACACTTTCATAGAAAAATCATCTAGGGGCAGCACTACCATAGTCTGGAGTCCGGTAGTACCAGAATGAACAGTAAATCGGCACTACTGCAGTTCGGAGTCTAGTAATACCGGAATGAACAGTGAAAACAGGATGAGTAGAAAAATCAGTACGATTTCAAATCCAAGAATTGATGTAACTTTTGATCGGTTGATCCAAAACCCGTTAAACTTTGAATGCACCATCCTATTGATGTCTGGAACCTATTCCAATCAATCAAAGAGATTGACATTAAAGTTTCGATCTTTTTCAAATTTAAAGGAAGTTTCACTAAAATCGGGTCAAAACTACAAACTTCAATCTGAGTTTGCCGTGGAGATTTGATGATTAAGATGATCTTACACGACCCCCCACATGTCACAGCAAGCAGGAACATTAAAGAAATAGCCCTTAAATGTGCAAGAACAAGATCTACCACGAAACTTTCTCTTTTCAAGCCTAAGATCGGTTTTTGCAAAAACTTTGGAGATCTTGTTAAGGTTTGCCTAGATGATTAGGATATGATCTATATAGGATCCATCTATCAATCATTTATCCTTGCAACACAAGATTAAGAAAGAAAGAAATTAAAGAGAGATAAAAAACTCAAGAAAGGAGGGAGACCAAAACTTGAGCCTAAACATGAGCATGAATTTGATTCTATTTCATCTTGAGAGGAATGGTTACAAAGCCACACTTCTAGGTAGCCAAAGCTCAAATGAGCATAAGTGTCAGGATCGAATATGTAAATTTGGACCCTCTATGTATATCGCACTAGTTCAAGATCACGCTATTGCACACAGACTCAACGTAGATGAATATCACAATCATACACAGCGGAAACATAATAAAAGACTTTATATATTAAATAAGATATAGTTGAATAACCTTAAGAGTCAGCCTTACACTTATTTGGCCTTGATGGATCTGAATCAAAGTAAATAAACAGTAGCAGAACGAAGAACGTCGGTGAGTCCTATCAATATGTCACAAGCATCTGACAAGGTTCAACTCCTAGATAATCGCCTCCTTGTAGAACTCCATCTCTTTCGAAGGTATAGACTTCTCCTCAATGGGTGATTTAGTTGTGACAAGGATGAGTACTTAAAACACTCAATAAGTTATGCATAGAATGCAAGTCTAGTATAAGTACATACAAGGCTTATTCCAAAAAATGACTGATGTGGTTATTTTGCAGTAGAGTAGCATTTACAAAAGAATACAATAAATAGTGCTACTGTCTTTATATATGATGATCAGATTTGTGTATTTTTTTAAAATTCTAAAAGTGCTACAGTCTTTATATATGCTCTTATTTTTTTTATTTTCTAGGGGAACTAAATGAAGTCTAACATTTATGAAAAGTTTGCTACATGATCCTCGGGAACTAATTATGATTCAATTAAAATTTCGGAGCATGATCAAGCTTGTATATTTTTATAAAAATCTGGCAGTGTCTCTATTCCTTTTAATTAATTGCTGTTTTTGATTTTCCATAAGCACTAAATGATTTCAATTTTTTAAAAATTTCTGTGAGTTTTAGAGATTAATTTATATTTTTTCAATTTGTTTGATTGATTTTTTTTAAATTTTCCTTTGGTGTGTCGAAAATTGAATAAAATCGTTCCAAAATCGAAAAATAGCTCAAAAATAAAAAAGCCCAAAAACGAAAATTTAAAATCGCTCAGAAATCAAACAAAACCGATCGAAAATCGGTGAAAATTGCTCTAATATTGATAAAATAGCTCGGTTTTTGTTTTTTCGCTGTTGTTTGGCCGCTGAGTTCGAAATTTTTGAATCCAAATTTCTTCGGTTTTTACCGATTTTGGACCGATTTTTGTCGATTTTTGAAATTTGAAAATCGGATTTTCGATTTTGTGAACCCTGGGAACAACTACCCATGTTATCTTCGTTTCGTTTTTGCAGCACAGAACAGAGGGTTTGGGTTATGTACTGACTGGACGTTGGGGTGGAAATCGAGCCAAATTCTCATTTTTTCGAGCTTTTTTCGAAATTGACACAGTTTGATTTAATATCATTTTATTTATAGTTTGGAAGTAATTTTAGAATTGAGCCAACGAGCCGAGTCAGGGCAAAATCCAATTTCATTCGAAATTGACTTATTTCAATGTTTAACTAATGAACGAGTGTAATTGGAGCAATTTTGAACCGAACCAACGAGTCCCACCAATGAGTTATTTTTCCACCCCTACCTGGACGGGATGTTCGCTTTTTTTACAAGGAAGTACATAATCGACACACACTTTAGTTCCTAGACCTTTAAGTTCATTTACAATGGGATTTAGTCTAGAAAACATATCATTAGCATTTTCCTGAGAAAGCATTTTGAACTGATCAAATTTTTCTCTGACAACAAAATATCTTTTCTCTTTTACATCAGAAGTACCCTCATGAATCTCTTGAAGAGTAGTCCATATATCATGAGTAGTAGAAAGATTGCTAACTCTATCAAAAATTTCAATGCTGAGACAAGAAAAGATAGCATTTCTAGCTTTAGCATCATATTACAAATTTCTTATTTCCCCAGGTGTAGGTTTTGAGGTTGTGTGTTGCCCTTCAGGTATGACACGTGGAGGCAAAGGTCTTTCTGTGACTCTCCACACATCATAACTTACGTCTTCAAGATAGCACCGCATTCTAATTTTTCAATAAGCATAATTTGTGCCATCAAAAATAGGAGCCCTTCCTACACTTACTATAGCTGATCCTATTCCCTCGGCCATTTACCCAAGCTGTTAAGCTTTAAAATGGGTAACCTTGCTCTGATACCACTTGAAAGTATCAAGTTGGCCTAGAGGAGGAGTGAATAGGCAACTTTTAAAAACTTTTAATTCGTTAGAAAAACTTTTCTCAATAAATAATTAGCAACATAAAACAATTAGAATAGGGATTCAGCACAACTCAGTTTCAGTAAGATCAGTACTGTGAAGAAGAATTTGAATGAAAACTGACAATAAGATGAACACACAAGGATAAACCAATATCAGGACGACTCTAGGATTTTTCACCGAGGTTCAGAGACAAATCTCCTACGTCCCCGTTAGAACACTTCTTCAGAAGTATTGCTCCACCAAATAGCCAATCTCAACGGCTTTTGGTTTTTCACTAGCTTAACTCTTCCACCACTCCGGTGAGGTGAGTCTCAACCTTTCACAGCAATAGTGGCCTTTCACAATCCCTTTTGGATAGGTCGCACTAATAACTTTTCCAACCGTCTAGGAACAGCTAGTTCCAAGAGTAATGGACTATCCATAAGCCCTGTCTTCTTGGTTCAGTAGCTAGATGCTAACTAGACTCAGCTTGGAGCAAGAACTCTAAATGTTCAGAATGAGTGTTTGTGGTTTCTGAGTTGAAGCTCAAACTCTTTGATGGAATGAAAGCTCAGGAATGCTAAAGATCAAAGAGATGTAAATGATTTGAAAGATGTCAACGGTATTCAGAATGTCAAAGATGTGTATGTGCAAAGTCTCCCCTTTCTAGTGAACTCAAGCACTGTATATATAGAGCTTGAACATAAAGAACCGTTGTATCTGCCATTTGCCCGTTGGGTGTGTTAGGATGAACGAAACAGGTCAACTATGGAGTCACGGGCTGCCCCTTTTATAAGTATTTTAAGATGTATGAGTCATATCGGACTGATATGATGAAACATATGCACGCGCCGGACTGAAAATGTTAGTCGGGTACACAAGAGTGGAGAAGTTTTATTGTACCCAGTGTAACCCATTTGCGCCGGACCGACAAAACCGGTCCGTCGTATACATGTACTGGTAAAAGTAAGTTTGTGCCGGACCGACAATATTGGCCTGGCGTACACATGCTTTGTTCTATTTGGATACCGGCAAAACAGTGTTTGTGCCGGACTAAAAAAGTTAGTCCGGCGTAGAAGGGAAAACAACTGGTTTTACCAGAGAGAATCACGTTTGCGCCGGACCGAAAAAGTTGGTCCGGCATACACTTAGAATTTGGTCCGCCGTAAACGGCATGTTCTCGGTTAAGATTTGAGTAAAAAAATTCTTAACGCCAGACTAGAAATGATGGTCCGGAGTGAAAAGACAACAATCATCGAACTAAAAATAAGGCTAAATTTAGATCGGTCCGGAGTGAACGGTGTACGCTTGGTTGAAATAAATCAGAAAAGAGCTCTTAGCGCCGGACTAAAAAAATCGGTCCGGCGTACATGGTGTGCGCTCGGTTAGAACTTGAAACTTGATTTTTCAGCGTTGAATTAGAAATGATATTGGTCCGAAAAAGAACTCTTTTTGTCTAAGAGAAGGGAGATCTGGATTTTTGAATGAGAGATAAGAAATGTCCTATGCTCCAAGTAATCTTAATGATTTTTGCATATAAACCAAGATTATTACTTGTGTATAATCCCTCTTAATAGTACGGTCATTCTAGTTATATGGCTTGAATCAACTCCCAAGCAAAAACTAAGAATAAACACCTTAGTCTTGTTCTTCAAATATAGCTGTTGTTAGCTTATACTGAGTATGCTTCTTGATCATCAACACCAAAACCTACATAATAAGCATACCTAAAAAATAGGGGGCCTAGATGCTCTCAACATAACTTGTTGAGTGCTTGATATACTCACCCTTGCCACGACAAATATGTCAGTTGAAATTTTTATTTTCCCTATTTTTAAAGAAATTTTCCTCTCTTTTTGTTAAATTTCAGGGGTGTTTCTACATCGAAGAGTGTCGAATATCTAAATACAGGGTACGTGTGCACGCCCAGTTTACAAAGACCAAACTGTATATGCTCAGGAAAGCGTATAAGAACTCTGGATATCATGGGCCCAATTTCGATGGGATACGATATACATGGAGAAGATAGTATCATATTAGGAAGGACTTGATTGAGTTTCCTGTTACGAGGAAAGCCACCTCGAGTACGCCTGATAACTGAGAAATTGGATACACGGTGAAGATCACGCGTCGATAGGATATCCATCAGTTACGATCTGGGACTCCAAGATGGCTACGACTCGGATAAAGGCAGGGCTACTTCCACTATAAAAGGTCGGGGTAGGCGTCCTCGAGGAGGAGAGGATTTCTTCGGTGCCAAGCATCTCATAGTCGCATACTCAAGCATCTGCTTTAGCCTAGGGTTCATAATCTTTGTATTTAGGCTTGAGTGTTCCAATCTGTACTTCATACTCAATATACAAACATCCACCATATAGGAAGTAGAGTTTTACTTCTCCCGCGAGGCCCGAACCTGTCTACATCGTGTGTCTTCGACCCTGTGCTTAACTCTGCTCCACGAAGGTACTCGAAACATAAAGTTTATTATCGATTTCTGATCCTTCGACAAAGAGCTACATTACTTTAGTTTTTTTAAGAAAAATGGAAAAAATTATTTCCCCTAATTTTTTTGGAAAAATTCCCCGCTCTGTTAATATTGAATTACAGTATTTCTATGTTTAATTTTCTCTATTATTTTTAGTAAAATTTCCTCTCTTTGTTAACTTTTTAGGGATCGTTCATGGCATCACGCGGAATTTCATATACTACCTTTATTGAGAATTTTTTAAATAATATTATTTTTATCTAATTTTACAAAAATAATACGCCAAAATGGTGACAGAGACGTAGATTTGTAAAATTCTTTTTAGGTGTATTATTTTTGTAAAATTTGATAAAAATAATATTATTTAAAAAATTCTCTTTATTGACTTCCCGGCTTCCCAGACCCTCCACGTCGACAGCCGTGCGAAGAGGCCCTTGGTGAATTTCGGTTTTGCATTCGCGCCTAGCTGGAGGTCGCGGCTTCGAGCCCCTTGGTCGCATTTTTAGCCGCGCATGCGCCAGCGAAGATTTTTTTTGTCGCCCGCGCTAGCGAAGCACCAGCAACTACAGCAAGGTCGCGCAGCACCGAAGGGTACCTCATAGCTCCAACATGGAGCTCTCCTTCCTCTCCGTGAGTCCCTCACCCCGCGTCGTCTCTCCCCTACTCGCACTTCTTGCTCTCCTTCGCCTAGGTTGCGCCGCCGACCGCTCCTCTCACCCTCGCCCTTCCATTTCCCACTCACCCTCTCGGGTTCCCTCGAACCCCTCAGGTGCTCCATCCCCTTCACCTGTTGTATCCAGTGAATTCCATACCGTGAAGAGAGGGTGGGGGAACAGATTCCATCAGGGTCGGCGGTAAGGACGATCGGATTTGGCAAATCCCGTACCATGAAGAGAGCATGGGGAACGAATCCCGTCACGGCCGGCGGCGACGGCGACCGGATTCGGCGAACACCAACTACTGCTGCATCCTGCCACCGCACCGTTCCTTAGGTAGCCTCCTCCCTTCGCATGCATCGCCTGCCCCGTCGGCTCCATTTGTGGAGACCAGAATCCCAAGCCAATAGAGAGCGATGAGGAGCCTCCCGTCAAGGAGAGCTGCGGCGATTGCGCCTTCCTCTGCGCCCTACCTGCACACACGACGGTGCGGGTTTCCCTTCCTCTCTTCAGAATTGCATTATTGTGACGTGTAGCCTGTTCTAGTTGGTTATTGCGTTTTGGGACATCTCCGACATGTTATATCGTCACTACGAATAATTATCTTCGGTAGTTGTGATGACCTCTTATGGTGATTCTCCGATTTCGCAGGCAATTAGCGGGATCTCTCTTCCATTGGGGTCCAACAGGCTCTACTCCGGCAGCGCCGACGGCTCTGTTGGCGGGTGGGACTGCAACTCTAGCAAGGTAGCTGGGGTCCCCACTTTCCGCATTCCCCTCACACTCTTTATACACGATTCAACTTGGGGTTGCATCTGTGTCAACTCCTCCATTGCCTGTGATGGTTGATGTGCTGCCCACATGATCAATTGGGGAGTTCATTTGCTTGCTTGTGGTGGTCGATGTGTTGTTGGTTTAATTCGGGTTGTTCTTTGCATGTCTGCAATAATCGACATGTTGGACTGATTGTTGTCAGGGGTTCTTCACATGTTCGTGGTGATCGGTGTGCCCTGGATCAGTTTGAGAGGCTATCAGGCTGGTTGACTAGCAAGCATAAGCCTCTCAGGGATTACAATTCTTGTCTCATTGGCCGATGATCATACATTTTTGTAAGAAAGATTAGTAGTGACAAACAAGAGCAAAGTAAACAAAAGGGAAAAGAAACAGATAGAGAGACGAGCATTTTTTGAAAAGAGAAGATTCAAAATATAGGAGGAAATCGAAAAAAAGATTGTTGTCTACTAGACAAAAAAGAGAGAAAACAATTCTAATCTGTTTATGATATTGCCTGTTCGTTCTTAATTTCCCTTCAATATTGCACTGCTAGAGTACCCATGCCCGTGGGTATTTGCTAGAATTCCAAAATACGCGGAGGTAATATTCTGATTTCCTTGATTCTAATGGGAATATATGTCCACTTTGTATTACCATATGCTGTGGTTTTAAGTGCTGAACTGTTGACCTTGATTGGTAAAATGACTTGTGCGTGCAGAACACACAGATAGGAACAAAAACTAAGTCTCCAAGGGCTTTCTGAGCTGGTTCGTTCTGTGATTACCAATAATGAGATGCTATTTACTGCCACAGGGGATGGTCGCACCATGCCTTGGAACTTTCCCACTAAGGAGGTCAGCTTTGAACTGGTGGCAACCCTTGGTGGCCATGAACGTCCTGTGATTTTGCTTTCTATCTCAGCAACAAGTCTTAACTCTGGTTCACTCGACAAAACCATCAAAGTATGAAATCACGGCAAAACTTCTACTTATTTATATTAATTACTAAATATTATGTTTATATCTGACATATTCTTGCTATTTATCAGTTATGGGCTTAAAACTCTGCAATGTGTTCAAACACTCTTTGAGCATAAAGCTTCTGTAACATCCGTGCTATATTATGTTTATATCTGACATATTCTTGCTATTTATCAAGTATGTGGCCTTAAAACTTTGCTATGCATTCAAACACTCTCTCTGTAACATCCGTGCTTTGTTGGGATCAAAAAATTACTATCTTGCTCTCTGGACAAAACCATAAAGGTCTAGCATGCTTCAAAGTCTGGGAACCTTGAAAAGATATATAGCCATGCCGAGGAGCATGTAAATTCCGCACTCGTGCTTTCTCTGTAGCAGTAACTGTACCATTGTTATTTGCTCAAAGCTTAATTGAAATTTATACAGTTAATTTAGTGCTTCCTCACTAATATTGCTGTCTCCTGTTATAGCTGGATTATTTGTGAGGAATATTGTTCCTATTGCCTTCACTGACTACACAAGAAGAGCAGAAGAGAGTGTTGTATTCAGGTTTGCCTAATTATTCCTAAATGTGCATACCAATTATTGGGGCCATTTGCGTACAATCCTGCCCCTAAGTGTTTTTGTTTTGTTTTGTTGATGCTTATGTTATTTGCTATGTTAATAGAAGTTGCGACCACACGAATGTGTAGTCTGATTTCCATTATCTTATAGAAGAGCATTTGATGAGTACGTCCTGTACTATTCCTTGGCCAGTTGATGGATATCATGCCAAGTAGGCAAACTGGACGATGCCTTTCTTTCCTGGATTAGTGCTTCTTCAATGCGGAAAAAGGATTTGTATTGCACGTGTACAGCCTAACAGTGGCTCCTACTTATTGACGTTCAATTTTTCTTTAGTAACATAGTCCGTTAAGTTATCGGATGGTATGTCATTCTATTAACTAATGTGCCTTAGCCCTTCTTGGTCAACCAATCTTAAGGTGCGCACCACATAAATACCTTCGAATTGGCAACACCAATATATTTGATATATAGTATTACTTAACTTTACAAGAATAGTTGTTTCCACATAATTAGTTACATAACTACAATTTGTGCAACTTATTATTACTAACTACACATATTTTCCAATAATACCATATAAGAACAATATGGTAACTAACAAGGCATCTAATAGTTATTATATGCGGAGCAAAGAAAAACAAGAGAAGGGAGAGCATTCAATCTAATGGTTAGGTCCAAAAAGCACGTACGTAAGCCCTCGGTTATACCCACTGATTATAAAATTAACCTGCTACAATGTGTGTATATGTATATATATCTTAACTACAATATACACTGTTAGTGCCCTTCAATAAAACTCCTATCGCTAGTACATGGGCTGCGGAATGTTTTCCTTTTCAATAATTACACAAGGATCTAAGAACAGCTCCGCGATTTGCTTCTTTTTCTCATCACAAGGTGCACCAAGGCCATCTCCACCCTGGTAAATACAGTGCGAGATGCGTGCTAAATTCAGGCAAGCAATGGCAAATGATTTGGAGTACTGGCGATGTTGGAATGCATCCTCATTTATCAATTTCCATGTCTCAATGGTGTGTTCGTGCATAGCCACACGAGATTCCTGCTCATTTGCACCGTACTCAAACATGTATATAGCAATGGAAGAAGGTGCATCCCCTCTCTGCAGCTCTTCCTGCATATATTTACCCCCAAAAATGAAATATAAAACACCATATATAAGGATACTCAACATCCACACTAAAATGCGGTGTATTGAAGAACATGAAAATAAATGCTCTGATTACCGAGTGAGTGGCGGAGTCATTGCGGAGTCGGAAAATTCTTGAAGCAGATTGAACTAATCTCGGGTAGCTCTCAAGTTCTTGAAGAGACTTTGTGCTAATTTTTTCTTTGAGCATGGGAAAAGCATGGAGCAACAGGAGTGGCCCAGAGGATGACATCCATCCGTTGTTCAGATACTCATTTAGGGCAGGTCTATGGTTCCCATAGTGCCATTTTGCCTCCACCAAGAATGCTTTGCAAAGGTCATGCCACTGCGATATATTTTGTACATCATATTAGAGATTATTAGATGTATAATCACTACTCGATCCATTGGTGCTACAAGGTGTCATAGGAGTTTAGGATTTTACCCCTTTATGAAAAAGATGATGGGCTCTACAACCTTGTTCCTTAAGCACATGATCAGCCATCTCATTCGACGTGTTGATGATAGTGCAATATATCGGTCGCATATATTCAGGAAGAATTTCACTCGCATTAACATCCCATCTGAAAAGAAACATTTCAATGTAAAAAAGAATTCAGTTGCTAATACTTATTGTGGATTCTCAACCAACAAGCTGTAGAAGAAAACATTTGTATGATTGCGCAATCATGCTTAATTCCTTACCTTCCAATGGCTTCGGTGAAGAGAACAAGTTCATCTAAAGTCCCATAGACATCATAAACATCATCCAGGTGCACTACGAGAGCAAAAGCTTTGGTAAGCGCTTCCCGACATTTTCCAAGATTTGGTTCCCACATGATGCCATTTGCAAAGTGGAAGCACTCTATCAAACGATCCCTCGCGAACGTCAGTTTTTCACCAAGAGCAACGTCCTTCCACCAACTGCAGGTTACAAATGAACCAGGAGTTGATTGCTTTTGCATGTCTCGTTGAAATTGAAATAACTGCGAGCTTACTAGCTATTTCCTTCAATCTATATACCTTACCTTGTTAGTGCTGCAAGTTCTTCCTTGTGCATATTTTGCACATTATTGAAGTCCTGCTTGGCGAATTCAACGATAAAGGGATCTGAACTGGTGCCTCTTCCATAGTGATCGATGAACCATCTGGCTTCCAGCCTCGGAGCCCTCCAATGCAATGGAAGCTCTAACGAGTGAGCCACATTGGACCTCGTGTGAGGATCCATGGATGGCGCAAGATCCCTTAAAGCATTAGCAGAAAATATTCTTGCTTCATCCAAGATATCTTCACCTCCAAATGCAAGATAAGAAGCTTCGTAGAGCGAGAGAAGCCCCTCAATGTCCTTTTGAAGTGCTGCCCTGAAGCCACTCCGTCCATCCTTGAGGCTGCTCAGAGTGTCTACTTTGACATGCCATGAACAACTAGGTTAGAGACTTTTCCTAAGGTTTGTTGATGGTGAACTACAAAAATTAGTAGTGTAAATATAATCAATCTCTCTGCTTTATGCTGTACACAAAGCTATCCGTATGGCCAGTTATGCATAGTGTTTGCAATAAGATATCCAAGTAAATAACTAAATAAGTAGAATTTCCAGGTGGTATATCTTGTTGCTAGCTATACGTATTTAGAAAAATACTTTTATTTCAGCATTTCACTTCTCATTTAAGAAGATCAGGCAGCTTACACGAACTATATTAGAACAGCTTATCTCAGTGGAAAATATATACAACGGTTTATCTGAAAAAACTACATATAGAACAATCGGATAGAAAACCACAGAGAATTGTATTTGCGTAATAAATGACAGAAACTATTTTCATTCTCTTTCTCAATAGTAAAACTTTTTTCTTTGGACGATATTTAAGAAATATATGTGAATGTGAGAAGATGATAGATTTGCTAATCGATGACAAGGCATGTCAAAATCTATAAAGGTGCTTCAGGCAAAGGGACAGAAAAGTCTGAATGAGGTTTTCCTTTTCACCAATATTTATTTGAAAGCGATTGGTGCCTATATGATAGACAAATGACAATGACAAGTAGTTCTTTTCATATTTAACGAAACTATTACAATACTTTTTGGAAAATGTCAAGAATTACGTTTGTGTAAATAACAAAAAATATAGAGAAAGCAGGTGCACATATTTTTTCACTATTAAACTAATTTAACATGGTATTGGTGAAAACAAAAAACAACTAGATGCCATATTGTTAAATTTTCCAAATAAAATTCCAGAAGTATAAGTGCCTTGGTTCGCCATTTACTAAAACAACCTCTTACAGTGTATTGTCACAAACTATTAATTGTCCATTTTCTTGCGAGACTAAGCCAAAAAGGGAAACAGAGCAAACAATAACAATATTAATCCGAAACGACAAGCTAATTCGCACTACCTGAGGGGGCACCAAAACCATTTTCCCTGAGCAATCTGAATCTTAAGGCCATAGAAGCAGCATCATTCATGGCACTGTCCTTTAAGATGGAGGTAAGGATGTCACTGATCTCTTCCTCGTAGTGGTAGGAGATACCAAGTCGTTGGATGGCGTCAATGAGCCTAAGCTTAGCAGACGATTCTGCTTTGCTGATCATCAGATCCCTTACGCTAGCCTTCATTTTATCAAAAACAGAAGGGTCGGCCTGCACGGAGAGCTATTATTTAGCTTTCCTAGTTGATATATACAGAGATAATTGATCATTTGCTCCGTTTTAGTTACTGCAATTGATCATTTGCTCTGTTTGTCTCACTGATATGTAGTCCTATAGCCTGCATGCGTCAGTGAGACATCACGAGGCAAACGATTAATGACACAAATAAATAAAGACAAATCATCCTTTATTCTCTCTCTACACACACACACGTATATATACACACACACCTTCTACTCTTGAGAGCAGTTACTTTCACATCAGATATACCACCTAAATGAACTTAAAATACTCCTTTATAATTTTTGGTACACTCATACACTAATTATAAGATACTCCAATATGAGCCATATGAAAAAATTACATAGGAGTCCATAGTTTTTAGTGTATTTTGCAAATACTTTCATATACACACATTAAAAAGAGCATGTCTAAAAAAAAATATATACCACGTAGATAGTCTTATATACTTGTATACTACACGTACATACCCTTCGTTTTGCAAGATACTCCCAATGTTATGAGATATGACATAGGAAGTAATTACTCTCAGGAGTAAAAAAAGGCTTTATATATATACACACACAACTAATTTCGATTTCACGGCCCTGGCTGGTTTCTAGTAGTTTTCCAGTTGGTTTAATTTGTCCCTCTTTTTTTATGTGAGTTTTCTCCAAATTTTTGTTTCCTGGGTCTTTCTGACCTTTACATCTGTGATTAATTCAATATTGACAAAACACCCCCAATATTTGTTGCTACTTTCTTATACGTTATCGATATCTTATATTCAGTTAATCAATCCTTACATGGCATATATATAGAAGAAATACAGAAAAATCCTAGAAAAGGACATAAAAGCTTCAAAATATAGTTCTCATTAATTACGTTCATTAGATTTACTAATTTTAAAATTAAAATTATTATTTTTATTGTTCTTATAATTATTTTCCATTTATGTTCAAGATCTTCATGGTGTTTCCACTTTTTGACTTAGTATAATTCATAGATCATTGTAAAAGGATATAAAACAAAAGCTAAGTTAGTTACCCCATTTGAATCTGAGAGTTTGCGTGTGAACTTTGAAGGACTTGTACAGCTATGTACTAGAAATTTCACGTGTTCTAAACAAGGCCCGCATAAAGAATTGGAACCATCCATTAAAATATCCCAAGCTAATTAGCAATAATCATCAAATCGAATCACCAGAGATCTTGATTTAAAATATTTTTACTCACTACTTACTTTCATTAAATTTACTCATTTTAAAATAATTATTATTTTCTATTATTTATACAAGTTTTTGTCAAGCCTCACGCCATGTACCGTTGTGAAAGAGCGTAATTAATTAACCACTAGCAAAATGTAAGTGTAGTCAATTTATATAGGACCTCACTGTACCAAAACTTGAAAGCAGGATAAATTGTAAAAATTTAATGAATCGTACCTACACTGAAAAGTTAGAGAAAGAAGTGGTTCTATCTCTGAAAATTTCCATACATATATAAAGAAAGGAATAACCATGCAATGAATCAAGTGTTTCATGCATCGAGTCAAGTCAGACCACATGGCCGCTAGAATTAATGAAATTTAGGCAAGCCTAGAAACCAAATCATATTTTGTTGATCCATTCAATAAACTTAGATAACTTAGTGATATTATGATTTTTGTGTATGATTTTTGTATTTACTTTCTTGTGTGGCATTAGCGTATGGTCATTATCTCTGGCACAACACGTCTTCGTTAGCCCAACTAACAATAACTGATCAGTGGAACATTAGTTGAAATATTTTTAAAATAAATAGGTAGGACTTAATTATGAAATTTGAAAGAATTAGGATTTGTGTAGCTAAAGCTAAGCTAATTAAGGTCCCATTTCGAGAGTTGAGGTTTAAACTTAATTTAAAATAATTGTGCTGTTTTTTAAATTAAAACGTTCTAAACAAGGCCTGCAAAAAAATAACTGGAACCATTTATATAGTTCCAAGCTAATAATAATTAGCAACAATGAGTCAAATAAAATCACCATATCTTGGCCTTGGCCACCACCCCTCAACGACTGGAGAGAGTCGTAGTCCCAAGAATTGGGCTGGTAGTTCGCCGACCGGCGCCCCAGCTTTTTAGACGCCGTCATACACACCCGCATCGCCGGCGACGACCAGTTGCATGTAGCCATGGCCATCGACACTAGCTACCCCTATTCCTTGTGTGCTATCACTCTTGACCTTGCAGGTAATAGTAGGATATCGTGCGTATTTATAGGCCAAAAGCATCAGGTATGGTGGTGAGATCTTCCGGACGCTAATTAATGCCTGTGAACACCTCACAACACTACAGTCCAATGAGATCCTTCTGGTACATGGTAGTCCAACACAAACATATTTCTGATCATCAATTCTCTAGGGACTTTTTTCATCGCTCAGGTACATCATGATGCATCTCTCGAGTAAGTGATGAGTCCATGCCCGGTGTGGCTGCAAACCTGACGAGCTATCTTTCTCAGCTGAATGGACCATACGATGTTTCAGGAGGTTGGCAGAGATACGAGGGAAACTGGAATTTTTTTTTAAAATAATATATATTTTTATTCAAATTGCAAAAATATACCACGATATCAAAAAATTGCAAAAATATACCCTTGTTGCCCTTTGAACGGGCGACAGGTGCAACTAAGGCCTCTGTCGCCCTTTGGTAGGGCGATTTTGGCACTTGTCGCCCTTTGAATAGGCGACATGTCCCCTCTCCTGTAGTCAGTTTCTAAAGAAAATTATAACTTTTTCATATGATCCCGGATGGAGATGAACTTTATATGAAAATTGTAGCTCTCGACGAGATCTACAACTTTTATGTATAATTTTTGGTAGTCCAAATGGATTCAAATGAAAAAAATTTATATACCAAAGTTGTAGATCTCGTCGAGAGCTACAATTTTCATATAAAGTTCATATCCATCCGAGATCATATGAAAAAGTTATGATTTTCTTTAGAAACTAGCTACAGGAAAGGGGACATGTCGCCCATTCAAAGGGCGACAAGTCCAAAATCGCCCTACCAAAAGGCGACAGAGGTATATTTTTGCAATTTTTTGAGATCGTGGTATATTTTTGCAATTTGAATAAAAATATATATTATTTTTAAAAAAAGTTCAGGGAAACTGTGGTTCGAGCCCCGTCATAATATGCCGGGTCGCGTGGTCTCAGCTTCAGCTTCCAGAGGCTTCACCGTATCGTACGTCTATTTTGTCTTGTCCACACACCTCCATTGTCACAGGATGTGTTCAAGATTCGTCACGGATCTTGAAAGGTGTTTTTTTTTTCTTTATTTCATAAATATCATGCACCCTTTTGCCCTGTAGAAATCACTTAATTGTCACCACAAATTTACCAGCTAGCTACATACCAGAGGCAACATCTCTAGTAATTGGTGGCAACAGCGACCGATAACAAATTTAGGCTATGTTTGGCAAAGTTTTAGATCTCAGTTCCATCTAAGATCTAGAGTTTGTAGGATTAAATAAAGTGAATTAAGTTTATATTTTTAGTTTAAAATGTAAAGAAGATGATCCACCTAAACACTCTTAATTGATCCACAGCTCCAGCTCTATAAATTTTTGGAGTAGGAATATTCTGCTCCACTATCTTCACGGATTTGGTGCAATTAGAGCTGTGCTAAACACCCCATTAGTGCTCAATCACTACTACACAAATATACATCACAATTGGTTCTTTTTTATCATCACAATCGATTCTGGTGGCGACACAAAGTCATGAGATAGAGATGAGGCGGCGCTATTACAGTCGGTTCTCGCCCGATAGAGATGAGGCGGTCATCTCTATCGGTTCTTTATAAGAAGCGATAGAGATGATGGTATTATCTCTATCGGTTTTTTTGTAAAAAGCGATAGAGATGAAGAATCATCTCTATCGCTTCTTATAAAAGAACCGATAGAGATGAGGATCTTATCTTTATCGGTTTCTATAAAAAACCGATAGAGATGATATTCTCATCTCTATCGCTTCTTACAAAGAACCGATAGAGGTGAGTCCATCATCCCTATCGCTTCTTAGAAAGAACCGATAGAGGTGAGTCCATCATCCCTATCGCTTCTTGCAAAGAACTGATAGAGATAACCGCCACATCTCTATCATTTTCTTGTGGGAACCGACAGAGATGAAGGGGTGTGGTGTGCTATTTTCTAATTCACCCTCCAATCAGCATATATTTCACACAATATGCACATATCACATTCACACAGAAATTACAGACAACATATCACATTCAAAGAGCACGAACACTTTGTTACAACAAACACATATCACATTCGTTAACAAAATAGAACGCAAACATGTTTGACCATAAGTACACATGCAATCGCATTCAGATATTTAATATTGTTCACATATGGTCTAGTAGGAGCTTTCGGGATCTCTAAACCGTCCGTCCTCCGACAAGCATTCTATCCAGTACCACTGGCATAAGTGGTCTCGTATCTTATTGAGTGCAGTGCGTCTACACTCTTCTGGGGGATATTGGTATGCTGCAAAATAGAAACGAATGCTCTAATTTAAGTTTTCAAATTTCTATGTGAAAGGCTAATTGTATTATTATGCATGTACATATACCTTAGGGAAACGGTCTGAGCTGGCAATCAAGATCACCATGTGTTGCATGATGTGCAAACCATAGAGGTCATCGCTGCCCTGTTGATGACACTGTGAAGAAAGAAAAATAAATTAAGAGACGAAGAAAATATGTCGGAAAATCTAAATCTTATATATGGTAACCACTTGTACCTTGAAGCGGACATACTCCAGCTTGGATCCCTTTTTGTCATCGTGTGTCCCTCCAGCTTCGACGTATTCCTTGAAAATCCTATTATACATTGGAGAGATGCCGTTGAGTAAAAAAATAATGAACGTAGTTAAATATAGAAAATGTTAGATAAGAGTAGTGCACTTACTGCTGTTAGTGTTATGCCCTTGAGGCAATCATTTAGATGATTGTAACGTGACTATGTTTATGAATAATAATATGATTATTGGTCCAATGAATGTATATCATTGTATTGATCAACAAGTATGTGACTTGCTTATGAAGCTCTTTACTTATTGATATAATTCGATAAATATCTCTGATCGGATATCATCGTATAGGACAACAATGAATAGATCAGCACATGTAGTGATCGATGATCATGCTTCATAGATCATGGGATATGGAGATATCATCTATACATTGTGGATGCATGTTGAAGAACATGGGTTAGATAGACCCGCCATAGGACACTGCGAGAATGTTACATTCTTATGTGTCATCAGTGTATCTAATACATAGTAGATGTATGATCCTTAGACCTGAGATTGTCATATTCCCTACATGTGTAATAGTTTTCCTTGGGGCTATCAAACACTAATTCCTAACAGGATAGTTATAAAGGTAGCTTTCATGTTTACTATGAAACGTGCAGAGGGAAGTGAGCAGTCAAGATGGAATTTGCCACTCCAATGAAACGGAGATATATGACAAGGCCACTCGTGTGATATGATTAAGGAAGTGCATGGCCATGCCGTGATTGAGGAGTCAATCACAACTTATTAATATATCACGGATACGAGAGATGGATTGAATCATCAAAGGATGACATGCTTCTCGCCTTAAGTTCATTCTTCATATACTTGGCAAAGGGATTATTACATGAGTACTTTTGATAGGTTCTGTCCGATTTGATCATAGTATGTTTGGGAGTTGGCATGCTTTGTAAGGAGCCGCTACCAACTATTGGATTGAAAAGGAGTTTTTCGAATCCATGTCCAAACGTACGTGAACCTGCAGGGTCACACACTTAATGGGCTGGGACGCATTAATTTGGATTGGATCCGTAATTAATGGACCTCGTGGGCAAAGCACACTAATGGGCCCTGGTTTAGGGTTTCATCTCATGGCTATATAAGGAATGGAGGAGGGTGGGCGCAGTGGGTGCTTTCCACGGTTTAGAAGTGTTTCACCCGAAGCCCTAGCCTCCTCTTCTTGCTGCCCCTGCCAAGCGACCAGGTGCTTGCACACCAACGCACGGCGTTCCATCCCTGGACGTGTGGACTACTGCGGTGACGCTGCTGCGACTGCGGCGTGGGAGGACGATCCACGACGAGGCGAGGACGATCCACTCCATCGACGCAACGACTGCGGCGAGGACGATCCACTACATCGACGCGCGAAGGATCCCGCAACTGCGCGTCTAGTGGTAATCTAATCTATTATCCCCTTCTTGCGAGTAGCTTTCTGGTTATGCGGTAGATTTTTCTTGTGCTAGCGTAGCATACCGCGTTTCTCTTCAACTGCTCCAAAGGAGGCTTGATCGCGTAGGCCATCGGGCTCTTCTCAATCGAATTAAAAGTGTACACTTTGTTGTCACTCTGAAGGAGCACAAGTAGAACCCAATGGTTGCTTATTAAATGGTATGCATCGAAGAAAATAAATTCACATACGGCTTCAGTGCATAGAAGTAATTGAACGGTGAAGTAGTACTTACTCTTCGTGGTACGGGAGTAGATTGAAGTCCTTCTTCAACTCAGCTTGCAATGCCCTCTTAATGTAGGAGGCAGCCCATTTCGGTTGAAGCCTAGCCATCGTTGCGGACATAAGCTCAGGGTCGACGAACCCAACTAGTTGTTGATTCATCACGACTCGCTGCCTCATTGCCCTGCAACTCGTATTGAATGTAAAAAAGCGTAATGCAAAATCCTATGGGAGTCAGAAGGTCATGCAACGTGGTGCGATACTCATAGCGTCCAGGATCGTACAGTGGAAATATCGATGGCTATCAATTGGTACAGACGGAACAGATCCTCAAAACTAACTGGGAATATCCCATCCTCCTCGCAGTGGAAATGTCCCTTTCTGTATCTAACATTGAAGTCGACACACCGCTCTCTCTCTTTCACTTTGTCAACGTACCATCCATGGAGCTGTCGAGTCCATATGCCTAAAGCATTCAATTTGCTGGAAGGCAGAAGGGGCTTTCCATGTACGTAGGCCTTAAATTCATAAGGCTTCTCTATGGCCTGTGCCGGCTCTCCTTTCTAGGCTGAAGGAGTCTCCGAGGCCAGGGCAGTGGGCTTTTCATGTACTCGAGGGGGCGCTGTGGCCTTTGTGAGCCTTGCCTTTTTAGTAGAGGCCTCCAGTGGTTCTATGATTGTCGTGCTAGTCCTTTTATGCACCAGCTCTGTACTTTGTGCAGGACTCGTCATGGTCGTGGGAGCAGGCGCAGGTGCAGTAGGAACCTACAAAGCACGCGCATAATTAAGTAACTTGTTGCAATACTACTGGAATGGTACAGAAGATGCGACGTTTTTTACCTTGACCAATACGCTGCTTGTCGTGGGCCACTTGATGAATGACATCAGCGCTTGCCCGAGAGTGGTGATGTCTTCGTTGGGGGGAACTCGAGCACATGTGATAAAAAGGTTTTGTGGACGTAGTCCACCTGGACCCTCATGTAGCCATTCCCCAAAGGCTAACCATGTATTGTGTCGGTCTCCTTGCATTTAAATGCAATCCCGCGTGCAGCCTCAATAGGAAATCCGTCTTTCGTCAGGGTGAGCTGGCACTTGGTAGGCGCCTGCAAAAAGTGCGCAAATTGAGAGAAAACATATGAAGTTACCCTCGCACCTTTAAGTTAAGCAAAATTAATTATTACCTTCAGCTAGGGACCGGACTTATCATTTTTGCAACCGCGGCTACTTGGTGGGGGCACATGTTTCTCTACGGTAGGCGGGGGTATCTGGCTCTGACTCTGGGAGATCATCACCATCATCTCGGCCCTCAGGCGCTCCTCATGTGCCATCATGTCCACCCTCATCTCCTCCTCACGTGCCGTCATCCCCCCCCTCATCTCCTCCTCACGTGCCATCAACTCCCCCCTCATCTCCTCCTTGATCTACTCCCTCAGATGCTCCCTGAGCGTGTCCTTGAGGCACTCCGCGCGTGCCTCCCACGATCTTGATCTGCTACTCCCAGCGTCATCTTGGAAGTAGGACTTCTTTGTATGCCCCGCCTCTGCGGAAAGTACCCGGCCCTTATGGTCGGGCTTCCCGATCGTAGAAGACAGTATGTCATTTGACCCTTGGCTAAGAAAGGTCCCCTGCTCTTTCCTCTGTGATACCTCCTACTGCAAGAAGCGAGTACGAATTAGATCTAAAATACGACAAGAATGGTTGACTGCAATGTACTAAATTTGATATCTTACGATGGTGGAGACGACTTGCGCGGTAACGGGGTTTGTTACTACCAGTTGCCCGTCCGCGGTTTTCTTTATCCTCGCTAATACCCAGTCACGTGCCCGCTCCTCACATATGTGTGAGTAAGGCATCGCTGTCCCAGAGTTCGCGCATTCCTCGGCTAGTCACGCCTATTTTGCTTTCTTCCCTTCGTAGTCGCCTGAACCGAGGTGGTGCGCATGCGTGTTCTGCCTCTGGGTAGCAACGTTCTTCTGTCTCAGCTCCTTCGCCTCGGGCGCCCTCTTGATCCTCCTGAACTCCTCCCAAACATCGGGAGTCACGAACGGATACCTCTCGAGCAAGCAGTCTGACCTTTCAAAGACGTACTCACTGTGCATGTAGACCCTGAAGTGCCTCAGAGCCACACCCATCCACTTCAAGGCGTACCGCCTGGCATTGTTTTCGCCTCCTCTTCTATATTCCATTTGCCCTTAACCTCGTCCCACAACCGGTTCTTCTGCTCGGCGCTGACCTCCTTTCTCTAATCCTTAACCGTTATGGGTAGTCTCTCCCTCGCCAATTGGCCGAGGAATGAGCGGTATCGCCCCTTGTACTTGGGAGGACCCGTGCAAACCCCCGTGGCACTGAAGTGGAGAACCTGCGGTGTTCTCCCTGTTGCCCCTTTGTTCGGTCCTCAGGCCTTCCTCACCTTACTCGGCCCCTCGATCGTTGGAACTTGGCTCGGCTCGACACATGGAATTTGGCTTGGCTCGACACTTGGAAGTTGGCTCGGCCCCACAGGAGCACCGTCTACTCTGTCTAGCGATGAGCCGATGCTCTCTAATTGCGACATTTTGAGTTTCCTTATCTGACATGGTCATATATTTGACATGAGAGAAAGCAATTCGTAGCTATTATGTGAACTTGACAATATATTATGTAAATCAACAGCTGAATATTGCAGTAGAGTAACAGATGAATGAATGATCTTCAAGAAAAGTCTATCTGTTGACTTTTACTCCATACGTACGAACGATTACTCTTAATCTCTAAATAGGTTTGGTCCTAATCCCATTCGAGGATATGTGGTTTGGGCAAGTTCCTAAGCCGTTGTACAACTCCAGAGAAAATTTCGGCAGCATCTCCCCGTAGTTCTCCAGATACACATCTCGACAACTGGTCAAGAGGAGTGTGTATCCGGAGAACACTAGGGAGACGCTACCGAAATCCACTCTGTGAGTTGTACAACAACTCAGGAACTTGCAAGAACCACATATCCTCGAATCAAATAAAATATGGACAATTGAGATCGCTTACTTATAAATATGTCATTCTGGCATATTTATAAATAAGCACTCTCGAACGGGAGACGTAGGTTACGCAACCTAAACTCTAACATATGCTGAGATGAAATTGAAAAATGATATGCAATTATAATTGAAATAACTATCTCAACTAACAGAGTCTAAAGTTGCATAATAATATGACGAGTACAGAAGCACATATGACAAAATAATGAAAAAGGCATCGTAACATACATGAAAACAGGATGATTTTCATGCTAGAACAAGTGTTAGGACTACTAGTGTATAAATTTGGTACTAACAAATCCAAATATGCCAAGTATATTCCACTTGTCCAATGTATGTCACCCTTTTATAAATATCTTTTGAGTTAATTTGTTTACATGGCAGACACAGACTTCATTGTGTGGTCTAGTTGCAGTTGTCTGGGTGAATACACTCAAATAGTCATCGCAATTGACATTTCCCATGATCATTGCAAAATTTTAAACAACAGGTACATGGAAGGAATTCACATTTTTTACCTTACAAAATCAAACATGAATAACTCCACGTCCTCTAGGATCTCTAAATGATTGGGGGTCAAACTTGAACCAAGTTATTGATGTTTTCACAACTATATAAGAAACAACGTTACTTTGGGGGTCGCATAATAGAACTTCAGACAAGCAGATGGTGCCTACCAGCAACATAGGTACAAAACTAAGAGGTGTGACATGCTTACATCCTGGAAATTACCTCCACGCAGGATTATCCTTTTCCCTTGATGAATGATTAATCATGGCATCTGGTGTACATTCTTAATAACAACTGAACTTTTCGACAAACCAGAGTAAATTCCTGATCATTTCCAAGGAAAATCTGCATTAGAACATATTAAGCTGCCCACTGAGCAATGATAGGTATAAAACGATCTAGAAAGAGAGTAATGATGACTGATATCAAAAGAAGTTTGGCGTTGTCAAATAATTTTAGAGATATTCAGTGTTAAGAGTAATATGAAAGCTGATGACAGTCAAACACAGTGAAATGTGAATTGTATACTCTTATGTCTTGTGGCACTAAACAAATAAGTAATATGCCAACTGAATTGTAATGGCAAAATTTATAATATGCCAACTGAATTGTAATGGCAAAATTTATAATATGCCAACTGAATTGTAATTATAATATGCCAACTGGAGAGATTGTGAGTGACAACCTAGAAGCCATTTCTCGTTAGTAGCATACTATGTAACCAGAGAGATTTTAGCAACTCAATGAATAGGTGGTGTGAGTAAAGCCAAATGGAAACAGAAGGTAACCAGAGAGATTTTAGCAGCTAAAAGACTTAGTATCATGAGAGAAGCCAAATTTAACTTGAAACCAAGCAATGGGGCTCCCAAATCATCAGCTTTGACACTCATTGCTACTTTAGTATGGTCTTAACTCTCGAAAGTCAAAACTATTGTTGGAGAATTCAAAATACGCCACCTGTTAGATGCAAAATTCACCTAGTTCTACAAAGCGGGCATCATTGTTAAGTACATTGAAATTCTGAAATGGTACCAGTAATGGAGGATGTTGATTGGCAAATGTTCACCAAGTAGCTTATTCTGAAAACAAACTTGCACCTTTGAATTTGATTGAACAGTCTTAGACTGTGTGAGTGCTACTCATGTTGAGAGAAATTTTAGGGGTACTTGTTACTATTTAACTAGCAAACAATCACTGTCCTTTTAAGTAAACATGCGCTGATAATCTGTAGCGATTGTCCACAAAGCATTAGTTAACTAACTGTAATCTATCTAGTTCTATGATTATTCCCATGTTAAATACTTTGTTGCAACACAATCCCCAAACATGTTTTCATTCTATAAACATGTAACAACTAAATTATCCGTACATAACCATGTTTGCAGAATCACCAAAGATAAGGCTAGTCATTTGACTTACTGATGTTGTATCTTCTGGCAAGGATGGTGCACATTTGAATCCAGGGTGGCGTCGGGCAGAGGGGTGGCGTCGGGGTGGCGTGGGCGGAGGCGGCGTGGGGCGGAGGGTGGCGTCGGGCGGCGTGGGGCGGACGGGGCGGCGGGCGTTGGGGGTGGGTGAGGCGGCGGGAAGAGGGCGCGCGGGCGGGGAAAGTGCGAGAGGTATTAATTGGGGAATGAGCATGCATTAATTCTGTCCGACTGGCAATGCTGTCGGTTCTTACTAAAAGACCGACACTAATGACAGACGATATCTCAATCAGTTTTCTAAGAAAAACCGACACAAATGAAAACATATCTGCATCAATTTTTTTTTTGGAAAAAACCGACATAAATAATGAAATGCACTATTTCTTTTTTATTTCCAGAACTGAAGTCCTTATCTCTATCGGTTTTGCTACAAAACTGACACAAATGATAGAGTCTACCATATCTCTATCGGTTTTACTTCGAGAACCGACACAAATAGTACAAAGCTCTATTTCTGTTTTATTTCAAGAAATGAAGATGATATCTCAATCGGTTTTCTAAAAAAACCGACACAAATGAAAACACATCTGTATCGGTTTTTTGGAAAAACCGACACAAATAATGAAATGCACTATTTCTGTTTTATTTCCAAAACTGAAGTCCTTATCTCAATCGGTTTTGCTGCAAAACCGACACAAATGATAGAGTCTACCATATCTCTATCGGTTTCACTTCGAGAACCGTCACAAATAGTACAAAGCTCTATTCTTGTTTTATTTCGAGAAATGAAGACGATATCTCAATCGGTTTTCTAAAAAAACCCGACACAAATGAAAACACATCTGTATCGGTGTTTTGGAAAAACCGACACAAATAATGAAATGCACTATTTCTGTTTTATTTCCAGTACTGAAGTCCTTATCTCAATCGGTTTTGCTACAAAACCGACACAAATGATAGAGTCTACCATATCTCTATCGGTTTCACTTCGAAAACCGACACAAATAGTACAAAGCTCTATTTCTGTTTTATTTCGAGAAATGAAGATGATATCAATGCATTATTTCTGTTTTATTTCCAGTACTGAAGTCCTTATCTCAATCGGTTTTGCTACAAAACCGACACAAATGATAGAATCTACCATATCTCTATCGATTTCACTTCGAAAACCGACACAAATAGTACAAAGCTCTATTTCTGTTTTATTTCGATAAATGAAGACGATATCTCAATCGGTTTTCTAAAAAAACCGACACAAATGAAGACACATTTGTATCGGTTTTTTGGAAAAACTGACACAAATAATGAAATGCACTATTTCTGTTTTATTTCCAGAACTGAAGTCTTATCTCAATCGGTTTTATTAAAAAACCGACACAAATGATAGAGTCTACCATATCTCTATCGGTTTCACATAAAAAACCGACACAAATAGAGTGTTATATATCTCTATCGGTTTCACTCCAAAAACTGACACAAATAATACAATGCACTATTTATTTTGCAGACAAACCATGAAGTCTGAATTTGCAGAACTATCTAATCATAGAGTGAAAAGGCTATAACTTTTGCAAACATAGTTGGAATTATTTGAAAATTTGCAGGAACATGCTTTGAGATACTACAAATCTTTTACAAAAACCGATTTTGGCAAGAAGAGTTAGCATTGAAAAAAGAAGCCGAAATTCAGTTTTTATTCATGATTTAAAGTCAAAGAGTAGAAAAGTCAAATCTTTCTCAAATAAAGTCCAAGTATTTTCAAAATTTCTGGAAATGGTTCGATGTACAATGCCTTCTTTTTCTTGCATTAAGTAGCTAATGTACCACAATCCATTGATAAAAATTGGGAAAATTTGAAACGTACACATGACCTTTGCAAACAAGAAACTACAATTATGTACAATACAAATATGTGAAACACATAGCAGCTGATACAATGACGTACTCCTTTTATTTACAATACAACTCTTCTTGATGATCTACACGCATATAATTCCTTCCATGTGTGTCATCGTCGCTGCTAAGACAGGCCCCATTTGCAAACAGAGATATTTCATCGAATTGATCGTATTCTTCTTCATCTATGACATTTTCGACACCAACGATCCGTCGCTTGCCATAAAGGACGACGTGCAACCTCGGATTGGCCGGATCACAAACATAGAAGACTTGATTTTCTTGCTTCGCAAGTACGAATGGGTCATCTTTATAGGCGAGTCTGTTGCGATCCACAAGAGTAAAACCTCTCTTGTCGACCTTCACTCCATGTGGAAGTTCCACCCACTTACATTGGAACAGTGGAATTTGGTATATTCCGTAATCGAGCTCCCAAATTTCTTCGATCTCCTCGTAGTAAGAGTTCATTGCCATTGAGGATCCTCCTTTCGAGTGATGTTCATCGGACAAAGCATCTATGCTGACACCACTATTTTGAACAGTACTCTTCGCATCCTGACTTTCAGTGTAAAAGGTGTACCTGTTAATATCGTACCCCTGCCATGTTTGTATATTAAATCTAGGTTCATCAGCCAACCATTTGATAATCTCACTAACAGAGACATCCGCCTTTTGTTTGAACCATGTGAGAAATCTATCGTTGTGTTCTCGCATGATGCAAAGCTCATCCATATGTGGATTCTCTTCCCGTAATATCGACTTGTGCTGCTCGATGTACCCTGCAACTTCTGTGCTGTGCTGCAAGACTGTCAGATACGCTTTGCAATACATATCAAACCGTGGCCTTGTTAGTTTCGACCCAACGGTTCCTTTGCCAGCAAGTCTGCCCTCATGGCGAGATAGCGGAACACCGATTGCTTGTCTTTTCCCGAGATAGTCCACGTAGAACTTAATAACCTCTTCAGTCCCATAACCTTCAACAATACTACCCTCAGGCTTTGACCGATTCCTCATGTAGGACTTTAATATACCCATGTACCTCTCGAACGGATACATGTAACGTAGGAATACGGGGCCACATATCTTAATCTCTCTGACAAGGTGAACAACAAGGTGGACCATGACGTCGAAGAATGATGGTGGGAAATGCATCTCAAGCTGACATAGAATCTGCACCACCTCACTCTGTAAGTTGTCTAGCATATGAGGGTCAATAACTTTGCAGGAGATTGCATTGAAGAAATAACAGAGCTTCGTGATTGCAAATCTGACATCCTCTGGCAGAATATTTCTGATTGCAACTGGGAGCATTTGGGTCATCAAGACATGGCAGTCATGGGACTTCATGCCCACCAACTCCAAATCATCCATGGACACAAGTTTCTTAATGTTTGCAGAGTAGCCCGATGGAACTTTAATACCTTTGAGACACTTGCAGAGGTCTTCTTTCTCCTTCTTGGATAGCGTGTAGTATGCAGCGGGGATGTACGAACTTTTTCCATCCTCTTCGATCACTGCAAGCCTGGGCCTGATTCCCATGTAAGCCATGTCGCGACGAGCATTCACACCATCCTTGGTCTTCCCAGGTATGTTCAGCAGGATAGCAACCAAATTGTCACAGACATTCTTCTCAACGTGCAAGACATCAATACAATGTCGGATATCTAATTCCTTCCAATACGGTAAGTCCCAAAATATGGATCTCTTCATCCAAATGCTCCTAGGATGAACAGATTTACGGCTCTTTCCATACTGAAGTTCGATATCCTCCACACGTGAATATACTTGCCTTCCACTCACAGGCTGTGGGGCCAAACAGACTTCCCTCTTCCCATCAAATTTGTCATCCATCTTACGGTATCGATGACTTCGAGGTAGAAACCTACGGTGACCCATATACACAGTTTTATTGGAA
This sequence comes from Otatea glauca, assembly GCA_036346275.1. Lineage (NCBI taxonomy): Eukaryota > Viridiplantae > Streptophyta > Magnoliopsida > Poales > Poaceae > Otatea > Otatea glauca. The sequence continues at coordinate 49,563,714 of CM070718.1, forward strand.
TTCGGTAGCCATAGGCTCTCAGTCTCCTCTTCACAAATAGGACACGCTTTGGCTCCTTTCGTACTGTAGCCCGCCAAATTACCAAGGGCCGGGAAATCATTTATGGTATAAAATACCATAGCCCGCAGGGTGAAATGCTCTCTTTTGTACGCATCCCACACCACGACCCCCTCATTCCACAATTTGACCAAATCCTTGATTAGTGGTGCAAGGTAGACATCAATATCATTTCCCGGCTATTTGGGTCCCGAGATTAGCAACGACATCATGATATACTTTCGCTTAATGCACAACCAAGGAGGGAGGTTGTAGATACACAACAGAACTGGCCACGTGCTGTGACGACTGCTCATGTTGCCAAATGGATTCATTTCATCGGTACTCAACCCAAATCTTATGTTCCTCATTTCGGCACCAAACTCCTCATGTTTCCAATTGATGTTTCTCCATTGAGCCGAATCAACAGGGTGTCTCAGCTTGCCATCTTCCTTTCGAGACTCATAATGCTAACGCAACAATTTTGCCTCTCTGGGATTTGCAAACAACCGCTCCAGACGTGGAATGATGGGCAAGTACCACAATACCTTGGCCGGTGCACCTTTAGTGACCTCTTCACCGTCGTTGTCCCGGCTCTTACGCTTCTTGTCGTTACACTTCTTCTTTTGTTTGTACCGGGGCACACCGCAAACTGGACAAACGTGCAGCTCCTAATGTGCGTGACTGTACAAGATGCAATCATTCGGACATGCATGTATCCTTTCTAGTTCCATTCCCATAGGACATAGTAGCTTCGTCGCTTCATAAATGCTTGTTGGCAACTCGTTTCCCTCCGGAAGCAGATCCGATAGAAGAACTAGAAGTGCATTGAAACTTGTATCCGTCCAACGGTGTTTTGCCTTCAGTTCGAACAATGCAAGGACCGAACCCAACTTGGTGTATTCCGCTTTGCAACCTGTGAACAACGGTTTGGCATCGTCTTCCATCAAGCTTTTAAACTTTTCAAACTCTCTTTCCGTGTAATTAACCTCCACATCCCGCAACATTTGCTCCAAATTATCCTCCTCAGACATATCAAGTTGCAACTCGTCATCCGGTTCCCCCGTGTTTTCGTTGCATACCGGAAGGGTACTACCTGCCTCCCCGTGATGGATCCAACATGTGTAATTCCTCACGAAGCCACATCGAATCAGGTGATCCTCGATTTGAGCTGAGTTGTTAAATCTTCTCAGATTGGTGCAATCAATGCAAGCACAATATATGAAGTTTGCACCCCTCCTCACCATGTCCTCTTCCGCAATTTTTTTGAACTCCTTAATACCCCTCTGAAATTCAGCACTCACACGGCTTTTCTGATACATCCATTCCTCACGGTCCATCTGCAATTAAATTTCGCACATTAAATTAAGGAAAAATTGGAGCGACAACTAGCTAGCTATTTTAAATATTGAGACATCATTTCAATTAATATTACCTTTGCAAAATAGAGGATAGGTTTCAAGATATATAAATGTATTCCCGATCGATACCTAGCTTCTTCACTGGTTTAGAGCTTCCAATTCCCTAGATAGGAGACATAAATTTTTAAAATCAACAATGATATCAAATAATCAATTATATAGCTAGTGCAGTAGCTTGCAAATCTTTTTACTACAATGAAACAAAACAAGGGTACCAACGATGACTCCTAATCTCTAAATAGGTTAGGTCCTAATCCCATTAGAGGATATGTGGTTGGGGCAAGTTTCTAAGCTGTTGTACAACTCCAAAGAAAATTTCGGCAGCATCTCCCCGCTGTTCTCCATATACACGTCTCAACAACAGGTCAAGAAGGGTGTGCATATAGAGAACACTAGGGAGACGCTACCGAAATCTACTCTGAAGTTGTACAACACAGCTCAGGAACTTGTCCGAACCACATATCCTCGAACTGTCCAAAAAACATGGACAATTCGAGACTGCTCGCTTATAAATATGCCATTTCGTTCGGCATATTTATAAACAAGCATCCTCGAACGGGAGACGTAGATTCCGCAGCCTAAACTCTAACATTTATCACATGATAGCAACAATATATAATTCCATATTAACGCGAGACCACTACAATAATTAAATAGATGTGTGCTTGTCAAATAAAAAGTGTGAAATCTAAAAGCACGTACACAATTCCAGTGCAAGCTAAACTTTATTCACGACATATCGAAATTATCTTGTGCAAAATTGAAGGGGTTTAAAGAATTACTCACATTTTGAAGAAAACCGCAAATGAGGGCAAAAAGAGGGGAATCTCCTCAAGATAGGGTTTCAAATTTGCCCTCTTAATACCCACCCATGAGGACTTCAAATTTTCTCACCCAAGTATTGCTTCCAACCACACAATATGAGCTATTTTCTCGGGTGGCGGCGGAGAAATCTCCTCTGGAGCAACAACAGAGAAGAATTCAGCGCGAGTGGTATATATGACCTAGCGAGGCACATCAGAATCGTTTCTTTTCCAGAAGCGATAGTGATGTGCAAGGTCATCACTATCGCTTCTTTTTATAGAAGCGATAGTGATGAGCACGTGGACATCAAAATCGGTTCTTTTCGAGAAGCGATAGTGATGTGCACGGTCATCACTATCGGTTCTTTTTATAGAAGCGATAGTGATGAGCACGTACACATCAGAATCGATTCTCAACTAAAAAGCAATAGTGATGTGCAAGGTCATCACTATTGGTTCTTTTTATAGAAGCGATAGTGATGATCACGTGCGCATCTCTATCGCTTCTTCTTAGAACCGATAGTGATGTATATTCAAATCACTATCGCTTCTATCAAAAGAACCAATAGTGATGTGGACGTGATCATCACCATCACTTCTTTTGTTGGAACCGATAGTGATGACCGTGCATATCACTATCACGCTTTACTTGAGAACCAATTGTGATATGCCCAATGCTATATCACAATCACTTATAATCTCAGAACCGATAGTGATTATTACTAACACCCCTCCGAAGTTATTTATCACAATCGTTTTTTCCTAAAAACTTAAGAACCGACACAGATAAAGCGATAGTGATATGCCGTTCTGTAGTAGTGAATTCGTCAACAGTACACCACTGATAATGTCTGACTAGTACACTATGGAGCGTGTACGGATGGCTCGATTTTTCCGGGTAGAAATGAACAGTAACAAATCTAATGGCCTAGTTGTCAACCGAGAGAGAGAGAGTATGCACAATAGCCACAACTCTAATTCCTCTCGGCACCAACCAAAACAGCAGCCTATAAACTTAACCAGTGGAAGAGAGATCCCGCTAATTGCCTACGAAATCGGAGAATCACTGTAAGAGGTCATCACAACTACCGAAGATAATTATTCGTAGTGACAATATTGTGATGAGATAAAATATTCGTAACCGTATTCGGTTAGACTCTATCTCTACGAGTGGGCGAATCCGAATCTATCTCTTGCTACCTTCTACTATATATTGGGTACCCCCCTTGTACAAAAGATCTAATCTAATAATGCGAGAGAGCTATGCCCCCTACTTTGTGTATACTCCAGTTATTATTCTTGTGATTTCGTTGGTATGCTATTGATTGATCGTGGGTGAACGACTACGTTTTACAACATGTTATCAGAACGAAGCTCTACCGAGGCCAGTTGTGATCGTCTGCCTGCGACAATCTACATAGCATTGAATTTCATCCTGCTTCACGCGATCATCCTACATCAAGCCCTACGTAAGTTCAATCTACGCCCGTTGATCGCACATAAACAAACAATCAAATCCTATAGATTGTTTTGCTAACTACAGTTTTCTAGTTAGATCTAACTAGTGCTGTAATTGAAAATTTATATCTATCATCTAAGCTAATCTGGTGGCTTGATTAGGTTTAGGTTTCCTTGAACTCGCGTCCGAAGAACGTGCTCACCATCGCCGCCGTTCGGCTGCACGTCAGCCATCGCGCTCGCAAGCCGACACGCCCGCAGCGTGCTTTCCAGTCCCACCGGCTTGGTTCTGTCCGCACCTGCAGCATGCCTGGCCACATCGCCTGCCGCATCATCCGCTCGGTCACGCAGCCCGCAGCAGTGACGCCGGCTCCTGCACCGGTGACAACCACGGCCTAGCCCCCGAAGCGGCGCCCACTGGCGGCGTCCCGCGCCACCGAACCCAATCGGCGGTTCTCGGTGCCCTCGCTGATGGCGCCTTGTATTCCTCGCCCGCAGCGGTGCTGATTCGCATCGCGCACCCTTGCATGAGGCGGCCCCGCGCCTCGCCGGAAGTCGAGGCGACCTCGCGCCCGCGCCGGAAGCTGCGACAGTGCCCGCTCGAAAAGGTAGCAGTGGTGCCTTCGTCAGAATCCAAGATGGCTCCGAGCCCGGTCGGAAGTCGAGACAGCCGTGCCTCCTCAATTTCCCGCGTGCAGCTGTGCTCCGCGGCTTCGCCTGCGACACGCTTGCTACGCCAGCTGACGCTCTACCTGCCCCGGCCGTTGGCCTCGCGCCCGCCGACGCCACGCCTCTGCTGCCGACTCCGCGCCTCGCGCTGCCTCGGTTTCGCGCACCTCACGCCGTGTCGCGATGTGTTGAGCTCCGCGCCGGTTCGGTTTTCATGCACATGCGTTAATGGCGGCTACGGCAAAATAGCCTGTAGGAGCTGGTGGCTAGGGTTAATTGGCACTAGCATTGGGCTTAATGGGCCATGCGGCCCATTAGGCCGGATTCGATGCGCTCGGCCCAAAAGAAAAAAACATATATAGTAAATTTGCTCTTTTGCCCCTCGGTTTTTCGGTAATTTCTAAAATAAGTATTAAATTCTGGAAATTGACAATAAATCCTAGAAATTAGATTTTCTAGGCATATGGGCTTCCGAAAAATTTGGAAAATTGATATTTAGCACACAATGGAAGTTCCATACTCTGGTTTTATTTTCTAGCTTTATGCCATGTTTAATAAATGCTGGAATTTATATTCTGTTATTTAAGTAATTCTGAAAATTGCTTAAAAATTAACAAAAAATGCTAGAAAATTATGGAAAATAATGTATGACCAATTGATGTGTGTCATGTTGCTGGATTCATTTTCCCTAGTATTAATCCTTGTGATATATGCTGGAATTTCTATTCTTTCTGTTAATTGGTATTTTTGAAAATTATTTAATGTTTAGTAGAAAATTATGAAAAATGCTATGAAAATTCTGGGAATTTTTAGATAATTATGTACTGAATAGATACAGACCATGCTTTACTGATTGAAGAGTGAGCATGAAATATAATGATTTTACCAGTAGTAAAAGTCATTTTGCATAAATAGAAATAGGATATGTTGGACATCGCAAAGAGACAACCTATCAAGCTATCCCTGAATGGCAACAATTACATTACCCGAGCAATGAATACTAAGATTTACCTGTTAGCTCAATCTTTTGGAGCTACTGTTTTTCCAGCCTGAAACTAGTACCCCTGCTCTTCCCGAAGCCGCTAGATGTACGGTTCTGCACCTCCTGAGGCACCATCTTCATATGGACCTGAAGGCCAAATAGTTGATGGAAGATGACCAGCTGGTACTTTTGGATTCCCTAAAGGAAAAATATATATCCGGCAAAGATCCGTTATGTTGCCAGAAGTACAACGCAAATGAATCCTCCCGCGCTTTCTGGATTTTAAAGGCTGTGGCAACATATAATTTTTGTCATACATAAGCTTGTCATTGATCTAACATTATGTAACCAGAAAGTTACTAATGCTAAAAAGATCGACAAGATATTGTGCACATTCCACCCCAATATGAAGATACTGCCGTAACAATATCATCGCCAAGTACCAGAAGTACTTTGAGCTTATATGCATTTTGCTAGAAGCAGAAAAGCATGATGAACTCCTGGTGAAGAATCATCATGTACATCAAAATGGGAGTTTTGCAATGCCCAAAGCACATGCAAATACTCAACAGGATAGCAATAGCCAAAGCCGCAGAAAGGGCTAATGGAATATAAGGGATAAGTGGAAGAATGACAAATCAAATAGGGGAAGAGGCAATTCATAGTGGAATAGTAAAGGTAAAGGGTCAGGGGATTCCAGAAGTAATGCTGCAAACCCTGAATAACCCTGTTTTATGTATGGAGCACTGGCCATTGGTCGTGAAACAATCGCATCCCGAAGCATGTTGTAGACCTTTACATGCAATCCACTGGAAAACTAAATAAGACCTGGGGAAATAATATTAAGTCATACTTCACCATTCAACCTGTTGTTGATACGGATGTTGAGAAGTGTGATGATATGATTCTTGAAATTATTGAGTTCGAGGAGTCCCAGGAGGGCACCTACATCTCATATGGAGACCTGGATTAGTCTCCTTAATATCCCTTCACTTTGCTAAGTCGATGTCACATATTCCTTATAAGTGAGCTTATCAGTTTAGCCTTAGTTCCTGAATTAACATTTGGTCTACGCTCCTGTTGAGCAATTATCCATTCAAAAATTGAATAAATTGATATTTCCCAGATATTTGATTAATTGTGCTATGTTTGTTCTATATTCTACAATTTGTTCCTGATGCAACAATTGTTTGATTGTTAAATCATACTTCCAATATAGAACAAAGTATAATCTGATGGTGGAGGAGAAAATCTATCTAGAAGACAGTTGTACCACACTAAGAGAATTGAAAATATTATGACTATCGTCAGAAGCGATACTCTCATAGTTGGCACTGGAAGAATGTCATAATATACCCTAAGTCCAGTCGTACTCCTTTAATATTTTCCATATGGAGATAGTGAATTAGGATAGTACAGAATACCTACTCATGACTAAGTTTAATGGGTATAATAAACGTGTGGTTAAAAGGCTTCATTCATTCTCCTCCGGATTATACTATGTACATATAAAACCTGAAGTTTGTGTTGCGATGAAAAACCTAGAAATATTTAAGATCTGGCAAATCAACTGGGTTACTCTGAGTTGAATAGTATAAGAAGAATAATTAATAATTCTGCTGGCCATAACATAAAGTCTTTCCTAGACCTGAAGTTTTTCTTATGCCCTGGTTGTGCTAAAGGAAAGCACATTCTTAGATTTTCTTACCTAGAAAGTTAGGAAAGAATCGCTGAATTTCCTAGAGAAAATTCAAGGTCATATCTATAAACCTGTTCAGCCCCTGTTGTGCTCCTTTAAGAAATTTATGGTACTGATAGATGCTTCTACTAGATGGTGCAATGTCTATCTCTTATCTACTAGGAACCATGCTTCTGCCAAAATTATTTGCCCAAATTATTAAGTTAAGAGCCTACTTTCCAGAAGAAAGGATCAAGTCTATTTGAATGGGCAATGCTAGTGAGTTTACCTCAAGAGCATTTAATGATTATTGTACGGCTATGGGAATTAATGATCAAGTCTATTTGAATGGGCAATGCTAGTGAGTTTACCTCAAGAGCATTTAATGATTACTGTACGGCTATGGGAATTAATGTAGAACATCTCGTACCTTATGTACACACTTAAAATGGCCTTGCAGAGCCATTAAAAGAATAAAACTTATTGCTTGGCCACTCTTGCAGAATAGTAGGCTTCCCACCAGTTGTTGGGGCCACGCAGTGCTGCATACTGCGGTATTAATTCAACTCAGACCAACTGCACATCATGAAATTTCCCTGTTGCAGATAGTGCGTGGAAAAGAATTAAGTATTTCCCATCTGCGAAAATTCAGCTATGCCGTATACATGCCAATCTCTCCACCACAGTGTACCACCATAGGACCTCACCGGAAGTTGAGGATCTATGTAGGTTATGAATCTCCATCATGTATTAAAATTCCTAGAGCCTATGACAGGGGATCTGTACACGACTTGGTACGCTGATTGTACTAAGGACATTTTTCGGCATTAGGGGGAGATAAGTACCACATTAGAGAATACCGAGTCCTTAGATCCACGCACTACAGAGACCGAACTTGAAGTTCGGAGGATAATAAATCTGCAATAAATAAGCTTATAATCTGCCAAATGCCTTCACTGTTCATAGGGAGTGAAAAGATCTCATATACCTGCAGTATATGCACTTGAAAGAGTGGAAATACCCTAGAAGGTCCTTGGCCTCTGATCTTAGAAATTCTCATGTATGACGGACCAAATAATTTGGTCCAGTATACATGTAACTCACTCATTCCTTTGCCGGACCAAACTCTCTGAAACTCCCATGTATAACGGACCAAATTTTTTGGTCCGTCGTAAATGTCTTAAATTGGTCCGTGATACACATGATCAGTATCACTAAATTCTGTTGCTTAGTCCATTGTAAACGTATATTTTTGATATTCTGACACGTCCAACGGCTACAGTGGTAGGTGCAACGGCTATATTCATTCCAAATGGCTATATAAGCATTTCCTGAGCCATCTACCAAAATATAGAATGAACTCCTTGACCTTTTAGCATTCAAAATAGCTCTCATTCTCAAAAGGAGTCTGTGCTTCACTGTCAAACTCAAAATCCTCAACATCTCTAAGTGTTTTAGCTCCAAGCTGAAGTCTAGCTACGTGATTTGCGAGTGAACCAAGAGACAGAACTTGTGCAAAGTTTATTACTCTTGGATCTTAGTGATCCGAGACAGCTTGGAGGAAATGAAAAGTGCGACCTGTCCAAAGGTGATTGTGGAAGGCCACTGTGGTTGTGAAAGGTATGGAGCTCACCTCACTGGAGTAGTCAAAGAGTTTCTTGAGTGATCATCAGAGCTACTACGACTAGCTTTGGAGAAGCAATACTTCAGAAGAAGTGCTTCAACGTGGAGTAGGAGAAAGGCTCTGAACCACGGGATAAATCTCTGTCTCATTTGTACTTTATTTCTCTTTGTTGCTTTCGTTGTTATTAGTATTTGCTTTTTACTTCTGTCATATATTGTACTGATTTATTCTCATAAGAGAATAGTGAATTGTCACTAAGAAGTTAAAAATTGCAAAAGTTGCCTATTCACCCCCGCTCTAGGCCAACTAGTTCCTTCAAGTGGTATCAGAGTCTGGTTTACCTTTATTAGCTTAACAAGCTTTGGTAAATGGCCGAGGGAAATGGATCCGCAACTGTTAGTATTGGTAGAGTACCAGTTTTTGATGGTACTAATTATGCTTATTGGAAAATTAGAATGAGATGTTATTTAGAAGCTGTTGGGTATGATGTGTGGATGGTTACAGAGAAGCCTTTGCCTCCTCGTGTCATGCCCGAAGGGCAAACTATGTATGGTGAACCCACTCCTGGTGAGATTCAAAATATGCAGTATGATGCCCAAGCTAGAAATGCCATATTTTCCTGTCTCAGCTGAGAAGTTTTCAATAGAGTAAGTAATCTTACTTCTGCTTATGACATATGGACAACATTGCAAGAAATTCATGAAGGTACTTCTGATGTAAAAGAAGAAAGATATTATGTTGTTCGAGAAAAATTTGATCAATTCAAAATGCTTCCTCAAGAAAATGCTAATGACATGTTCTCTAGGCTAAACCCTATTGTTAATGAACTAAAAGGCCTAGAAACTAAAATTTCTAATGTTGAGGTTTGCAGGAAGATGATTAGAGTGCTTCCTCGAGCGTATCACAGTTTGATCACATATCTGTCCAATAGTGGTGATCTCAAGAGGCTTACTCCAACCGAGCTACTAGGTAAAATATCTGCTCGTGAGCTCACATTAGCCGAAGAAGATACTCCAAAGAAGAAATCTATTGCACTCAAAGCCAAGGAAGTTGTACAAGACTCATTTGACGAGGATGATGATGAGTCAAGTGAGGATGAGGATGAAGATGTGAAGAAGTTAGCTCTACTCATGAGAAGAGCTAACAAAATCATGAGAAGAGTTAATTTCAAAGACAAAGGAAGGTCAAACTCTTACTACTCAAAGAAAAATCCTTTTGCTAATGTTATATGCTTTGAATGCAATGAAAAGGGACACATAGCTGCTCAATGCCCCAACAAAATCAAGAAGAAGAGCAAGTACAAGAGCAAGGAAGATGAGGATGAGGAGAAGACTCATGAAAAACCCAAGAAGAAGTTTTTCAAGAAAGGCTACTCCAAGAAATTAGCAAAGAAAGGAAAAGGAGAAGCTCACATAGGAGAATGGATCACTGATGAAGAAAGTCCTAGTGAAGATTCATCCTCGGATGATGAAAATTCAAAGTCAAAGGGGCTAGCTGGACTTGCCTTAGATGAGTCAACTCCACCACCACCTTCATTTCCTCTATGTCTGATGTCAAGATCAGATGAGGAAAAGGTTAGTGACTCACTTTCTTATGATGAGCTAGTAGAAATAGTTGAAGAGCTAAACAATGCCTTGCATGATAAAACAAATTCAACAAGAGCTCTTAAGAAGACTATTGCTGGCTTGTTTAATGACTAAAAGTTGCTAACAGACAAGTATGATAAGCTTATGCATGAACATGAAAAGTCTATACAAAATCATGATGATCTAGTCACAAGTCATGCTTTGCTTGTCAAGAATCATGAAGATTTGCAGACTAAATATTATGAGCAAGAAATTGAAAATGAAATGCTAACCAACAAGTCTAAACATGTTTCTTTATGTGATGCATCAATTTCATGTGACTTACTTAAAGATGAAATCATGACCTCTAGTTTTTCTGGTGCTTGTAATGAAAATTGCAAATATGCTTCCTGTGCAAAGGAGCTTAAAACTGAAAATGAAGAACTAAAAGCCAAGGTAGCCAAATTTGATAAAGGTTTAGAAAAATGCTTTCTGGGTAGTGCTACTCTTGACAAAATTCTTGTTGAACAGAAATCCAACTTGGGCAAAAAGGGCTTAGGGTATAAACCCAACAGCTTGCTCAAGAAAAATGGATCAAACAATTTCGAACAGATTTTTGTTAAGAAGAGCACTCAATGCTATTACTGTCATAAATCAAATCATGAATCTAAAAATTGCTGTCTTGCAAATGTCTCTCATGCCAAAAGGGGTTTTATGGCGGATGCCCATTACATGCTATTTAAGGATTTTAGGGGCAGAATGAATGTAAAATATGTAGGTCCCTCAAATCTTGATAAGAAACTTAAAGCTGTCTACGTACCTAAGGCCATGTTGTTAAATCCTTTTAGACCTAAACTTGCTGTAACTAACACCAAAGGACCAAAAAGTATTTGGGTACCTAAAGTTAAGAAATGAATTTGTAGGTGAACTATAAAAGTGGAGGCCGACATTGGGTAATTGACAGTGGTTGCACTCAACACATGACCGGGACCTCAAGAATGTTCACTTCAATTGAAGGAGAAAGTGATCCAAGTCACAAAATCACCTTTGGAGATAATAGCAAAAAAAGGTAGAAGGTCTTGGTAAGATTGCTATATCAAATGATCACTCTATTGACAATGTTCTTCTTGTTGATTCCTTAAATTTCAACTTACTATCTGTTGCTCAATTGTGTGGTCTTGGATTCCATTGTAACTTTTCATCTGATGGAGTAACTGTGTTTGATAAAAATAAAAAGCTTATTTTCAAAGGCTTTAGATTTCAAAATCTCTACTTAGTAGATTTCAAATCTAACTCCTCATGCATCTCGACCTGCCTATTAGCTAAAGTTTCTCTTGGATGGCTTTGGCACAGGCGTCTTGGGCATGTAGGTATGTCTAATCTCAAAAAGCTTTTCAAAAATGAGCTAGTGGTGGGTTTGAAAGATGTTAAATTTGAAAAGAATAAGCTATGTAGTGCTTGTCAAGCAGGCAAACAAGTAGCTAACTCTCATCCAATCAAAAGTATCATGTCCATCACTAGACCACTTGAGCTTCTGCATATGGATGTATTTGGCCCCACTTCATATGCTAGCATTGGTGGTAACTCATACTGTCTGGTAATTGTTGATGATTTCTCCATATTCACTTGGGTATTCTTCTTGCATAATAAAAGTGAAGTTGGAATTTTTTTTAAACTTTTGCTAAAAGGGCCGAAAATGAATTTGATTGTCCCATCAAGAAAATAAGAAGTGACAATGGATCTGAGTTTGTTAATACAAATATTATTGAATGCTGTGATGAATTAGGAATTAAGCATGAACTTTCTGCCACTTATACTCCTCAGCAAAACGGTGTGGTTGAAAGAAAGAATAGAACTTTCATTGAAATGGCTAGGTCTATGCTAGATGAATATGATACTTCTCATGCTTTTTGGGCTGAAGCTATCAATACTGCTTGCCATGCTGTAAATAGACTTTATTTTCATAGATTGCTTAAGAAAACTCCTTATGAATTATGGGTAGGTAGAAGACCCAATATATCATATTTTCGTGTATTTGGTTGTAAAGTATATATCTATAAAAAGAGAACACATTTAGGTAAATTTCAAACTAGATGTGATACAGGCATCATGCTAGGATATTCTTCTAAGTCCAAAGCATATAGAGTATTTAATAATTCAACTGGCCTAGTAGAAAAAACTTATGATGTCAAATTTGATGAATCTAATGGCTCACAAGGTGAGCATGAGAATTTAGATGATGTAGGTGATGATGGATTGGTGCAAGCAATGAGAAAGATGGAAGTGGGTGACATTAAACCCAAGGAAGATAAGGATGAATCTCCTACACAATCAATGGTGCCACATGATGGAACCCAAGGAGAGGAAGAAAAGGAACAAGATCGGCCAGTCATCATCAAAAGTCACCATGCCATTGTTAAGGATCATCCCACATACCAAATCATTGGTGAAATCAGTAAGGGTGTCCAAACTCGTTCTAGACAAGCTTCTTTTTGTGAACATTACTCTTTTGTCTCTTGTATTGAACCTAAAACAGTGGAAGAAGCTCTAGAAGATGTTGATTGGATAATAGCTATGGATGAAGAACTTAACAATTTTGAAAGAAACAAAGTTTGGAGCTTAATAAAACGCCCGAAGGATCACAATGTTATTGGTACAAAATGGGTGTTCCGAAACAAGCAAGATGAAAATGGAGTGGTAATAAGGAATAAAGCTAGATTTGTAGCTCAAGGATTTACTCAAGTGGAAGGGCTGGACTATGGAGAGACCTATGCCCAAGTGGCACGTCTTGAAGCTATTCGGTTTCTTCTTGCCTTTGCTACTCATTTTAATATCTCTTTTTTTAAATGGATGTGAAAAGTGCATTTCTTAATGGATTCATTGATGAAACTGTTTATGTTGAGCAACAACCTGGTTTTGAAGATTCAAACTTGCCAAATCATGTGTACAAATTATCTAAGGCACTCTATGGTCTAAAACAAGCTCCTAGGGCATGGTATGAGCGTCTTAGAGGTTTCGTACTTGATAAGAACTTCAAAATTGGGAAAGTTGATCCAACATTGTTTCTAAAAGACATCAACAGAACATTAATGATTTGTCAAATATATGTAGATGATATCATTTTTGGGTGTACTAATGATTATCTTTGCAAGGAATTTGGTGATATGATGGCCAAAGAGTTTGAGATGTCTATGATTGGGGAGTTGTCATTCTTTCTAGGATTCCAAATCAAGCAGTTAAAGGAGGGAACCTTCATTTCACAAGAAAAGTACACCAAGGACCTCCTCAAGCGCTTCAAAATGGAAGAATTCAAGACAATAAAGACTCCAATGGCAACTAATACTCATCTTGATCAAGCTGTGGGAGGTAAGCCTGTTGACCAAAAGCTTTTTAGATCTATGATTGGCTCATTACAGTACTTGACAGCATCTTGGCCTGACATCATGTTTAGTGTTTGTATGTGTGCCAGATTTCAGGCTGCACCTAAAGAAATTCACTTAAGTGCTGTAAAATGAATATTTAGATATCTTAAGTTTACTTCTAGTATTGGTTTATGGTACCCTAAAGGTGCTCCACTTGAGCTTCTTGGCTATTCAGATTCTGATTATGCCGGCTGCAAGATTGATCATAAGAGCACCTCAAGGGTTTGTCATTTGCTTGGAAGATCTTTAGTTTCTTGGTATTCTAAAAAGCAAAATTCTGTAGCACTGTCCACTGCCGAAGCCGAATATGTGGCTGTAGGCAGTTGTTGTGCTCAAATTATATTCATCAAACAAACATTTCTAGATTTTGGGATAAAGTTTGATAATGTGCCTCTGTTGTGTGATAATGAAAGTGCAGTGAAAATAGCAAACAACCCAGTCCAACATTCCAGAACTAAGCATATTGAAATTCGACATCACTTTATTCGTGATCATGTTGCTAAAGGAAATATTATGCTTAGTTATGTAAGAACGGATGACCAATTGGCTGATATTTTCACTAAACCACTTGATGAGGCCAAATTCTTAAAATTAAGAAATGAACTGAATATCATTGCCTATTTAAATGTTGTTCGATGATGTCGCACTTGGGGGGAGCAAGTTTGCCTGCTATGCATCTCTTGATACCCAATGTGTGAATAAATAAATAAATTCAAAAAGTGCTGAATTCAGAATAAAATGCTTCTTTTCTAATTCAAATAAATCTCTTAACTAAAAATGAGAAAATGCTGCTATAAGACTTACCTTACTATGCTTCTTTCTTATCCAATCCAAAATATAGTAACTAAGTCAAAATCTCTGTTCTCCTCAAATTTGGTGGCAATATTTAGCTAAATATCTCTATTCAGCACTTGAGTCCTTCAGCAGAGCTTAAGTTGCAATTACTTATGCTCATTTGAAAATTAGACTCAAACATTTCCCGAGAATTCAATTCTTCCAGTTTATTTCTTTTTGTGTTGGTTTGGTTGCTAATCTTAGCTATATCTCTTATTTCTAACCTTCAGAAACATACTCATATTGCAGACTAAGATCAATTGAAGTAAAATGGCAAGTACCCATTTGCGACAGACCAATCTAAAAGCAAAAAAAAATCAATGCACACCGGACTAAAAATTTGGTCTGGCATTAAAGGAAGTTTTGGTCTCGATATTGTCCAGAGCAAAACCCTTTAATCACGGACCAAAATTAGTCTAGTCTGTATTTGAATCGACTTGGTCTGGCACAATAGGTAAACTCTCTAATCTTTCAGTCAAAATAAGTCTAGCTTATGTTCAAATGTTTCTAAGTCTAATTCTTATCCAAATTCAAATGGATTTTATCTATTTCATTTAACTTTTTCTTCTCTTCTCAAATTTCAAAATTTGTTCAAAATCTTGCCTATTGCTTTAGGACTTATCTTCTGCTAACCTGACCTTGTTTTCGGGATTCCATGTATTTGCTCAAACCGATATACCTAAAGGGGTCCCACCACTTCTTTACCAAGATGCCTGTTCCCCTCAACCACCTTGTTTAAAGGCATCAGTTACCAAGATACCCTTATATTCTTTATTCTCATTCAATGCAGTTACTTCTTCCATCAGAAATTCCCCTTTGGTACATCCGTGCTTGTGCAAATCTTCTCAAAGCCAGAAAAATCGTCTTAGCACCGAAGCAAATCCCTAATCGGATCTTAGCAACGGTGTTCATCTGACATTCTGCACAAGAATCTCTTTTAGGCTCAATAAGTTTACCTTAAAACCCCTTTTTCCCTTCTTGTCAAAAACCCTAGACCTAGATCTTAGACTCTAGTGTTTATTTTTGTTTTGTTCTGGTCATTGTGCTTGAAAAGGGTCTGCATTTCAGTCTGTCTGAGCAAGAGTTGAACATTAGTTGGTAGTCAAGATGAGGTCGAAGAACCCAGATAAAAGGGGACTAGTTGGAAAAATTGTTGATAAAGTAAAAGGCAAGAAACCGAAGGTATCTAGTTCATCTCCTGGAATAACATTACCTAGACAACCACAAGGTCCTGTGCTCATTCAAGATGTTCATAATGCTGTCCGAACAAATAGAAAATTGGTCACTCCTCATCCAAGAAAAGGAAAAGATAAACAAGTAATTGAATCTGAGTCATCTTCTAAAGATAGTGCCTATGAGCCTAGCAGTGAATCATCTTCAGAAAATATTGAGCGGCTTGCTGAAGTTGATACTCTGAGTAGTGAAGAATTAGCTGACCTAAGAGGCAAGAAACTGAGGGCATGAGATTGGTTAATGAGAAAGTTTGGTTTCCTGAGTCAAGACCAGGTTTGGGTGAAAATTTTGTGTCTCTTCTTCACAAAAACATATATAATGGTTATCTAAATAGAAAAGATGGAAAAGGAAAGACGGTATCAGCCTTGTCAAATCATCAGTATGTGGATTGGGATCAAGTGAACTCCATAATTAACTCAACAAGATTGTTTGACTGTATAAACTCAACCCCTGGATTAATTCATGTAATGTCAAACAAGACAATACCTTGGAGTATCTCAAGAACACTAGAGTTCTATGCATCCTTATTAGTGAACAAACAGAGAAAACATATTATGTTCACTATGAATGGAAAGATAAGAAAATCAGATCTACTCAGTTTGAGTCTGCAATTGGAGCCTCAAGTCCATTAGTGAATAGAACAAGAATATTTGAAAAGATGTATCCTTGTCAGAGATGGAGGTTGATTGGTGATATGCCTGATTTACAAATATCTGCACATATATACAAAGACACCACCAGTACTGATTTCAATCCCAACAGAGTCTCTTGTTTATCTGAAGAAGCAAAGGTACTGCTGCTAGTATTAAGGCATACAATTTTCCCATGTCTGGATACAAGGAAGGTGTGACCCCGACCCTAGTGTGGCTGTTGCATCTCATTTTGTCAAGACAACGTATAGACTTGGTTGATTACATCTTTGGGGAAATGGAGGAGGCAGTCTACAGAAAATTTGGCAGCCCTTTACCTTTTGCTCAACAAATCACTGAAGTTCTGTTGGCACAAGGTATAATTTCCCAAGATGATCTGAATAGGGAGTTTAAGTGTTTCCCAAAGAAATATAATATGCATAATTTCACTGGACAAAACTTGAGGGTCACTGGTTTTCTTCGAGGATTGCAAGAGAATAAACCTAATGAAGGGGAAGAACCAGAACTTACTGATCAAGAAGGAAGAAATGAGTCAAGTGCAGAATCTGAAAATAAGTTTTACAACAACAGCCGAAGTAGGTATTCACAGTCTAAAGGCAGTGACTGATAGCATCAATCTTATGGAAGCCATATGTCTCCTACTTCTCAAGCTTATGAAAGTCATCATAGCAGCAGCATGAACAAGTCTGGAAAAAGGAAAGAGCCAAGTCCGATAAAGGCAAGTAAGACCAAATGAAATGACAGAGAGCCTAGTGCTCAAAGTGGAAATAAAAGTAAGGCCTCAAGTCATCATAAGTCTGCTTACTCTCCAAGGCCTTTCACTCAACTTCTAGCCTCAACTCCAGAATCAACAGAAGTGATTCATGGAAGTGAATCCTGGAATGAGGATGATGCTGTAACTCAAGTTATTTCAAGCTCAGTTGCTAAGCCTTTTAATGAGGAGCAATAGCTTTATCACCTGCAAGAGTAAGCGGCAGCAGCAAGATTCATGGAAGCTCAAGGTTTAAGGCCAGGAGCAAATGATTATGAGGCAGGAGGATCTGGTATGCCCCAAAAGTTTGAATCTTATTATCCTCCATCAGCTGTTCATCCTGAGCATGATCAGAGGGATACTTTTCCTGGTTGGCAGAGCCTATTCGATTTTCAACACCCTCCTTCGTCTCCACAAAGGCATGCTGAGCAAGCACAGGAAGATACCTTTCAGGATCAGGAAAATATCTTTGACTCTCAACTTGCATGGTTTTCCTCTTTTGAACAACAATATTATGCTGACCAAAGAGGATTTCAAGCAAGATACATGGAAGATCAAGTAATGGCAGCTCAGAGATATGAAGAACAAGCAAAATTCCAAAATGAAATCTTTTCTAGATTTGATCACCTCAACAGCAATCAAGGGGAGTTAAGACAGTGGATCGAGCAGCTTGGTAACAATCAGGATCTGTTAAAGGACAGACTGTATGACATGAATCAGGAAATTGATAAACATCACAAGAGTCTGTTATATCAAGTTGAGGCTGCAAGCACATCAAATAGGAGTAATCAGACATGGATCAGACAAAATCTGGACCATCTCATGGACTTCACTGAGGATGCCCTTATACACCATACACAACTGGCACAAAATTGCATTAATGATATGGGTCAGATCCTCGCAGAAACAGATACCTTAAATGAGTCCTTGAACAAAATGCAGTCTGATCTTCATAATCTGACCATTCAACTGGGCGAACCAGGTTATCCGAGCTGGCATGATCAAGCCATTACTCAAGTGCCAAGTACTCAAACTCAAGAAAAATCAGAAACAGATGATGATCAGATTGTTTCCCCTCCTAGGAAGAGCTCAGTTCTTGGTCTGCTCAAAAGGACATTTTCTCGGCGCAAATAGGACCCTTTTTGGTTATTGATGCCAAAGGGGGAGAATATTCCTAGGTTCTGTTCTATATGCTGGACAAGAGTCTGTTAAATCTGTTAAGGCTATTATTGTAATTTCTAATAATGTATTTTAAGGATCTAATATAGTCCTAATATTTCATAACTATGAAAGTTTAGATCATGCATTCATTAAGGAGGAGCACATATATCTACAACTTCTACATAATATTCTGTCTAGCTAACTCTGTTTTGCAGAATGAATGAGATATTATTAACTGAAAAGGTATGTTGTCATCAATCACCAAAAAGGGGGAGATTGATAGCATCTAGGCCCCCTCAATTTTCATTATCATGTTTTATTATAGTTTTGGTGTTGATGACGAAGTTAATAATGCTTAAGTTTTGAAGAGCATGTGCTGAAATTAATGATGAAGCAAGTTGGACTAACAAGATTAAGTGTTCTATTACTAGTTTATGACTTGGGAGTTGATTCAAGTCAAATAGCTAGGATTATTTTCAGTTTGGCTGTACTAAAGGGGGACTTTGCACAAGCTAGCGGATTGGATCATAAGGCAAAGACAAAATTAGATTGCTCGGAATAAAAAACTCTTAGTCATTGCTCTTTGAATAAAAATTCTCCTTCATTTCAATAGTCTAAATATGCGACGGACTAAAATTCAGCTATCCATTTCTTAAGTCTGTTGCATACATGGCCAAAATCCTTTTTCAGTCAAAAGCTCCTTCAGTCCAGCATTGAAAATCTTCCTTGTCAAAATTCCTATCAAGGTATCTACTCATCGGACCAAACTTCTTATTTTCACATACTTTAGTCCTTGGTGAAAATTCCTTGAAGATATCTTGCAACCAAGTGTTTTTCTATGTATGACGAACCAAAGTTTTTGGTCCGGCATACATATAAAGTCATACTCCTTCAACAGACCAAAAACTTCTCAGATTTCCATCTATAGCGGACCAAATATTTTTAAGTCCGGCACTCATTCAGATTATAAGCTTTTTGGCCGCACCAAACCTTGGAGTTCTATTTATTAAATCCATAGATAGATATACATTCTTATTCGAAGGATTTTCCTTTGTTGACGGACCAAATCTTCTTGTTTAAAATTTTAGTCCGTTGCTAAAGAAAATCACTTGGATAAACTTATTTTTTGTCAAAAAGGTCCTTGGCCTCTGATCTTAGAAATTCCCATGTATGACAGACCAAATAATTTGGTTCGGCATACATGTAACTCACTCATTCCTTTGCCGGACCAAACTCTCTAAAACTCCCGTGTATAACGGACCAAATTTTTTGGTCTGTCGTAAATGTTTTAAATTGGTCCGTGATACACATGATCAATATCGCTAAGTTATGTTACTTATTCCATTGTAAACATATATTTTTGATATTCTGACACGTCCAACGGCTACAGTGGTAGTTGCAATGGCTATATTCATTCCAAATGGCTATATAAGCATTTCCTGAGCCATCTACCAAAATGTAGAATGAACTCCTTGACCTTTTAGCATTCAAAATAGCTCTCATTCTCAAAAGGAGTCTGTGCTTCACTTTCAAACACAAAATCCTCAACATCTCTAAGTGTTTTAGCTCCAAGCTGAAGTCTAGATACGTGATTTGCGAGTGAACCAAGAGACAGAATTTGTGCAAAGTTTATTACTCTTGGATCTTAGTGATCCTAGACAGCTTGGAGGAAGTGAAAAGTGCGACCTGTCCAAAGGTGATTGTGGAAGGTCACTGTGGTTGTGAAAGGTATGGAGCTCACCTCACTGGAGTAGTCAAAGAGTTTCCTGAGTGATCACCAGAGCTACTGCGACTAGCTTTGGAGAAGCAATACTTCGGAAGAAGTGCTTCAACGTGGAGTAGGAGAAAGGCTTTGAACTACGGGATAAATCTCTGTCTCATTTGTGCTTTATTTCTCTTTGTTGCTTTCGCTGTTATTAGTATTTGCTTTTTACTTGTGTCATATATTGTACTGAGTTATTCTCATAAAGAGAATAGTGAACTGTCACTAAGAAGTTAAAAATTGCAAAAGTTGCCTATTCACCCCCCTCTAGGCCAACTAGTTCCTTCAGGCCTCCAGGTGCACGGGACTCAATTCCGTGGAGACGTCCACAGAAGTAGAGAACCAAATAAATGAAAACACTACCCATAACAGTGGAAGAAGATCTACCTAATGTTGAGAAAGTACGTGAAGTGAGGCATCCTGGAGATGGTAACATCCCTGAAGTGATCCATCCTGAAGATGATAATCCCAGCGTATATTTGCGCTCACAATTCAACACTGGGAAATCGGAACACCCAGACTCCATCGTTGTGGGAAATCACGAGGGGCTGGAAGAAATTTATAAAGAGATATCGCTAAAGTGATGCAGGTGAATTGTATAAAAGAAAGACTATAATTATCGATATATATTTGCTTCTAAAATTGCTAAAGCTGGATCGAGAAACAAGTCCATGGCAGAGTGCCAGAAGCGCTCAGATAGGGTCAAACAAAGAGAAGCAATTGAGGCAGTGCTCGCTTATTAAAAGGAAAGCCTTGGTCCCGTTGACCAAACATCTCCTAAAGTGATCCCTGTAGGATCAAACATGTTTTTCATCCGGAAGAGAAATGAAATACCCAGGTGGTGAGATTTAAAGCGAGGCTTGTAGCACAAGGGTTCACGCAGAGACCCGACATCGATTACGATGAAATATATTCCCCTGTAAAGAGTGGAATAACGTTCCGAAATTTAATATTAATAGCAGCAAGCTTAAACTTATCAATGCAGTTGATGGATGAAGTGAACTCATATATATGGGTCACTAGATCTGGATATTTACATAAGAATCCCTAAAGGAGTTACAATTTCAAATCCTAATAATCGCAACATGTATAGCGTCAAACTGAAGATATCGCTATATGGATTAAATCAGTCGGGGATAATGTGGTATAACCGACTTAGTGAGTTCCTCCTGAAGAAGGAATATTATCCCTGTGTGTTCATAAAAAATCCCAGAATGGATTTTGTATCATCTCAGTATATGTCGATGATCTGAATATCATCGGAACCACAGAGGAGATAGAGGAAGCAAGTGCTTACCTCACGACGGAGTTTTGAGATGAAAGATTTGGGTAAAAACCAAATATTACTTAAGCTTGCAGCTAGAGCATTTTCCCAGAAGGAATTTTTGTACACCAATCTTCTATACCAAAAAGGTATTGAAAAGATTTAATATGGATAAATCACATCCACTAAAAACCCACATGGTCGTAAGATCCCTTGAAGTGGATAAAGACCCTTTCAGACCAAGGATGAAAAATGAGAAAGTCTTACGATCTAAAGTCCCATACTGATGTATCTTGCGAATAGCACAAGGCCTGATACCAACAATAACACCCCGGCACCCCGTGTGCCCAAAGTGTCACTACATCACGCACAACTAATCAATAAACATCAACTTTAAGATTAATTTCGGCAAGAACACTATCCATTCTAAATAATTTTTCAGCAACAAAAACAATCTCTCTAAATAATCACTACGTAGCAACTACAGCTTACTAATGCAAGGAAGGGTAAAGGATGATATCAATAACATCTGTGCACCGAGGTTCAACTTGATCTCAAGCCAAGAACATAAGCCACACATAATACTTAACAAGACACGACCATTACGACAACCAAAAGCTCCACACATTACTTATCTAGACCAAAACCAAGGTATAACAAAAATCTCATTTCGCTAATTGGAATCTGATACAATAATCTTAAGAACACGGTTGTCTAAATTAATGATAACAAGTGGAGTGATGGTGCTACAACCCCTTCCCTGATGCCGATCTCAAGGTACCTAAAAACATTTAAATAAATAAGCATGAGTCCAAAACTCAACAAATTGCATCATACCAGAAAACAATACTTAAGAATAAAACATGGCACCGTCAATTCATATGTAGTAATCATACATGGTAATGAACACAGCAATTTAAAATATGCTTGTCACCATCCATGCAATGCATCATGCATGCTCATATGCTCATTGCCGTCTCATAACTCATACCGGTATAGCTGGGTGCACACCCGTCAGTGTGCACCCTTTCATTCCCTTTCAGCCCGTGGAGGGGCCTACCGAAGTAGGTCTTTCATGTCTCACTACGTGTGAGACATAGAGGCCCAATGGGGTCACCTCTTCTATTATGAATGCACAAATGCAAGTGATAGGAATGAATTACAAACTGCATTGTATTTCAACACTCACATTGCCATAGACATGTTTATAAACATAAACATGATCATAAATATAAACGTGCACATTGTCACATACTTAAATCCCACATCTTATCATTTGTATCATCATAAACATAATCATCATCCTAGACATACTCATAAACATAACTATAATCACTAGCATAATCATATTCATAGTCACAAGCAAGCATTCAACATCCTACCATCATTCTAGTTGATACACTTGCCTCTAACCGCGAAGAACGGGGTGGCGTAGGGTTGAGGACACCCCCGAAGTCACACTTCCTGAAATAAAAATTACATACATCTCAAAATAATGCAATCATAACATTCGTCATCAACAATTGAAACACAACAAAGTGACCTCACAACTACGCGCACCTTGCTGTCCCACTGGACAAAATACCAAAATTTTAACCTCCAGTGCCCAAAATTATGAGACCAAAAGATTTAAGCCATCTATAGGTAATAACCCACAATTTACTAGTTTTCCACTTTTCTTTATTAGGTCATCACGCTCTTCTAATACAACTCTGACGACTGCTCTATCCACTCACAGATAGCAGGCTTCTAAGGCTCATAACAATTTCTATACAACTCCAAATTAAGCAAACGATGATATTTTGAAATCTAAAGAAAATTTCCTAGCTTTCTCTAGTTATAGGAATAATTTAATTCGGCCTCTACCTAGGCATGCACAGCACAACACCGAAGCTACTATCAGCAGCAACAAGCTCTGGACAGCGGACATTGAAACTAGCATAACTTCTAAACGACTGAACCAAAATTAGTGTTCTTGGTCTCTAATTAAACTTAAGGCCACGATCTATAATTTCTTATACAACCAACCCCTCATGAAATGGCTCTAGATTGCCCAAACCAGCACCAAAACCGAGACTACTGGCAACAACATCAAGTTCTGGACAGCAGATTTCAAAATAGCATAACTAATTTTATACAAATCCAAATGAAGTAAAGGATGACATTTATGAAATCTACAGGAAATGTCATAACTTAATCTGGTCATTATAAAAATTAATTCAACATCTAGATAGCCCTACTCTGCAGCTTTCCGCGACTGCTGCCAATAGAGGCAGATTCTGGACAGCATTTAGACAAACGGCCATAACTTTTAAACTACCCAACCAAAATGCGTGATCTTGGTCTCTAAATAAACTTAATACGGATATTTACAACTTTATCTACAGCCAACCCCTCTGAAAATGAATGAAACCATTTTTAATCTCTGCCCTAAGATTTAGATCAGCACTGCTTGAAACCAGATCTCGCCCCACAATAAAATTCTCCCCAAACCAATCTAATAAGTGCAGGAAAACCTGAAATTATATCAATAAATCACCAAAATAGATCCACAAAATAACTCAAACCTGAAGGAGGGACTCCAGGAGGGTGGAGGGGCGCAGGAATGGGAGGGGCGTAGGAAGGGGAGGGAGGAGGTGCTGCACAAGGAGGAAGAAGGGGAGGTGGTTGCTGCCCAGGAGGCGGGGGGGTGCTAGGGTTTGACTAACTCTTCCCTCTCCACTTGGGACAAAACTAGCCACAGATGGCCCAAACGACCCCTTAAGACCAAATCAGCCCACACACGTGACACTACAACTCAAAACGGCTCAAAATTAATTTGGATATTACATTCTCTCCCCCTTAACGGAATTCGACCCCGAATTCAAAACCCACCTCTACGCAACAATATAAACAACTAGTCAATTGAATCCTATCACATACCAGATTTGAATAACTCTGGATACCTCTCACGCATCTGAGTCTCCAACTCCCAAGTTGCTTCCCTCTCAGCAAACTTCAAGGTTTCATTTTTGAACAGTCGCTTAGAATTCCCTAGGATTCGCACTGGTCGGGACTCAGAAGCATGGTGCCTATGGTCAACAACCAACGGCTCTACCAAAACCTCGCGTTCGAGATTCTGCAAGAACTTTCTCAACAACGAAACACATTGCATCCTTCCAAGGATTCAGAATAATCTAAATGGTAGGTCGCTTTCTCAAATCATACCACTGTCATGAAAATACGGGGTTCCAAACTTATATTACTAGGAACCAAAACAAAGACTCCTGACTCTCTCCAATTGGTTGACCTATAAACAAAAGGATCATTACCATCGAAAGGAATAGCTCATTATAGCACAAATTCTTTTTCCACCAGAACTTCGCAATATAAAATTTTACTCTATCTTCTTCTAGACCTACTTTGCTCCAAGGGACAACTACCCAAGAAATAAAATGCTCACAACAGAAGAATTCACTTCAGAAAGTCATAACAATAGCTACAACCAACGTCACCAAATAGTCAGGCACACTATAGAAATGGAAATTTAATTGCACCCAACATCCTAGTGGTCAACTTTTAAATCTTAAACAAGTATTATACTGAGACACACTAAAACCCCCATTACTCACTACTCAAAAACCATCAAAGATCAACAACTAGCAAAGGCTAGGATCTTGGGTTGTTACCAACCCACACTTGGCTTCTAATTCCAAAAGGTCTACAAACCATAACGAGCTATCAATCACACAACTTCCTATACCAAGTTTAAGACATATCTTTTAAACAAAATTTTCAGCATGATCAACATAAAAAAAATTCATACAACCCATAAATCAATATCTCAATAATAAAAAAAATTATTCGATCAATTAATGACTCCAACAATTAAATATTATCTTCACGAAACATATGTCATAAGAATGGATCTAAGATAGTCATTCGCTAAGGGTAAAATCAAACCTTATCATTTGCAACATCATAAACATAATCATCATCCTAGACATACTCATAAACATAACCATAATCATTAGTATAATCATATTCATAGTCACAAGCAAGCATTCAACATCCTACCATCATTCTAGTTGATACACTTGCCTCTAACCGCAAAGAACGGGGTGGCGCAGGGTTGAGGCCACCCCCGAAGTCACACTTTCTGAAATAATAATTACATACATCTCAAAATAATGCAATCATAACATTCGTCATCAACAATTGAAACACAACAAAGTGACCTCACAGCTACACGCCCCTTCCTGTCCCGCTGGACAAAACACCAAAATTTTAACCTCTAGTGCCCAAACTTATGAGACCAAAAGATTTAAGCCATCTGTAGGTAATAACCCACAATTTACTAGTTTTCCACTTTTCTTTATTAGGTCATCATGCTTCTCTAATACAACTCTAAAGACTGCTCTGTCCACTCACAGGACACCAGGCTTCTAAGGCTCATAACAATTTCTATACAACTCCAAATTAAGCAAACAATGATATTTTGAAATCTAAAGAAAATTTCTTAGCTTTCTCTAGTTATAGGAATAATTTAATTCGGCCTCTACCTAGGCATGCACAGCACAACAATGAAGCTACTGTCAGCAGCAACAAGCTCTGAACAACGGACATTCAAACTAGTATAACTTCTAAACGACTGAACCAAAATTAGTGTTCTTGATCTCTTGTTAAACTTAAGGCCACAATATATATTTATTATACAACCAAGCCCTCGAGAAATGGCTCTAGATGGCCCAAACTAGCACCAAAACCGAGACTAGTGACAACAATAGCAAGTTTTGGACAGTAGACTTCAAAATTGCATAACTAATTTTATACAAATCCAAATGAAGTAAAGGATGATATTTATGAAATTTCAGGAAATTTCCTAATTTAATCTGGTCATTATAATAATTAATTCAACATCTAGATAGTCCTACTCTGCATCTTTCTGCGATGCTGCTAGAAGAGGCAGATTCTAGAAAGCTGTTAGAAAAATGGCCATAACTATTAAACTACCCAACCAAAATTCGTGATATTGGTCTCTAAATAAACGTAAGACGAAGATCTACATCTTTACCAACAGCCAACCCCTCTGAAAATGGGTGAAACTATTTTTAATCTCTACCCTAATATTCAGATCTGCACTGCTTGAAACCAGATCTCGCCCCACAATAAAATTCTCCCCAAACCAATCTAATCACCAAAAAAGATCGACAAAATAACTCAAACCTGAAGGTGGGACTCCAGGAGGGAGGATGGGCACATGAAGGGGAGGGAGGAGTTGCTGTACAAGGACCGAAGATCGAAGATCGCTCAAAATCTATGTAAAACGACCGAAACACTCATCAAGACTCTCACCAGCGTGTTGTTCAAACTTGTTGTACTCACGCTTGTACTGATCCTGCCTCACGGTCTTGATTTGAGTAGTGCCCTCATGGTAAGCATCGAGGGTCACCCAAATCTCGTGAGCGGAATGGAGGTGAGAAATCATATCGTACTCACTGCGGCTAAGACCTTGTATGAGAATGTTCCTTGCCTTAGCGTTCGCCTCAACGTCAGCCATATTGCCGGCCGTGACGTTTTCATCAGCAGGAACCTCATACGGGAGTTTCACCTTCTGTCATATCAGGAAGCCCTGGGCAGTGATGTATGACTCCATCCGCGATTTCCAAAATAGAAAATCAACTCCAGCAAAAATAGGTGGCTTGGTGAAATACTTGTCCATCGCCATGGCTCTTGAGACCGGTCAAGATCTATAGAAGAGCAAAACTGGCTCTTGTACCAATTGAAAGATCGAAATTGCGATCAGAGGGGGGTGAATGATCCCAAATAAAATTTTTCCCACTCAAAGTACTCTAAACAATCTCGCAATAAAAATCTGAAACACCCAAAGATTTTCCTTCAAAATGGTGTTTCTCAGATTCGCACACCCTCCAAAACCCGAACAATTAGACAACTATGTGTACCCCTAGCTTGCATGGATGAGAACCATGAATCATGTGAGGGATTTTTTAATCACAATCCTGGTTGTCAAGAGTCCAAACAAAGAGGAATCAACTCAAAGACTACTTTTCTAAAAGAGATAAAGCTAAAACACCAAAGTCTCTTTTCAGAAAAGTAAAAGCAGATTTTCCAGGAATTAACCTCAATTGGCGCAGGTGGTTGGTGAGTTTTTGTTGCTCTAGAATATTTGTGAATTTTTTTTCCAAGTGAACAGTTGAGTCTTGAAATAGTCCACCAAAAATCACCTCAAAAAGCTTTGTAAAATAAACATGAAAAATCAATAATTACAGACAGTCAGGAACTTCGACCAGAATGTTTGAGGCTCGGTTTTCACTCCATAGCGCTCAAACGGTGTAACCAGTGGACGCAAAAATTGTTTCAGAGATGGATATATGATTCGTTCACCTTCTCCAATAAGAATCACTTGAAAAGGAATTTTGTAGATTTTTATAAAAATCAAAGACTAACCACTGCGGGAAGAACATGTTCTGGATAGATTTGCAATTTGATAAAAACTTGATCTCTAGTCTATCCTAGGGTACAAGAAAGATGTAAAACCATATGAACACCCTCAATACATCCTAGAAGAACAACATTTAGAAGGAGGGGAGGAAAATACAAATTGCGATAAAGTAAATTGCGAGAATGTAAATGCGGGAAAGTAAATGCTGAATTTAAATTGAATAATTTAAATGCGTAATGTAAATGCGCAAAGGAAATGAAACATGAACATAAATGAAGAACATTTCATTTCTGGAAGGAGAGGTTACAAAGCCTCACATTTCATGTGGGCGAAGCTCAAAGGAGCATCAAAAATCTCAAAACCTTCAAGGGGGGAAGGCTATCCCTCCACCCCTATTTATACAACTCTTGGGCCACCTACCACCCTTGCATGAGCCTCTAAACCCTAGAGCATCCACCAAGGGCTAGGATTCACCCACTCAACTAGCCATGCAAGGGTTCACCCAAAACCCACAACACATAATGGGTTTTCTTCACAGTTCTCAAAGCACACTAACTAGACCCGCTAACCTATCAACTAGACCGCAATCCGACGGCCCTCATCGATCCGAGCAGCATCTAGATAGCATCACATCCATTCCTTGTCTTCATGACTTGCACGGACTCCGTCTCCGATCATCTTCCGGCGATCCCCAACCGTCTAGACCTCCGACGCTCCTCGCCTAGTCCCGGCCATCCTTCGCCTCACCATGACCTAGCACCGTCATCCTGCAACCATCAAAAACAAGAAAACTCCTCACATAGAAATGCCCACAAAGATGTGTAATAAATCCATCAAAGTCCACTCATTAAAATTCATTTTTACTCGATATGACAGTGTCGGGACCCGATTTTGAGAATCCGGACCCTCTGTGCAATTTGTGCCAGTCCAGGATCACGCTAGCACACACAGTCTTTACAGGGTTGCACATCGCAGACATTACGGCGATACCATAGATAGTGCAAACATTTATATAAATGGAATTGTACGACCTTATGGTCTCCTTACATAACTCAGCCACGTAGGGCTTACATTATCAGAGTATAAAGGAAACAGCGAAAAAACATATAAACTTCGTGGAAACCTTCATCTTGCTACAGGCAACTGACTGGGCTTGCCCTCTAATTATCCGGATCTTCAATGTACTCCTCCTCCTAGGCTGGCGTAGACTCCTCCACTGATGTTGGGGTTGATAGGCATGGAGGGGTGAGTACTCAAGGCACTCAGCAAGTAATGCACAGAATGCGGTGCTATTACTACATGCAAGGTTTATTCCATGGATTGGCTTACTTGGTTCTTTTGCATCAAACAACATTTTTAAACTAGCTTCTTATTTAGATAAAAAGTAGTGAAACAGTTATATATAATGCTAAGTTCTTCAAACAGTTTTTCTTCAAAGATTCCCGGCACACAGCCTTAAACAGGTCACTCTTAGCACTGGCACACAACCACCCTCTCCACATTTTATTTTTGAAAATCTAGCCCTTGACTGTAATCCCCGAGCAATGCTCAATACCGCAAGCACGGCTATTCGAATAGATTTTACACTATGCAGAGGTTGTACACTTTACCCACAAGATACAGTCGCTCACCACACAGGTGATTGTCCATAACAAAGCATTTTGGGAACCTCTACCTTAACCAATGAACCTCTCCGGTATTGCCTTCATTATCACTCCCCTCACACAAAGCCGAAGTATAGGACAGGTCAACACCGTTGGATGGACACCAAGCCATAGCACAGGTACGCTCCCCCACACAGATACACCCCCGTGTACTGTCACCCCGAGGTATCAGAGGAAAGATATTAGAACCCTAATCAACTAGGTCTGTCCCATATTAGACATGTGGTTGTACGGTTGACTCAGCTCAAAGACTTGCAAGGTGAAGTCCTTAGCTGACCAAGGCAAGACTTCCATCACTCAATAGTGGCACACAGCCCAATGTGGCACACAGGCTCACGTCACTCATCAACACATTGCCACATAGGCCCACCTGGCACAAAGCCTCTTGCTACTTGCCTTAGTTGAATATTGTGCAACACATGCCAGCAATAACTCAACATCGGTACAGAACCACACAGGTCTCTGTACTTCAATCTCATCATGTGGCATCATCACACCACTTTCAAAATAAATTCAGTATTTCATTAGTCAATATTGTAGTATTTTCGAAAGATCATTCATGAATCGGTGCAAGGCTAAGCATCTATTCACGGTCTAGCCACCCGTGTTGGCATCATACTATTATCCAACAAAAATAATCAATCCTAGGGTGACAAAGATTTCAGGGCATTCAGATAATAATTTCATGGTGATAATAACAATATGGGTAGATTAGCGATATTACCTAATTTAATTTAAATTCATTTTAAATAAATTATCATGCATAATTTCAAAGCATAAATTACATTTTTAAAATCTGGGATCAAAATGATCAAAGCATCACTTGCCTTAAAAGAGTTGCTGGTTTTGATCCGAAGCTTGATCTTGAGCGATGAATTCTTCTTCGAAACTTTCCGGCAAATTTACGTCTAAGCGAAATACATAAATACATAATAAATATAATTTATAGAGAGCATGATCAACTCTAAAAATTCCACAAAATTGACCAATAAATATATCTTGATTTTAAAATTTTTTGGAAATTGGAATCACCTCAATCGGAGTTAAAACGCAAAAGTTATAGCCTTTCAAAGTTTTAATAACTAGAAAATCCTAAGAAAATCAGAAAATCCGATTTGTTTTAATTATTTTTATACGGAAAATTGGGATTTATGACGTCAGCATGACCTAATGATGACGTCAGCACCGAAATGAATTTCGGCCGAAATATTTTTATATAAAAAAATATTTATGACGTCAGCGATGACGTCAGCTTGACACGTGGCAGCGTCTCGGCCCGACACGTGGCAGCGGCACATACACCCAGTCTATGAGACTGTGCGGGTCTACGGTGGACTGGCGATACTATGCACATGCATCGGCTGATGAATGCTTTGGCGTCACCCGGTATGGTCCAGCCAATCACCGATCGACACGCGGCGCTAAACTATTAATCGAAACTCCATTCAATCTCATCCATCCGATTTAAAACGAACGGCTGAGATTGATGCGACGTTTCGACTCAGATCTACCCAGAACCAAAACATGGCTTCACCATGGCCATTGGATCCCGATCGGACGGCTACGATTAATCGGGCGACGTCGATAGAAACGGCGGCGCTGACTCCTCGATTTCCGCGCGACACGCGTCAACACGGGACTGGCCCGATGCGCGGTGCGATCTCGTCCGCTCGTTTCAAAATGAACAATCGAGATGAGCCAAGGCTATTCGACTCTGGCTTACCGCGGCGAGACATGCGGCACGATCCAAGACGACCGGCGCGCATCCGACGGCTACGGCACTTACGCGACGTGGCAAGATAAACACTCAACGATCTAGATCTAACGGCTGAGATTAAACTAGCATGAATCTAGGCAAAGCGATCTAAACCGTTGATTAGATCCAACGGCTGATGAGTGAAGATGAAGTTTACTGTTAAATGGCGACGTGGACGAATCTGGAGCTTTTGGCGATGATCGGACGGTGGACGAAGCTCGGCTGGCGGTGATATCGCGGTGACACAGATCTCGCCGGAGAGGAAGAAGACGACACGGCGACAGCATTCCTTGGTGGCTCCGACGACACGGTTTGAAGCAACGGGTGCGGCTTGTCACGAGGAACACCCCGGTGACCTTGACGACGGCGGAGCTCGAACGGCGGTGGTGCAAAAGGGCGGCGAAAAGTCTCAGAACTACGGCGAGCTCGTGTGACTGCTACGGTGAGTTTCGATGAGGGAGAGATGGGGCAAACTGTGCTGTAGGAAGTGCTCTACACGGTGCACTAGCTAATGAAGAGGAAGATTAAACACACCAGCGTTAATCGTGCGCGAAATCTCCGGCCGTAACGCGCGGCGGCGGTGTTTCCGAAAACGCACAGTGAAGCGATGTGGAGCAATCCCAGCCATCCATGCGGCAACGGATCGACGAACCGGGAATTCGCGCAACGCGGCTTCATCTGGTCCATCCGATCCTGATCAGACGGTCACCCGCGAGCGGCGATTTGGGTTTCGTCGGTTGGCCAGCGATGCGCCTGATGAATGGGCTCACTTAACATCGTTCACACTGCTTTTTTCCGATTTTGAATAAAAATAATTCTAGAAATTCAATTAAATCATTTGAGGCTTTGAAAATAGCAGAAAAATTCTAGAAAAATTCTAGAAAATATTTTAGAACATTTTGGACTCAAATAAAATATAATTTAATTTATATTTTGCAAAAACTTATTCACCAATTAATTAATTCCAAAGAAGGGTTAGATTCCAGAAATTCCAATTAAATCCAAATAAACTCCAAAAATTCTCAAAAATTCAAAATAACTTATTAAATTCAAAATAGACCAAATTATGGGATGTTACAAACCTCCCCCCTTAACGGAATCTTATCCCTAACATTCAGGGTTGACTACAGAATAGGTTAGGAAACTCCTTCCTCAGATCTTCTTCTCGTTCCCACGTTGCTTCACTTTCCAAGTGGTTGCTCCACTGAACTCTGCAAAAGCGTGTTGACTTGGTCCTCGTTTCTCTGTCCATTGTATCTAGGATCTTCACCGGATGCTCTTTATAAGTCAGATCTTCTTGCAGCTCGATTGCTTCTAAAGGCGTTTCCTCCTCTGGTACTCGGTGACGTTTCTTCAACTGGGATACATGAAATACATGATGAATTCTTTCCAATGACTGTGGCAACTCCAATTAATATGCAACTTCACCTATGCGGCTCAGGATCTTGAATGGTCTAACATATCTGGGTGCGAGCTTCCCCTTTGCATGGAATCTTCTGACTCCCCTGAGGGGTGTAACTCTGAGATACACATAATCTTCAGGTTCAAAGCTCAATTCTCTGTGACGATTGTCGGCATAGCTTTTCTGCCTTGACTGAGCAATCTTCAGTCTCTCTCTGATCATGGCGATCTGCTCTTCCGCTTTCTGTAGTATATCCGGGCCAAAAACATGTCGTTCGCCCGTCTCATTCCAATTCAATGATGTTCGACAGTATTGACCATACAGAGCTTCAAATGGAGACATCTGTAAACTTGCTTGATAACTGTAATTGTAGCTGAACTCACCATAAGGCAAGCACTTGTCCCACGAAGCGGAATATGCTAGCGCACAAGCTCTAAGCATATCGTCCAATATTTGGTTAACCCTCTCGGTTTGACCATTTGTTTGCAGATGGTATGCTGTACTAAAGTTTAACCGAGTTCCCATTGCCTTATGTAGCTTACCCCAGAATCTTAAAGTAAGCTGAGTTCCTCTGTCCGACACTATTTTCTTTGGTACTCCATGCAAACAAACAATCCTTGCCATGTATAGCTCTGCTAACCGGTCTCCGAAATAAGTGGTCTTTACCGGTATGAAATGTGCTACTTTAGTTAAACGATCTACTATGACCCATATGGAATCATATCCACTTTGAGTTCTGGGTAAACCGGTTATGAAATCCATACTGATCTCTTCCCATTTCCACTCAGGTATCTTTAAGGGTTGCAATAATCCTGCTGGTCCCTGGTGCATAGCTTTAACTCTTTGACATATATCACACAATGCGACATACTCAGCAATTTCTCGCTTCATACTTGGCCACCAAAATTTTTCTTTTAAATCTTGATACATTTTTGCACTTCCCGGATGGATTGAATACTTGGAGTCATGACCTTCCTCCAAGATTAATTGCTTCAGTTCCTTTTTGTTCGGCACACAGATGCGCCCTTTAAACCACATAGTGCCTTGCTCATCCAGCTTGAAATCCTTTGCCTTGCCCTCATCCGTTTTGGACATAATCCTTTTGATCTTATCGTTATCTTTTTGTCCTTCCCTGATCTGATCTTCCAGGGTCGGTTTCACTTCCAAGATTGCTAAGAATCCTTCTGGTACCATTTCCAATTCTAATTTCTGGAAATCCTTACACAATTCTGCCTGACTTGTTTCCAACAGCATATTTACACTGTGGTTCTTTCTGCTCAAGGCGTCCGCCACCACGTTGGCTTTGCCAGGATGGTAATGAATTCTAACATTATAATCTTTGATTAACTCTAGCCATCTTCTTTGCCTCATATTTAGGTCAGCTTGCGTGAAGATATACTTAAGACTCTTATGATAAGTATACACTTCACACCTGTTTCCAATGAGATGGTGACGCCATATTTTCAGTGCATGCACTACGACAGCCAATTCCAGGTCATGAGTCGGATAATTTTCCTCATGTGGCCTCAATTGCCTCGATGCATATTCTATTACCTTTCGGTTTTGCATCAACACGCATCCCAATCCCTAACGCGATGCATCACAATAGATGTTGAAGCTTTGATGAACGTTAGTTAAAACTAATACCGGTGCTGATGTCATTCGTTTCTTCAACTCCTGGAAACTCTTTTCACACTCTGGTGTCTATAAGAATTTCTTTTCCTTTTTCAACAATTGCGTAAGGGGTCTCGCAATTGTAGAGAATCCTTCAATAAAACGACGGTAATATCCCACCATTCCAAGGAAACTACGGATTTGAGTTACCGTCTTTGGTTGCTCCCAATGTAATACTGCCTCCACTTTCTTTGGATCTACCGCAACTCCTTCCGCAGTCATTATGTGTCCAAGAAATTCAACCTTATTCTTCCAGAAATCACATTTTCTAAATTTAGCAAACAACTGTTGTTCTCTCAACTTCTCAAGGACTAGCCTTAAATGTTCGACGTGCTCTTCTCTTGTCTTGGAATAGACAAGGATATCATCTATGAACACGACAACGAACTTATTCAAGTATTCCATAAAAACCTTATTCATTAGGTTCATGAAATATGCCGGTGCATTTGTCAAACCAAAGGACATAACTATGAACTCGTAATGTCCATATCTTGACGAAAACGCAGTCTTCGAAATATCTTCTGATCGGATCTTCAATTGATGGTATCCCGATCGGAGATCAATCTTGGAAAAGACTCCTGCTCCTCTCAACTGGTCGAATAGATCATCGATCCTTGGTAGCGGATATTTATTCTTTATCGTCACATCATTTTGCGCACGATAGTCTATACACATTCTAAAACTCCCATCCTTCTTAACGAATAGGACAGGTGCTCCCCATGGCGATGAACTAGGTCTTATGAACACTTTTTCCAACAGCTCTTCAATCTGTTTCTTCATTTCCACTAATTTGTCCGTGGACATCCGGTAGGGTCTCTTGGATATTGGAGCTGTCCCTGGAACAAGTTCTATAACGAACTCGATATCTCTATCCGGCGGCATTCCACGTAAATCCTCCGGAAAAACATCTGAATATTCATTGACTACGGAAACTTCCTCAAAACTGATGGCATTCATGCTGTTGACCATCAACTGTCCATCTCGCACTGCTGTTGCTTCAAACTCAATCCTTCTCCCTTCCGGGCTCTCGACTGATATAACTCTTCGTCCGCAGTCAAACACTGCCTTGTGCTTAGTTAGCCAATCCATTCCTAGGATAACATCCAAGGTTTGGGTATTCAGTACGATTAAGTTCGTTAGGAACTCTACTTCATTAATTATTAGTCTTACCCCAGAACATCCTACTTTTGATCGGAGTTCTGATCCACGGGATTGGACTATAAGTACACATTTAAGATTCACTATATCCATATCATTTTAAACAGCGAAATCTCGGGAAATAAATGAATATGAAGCTCCAGAATCAAATAAAATAGTAGCTGGTACTGAATTTACTAGGAACTTACCCAGTACAACGTCTGTTGCATTCTGGACCTCATCCGCGGTGATGTGGTTAACTCTGCCTCTCGCAGTTGCCTGGGGTGTGGCTCCAGCTTGAGCAGCTCCCCAGTTCCCTCCTTGAGCAGGTGTCCTTGCAGGTGTGTTCCCCAGGTTAAAGCGAACCGGGGTGACACCTCCTTTCTTGGGGCAGTTGTTGGCAAAATGCCCTATCTCGTTGCAGTGATAACAACGTCTTCCCTCTACCTGAGAGTTTCCTCTAGTCTGTACCACCGTTCTGGCCGAAGTTTGAGTATTCTGGCCCACTGGATGGTTTGTCGGTAGTGGTGCCCTATCGCTGCTTCGGGGTTGGAATCGGACGAACGGTTGAGGTGCTGTCCTCTGCCTTTGCTGGCCTTGAAGACCTCCTTGTTGCGCCATTCTGCACTTCCGGTTGTCATCCAACTCCCGACGTTTGTCTTCCAAAATTAGAGCCTTGTTAACCAGCTCCTGGAAGTCCGGAAACGTGTGGGTGATCAGTCCCACTTGTAATCCAGTATTGAGCCCCTTAATGAATCGGGACTGCCTTGGCCTGTCAGTTGCTACATCCTCTGGCGCGTAGCGTGCCAACTGGATAAATTTATTCAGATAATCGGCCACTGACTGGCCCTGTTGCTTCAGGTTCCTGAATTCTTCTTTCTTTAATTCCATGATACCATTCGGTACATGGTACTGACGGAAAGCACCAGTGAATTCCTCCCAAGTGATTTCTTGGGGATTCTCATGTGCAGCACAGAAATTTTCCCACCATTCTACGGCGGTTCCCTCTAGTTGATGAGAGGCATAGAGTACCCTCTCATGTCCCACACACTGGGTTTTGTGCAGTTTCATTTCGATAGTCCTCAGCCAATCATCCGCTTCCAACGGATTGGCATTACCCGAGAACGTAGGTGGGCGAGTCCTCATAAACTCTGACAACCTTGAGTAAGGATGTGGACCTTGATTACCCCCTGGTTGAACATTCGCAGCAGCTTGGTTGGAAATCTGCTGCATAGTCTGCATCATCGTATTCATCAACTGGGTTTGGGTAGCTAAGAAAGCTCCCAAATTCTGCAGATCGACTTGCGGCTGTTGAGGAATTGGCTCCTCATTCTTGTTGCCCGCCTGGTTAGCACCACTTCCGCTGGCTCCAACGTTACCGCGAGTCCTCACCATCTGTAGAAAGCTTCCAAGGATAAGAAAAGAAGATGGCATAGACAAGTAGAGGAACTTATATAGGGAAAACCAGTGTAACTTAAATTATTTAGCAGCTTTATTATTATAATAAAATAGTATGGTTGCTCACAAGTGCCTAAGGCAATGCAACACATACCAGACACTCACAAACAGAAACAAGTAAACAGACATTAAGACTCCACAATGACTCACACCTACTGGCGACTCAAAAACAAAAGACGCGACTCAAATAACTTGACTCCACATTTGAGTCAATTCCGAAGAACTCTCAGTCACTGAGCCACCCAGGGTATGGTCCTCCCGGTGGATACTGCGGCGGTTGCGGCGGCATAGGGACAAACCGGTCTCGATGCCCTCTGCGATCGATGCAACGACCCCATCGACTCGGCCGGTCCCAAGGCTGCCTGCTCCTGCTCCTCCGGATCTGGGTCATGCAGCTCCAGAAC
Organism: Otatea glauca; assembly: GCA_036346275.1. NCBI lineage: Eukaryota > Viridiplantae > Streptophyta > Magnoliopsida > Poales > Poaceae > Otatea > Otatea glauca. Next base: position 49,600,964 of record CM070718.1, read on the forward strand.
TGCTCAGGCTTAGGTCCGTACAAAGCCTACTCCAGCTCATGAACCCTCTGCATAGCGTGAGCTAGGTTCTCCCGCAGTTGAGTTCTCATCTCCGTGACCTCGTCGCGGGCTCTCTGTAGCTCCTGGACTGTCTCATCCATGGCCTCCTCCTGGGCGACGACATACCTTGCCAGGTGAGTGATCGTGATGTCTTCCTCCAAGAATTCCATCCTGTCGTGGCGATTATCTCGGCGCGGGTGGTGACGAAAGACAGTGCCCTCCAACTCTGCGGAGTAGGTGCGGGCGATCTGCCGCATCGCAAGACGCGTCGTCTCCTAGATCCCGGCCTCAAATGAAGTCCTCCTGACGGTGATGTAAATAGGACGGCTCGCCCTCGTCCTCTCTTGAGCATAAACAGTGATCTTGATATCCCAGGCGATATCATGTCCTGCCCGCACTATAGTGGTCCCCTGATAGATTGGCCTATCGAAGCCTCCGAGAAGTTGCATCATACGCCATAGCTCAGTGGCGTACCCTCCAGTGCGCTCTCCATAGGTGTGGATCATCCTCATCTGCCAAAACAGACCTCATTTTAAAACCCAAGATAACAACAGAAAATGCAGCTTATGCATGAACAAGAGAGAAAAGATAAGTTGAGATTTCATTGATATTCTTGCTCAAGTTGATTAAATTTTAGAAAATAGTTTTATCCTCCTGGGCACAACTAACCTAATTACGGTCAAGTCCTACAGTCAGCCGGCTCTGATACCACCTCTGTTGAGACACGATTCTGAGAATCCGGACCATTTGTGCAATCTGTACCAGTCCAGGATCACGCTGGCACACACAGTTTTTACAGGGTTGCACATCGCAGACATTACGGCGATACCATAGATAGTGCAAACATTTATATAAACGGAATTGTATGACCTTATGGTCTCCTTACATAACTCAGCCACGCAGGGCTTACATTATCAGAGTAAAAAGGAAACAACAGAAAAACATATAAACTTTGTGGAAGCCATCATCTTGCCACAGGCAACTGACTGGGCTTGCCCTCTAATTATCCGGATCTTCAATGTACTCCTCCTCTCAGGCTGGCGTACACTCCTCCACTGATGTTGGGGTTTATAGGCAAGGAGGGGGAGTATTCAACGCACTCAGCAAGTAATGCACAGAATGCGGTGCTATTAGTACATGCAAGGTTTATTCCATGAATTGGCTTACTTGGTTTTTTTGCATCAAACAACATTTTTAAACTAGCTTCTTATTTAGAATAAAAGTAGTGAAACAGTTATATATAATGCTAAGTTCTTCAAACAGTTTTTCTTCAAAGATTCTCGGCACACAGCCTTAAACAGGTCACTCTTAGCACTGGCACACAGCCACCCTCTCCATATTTTATTTTTGAAAATCTAGCCCATGACTGTAATCCCTGAGCAATGCTCAATACCGCAAGCACGGCTATTTGAATAGATTTTACACTATGCAGAGGTTGTACACTTTACCCACAAGATACAGTCGCTCACCACACAGGTGATTGTCCATAACAAAGCTTTTTGGGAACCTCTAAATTAACCAATGAACCTCTCCGGTATTGCCTTCACTATCACTCCCCTCACACCGAGTCGAAGTATAGGACAGGTCAACACTGTTGGATGGGCACCAAGTCGTAGCATAGGTACGCTCCCCCACACAGATACACCCCCGTGTACTGTCACTCCGAGGTATGAGAGGAAAGATAATAGAACCCTAATCAACTAGGTCTGTCCCATATCAGACATGTGGTTGTATGGTTGACTCAGTTCAAAGACTTGCAAGGTGAAGTCCTTAGCTGACCAAGGCAAGACTTCCATCACTCAATAGTGGCACACAGCCCAATGTGGCACACAGACTCACGTCAGTCATGAACCCATTGCCACACAGGCCCACCTGGCACAAAGCCTCTTGCCACTTGCCTCAGTCTAAATCATTTCCCACCCCGTTGAATATTGTGAAACACATGCCAGCAATAACTCAACATTGGTACAGAACCACACAGGTCTCTGTACTTCAATCTCATCATGTGGCATCATCACACCACTTTCAAAATAAATTAAGTTTCCGAAAGATCATTCATGAATCGGTGCAAGGCTAAGCATCTATTCACGGTCTAGCCTCCCGTGTTGGCATCATACTATTATCCAACAAAAATAATCAATCCTAGGGTGACAAAGATTTCAGGGCATTCAGATAATAATTTCATGGTGACAATAACAATATGGGTAGATTAGCTATATTACCTAATTTAATTTAAATTCATTTTAAATAAATTAGCATGCATAATTTCAAAGCATAAATTACATTTTTTAAAATCTGGGATCAAAATGATCAAAAAATCACTTGCCTTAAAAGAGTTGCTGGTTTTGATCCGAAGCTTGATCTTGAGCGATGAATTCTTCTTCGAAACTTTCCGCCAAATTTACGTCTAAGCGAAATACATAAATACATAATAAATATAATTTATGGAGAGCATGATCAACTCTAAAAATTCCACAAAATTGACCAATAAATATACCTTGATTTTAAAATTTTTTGGAAATTGGAATCACCTCAATCGGAGTTAAAACGCAAAAGTTATAGCCTTTCAAAATTTTAATAACTAGAAAATCCTAAGAAAATCAGAAAATCCGATTTGTTTTAATTATTTTTATACGGAAAATTGGGATTTATGATGTCAGCATGACCTAATGATGACGTCAGCACCGAAATGAATTTTGGCCGAAATATTTTTATATAAAAAAATATTTACGACGTCAGCGATGACGTCAGCTTGACACATGGCAGCCTCTCGGCCCGACACATGGCAACGTCGATAGAAACGGCGGCGCTGACTCCTCGATTTCCGCGCGACACGCGTCAACACGGGACTGGCCCGATGCGCGGTGCGATCTCGTCCACTCGGTTCAAAATGAACAACCGAAATGAGCCAAGGCTATTCGACTCTGGCTTACTGCGGCGCGACACGCGGCACGATCCAAGACGACCGGCACCCATCCGACGGCTACGGCACTTACGTGACGTGGCAAGATAAACACTCTACGATCTAGATCTAACGGCTGAGATTAAACTAGCATGAATCTAGGCAAAGCGATCTAAACCGTTTATTAGATCCAACGGCTGAAGAGTGAAGATGAAGTTTACTGTTAAATGGCGACATGGACGAACCTGGAGCGTTTGGCTATGATCGGACGGTGGACGAAGCTCGGCTGGCGGTGATGTCACGGCGGCACAGATGTCGCTGGAGAGGAAGAAGACGACACGGCGACAGCATTCCTTGGTGGCTCCGACGACACGGTTTGAAGCAATGGGTGCGGCTTATCGCGAGGAACACCCCGGTGACCTTGACGACGGCGGAGCTCGAACGGCGGTGGTGCAAAAGGGCGGCGGAAAGTCTCAGAACTATGGCGAGCTCGTGCGACTGCTACGGTGAGTCTCGGTGAGGGAGAGATGGGGCAAACTGTGCTGAAGGAAGTGCTCTACACGGTGCACTAGCTAATGAAGAGGAAGAATAAAAACGCTAGCGATAATCGTGCGCGAAATCTCCGGCCGTAACGCGCGGCGGCGGTGTTTCCGAAAACGCAGGTCGAAGCGACGTGGCGCAATCCCAGCCATCCACGCGGCAACGGATCGACGTACCGGGAATTCACGCAACGCGGCTTCATCTGGTCCATCCGATCTTGATCGGACGGTCACCCGCGAGCGGCGATTAGGTTTTCGCTCGGTCATTAACGATGCGCACACAAGAATGCAGCTCAAATTTAACATCGTTCATACTATTTTTCCCTAATTTTTGAATAAAAATAATTCTAGAAATTCAATTAAATCATTTGAGACTTTAAAAATACTAGAAAAATTCTAGAAAATATTTTAGAACATTTTGGACTCAAATAAAATATAATTTAATTTATATTTTGCAAAAACTTATTCACCAATTAATTAATTCCAAAGAAGGGTTAGATTCCAGAAATTCCAATTAAATCCAAATAAACTCCAAAAATTCTCAAAAATTCAAAATAGACCAAATTGTGGGATGTTACAGACAGGTAGCACTGGGAAAACAGAGAAGACCTCAAATTGCTTACAATTTAAAATCTATAACCCAAGCTCAAATTTAGTCAAATACTCATCACAAATCTGGATAGACCTCCACATGGTCCTTCAACCTACCACTTGATGAGTATATTGACAAACACAACAAAAGGCATATGATTTGAGTTTGAAGAGGATGAAGAAGAAAGCAATTTTTTAGTTGCAAAGTCAAACTTGGTCAAAAGATAGAAATTGGAACCATGACCAAGTTGACGAAGAGGAATTTAGATTTTAGAGTTAAATTTAAGAAAGAGCAAGTTTTCAACAAAAACTCTAAAATCCAACTAAACATGTCAAATATGATTATGAGATTATGATCCAATAGAAGTAGTAGCATAGTTTTACAAAGATCGTAACAACCAAATAAGCATTCACATTTTTATCTTTTTAGTGATGCCTTTTCTACGTTTCTCCCACTTTTGGCAATATAGGCATCAATTTTTTATGTATGCATGAAATGCAATCGAAAGAGCTTTGAAGATTATCCAATTGATCAAAATGGTACGATATTACTCCAAGCTTGTCAATTTCAGAATATGACTAAACTAAGACATGTCCAAGACCTATACATTTTATGAAAAAGCTTAGTTTTACAATATTTCATTTTAGCATGATTTGACAAGTGCAAAACTTAGCAAAATTTCAAAGCTAGAAGCAAAACCACTCAAGGATCAAATGGAAAACCTAGAGTTCAACCTACTCAACACTTTGGGGAATTTTGAAGTGCATATAAGGTCCTTCAAGCTCATTTTCAATTTATGCAAATTTTCTTTAAGACTTCAAAAAACATAGCGGGGTGCAAATGTTTGACATTATTTGCATTCTTTACCCACTTATGTGTTTGATATTTGCATTTTTTTTAATTGACTCAAACCATTTTCGATCATCTCAAGAGTAACTCTTAAGAGAATGATCTTGGTCATACACAATATATTCCAAGTTCATCCCAAGTGCAATGGGAAGCAATCTCCTAAATATAAAGTGTTGAGATCAATTTTGCACAAAAGAGTCAATTTTTTAAATTTTCAATTTTGCACATATGAGCAATTCTGAAGGACTCAAATATGGATCAAACAAATTTCACTCAAGTTGCTATAGGGACTCTAGAGAAATCCAAATTTTCACAATTCATGGTAAAAACCCCTAGAGAAGAAACTTAGTAAGTAAATGCAACATGTTACGTCAAGTTTTCATTTAAAGCTTTCAAAATTTTCAGATTTTAATAAGCTTAGCATGATAAATGGACTTGGACATATCTAAGCTCGTAATTTTCTTCAAAAGATATAGCATGATGTATTTCATGAAGATTGAGTCAATTGCATAATAGACAAAGCTCATAAAACAGAAAATGCAGTCTAAATGCAATGCATGAACAGATTCCCAGACTCCCCCTCAACAAATGAATCAATTTTAAGCTCAAATCTGATTAAAGTTGAGTTATTATCAAGATTAGGCATAAGGAAAACCCAAATAAACTCAAGAACAACCAAAAAAACAGAATGTGGAGAAGAAGTCGAGAAACTGCAAAACTAGATAACTATTGAGCATAGATAAGATAGAATAGACTCACTATGGCTTAGACTCGCTCTTTTCTTCCCCAGTGACTGATATAGGGAAGCTGACTCTAGATCCCAACTAAGGAGTGCATACAGACCCTGTCTATCCAGGAGGCCCAACACCTGCTAGACTTATAAGACAGTGAGGGAACTCAACCTAGAGAGAAGAGAGAACAACTAATCACTCATGATAGCAACCTAAAACACAAGATAAGAGGCCCATGCAAAGCATACCAGAAGTCTAAGTGAGTGAACTCAACTCACAAAAAAATAAGCCCAAAATCACCCAGAAGAAAACACAAAGAGAAAAGAAAAGCTGGAAGGGAACAATATTTTACATAATATACAAACCAGCTCGCCCTCACGAAAGGCCGTAAGGGCTCACGACTCCAAGCTCACTCCTGAAGGCAACAAATCTAGAGCTATCCAAAGGCTTGGTGAATATATCGGCTAACTGGAGGTCACTCTCTACAAACTGAAGCGCGATATCTCCCTTCTCCACATGGTTTCTAAGGAAGTGATATCTAATATCAATGTGCTTGGTCCGAGAATGTTGCATTGGGTTTTTAGCAATCCAAATAGTAGAAGTGTTGTCACAGAAAAGTGGCACACTCTCTATCTGTAACCCATAGTCCCGCAAGGTCGATCTCATCTAGAGCACCTGGCTACAGCAACTGGCTGCAGCAACATACTCGGCCTCAGCGGTGGACTGTGCAACTCCGGACTACTTCCTAGATGACCAAGAAACAAGAGAAGTGCCAATGAATTGGCAAGTGCCAGAAGTGCTCTTCCTATCTATCTTACAGCCAGCAAAGTCGGCATCGGAAAAGGCTCTAAGAGATAGACAAGAAGAAGAAGAGTACCAAATACCATAATTAGTGGTAGCACGAAGGTACCTGAAGATGCACTTGACCGCTAGGCGGTGAGAGGCGCGAGGAGAAGCTTGATATCGAGCACACAGACACACAACGAAATGTATGTTCGGCCTCGAAGCAGTGAGGTACAAGAGGGAGCCGATCATGCTCCGAAACTCCTTTTGATCAGCAGGCTCACCATCCTCATCGGACTCGAGGACAGCAATGGTGGCCATACGAGTCATCACCGGCTTCCCATCAGATATATCGAAGCGCCTCAGGAGGTCACGGGTATACTTGCCTTGATGTAAGAAAGTACCCTCCCGAGTATGCTTGATTTGGAAGCCAAGAAAGTAGCTCAACTCGCCCATAATACTCATCTCAAACTCTGTGTTCATCACCTCAGAAAACTGAGATACAAGCGAATGAGACGAACCACCAAAAATGATATCGTCCACATAAATCTGGACTAGAAGAAAATGCGACTCATGGTGTCTGATGAACAGAGTCTTGTCTACTACGGCCATTTTGAAGTCATGGCTGAGAAGATAAGACTTGAGCCTCTCATACCATGCTCTGGGGGCCTACTTGAGTCCATAGAGAGCTTTGGAAAGCTTGTATACATGACTCGAAAACTTGGGGTTCTCAAATCCTGGAGGTTGTTTGACATAAACCTCTTCCACAATATAGCCATTGAGGAATTCACTCTTGATATCCATTTAATAGAGCTTGAAGCCCCAGGATGCAGAGAATGCAAGCAGGATTCTAATAGCCTCTAGTCTAGCTACAGGGGCAAAGGTCTCCTCAAAGTCAAGACCCTTAACCAGAGAAAAGCCCTGTGCAACTAGCCTAGCCTTGTTGCGAATGACAACCCCATCCTCACTCTGCTTGTTTTTGAACACCCACTTGGTCCCAATGATATTATGACCAGATGGACGTTCTACAAGCTGCCAGACTTTGTTCCTTTCGAAGTTTTCAAGTTCCTCATACATAGCATTAGTCCAAGACTCGTCAGATAATGCATGAGTCACATCCTTCGGCTCAAATGAGGCAACAAAGGAAGAGTGAAGGCAAAAACTGGACAAATCTTATTTTGAGCGAGTGACTCGCTCAAACAGATCGACGATGATGTGATCAGGTGGATGAGAACGCTGAATATGATGGGGAGGTCCAGAAGCAGAAGTGGCCTCTACCTCATGCACAGAAGAGGTAGGAGCAGAGCCACTAGCTGAATGAGAGTCAGAAGGCAAGGGCTGACCTTCCTGAGGTGCAGAAATGGAAACAGGAGACACCTCAGGTGTAGAGGGGACTGGATCTGGTGGAACACCATCGTCTCCATCATCCTCATCCTTTACAAAGATGGTCTCGGAGGACGAAGAAGAGCCTGAAATGTTAGGTCTAGCTCCTGGGCTAGCCTCATCAAAGGTCACTTCACAGGTCGCTATGATCCTATGCGCATCGCAACTCCAGACACTATAGCTACGAGAAGAAGTCGAATAACCCAGAAAGATACCATTAGAAGAACGATACTCAAACTTATCCAGGTTACCAGACTTCAAAATAAAATACTTGCAACCAAACACACGAAAATGAGAAACACTGGGCTTTCGTCCATACCTCAACTCGTAAGAAGTGCGGTGCAAATGTGCTCCCAAGAATACACGATTAGAAACATGGCAAGCAATAGCTATAGCCACAGCCCAAAACTTCTTAGGAGTACTGTACTCGTCTAGCATCGTCCTGGCCATCTCTACCAGGGTCCTGTTCTTCCTTTCCACTACCCCATTTTGTTAAGGGACATAGGGAGAGGAGAACTGATGCTCTAAACTAGACTCCACACAGAAACTCTCAAAATAGGAGTTCTTGAACTCCATGCCATTGTCACTGCGTATAGCTCGTAGGGCACCAGGGAGCTCAAAAGACAACCTATGAACCAAACCCCTAAAATGGGTAAAAGTCTCATCCTTCGAGGACATGAAAAACACCCAAGAATACCTCAAAAAATCATCAACAATGACAAGAACATACCACTTCCCACCCACTAACTGCACTCTAGCTAGACCAACAGTGTCCATATGTAAAATCTGTCCCGGTGCATCAGTCATCACAACAATGACTGGGGGATGAGAAGCAGCAACCATCTTGCCATGTTGGCAGGGAGAGCAAACTAAGTCTTTGACCATTTTGAGTTTGGGCAAACCACAAATGAGATCGTGGCTGCTAACTCAGGTCAAATGATCAAATCCAATGTGACCAAGTCTCCTATGCCAGAAGGAGAGATCACGGGACTCTGAAGCAATCAAACACCAAAGAGAGTCTCCAGAAGAAACAGAAAAATTAGCACGAAAGACTCTCCCAAATCTAGAAATCCCGCAAACTAACCCTCCTGATGAATCGAGGATTCTACAGGCATTACTCTTAAAACTCACCTCGAAAGAGTCATTAAAAAAGCTGAGAAACAGAAAGCAAATTGTATTGCAGCTTTCTTACTAAAGCAACATCTTTAAGAATGAAATTGTCATTAATGCAAATGGTACCTTTAGCAATGACTCTACCTGAAGAAGCATCCCCGAAAGTGATCAACTCATCACCGGGGGCTCGTACTAGGGAAGAGAACCATCGAGAATCTCCGGTCATATGACGAGAACAACCGGAGTCGACAATCCAAACATCTCCCTTCCCCATCCGACGAACCTGATCAAGACACAAGAGAGAAAGATGACTCAGTACAGGGATAGAGTGAAGACTTAAGAAACCAATACTGAACCATACGACACCTCAGAGTACCAGTCACAGAAGAAGACTTGACTCGAGTGTCTCTCTGACGTTTAACCCTAACAAGATCAGTAGCAACTCTAGTAGATGATCTAGGAGCTGAAACCGGGTTGGCCTGCCGTGGTGCAAAAGCCGAACCACCCCAGGGAAGCTGCCTAAAACTCCTACCAGAAAACACCTCACGCCGCTGATATCTACCTCGATGAGAAAAAGAAGGAATTCAAGAGGACGGCGGAAAGACTGACTACGAACAGCTCGAGGACTAAAACTCGAAGAACTAGCATGAAAACCGAGTCCTGGACGCTGCCCAAAAACAAGCGATTCTCTAACCTGTCTAGAAACAGTGTGTGCCTTAGGAGCACTCAAAGTCTGGGGATTACCCTGAATACCCCTAAGAGCAGCAACACGCTCACGTCGAGTGATCTTGGTGTGCCTGAAGCAGAAATCTACTAGGTGACCATCCTTCTTACAGAAGGTGCATGTGTACTTCGCCTTGCTAGAGGCAGAAGCAACAGGAGTAACACCCTTCTGGTCAAAAGTCCTATAGACAACCCCAGTAGACCTAAACACGGTGGTACTCACTCTGAGAGCTACCACAATCTCACCACTCTTGGAGCCACGCACAATGGTGGGAGGATGCGCCCGAGCGTGCTCCAAGGGATCAAATCCTAGACCTTGATTGAATCTACTAATCTTGGATTGGTCTAGAATAAGATTGAGCTTCTTCTTGCCTCAAACAAACTTCTCGAGAGTGCTCATAAGATACTGGCAATCTCGAAAGAAAGAGGCACAAGAAGAACAGGGGGAAGAAGAAGATGAACCGTAAAGATGAGCTCTCTCGGCGTGCATTTTCTCCTCGGCCGGCCGCCGCAATCTTGAGGGCCTCACAAGAAACATAAGACGCATTTCTAATTCTATGGGTTTGGTCTTCTAATTTCTTCCTAAGCTCGACATGGATTTTATCCAAGTCCCCTCAATCCTGAGAACATCGCAAGCAACTTTCTTGTGACTTATCTAGTAAGTCCTTAGCAAGTTTAGCACACTTAACATTTAAGGATTCATTGTCAAGTTTTAGTTGCCTACAGCCCTCACATGAGCTGACTGGGTCCTTAGAAGCATGCATTTCAAGTTCATCGTTTCTAGAAGAAAGCTTCCTAAGGTGATCGCTCATAGCATCAATTTCGGCAAGCAATTTAGGGCAATTTGAACATGAAGGAGTAGAGTGAGCATGAAGAAAACTAGCCTCAACAGGAATAGCATCAACAGAACTAGTGCTAGCATTCTTCAACCTAAGACCATCAAGTTCAACAAGCACACTATCATGTATGGTCCTTAGTTTCTCTAACTCCTCAAGCACGGCATCACACAAAGAACAATCATCAGTGACTCGAGAGGGAGAAGATATAAGAGAAGCTAACTCCCGAGTCAAGGTACTTACTTCCTTCTCCAGCTCCACACACCTAGCTCTAGCATGGAATTTTTCTAATTTGCAGAAAGCTTCATTGAGCTGGTCATAGGAGTCTACCTCGTTTGAGTCGCTGATGCCGTTAGCGTCGGCCATGAAGCACATGCTGGAGAAGTCGTCTCCGCCTTTCTTCTCTTGCGGATCATCCTCGCCCTCGTCACTCCATGTCTCTGTGTCAGAGAGGTTGATGTCGTCAAGCGCGGCGAGGACGCGGTGGAAGAGCTTCTTGTTCTTGGAGAAGTTGCGGTACTTCTTCTCACTCGCCAGCTCGCGAACTGGAGGCTTCTTGTTGCGGTTCTTGTCGATGTAGTCGTTCTTTGCCGAACCACTGGTGTCATTCTTTGTCTTCTCCAGTTTGGGGCAATTAGCCCGAATGTGGTTGGGGGGGCCACCACACTCAAAGCATGTGATCATGCCACCTCTCTTTCTCTCTCTCACCCTCTTGTATGCATGAGAAAACTTGCGAGCAAGAAGTGTAAGCTCATTTTCTGGAATTTTTCCAGTTGGTCTCTTGTATGCATGAGAAAACTCAATGACTACTTTTCTAAAAGAGATAAAGCTAAAACACCAAAGTCTCTTTCCAGAAAAGTAAAAGCAGATTTTCCAGGAATTGTCCTTAATTGGAGCAGGTGGTTGGTGAGTTTATGTTGCTCTAAAATTTTTGGCAATGTTTCTCCCTGTGAGCAGTTAAGTCACGAAACAGTACACCAAAAAATCACCTCAAAAAGATTTGTAAAATAAACATGAAAAATCAATCATTACAGATAGTCAGGAACTTCGACCAGAATGTTTGAGGCTAGGTTTTCACTTCATAGCGCTCAAACGGTGCAACCAGTGGACTCACAAATTTTTCCAGAGATGTATATATGAATCGTGCACTTTCTCCAATACGAATCACTTGAAAAGGATTTTGCTAGATTGTTCTAAAAATCAAAGACTGACTGCTGCGCGAAGAACAAGTTCTGGACAGATTTGCAATTAGATAAAAACTTGATCTCTAGTCTATCCTATGGTATAAGAAAGATGTAAAACCATATGAACACCCTCAAGACATCCTAGAAGAACAGCATTTAGAAGGAGGGGAGGCAAATCCAAATTGCGATAAAGTAAATTGCGAGAATATAAATGCGGGAAAGTAAATGCTGAATTTAAATTGCGTAATTTAAATGCGTAATGTAAATGCGTAAAGGAAATGAAACATGAGCATAAATGAAGAACATTTCATTTCTGGAAGGAGAGGTTACAAAGCCTCACATTTCATGAGGGCAAAGCTCAAAGGAGCATCAAAAACCTCAAAACCTTCAAGGGGGAAGGCTACCCCTCCACCCATATTTATACAACTCTTGGGCCACCTACCACCCTTGGATGAGCCTCTAAACCCTAAAGCATCCACCAAGGGCTAGGATTTACCCACTCAAACAGCCATGCAAGGGTTCACCCAAAACCCACAACACATAATGGGTTTTCTTGCACGGTTCTCAAAGCACACTAACTAGACCCGCTAACCTATCAACTAGACCGCAATCCGAGCAGCATCTAGCTAGCATCACATCCATTCCTTGTCTTCATGGCTTGCACGGACTCCGTCTCTGATCATCTTTCGACGATCCCCGACCATCTGGACCTCTGACGCTCCTCGCCTAGTCCCGGCCATCCTTCTTCTCACCATGACCTAGCATCGTCGTCCTGCAACCATCAAAAACAAGAAAACTCCTCACATAGAAATGCCCACAAAGATGTGTAATAAATCAATCAAAGTCCACTCATTAAAATTCATTTTTACTCGATCTGACCAGTAGCACCGAGAAAACAGAGAAGACCTCAAATTGCTTCCAATTGAAAATCTATTTCAAATCAAACTCAAACAAGAGCAACCTAAGATCAAATTTAGTCAAATACTCATTACAAATCTGGATAGACCTCCACATGGTCCTTCAAGGAGGAAGAAGGGGAGGTGGCTGCTGCCCAGGAGGGGGACGGGTGCTAGGGTTTGACTAACTCTTCCCTCTCCACTTGGGCCAAAACTAGCCACAGATGGCCCAAACGACCTCTTAAGACCAAATCAGCCCACAAACGCCACACTACAGCCCAAAACGGCTCAAAATTAATTAGGATATTACAGGAGTGTTATGAGATAAAATATTCGTAACCGTATTCGGTTAGACTCTATCTCTATGAGTGGACGAATCCGAATCTATCTCTTGCTACCTTCTACTATATATTGGGCACCCCCTTGTATAAGAGATCTAATCTAATAAAGCGAGATAGCTATGCCCCCTACTTTGTGTGTGCTCCAGTTATTATTCTTGTGATTTTGTTGGTATGCTATTGATTGATCGTGGGTGAATGACTACGTTTTACAACAGATATAACATGTCGTAGATGTTCCAAAATGCAATAACCAACTCGAATAGGCTGCATGTCACAATAATGCAATTCTGAAGAGAGGAAGGGAAACACACACCTTCGTGTGTGCAGGTAGGGCGTAGAGGAAGGCGCAACCGCCGTGGCTCTACTTGACGGGAGGCTCCTCATCGCTCTCTGTCGGCTTGGGCTTCTAGTCTCCACACATGGAGCCAAGGGGGCGGGCAATGCATGCGAAGGGAGGAGGCTACCTGAGGAACAGTGCGGTGGCAGGATGCAACAGTAGCTGGTGTTCGCAGAATCCGGTCGCCGTCACCGCCGACCGTGACGGGATTCGTTCCCCATTCTCTCTTCACGGTCCGTGATCTGTCGAATCTGGTCGTCCTCACCGCCGTCCCTAATGGGATCTGTTCCCCCACCCTCTTTCACGGTATGGAATTCACCGGATACAACCGTTGAAGGGGATGGAGCACGTGAGGGGTTTGAGGGAAGCTGAGAGGGTGAGTGGGAAATGGAAGGGCGAGGGCGAGAGGAGAGGCAAGCGGTGCAGACTAGGCGAAGGAGAGCGAGAAGTATGAGTAGGGGGAGACGACGCGGGGCGAGGGAGTCACGGAGAGGAGGGAGAGATCCATGTTGGAGCTGCGAGGGACCCTTCGGTGCAGCGCGACCTTGTTGTAGTTGCTGGTGCTTCACTAGCGCGGGCGGCAAAAAAATCTTCGCTAGCGCATGCGCGGCTAAAAATGCGATCAAGGGGCTCAAAGCTGCGACCTCCAGCTAGGCGAGACAAAGGGACGAACACAAAACCGAAATTCACTGAGGGCCTCTTCGCACGGCTGCCGACGTGAGGGTCTGGGAGGCCGGGAAGTCTATGGAGTATAAAAAAAGGTAGTACATGGGAGCAACTTGGTAGTAGATGGCCGCCCCCACGTCAATTCACCTAACACCTCCAGTAGTTTTCCATTGGTCCAGAAAAGAAGAGATTCTTTTCCTTTGGTCCACTGTATAGGGATTCGACCAGACATAAGGCGAGCCAAAGCCCTGCAGGTAAACGAAGAGATTCCTCACCGGAGAGCACCACAACAATCGAACAAGGAAGAAGATCTACAGATCTGAACGTAAATTTGTTCATCAGAGCAAATCCACAATGCAGTCAATGGAAAAACCTAGGATGGTTTCCACAACAGCGAAGTACTCATCTTCGTCGCGCCATAAAAGGTGTTTTCTAGTATTTTTATCAAAGAAAAAAAATGTCCTCATACATTGTTTATAAACCTGACCTTTTATATGGCTGCTAACACAAGCACACACCCCAACTCCGATTCCTACACGACCAGGAATACAACTCGGACCGAAAGTAAAACAAAGAAACATATATATGAAACTCGGTTTTCTAGTGTTACTCCCAAAAATCGGTTTGCAGCCACTAATCCACACCCTGGTTGGATTCGGTTAGATGGGCCTCTTTCCACTCACTGCGCTCCCTCAGATTAGCTTCCATGTACCTTGAGGGCTTTCCATTTTGGCATGCCATGCATGTATGTGCTGATCCATTTTCATGCACTAGTCACTTATCATCCACTAAGATTTGCCCATGTATTACCTCCTTCCTTCCTTGGCACAATGCAGGGATCACATACCTCTTCTTTCCTCCAACAGTCGTCGAGCTCAATCTTTGGCTTGGCGTCGGCCATGGCATACAAGTATTCGCTGTATCTTCACTTCCCATGCCGTCTTCCCTCGTCTCCCTCTCGGCACTACCAAGTATTTCTCTTACTGTTTGCACCAAAATTTGGCAAAGTATGACCGAGTTATCAGGCTAAAGGTCAAAAGATATCTTGGCTGATATCGGATATGGGAAAAAGGTTTTAGTAAGGTTTGTGACCGATATTTATCTAAACAGAAAAACTATTGTACGGTATACCGTACAAACGGTATATTTTTTTCGCGATGAAACTTATGAAACTTGACTCTGAAACCTATGAAACCTCTGAAACCTGCTATGAAACTTCTGAAACCTGCTTATGAAACCTGGATCTGAAACCTATGAAACCTGTGAAACCTGCTCTGAAACCTCTGAAACATGCTCTGAAACCTATGAAACTTGCTTCTGAAACCTGTGAACCTGCTATACCGTTGGAATCAATTCCAACGGTATAGCGTTCACTAGTAGCTCTCTTATCTAAAACAAGAGTACTGTCTAAGTTGAGGCCAATACGAATCATAGTAAGCAGCGTATTGGAAGAGGATATGATCCGTCAACAGCTTTAAAAGGTGGTCATGGGTAAGCGAGAAACAACAACACAATCAATCAAACAACTCATATTACTTTTATTTACTTTCTGTCGACTAGGAGTAGCCTCTGTAATTTAGATCCTCTCTTGTAATCTGATTTGATCAATAAAGTTGTGCATCGCTGATTGTTGATCACCTTCGATTACATCAACTAGGTTTGATTTTCTCCGATCTTACTGCGCATCGCCTTTTTCTGGAAAAGATCTGCCTCATCATCTAATTATCCCTAATCGGCTAATTAGACTTATCGTCACCTTTGATTTAATCAGCTTTTTAGCTGTTTAAATCTTTCCGATTTATCGTGATTGATCGTCTTTGAGCATATTCTTTGTTTATCTTACCGATTGCAGGATCAAATCGGTTGGCACGCCTCAAACCTCAGAACCCGTTGTTTGTCCGGTGTGTTGTGGCCGATTAACCCCCACTACTATAGAAAATGTCTTTATTGCTAGGTCTACATCGGCATCACTGCCGGATGTAGACCCGGCACTACCTAAGTGGCAGTGATAGTTGGGGACTATCACTACCGCGTTTTGAACCGGCAGTGATAATCACTATCATTGCCGGTTCATGTTATACAACCGGCAGTGATAAGTACATCATTGCCATATTTTTCTCGATAACCGGTAGTGATAAGTCCTTATCACTACCGGTTATGTTCTACAACGGACAGTGATAAGTAATTATCACTACCATATTTTCCTCCAAAACCGGCAGTGATGGGTTTTTTTAAACCTTTTGATGTATATTTTTTCCAGTATATGTATTATGTAATGTTGTAGCATATATATTCTACAGTAGATGTATTTTGTACGGTATATGTTATGCTCAATATCTTCGAAGCATCCCTAAAGCATAATTCAAATACATTAAAGCATCATAATATTTAATTATTACATTGTTCATTCACAATCGTTCACATTTCACTTAAGCTTTAGCGTGTGGCTCGTAAAACTCGCCCTTCGGATTGATAACTTCTCGAACGATGAACCCAGCCATCTGCACTCGAAGGGCTTCAATTTCGCTGTCGAGTAGGCTGTTGGTGCCCAGCTTCACTCGCTGTCATTGAAGAAATTGAAGCATTAATTAGTGTCATCGTCTTTATAAAGAAATGTAGGCGTCAACATGTAATGATATACCATCTCGCTGTTGTAGTCGGTACTGTCAGTGACGAACACGTGCATATGTGTCATTATGTAGTATCCACATAAATTGTTCCCTTGCTGCTGTCTCAGGTATGGAAAATCGGTTTTTATTCTGACCTTCTTCGTGAATGGACGATACCGCTGGCTCTTCTTGCGGTATTTGGTGTACGCTCTGTGCATGATTTTGAGTAGTCATTAAACTTAATTAGGTGCAATGGCATGGAAGATTATTGGAGCAATAACGCAACGACCGAGTTTACCTATCTAGCAACTCTATTACTTCTTTGTAATGGTCTGTCGGTTTCCTCATTGAGTCCAAGATAGTGATCGTGCTATCGTTTAACATGATGATGATGAGGATCCAGTGAAAGCTGTAGAAGCCAATTAGTCATCACATAGTGTTACGCATGAAATGTGTGAGACTAGTAGACAGGGAAACACGTACTGAAAGTTGTAGGATAAAAGTACATAAGTCTTGTCTTTTAGCTTTAGCAGCGCCTTGAGTATGTACTCGTCAATCTCTTTCAGCGTGTTTGGATCTTTAAGAAGTTTGCAGTTGACAAGGCCCAGGTCGAGGAATCCTACCCTTTCAATTAAGTCCGCTTTGAGTGTCATTGCCTCCATTCTACATAAGAAAGAAGTCAGACCCTCAATTTAAGGTTACGTGAATGTACAATATGAATTATACAAGAGACTTATAGAGTCCACATTCTTAATATAGACACGTCCAGGGCGTCTCGTTGGTACAACTAGTATATTTCTCTGTGTTCTACCCAGAAAATGCCATCCATGTTCTGAAAATCCACATCTTTGTATCTGACGGGGAACGCATCGCTCTTTGTCTCTTAGACAATCTGCCGGTACCATTGATGTAGACGTTGTAACTGTGTTGTTAGTCTACGTTCCTCGTCTAGATCTACCAATGCTTCCCCGTTAACAAACGACCACCTTAGAGGGGGCTCCTGCCCTTTAGCACCCACTTGGTTTGCAGTAATGTTTTGCGTATATAAGGTGTAATCACTATTTTGTCGTGCGTTAGAGTTGCTAATTTCAGCGTTTTGCATATATAAGGTGTAATCACCATTTTGTCGTGCGTTAGAGTTGCTAATTTTAACTTTTTCATATATATAAGGCGAAATCACCTGACTATACAAAGGTAATCATGGAACATGCATGTAGGAAACAATAAATAAAGCAAGGTAGACATGAAATATAAATCATATATATACATGCCACCATTATACATCCATGCCACCATTAAACATACATACATACATACACCAGTAAACACAAGAATTCATAGTACAAGCTGTATGGTTACACTAAATTTCCTGTTGATTGAAACTGTATCTCTTTCACAATATGAACAATGAGATGGACCATAATATCAAAAACGGTTGGAGGGAAGCACATCTCAAGCCGGCATAGAGTGTGGATCACGTCTTGCTGCAGCTTATTCGGTTTTAATGGATCGATGACCTTATATGAAATCGTGTGGAAGAATGAACACAACATTATAATTGGGTCTCGCACTTTCTCTGGCAGAATACCCCTAATTGCAAAAGGAAGCATCTATGTCATCATCACTTGGCAATCATGAGATTTCATGCTAATTAATTTCAAGTCTTTTATTGAGACTAGCCTCTTTATGTTGGCAGAATAACCAGACGAAACTTTGACTCCGTGGAAGCATTCACGCACACTAATTTCTCTTTCTTGCTAAGAGTGTAGCAAGTTGCGGGAAGGTACTTTTTGCCTTTACCCAGGACTTCGTGATGCAGTTCCTTCCTGAGTTTCATATCTTTCAGGTCCATCCGTGCTTTGAGTGTATCTTATGTTTTGCCAGGTATGTCTAGTAAAATACCAAGCAAGCTGTTACACATATTTTTCTCTACGTGCATGACGTTGATTGCATGTCGAACATCCAGGTGCGGCCAATAAGGTAGGTCCATAAATACTAATCACTTTTTCCACAAAGGAGCTGTATCACCGGAACTCGGGACTGATGTACTACTGTCTCCCTTTCCATGGATAATTTTAATATCCTTTACGTTCACAAATATCTCTTTGCCGTTACGATGTTTCGGAGCTAAAGCAATCTCCTTTGTACCATCAAAAGCTCTCTTGTTGTTGTGATATGGGTGGTCCTTGTGAAGGAACCTACAATGCCGCATGTAACATATTTTTCGGCAGTATTTCAGCCACCGGCTACCTGTATCACCCAAGCAATGGACGCATCCATTGAATCCTTTTATTGTCTGGCCCGAAATATTACCAAGAGCACGGTAATCATTGATGGTTACGAACAACAATGAGTGTAGCATGAAGTTCTCTCTTTTATACTCATCCCATACCTGTACACCGTCGTTCCACAATACCAGAAGATCTTCAACCAGTGGTTTGAGGTACACATCGATATCATTGCCAGGTTGCATCGGCCCTTGGATCAATAGCGGCATCATAATGTACTTCCGCTTCATACAAAGCCAAGGAGGAAGGTTGTAGATACATAAAGTCACCGACCAAGTGCTATGACAACTACTCATGTTCTTGAAAGGATTCATCCCATATGTAATGAGCCCTAACCTTATATTTCTCATATCATATGCAAGTGTTTCTTGTATTTTGTGTCGATGTTCCTCCACTACGCAGAGTTAACAGGGTGTCTGAGCATTCCTCGTGCCATCGTAGCAATTGAGCATGCCTTTTGTTCGCAAACAGATACTTCAGACGGGGGATTATTGGAAAATACCACACCACCTTGGCTGGGGGTCTTTTCTTCTTACGCTGCGTATCGATGTCGTCATCGCCGTGCTTATATCGGGATGCCTTGCAAATGGGACACGCATCCAATTTTGCAAACTCATTGCGATACAATATGCAATCGTTTCGACATGTGTATATTTTCTGTACTTCTAGTCCCAACAGGCACACAACCTGCTTGGCTTGGTATGTGGTTGCTGGCAACACGTTACCCTCTAGAAGCACGTCCCTGAAGAAACCTAACAGCTCTGTGAAGCTCTTATCGGACTAACCATTGCTTGCCTTCAACTGCAGCAGCGTAAGCACAACATGTAGCTAGCCCGGATACAAAGGTGTTGTAGAGTCCTCTACCATACGTTGGAACTTCTGAAAATCCCTTTCACTCGTGAGGTCCTCCTCCCCATCATGGAACATCTGTTATAGATCATCTTCGTGGTTATCGACAAACGTATCTTCTTAGGTGTCCACGAACGTATCTTCAGCTGATGTTGAGTTATTGTCTTCGTCATCGTCATCAATTAGGTGTCCTACACGTACAATCGCATCTTCACTGTGCTTAGTCCAACAGGTATAGGCAGGCTTGAAACCCCTTCGAAGCAAGTGTGCACGGATCACCTCAAGGTTAGAAAACTGCTTCTTATTCTTGCAATTGACGCACGGGTAAAAAATATAGTCTTGCAATTGACATGTATGCCGCAGCCACGCTCAGAAAACTAGTCACACTGTTAAAGTACTCTCTATCGCGACGGTCTGCTTCATACATCCATCTTCAGTCCATCTACAAATATTTATAACAAATAAAATCTCAGTAAATCAATAAGTGATTACAAATTGTTTTATTCATTTAATTTGTTATGTAGTGCTAATTAATCTAGAAATTTTCATTATTTATAAATCCATATCCAAATCTCGCTTTTAAAATCAATTAAATAATTGCTATTAGTTATACTTGTTCGTTCGGCAAATTTGCATTACTTAAAAAGTATTAAATTAATATACACCAAATAAAGAAACAATTATAAGTAATTAGATTAAATGATAATTAGTTATGTAGTGCTACCATATTTAAATTAAATCTACATATTAAATGCAATCACTAATTTAGTCCTCATAAATACTTAAATTCAAGCTACATCTTAATCTCACCAATCACTATACATATAAAAGGTGGTAAATTAAAATCTAGTCTCTAAATTAGAGCTCTAATTGTGCTCATTATGCAATCAATAATTCTCAGAACCTACAACAATATAGAACGTAATATCCAACTAAATCAACTACAAATGAAATGTACATCAACATACGAACCTTAGATCATGAATTAAAAGTGAATTCCACCAAATTTCAGAGCAAAAATTCGCTCCCTATCTTCCCCAACCGAGCAAGAACAGAGCTCCTATCTGTTCTAGACAAGTTGGGGAAGGAAGTCGGGCTATATATAGGGCCATATTATCACTGTCGGCTCTTGTTCTCTAATCGGCAGTAATATATCACTACCGGTTCTATCTCTAGATCCGGCAGTGATATCGCTGCCGTTCGCACGAGAAAAATTTACTGTGTCTTATCACTGTCGGTTTGAACTGGGAACCGGTAGTGATAAGACAAAATAAAGTTTTCCCGTGCAGGCCGGCTCGGGCCCCCCCGGTAGTGATGGGGGGAGGGGGGTCATAGATGAACCTTTGTGTAGTAACGCCCTCATATTTTTTGGAGCCAACACATTCTTGGCACGCCCGGGTGGACACGATGTCTTCATCAGGGAAATCAATTCCGCCATCCGATCTCAACGCTGAAGCTATAATCGTCCCAACTTTGGCTGATTTAACACCAGAACAATGCAAAGAGATTGAAGATCAGAAAGCTGAACTTGAAGAGATGATGTTGGGCTATTATCAGAAGACCCAACACGACATCACTCAAAAGGCCGCATTGCCGACAGTAAACGCTCTCGACGATGCAGGAGTTACCAATAGCCCGGTAAGTCAATACATGCCTGCACAAACTGAATTATAGGCTATGATCAATCAATCTGTGCATCATGCCCTGATTAACCAATCATCGGCTCTAGTGACAACTCTTAAGTCGATGATAGCCAATAGTGTTAAAACCATAGCTCAGGAGTTAGCATCAGCTGAAAGCCTACTCGATCCAGCGTAAGCCTTACCGAATTATCCTGCCTATTCGGTACCACAGAGTATTCAAGGCACAACAGCCGATCCTACACCATCGACTATAAGTTCACCTTTGACTATGATGTCGACCCAACCGACTGTCAATTGCCACGAGACTCTCGTGCAAGCGGGGTTGCACATTATCAAGCATATACTGATGCCGCTAAGTTGAATGCATCGGCTAACTTGCCACCATCAGCTCCGTTCTACACTTTTCCCCAATCGGTTTCACAGCCGATTGAACATAATATGCCTCTAAAGTATGCTGAGTTGTTTCCACCTAGGAATCCAGTCCCATACAAAGTTGTAATATACTCGGAACCCTTTGTCCCAGTTCTAGAGATGATTGCTAGCAAGAATAATGGATGTGAGCAATTTCCTCAATACACATCGGCTCAACTGAATCATCAGCCCGAGCTTACGCTCGGGGGGCAGAATGCCAATTATGATCATAATTGGTAGAACCCTAACATTGCATCGGCTAATACTGTTAATTGGGCCGACCAGATATTTGCTGTATTGAGAGATCAATTCGGCATTCAGCTAAAGGGTAAGGTTATCAGCTATAGGAAACTATATCCAGATTATATTGATCGCATGCCCTATCCTAATAATTTTAAAGTTTCTGATTTTTCTATGTTTTTGGGGGATGACTCTGTTACCACATTAGAACACGTTAGATGTTTTACTATGTATTGTGGTGAAGCTGCTCAGTCCGACGGCCTGAAAATTAGGTTATTCCTGTTATCATTGTTATGAGCTGTTTTTACATGGTTAACTAGCTTACCCCCAAATTCGGTTCACTTTTGGGCCGATTTAGAAAGCCGATTCCATGAGTACTTTTTCTTTGGTAGTCTGGAGCTCAGAATTTCTGACTTGAGTTCCGTCAGCCAAAAGTTTGGGGAATCGGTAACATATTACATTAAAAGATTTTGAGAGGTGAGAAATCAATGTTTTAACATCACTTTACCCGATAATTAGTTAGCCGACTTGGCCTTCCAGGGGTTAATTCCCGAGTTGAGGGAAAAATTTTGCGGGCAAGAGTTTACCGATCTAAGTCATTTGCTACATAGGGTATCAGCTCAAGAAAGCCATTTTACCGATAATAGAGCCTTCAGAGACAAATTCAAGGATAATAATAATAGGTACAAAGAAAAGGCCAAAGTTAACTTGGTCGAATACTGTTCAACTGAGTCTTCTAAGGATGATGAGGCAGAAATAAACATAGCTGAATGGGTCAAAGGGTCCAAAAAGTCTTTGGCCTATTCTTGGCTTAAGATGACTAAGAATAAGTTGGAAATAAAATATGCATTTGACGTCTCTAAGTGTGATCGTATTTTTGACCTACTGTTACGAGAAAAGATTATATGGTTGGCTGAGGGACATGTCATATCATCAACCGATGAAATAAAAAAGCAAAGGTATTGCAAGTGGCATCATTCTTTTTCTCATAATACTAACGATTGCAGTTTTTTTCGGCAGCAGATTCAATCAGCGATAGAAGTTGATCAGCTTAAATTTGTAGAAGAGCCGATGATGCAGGTTGATCTCAATCCTTTTTCGATAAATATGGTACAATGCTCTGGAAAAGGAAAAGAGCCGTTGCAAGATGAAGGGTCAAAGATTGCTTGGTATGTTGATATTCAATCGACTTCCAGTGGCAAGGAGGCCCTGAAGATTATGGTCGGTTTGCTATAGATAGTGACTAACTGTGAAGGAAAAATCTCAAGAATTGTTAAACCCAGAGGAGTCTTTCAAATCGGTAAATTGGATAAGGCGGAGAAATCGCCACCACGACAGTCGATGTTCAAGCCTAAGCCAACCTTCTCCCAGTTACTTGAAAAATATGAAAGGAGAAGCTATAGGCCGCACTATCGTGCGCGTCATCCAGATAATCTGTATTGGCCTGAGAACTTGGAGGGAGCTCACCAGTGGTGCCCTTTCTGGCAGTTTTGTTGGGAAAGGGGATCAACTTTGCCAACACCATACACATGCCCGATGGAGCACTATCCTCAAGATGATTGGCCAAAGCAATCGGCTAAAGATAGATTATCTAAACCAGTGCATGATTATCCTAACAGAACTCATAGAAGACCGATGTATGAAAGGATTTTAGCATTGGATCAAGCCAAAATGCAAGCGGAAGAAGGAAGTTCCGCGACCCAGAAGAATCTGGCAGGTAAGATACGAAAGCCGATTGAACCTAAGCCAAGGTGGTGTCCTCCTGGCCTTAGTTGATCACAGCGTAGGCGACTTCAAAGACTAATGACTCAAGAGATGAGAGAGGCCGAGCAAGAAACACATAGAGGTCAAGCTTTCAGCGAGCTTCGGCCAATCAAGACTATCAAGAAAGAGTGGAGAAAAAAGGAGCCAGTTGAAGAAGAATTGGATCCAATCGATGACCTAGATTCACCCATGATTTGGGATGATACTCCACCAATGGATATCAACATGGTGTTCACACTACTAGTTGAGTTCAAAATAAAGACCATGTCGATTAAAGAAACGTTTACTCAGTTGTGTTTGGGGGCTCAAGATGCAGTTCTTGAGATGCCCCAAGATGCTCATCGGCATCTTAAGCCCTTATACTTAAAAGGGCATATTAACGGAAAACCGATATCAAATATGCTTGTGGATGGCAGGGCAACAATTAACTTAATGCCATATACCACCTGCAAGAAGTTGGGTAAGTCCGATGAAGACCATATTAAAACTAACATGGTTTTGAATGATTTCATAGGTGAACCCACTGAGGCAAAAGGGGTCATGGTAACTGAGTTAACTATCGGCAGCAAAACATTACCAACTGCCTTTTTTGTAGTCGATGCTAAGGGCAATTACAGTGTTTTGCTTGGGCGAGACTGGATTCAAGCCAATTGTTGTGTGCCGTCGACTATGCACCAATTACTTGTTCAATGGAACGGGGATGAAGTTGAGGTAATCCAAGCTAGCACATCGGCTCATATTGCTTTGACCAGTTCAGATGCTAATTGGCAACATGAAGAAGCTGAATGTATATCGGGCAAAGCCTTAGATGATTGTGATTTTATCTGCATCAACAAGACGGGGCTTATTCCGATCAACGTAAGGCCAAGTACACTTGATCGGACTGATGAAATCTTATGCCGATGGGGTCCAGATTGGCAATGAAGGCTTTACAAGACAAAATGTAAAGCTATCAGCAAGTGACATATAGCAATGAGGCTATTGAAGATTTTTTAGAAATTGATAAATTAGGTCAGGATTTTACATCGACGGATTTGTTAGAAGAAGTCGACATAGGTAAAAATGATTTGCAAAAGTTGATCAACAAAATTAATTATTTACGACGATTTATTTCAAATCTGTCTGGCCATATTAGTGCATTTACCCCATTATTGAAGTTGAAAGACAATCAAGAGTTTGTATGTGGATCCAATCAACAGAAAGCTTTTGAAAATATCGAGAAATATTTGACTAATCCTCTAGTTCTAGCTGCACCACGAAAAGGTATACCGTTCAAATTATATATATCGGCTGAGGAGGAGACTATTGAAGCTATTTTGGTGCAAGCAGTTGATGAAAAAAGAGCAGGTTATTTTCTACTTAAGCCGACGAATAATTGATGCTGAAACTAGGTATCCTTTTGTAGAAAAGTTTTGCCTTTCCTTATATTTTGCTTGCATGAAGTTAAGGCATTATATTTTAGCATCGGCTTGTAAAGTTATTTGTAAAACCGATGTTGTAAAATATATGCTATCAGCTCCAATTCTGTGTGGTCGACTAGGTAAATGGGCTTATGCGCTCATCGAGTTTGCTCTAACATATGAATCGGCTAAAGCGGTTAAAGGGTAGGTGATAGCCGATTTCGTAACAAGACATGAAACAAATGCCGATCTAGTGTCTATAGCACCATGGCGATTGTTTTTTGACGGATCGGTATGTCGAGAGGGTGATGGTATTGGAATAGTGCTCGTCTCACCAAAGGGACATAGTTTTAAGTTTGCATTTCGGCTGAATTGCCGATGCCCTAACAATCAAGCCGAGTATGAAGCATTGCTTAAAGGCCTACAACTGCTCAAAAATATTAGAGTTGGTTCTGTTGAGGCGTTTGGTGATTCCCTGTTGGTTGTACAGCAGGTTAAGGAAGAATATAACTGTTATGATGAAATTTTGATCAAATATTTATAATAGTGCCTTGCTGTCATCGGCTCATTTACATGGTTTTCTATTAGTCATATTCCTCAAGAGATGAATGACAGGGCCAACTTATTAGCTCAACAAGCACCGGGCTATAAAGTTTTTGGTCGATTTGAGGAATGTGAGCTGATTGAGAAAACTATGATGCGTGTTAACACTGCTGATTGGAGGGCGGAAATAATGGAATACTTGATCGACCCGTCAAAGCTGATAGATCGGAGAATTAGGCGGCAAGCTTTAACGTATGTTGTCCTTGATAATTTATTGTATTATATTATTGGACTTTAGAGGGTTTGTTGCAAAGGTGCCTTGAAGCCGAGGAAGCTAAAATAGCTGTGAGAGAAGTACATGAAGGCATTTATGGATCCCATCAATCAGCGTATAAGATGAAATGGCTGTTGAAGCAAATGAGGTATTTTTTGTTGACGATGTTGGAAGACTACATCAAGTATTATAAGGGATGCCAGACTTGTAAAAAATTTGGCAACGTGCAATTGGCTCTAGCATCAACCTTATACCATATTATCAAACCATGGTCGTTTAGAGGATGGGGGATAGATGTTATCGAACAAATTTTTCCTGCTTCAAGTAAAGGCCATAAGTTCATTTTAGCCGCAACCGATTATTTTTCAAAATGGATGGAAGCTATCATACTCAAAAAGGTTACAAGTGTTGAAGCCATCGGATTTGCTACAGATCATATTATCCATTGGTTTGGAATTCTGCAAACTGTTATGACCGATCAAGGAACTATATTTATGTCCGATAATTTTCATAATTTTGCTAAAAGTTTGGGTATCAAGCTATTAAATTCATCACCTTATTATGCTCAAGCTAACGGTCAAGCCGAATTGTCTAACAAGACATTAATCAAGCTGATCAAGAGGAAAATTGATGAAAAACCGAGGAATTGACACTCAACGCTGTTGGAATCATTGTGGGCTTATTGGCATGCATACCATAGAGCAACAAAATTTTCGTCTTATCAATTAGTCTATGGGAAAGAAGTTGTTTTACTTGTGAAAATCAATATTGACTCTATACGAACAACCAAACAAAATGGTTTGTTGGCTTAAGATTATAGATATTTAATGATTGATAATCTAGACGATTTGGCATAATTACGTTTACATACGTTGGATCGGCTTAAAAGAAATAAGGTAAGAGTTGCAAAGGCTTATAACAAGAAGATAATGCCTTAGTCTTTTTCTGAAGCCGATTTGGTCTAAAAAACTATATTACTTGTCGGCTCTAGGGATAACTGATTTGGCAAATGGTCTCCTACGTGGAAAGGACCATATAAAATAAATCAACTTGTTGATGGAAATTCCTACATTTTGGAGACGTTGGAAGGTGTGGTGTTTCCTAAGATGATTAACGGAAAATATTTGAAGAAATACTACCCTAGCGTTTGGATCGATTCCTAATTGGCTATGAGAGCTCATTGGTTAAAAGGCCAAATTAACTTGTTGTAGTTAATTCTGGCTAAACTAAAGATATAAAGCTAATTATACACATTGTAGAATCAAAGCATTAATAAAAATCGGTTAAACAACCGATTAAAATTACGAATACTTTAGCATTTCAAAAGATTGTTTGACAACTGACCACATTACAGAAATTATGTTTGGACAAATCCCCATTATAAGCATTTCAGAATTAGTCGATTACAGGCCAGATCCAGGAAGTGTAGCACCAAGAGCCGACAATGCGGCAGCCATCTTAGCGATTATTTCCTGCACTTCATCAAGAATTCTGTCATCTTCTTTGACACTTCTGGACACCAGGACAACCTTGGCCGACTACTTTTTGATTCCCGCCACGGACAAAGCAAGCTCAAGCTTCTGGTCTTTGATAGCCGATGTAGACTTCAATATTAATTACTAGCCATCAGATCTCTGCTTGTTCAGCTTGGCCAACTCCTCTTCGAGAAGCTTCTTCATCGAGTCAAGCTTCATAACTGCTTCCTTGTTTGTCTTGAGTGACTTGGCATTGACGTCAAATTTTTGCTTCTTGGCCTTGGCATTGGATACCATCTTGTCCAGTAGTTTTTGGTTGACTTCTTGAGCCTCCCTTAAAGCAATCCTGGACTTGGCTGCTTTGACCATTACTTTCTTGTCGTTTAGGTGACAAACGTTTAGCAGCACCTCCATTGCTTTCGGAGGTATGTCAGCTTCAACTGCAGCCATGGCATCACAACGGTGCTGGTTATTGTTGAGCAGTTCAGCCTGTGGCCTTATCACCAAATTGAACAGCTTGTTCAACCTCTCTTGGATGCCCAGGGCAGACGTCACCACAGTCGATGCGTCCTTGGAGACTTCAAGAATCGTTCGGATGTCCATAGGGTAATCGTTCATAGCCACCACTTTAGGGTCATCCAGATCGGCCAAGGAGAAGCCCAACAAGTCAGTTGGGTCAGACGATGCCAAGGCAGAAGCAGCTATGGGGGCTGGTGGCGTCGGCTGGGATGACTTTGGTAGAGGCTCGAAGGAGGCGGCCGCAAATCGGCTAAGATATTAGCCACTTGCACAGACGGAGAAGGTTAAAAGACTTCAAAAGTAAGTTAAGCCGATGAAAATGTTTGTCTTGAGGAAGACTTATAAAAGCTAACTTACCTCGCCGGTGGCTGATGCGTGTGGGGAGTGCGGAGAACTTTTGTGACTTTGCTCCAGAGGCTTAGGGCCTCTGCTGGCCAAGACCTTGGTGGACTTGGCGCGCTTCTTCTCTGAAAAGAATAAATTGGCCACGAGTATTAGTCTCTGAAAAAACTAAATATACAGCTAGTGGTCGATTATTATAAACTTACTTGATTACTGCTTCTCTATGTCCGATAGAGAAGGGGCTTGGATTCCCAGAGTAACAAAAGTATAGCCTGAAAGGCTAGTAGACTAGCATGGCTTTTTGCTTGGTTGGTCGCTGCCCGATGGGCCAATCGCTGCCTTCTTTCCAGCTGCCTTATTCTGCAGAGAAGCGGAGAAGCTGATTAGTGAATAGTTTATAATGGTAGTTGAAATGGTAAAGGATTCATTTGAACAGATAACTCACCGGTAATATCTACGAGACTTGTGTTAGTGTATCCTGACGAACTAGCCTCATCGCTATAATCATTGTTAGTAGCTATTGTCGGCTCACGCAGATCTGGGAAGAATTTGTTGATGATAGCTGACAGAATCTTCTCTGAATACAAGGTTGCAGCAATGGCCGACCACCATGATGAGAAATGCCCTACCTAGCGAGTGTTCAAGAAAAAGTGCGAAAAGCCTCGAACTTGAAAATTATCAGCTATATGCAAAACAATATTCGCCGCTGTTGCATTACAGATTCGTGCTCTTGGTTGAAGTTGATCAAAAAGTTGGAAGCACGTGATGACTTGTCCAAATCCCAACTGTCTAGCATAGACTGATAGATGTCAGGACTCGTATGAGGGTTGGAAAGTCCTATTCCTTGTATGAAGGCCGACAGATAATACACTTGGAGAAATGAAGGTGCAAAAAAGAAGGGCAGGGGTAATCGGCTGCATCGCTATAACTGAAGAAGTGCTACTGATTGAAGTCTTCACTATCGAGCTGCACAAAGAATGCCAAGTATTTTCTGGAGCCGATGGGTGTGACCTTTGTCTCATTCCCAAAGCAGAGTACAAATCTCTCGCCATAAGATCTGCTTGCTCTATATTGGGTCTCTACATCCTCAGGGATCTCTTCTCGATGGAATGGGGTATCATCGGCTGGGTTCAAATTGAAAGATCGGCTGAATATATAAAACATCTAGGTCTGCACAAACCAGAATGGGCCTCCTACGTTGCTAATAGTATAATCGCCTAAGCTCGTGAAAAGCCGATTGTGTATGATGTGCATAATCTGATAGACTGCACGTAGGAGCATTTTTCCTAAGGCTAGCTGACGGCCATCAACTAGCTGTTCAGCCAGACTTTGCTAAACTTGAGTTACCCAAGGGATGCCCCACAAAAAAGGAATCTATCCAGCCAATGATTGAGGAAGGCGACATGTTCTTCATTCGATACTGGCCCTCTAGCTTTGTTGTTGTTGCTGATATACTTGCTCCATCCCTCGGCCTTGGATCAGATTAGCTTGTACAGAGGTTTAGCACTGAAAGCCGACACTTGCTCCCTATCAGGCCGTAGGTAGCAGAGTTGGACTACATCTAAGAGAGTTGGGCCGACTGGACCTGTTCTAAACATGAATGCATTTAGGGTATCCGACAAAAAGTAACATGCCGTGGCCACTAAGGGCTCATTGGCTTTAGGGTTGGTTAATGATAAGGGAAGGCACTTGGTTATGCCCATTCGCTCCCTTATCTCTCTCTTTTGGCTACTACCCGATTGAACCAAGTTCTCCAACCCTTCAATGCCGTTGGCCAGGCCCTAAAACTTTTGCTCCACCATTCTATGTTATATCCAGAAGGCGATAAGGGGAGACGAGGAATTTTCTAATTTATAACTGTGCTGGAATCTAGGTTTCCTACCGGGCCTAGGTAGTACTGATCATTGCTATTGGGGATCGAAATAAGTACCTGTTGGGAATCCATTCAGCTGACTTAGGGAGAAGAAGGGTTGGCCGATGAAGGTTTTGAGCAAAGTGCACATGAAATCAGTTGAAGCTGATGGTGCGTCATCTTAGAGCTTGTGCACATGAGAATGACCATGTGGGGATCTCATATTTATAAGGGGTAAAAAAAGGTGAAATGGCGGGAAGAATTTTGAGGAGGCGCATGCAGTTAATGGTGAAGATACGCATCTCAAGATTTTACGGCACCATAAATGAATTGGTTACTAACACCAATATGGTGTCAAGCCGATGGCTGTGTAAGCCAATCGTGCAAATTTTTGGAAGATAACAAATTATCCCCAAAAAATGGAGGGCATATGTTTGCACCAAAATTTGGCAAAGTATGGCCAAGTTATCAGGCTAAGGATCAAAAGATATCTTGGCGGATATCGGATATGGAAAAAAGGTTTAAGTATGGATTGTGACCAATATTTATCTAAAACAAGAGTACTGTTCGTGTTGAGGCCGATACGGATCATAGTAAGCAGCGTATTGGAAGAGGATACGATTGGCCAACAACTATAAAAGGTGGTCATAGGCAAGCGAGAAAATAACAACACAATCAATCAAACAACTCGCATTACTTTTATTTACTTTCTATCGACTAAGAGTAGCCTCTGTAATTTAGATCCTCTCTTGTAATCTGATTTGATCAATAAAGTTGCGCATCACCGATTGTTGAACCTTCGATTACATCAACTAGGTTTGATTTTTGCCGATCTTGCTGCGCATCGCCTTTTTTGGAAAAGATCCGCCTCATCATCTAATTAGCCCTAATCGGCTAATTAGACTTATCATTACTTTTGATTTAATCAGCTTTTTAATTGTTTAAATGTTTGCCAATTTATCGTGATTGATCGGCTTTGAGAATATTCTTTGTTTATCTTACCGATTGCAAGATTAAATTGGTTGGCACGCCTCGGACCTTAGAACCCGGTGTTCGTCCGATGTGTTGTGGCCAATTAACCTCTCACATTTTTTTGGCGCCAACACTTACAAAGAAAGAATTTACACTACTTGAAGCATTTAAGGTTTTTGGACCGTATCAATTCATCCGGGAAGTTCATAAAATGTAAGATGGCTTAAAAATTAACTAATCTCTTTATCTATTTATCTATCTATCTTTCTTTATATCTAATAATAGGAAGCTCCCCAAGAGTGGGACCTAGTTAATCTTGGTAGAAAAGGATTAGAAATTTCTACAGTAATCTAGGAAAAAGATAAAAGCTAGAAATTCACACATTAATCGAGAAAAAGGAAGGATCAAGAGCATCGAACTTGTGATCTAAATTATACAATGGTTGTGGTTGCTATATGTATATATCTCTACTACTTCTAATTAGGAGTTGGTGGTGGTCCGTTCTCCACCTCCTCACGCGCTTCTCACGTGCTCACGTTCGAAGAAAAAAATGAATGCCCACACGTTCCCAAAAAAATAGGATCACCACAGACGCGGGCACTCGCACGCCATGCGTGCAGTAACAACCCTCGCGACGCACGATAGCACGACTCCCCTTCCCAGATCCCGCCGCACGCACCTACCGTGTCCATGGAGGCGTTTGGCAGAGCGGCCTTCGTGCGCCTCACTTACATGGACTGGCGTGGCATATCCCTCGACCCCCGATGCGCCCTGCTCAACACCGCCTAGGCCGTCGAGCGCTCCCCAGCACCGACGCTCCCTTGTTCGCCTCCGGGGCGTGTACAGCTTCTACCTTGCCGAGTCCACCACGACGGCCACCTAGGACGTGTTCGATGAGCTCCCCGCCAGCGCCATCCTGTGGCAGCCCATTGTGGTGGGCAAGGATGTCGTCATGCTCCGCACCAACGCCGATCGGTTTCCGCTGTGGCAAGGCTCCATCGCCGTCAACACGTCGGAGAACATCTGTGGCGGCATGCTGCGAAGGGTCATGGCGCTCCCTGAGAGGCCCACCCGACCCTTCCTTCCCGTGTCTATAGAAGTAAGCATTCGTCTACCAATTTCAAAATAGTCGACATTTGCAACGTGCAAGATTATGATTTTCTTGGATTCTCTATCAGCACCGGGAGCATGATTTTGCTGAGGAGGGGGCTGGCCCAACAGCTGCATGTGCCGCTACATCCACTTCTCATCATCTGCGCCAAGGCCGACGGCACAGCGCGCTGACACCAGTGCTCATCAACTTCCCTCGCTGTAGCAAGCCCATGGACTTTGTCATGATTCGAATTTACACCAGAGGTGAGCTTCAATTCTCCAATCTTTTCATCGTTAGCTTGTGATTTGGCATCTTAATTATGCCAATAGGGACTCAATCTAATGCCTTACCTTGCTAGACTTTTTTTTCGTATCTCAAGTAATCATAGTTAATGACTTCATTGCACAATACCATACCAAGTGCTAGGTCAATCGATTTTGAATGGAGGAGTTTGATTGCACAGTTTCGTAAAGTGGAGACCCAAATCAAACAAATTTGAGTAGACGTATGTACGGGCTTGATACCGCAGTTTTCTGAGGTAGATAGGTTGAATTCAAACAAAATCCTATTACTTCTCGTTTGCTCCTAGAAACTGGAATTGGTTTCTAGAATTGGATTACAGTTCTGATTTTAGAGTTGTTTCATCCCACAAAGGTGAATTGTAAAGTATAGAAGGCTGATATAATTTTGTCTAGGTAATTGCAGTACAGTACTTGTAACATTATCATATGTTATTGAGCGTCCCTCAAACATGTCAAATGTCGAACTATTTTGAGTAAAACGGTTCAACCTTCAGAGCTTAAAATTGTTTTGTCAAGCACACAGGCATGTAATTGTACTTGAAGCTGCAATGCCTACTATACTCTTTGCTGCTTGTCGAAGTGGAACAAGTATGAAAGCATAAATGTAGCAATCACAGTCCTCCATGATTGTGAGTATCGAACCATCCCTCGCCATCTCTTGGCATATCATTTGAAACAAGCTTTCCACAATATTTCCAATTCAACCCTTTTATGAAAATAACAAACTTCTAACTAGTGTCGGCGCACTAAGTTTCTCATCACTGCGAGCACGGCTTTTTGAAAAATTTTACACTCTACAGAGGCTTACATCTTTACCCACAAGTCATGTCCAACTCTTTTTACCACTATTTCATGCTTCCTTTACCCACAAGTCATGTCTAACTCTTTTTACCACTATTTCATGCTTCCTTTGGCACGTAGCCAAGAGGTCATGACATGAAACGCTATATCACTTAGATCTAACTTTGCACCAGCCGGTAATGTCAAATCCTTACTATGGCGGCAAAAGATATTTGTACACTATGTACTCACAATAGTTCATCCCTGTCGTGTCCCCACTTCCCCCCATAGCAAGGCATACACTATTGTACTGGTATGTGTTTTCCTCACATCTCTGCGTGGACAACCCTAAGAGCAATCCATCTTAAAAAGCTCATACTACTCCTGCCTTCCAATGTGCAAAGCTAAATCCAAGTAACTTAATAGGTTAAGATTACCCCATAATAGTACTTATGGTTTCACTAAATATCTTGGATTTAACGAACAATACGTTCGGTCCTTTATCCAACCCGGGCGAGAACAGTTCTCCTACACTACATGCAAGTCCATACACTTCTGAATATTGTTATATCTCGCAAGCGTTAAACCATAGTTTTATTTTAATTTTAATACCAAAACACCAGAAACTACCATTCCCATCATGTCCAAAATTTCCATTCTTAAATGAACAGTATATCCGACCATTCGTTATCCCATTTCTAAAACAAGGCTAAGCAAATGCGTAATATTCAGTTATACCTAATTGATATTTCTATAATATCTAAACCTACCTTAGGGTTATCAAGGTCGAAATGGCAATATTTATTAAGGAAATTTCATGAATTACTGGGACATATCTACCAATATCCACAATGTTGTAATTTAGTGGAAATAAACAAATGCATAATTAGATTTAATAAAAACAATATAGATTAAGTGAAATATTGGGATCAACATGATCAAGGGGGTGCTTGCCTTTCTCGTTGAATTCTAGGGTGCGGTTCAGGTCGATGGTGAAGGTATTCGGAGCATCGGTGTCTAGACGCAGTTCATAGAGGAGCAATAACAAGCAAATGAATTTGAACAAAGTCAAAATTTGAATATTATTATAGAAACAAAGAGCTCATAGTTTTAGAAAAATTTAGGAATTAGTTTTGCCAAGTTTGGAGTTCACTTGCAAACGTTGTGGATATTTAAATCTTTAATGTCCTACGAATCATCCTAAATAGGAATTTAATTCAAATTGAGTCCAATTTTAAATATTTTTGTAGAAATAGAGGGTTTATGATTTTATAAGAATTTATAATATGGTTTCACCAATTTTGGATCTTATTTGTAAAAGTTAAAAGCATATTAAATTTGAATGTGCTAGGAATCATTCTAATTAGAATTTAAATTTAAACAGAGGTCATATTTCAGATAGTTTTTAGAAATAGAAATCTCATGATTTCGGAAAAATTAGAAACTGGTTTGACTAAATTTGGAGCTGATTTGCAAAAGTTATAAGCATTTGAATATTGTTTGTACTGAAAATCACCTAAAAGGGAAAAATATGTTTCCTAACAGAGAAAGCTTATTTCTCATTTTTCGGATTTTAGTTCTAATTCCAGAGACTGACATGTGGGGTTCATATGTTACTGACTCATAATTAATTAACTTTTTATATTTTTGAATTAAGCTTTAAATCTCATTGGGGACCACATGTCATAGACTCAGTAAAACCCAGGTTTTAAATAAAAACCTAACATGTGGGTCGTATGTTTGTGACTCGGGTATGTGTGTGAGGGGCCTAACAAGTGGGTCCATCTATTAGCTGCTCAAAATAGGGCATGAAGGAGAGGGGCTAGCCGGTGGTGAACGACGTTTGATCGAGCTTGGTGGGTGGTACGACAAGTTGAGAAGAGCAAGGGGATGCTAGGGCAGGTCTCGGGAGTGGTCGGGGATGGCTGGAGCACACAGACGGTAGAGAGGAGCGGTGGCAAGCTGCGGGGACAACATAGGTGTGATCATCCTCGGGGAATGGAGGGGAAAGCTCTTGGGGCCTCAAGGGACTTGTTTTAGTACCTCATGGTATTAGGGAAGCTTCGTGGATGCTTGGCGGCTATGACTGGATGTGAAGAAGATGAAGACCGAGCCAACAGTGACCAGGGTGGCCCAAGCTGCAATAAAGGTAGGGGAAGTGATCTAGGGACCCTGAGGTTGCTTCAAATCAATGGACTACAAAAATGGCTTACTAAAGAGCCCGATTGGATTTGTTCTGCTTCTCAGATGCTCAGTGGATATGGGACGCACAGTGGTGTAAATAGTGTTGGTCTCAGGTAGGGGTGTTCAGAGAAGTGTGGGAGAGCCAAGGACGACCATAGTGGAGCTTAAATAGCATGGAGATGGGAGCTCTACATTTGGCTTGTGAGCGGACATCTCGGCCGAGGAGAGAAGACAACACGACAGCATCAACGTAGGAAAATCCGGTGAATTGACCAAGCATGCAGGCATAGGAGGTAGCTATAGGGCGCAGCAAGGGTAGCAGTAAGCTCAGGGCAGCTTTGATGGGTCTAAGCAAGCTGGTGGTGTGGCAGGGGCACGAACAGGCGTTGCAAGTCTCGGGGTGTGCCTACTTGTTCTTGGAATGGCAAGGCGTGGGGAGCTCGCTAGTGCAGCGAAAGGATGCTGCGATGACATGGTGTCAATCTTCTGGCTCAAGCATGCACTAGCGCAAGCACAAGGTGTGCACTACACCACTTGGAGCAAGGCAGGGCTCACTCTGGCGTAGCCGGCCACTAGCTGGTGGGGTTGGCAGGGTGGGCGAACCATAGGGCAAAGAGAGAAAGGATAGTGGGGAGTGGTGGCTGGCAACTGGGCCCAGGGGAAAAGGCCCCTGCCAGGTGGGGCCTGCACATCAGTGAAGCCGTGGCCTAACATGTGGGGCCCACTTGGAAGTAGCGCAGAGAGTATTTGAAATCTTGGCAGCCTGTATTCTCAAATTTAATTCAGTGAAGAAACCGTGTTGGAAATTTTTGTAAATTTTTGTGAACTATCCTGAGCTAATACTATTTCTCCCACAAAATTTTTTGAAAGACCATGTGAGGGTCTATCTATGTGTATGATGAGTTATTTACATTATTTAAGCTTGTGGTGTTTTGATTTGAGTTGAAAATTGAATTTGAAGAAAATTGGTAAAATTTGCCTAGCACTTGCGGTGCTATCGGCCTAAGGGCGGTTGCACCGATCAACGGTGCTACCAGCCTAAGGGCGGTAGCACCGGCCATGGGAGGTCATATCGACCTCAGGCCGATGTGAAAATTCCAGAGAGCCATTTCTCTGGGCGGTGCTACCGACCTGGGGGCGGTAGCACTGGCTCTTATGAGCAAAGATGATTTTTAAATTGTTATTTTTTTGATGAATTTCATTGCAATCTTTTTTGACATTGCTATGTGATGTATTTCCTTGCTTTTGATGGTTGCAGGATGACGGTGCTTGATCATGGTGAGGAGGAGGATGATCGGGACTAGGCGAGGTGAACCGAAGGTCCAGACAGTCGAGGATCGCCGAAAGATGATCGGAGATAGAGTCATAGCAAGCCAAGAAGACAAGGAACGGATGAGATGCTATCTAGAAGCTGCTTGGATCAATGAGGGCTGTCGGATCGCGGTCTAGTTGATAGGATAGCAGGTCTAGTTAGTGTGCTTTGAAAAAGCGTGCAAAAAAACCTGGTATGCTTGTTGGGTTTCGGGTTAGCCCATGTATTGCTATGTGTGGGAGTCATTCCTAGCCTGATCTAATCCTTAGGGTAGACGAAACTCATCCAAGTGTGGAGCGTGACTCAAGAGTAGTATAAATAGAGGGGGAGGGGTAGCATTCCTCCTCTTGAAGGTTTTAGAGGTGTTGGGCTCCTTTGAGCTTTTTGCCCACCTTGTTGTGAGGCTTTGTAAAACTCACTTCCAGAAATGCAAATTATTTTCTCTTATGCTTAAATTTACTTTATGCATTTAAATTCCGCACTTATATTTTTGCAATTTACATTCATGTAATTTGGATTTGCCTCCCATCCTTCTACATGCTTTTGGGTTTGCCTCCTCTCCTTCTACATGCTTTTGATTTTGTGCCAAGGATGTTGATTGATGGATGAATCTTCTTGGTATTATGCCTCAATCATCTATGTAATCCATGTGTTTTTGTTGTAAGAAACCGATCTTGGGTTTTTAAGTATTCATTCTTCTAGATTGAGTTTGTGGGGTTTAGGACTTGTGTTCTTGCTTGCTGTGATGTGTGGGAGGTTATCCAACATCATCTTGATCATCAAAACCCCACGAGCAAGTCCAAGATCAAGTTCTTGAGTTTTGCTCAAACTTGGTGTGTTCTTCCTTCAAAGTGAAAAAGGTTGGAACTTTAACGTCAATCCTTGCGATTGAAGGTTGGAATAAGTTCTTGAAATCCTTAGGATCATATCTACCAAGTTTTGTGAGTTTTTATCCAGCCGATCAAAAGATCCATCAAAATTTTCTTTTGAGTTCGTGCTGTTTTTGACTATGTTCTTCCTGCTGTTCTTGAGTCCGGTCATACCGCCCACTGTCCAGTCATACTGGACTCCGGTCATAACAGCCTTACAGAGCAAATGGCTCATTTTCATTTGTCTCTTTTGATTATTTTTGTTTGAGGACTTGTTTGGATTATCTTGATTTGGGGAAAATTTTGTTTGGGATCATTCACCCCCTCTCATTGCCATCTCATCCTTTAATTGGTATTAGAGTTGATTTTGCTCTTTCATAGATCTTGACCGGTCTCTAGAGCTATGGCGACATACAAATATTCTACCAAGCCTCCTATCTTTTCTGTAGTTGATTTTCCTTTCTGGAAGTTGAGAATGGAGTCGTACGTCACTGCCGAGGGCTTCCTGATATGGCAGAAGGTGAAACTCTCGTATGAGGTTCCTACCGATGAAAACTTCACGGCCGGTAATATGGCTGACGTTGAGGCGAACGCTAATGCAAGGAACATTCTCATACAGGGTCTGAGCCGCAGTGAGTACGATAGGATTACTCACATTCGTTCTGCTCGTCAGATTTGGATGACCCTCAATACTTACCATGAGGGCATCATTCAAATCATGACCGTGAGATAGGACCAATTCAAGCGTGATTACAACAAATTTTAACAACACACTGGTGAGAGTCTTGACGAGTGCTTTGGTCATTTTACAAAGATTTTGAGCGACCTCCGAGCAGTTGGTTGCATATACCCTGACTCGAATAATGCTGGATATTTCTTGAATGCACCCGATCTTCGAGTTTGAGAGATAAAGGTGACAACCATCAATGACACTACTGACTTATCGACTCTGACTCTTGACAGGCTTTATTCCCGTCTCAAGAGTCATGAGATGGATGTCGTCTCTCGCAATACGAAATCACAGTTGATGGCCTTGGTCAACGATTCCACTGGATTCACTTCTGATTCTTTTGCTGGTTTTCCCTCTCTACTCTTTGCAAGCTAAGCGATGACCAATTGAAAAAAATTCCAAAAAATAAGCTTGCTCTTTTGGCTTGCAAATTCTCTCATGCATACAAGAGGGTGAGAGAGAGGGAAAAAGGTGGCACGATCACCTACTTCGAGTGTGGTAGCCCCAACCACATTCGAGCGAACTGCCCCAAGCTGGAGAAGGGCAAGAATGACTCGGAAGTTCGGTAAAGAATGACTACACCGACAAGAACCGTAACAAGAAGCCACCAGCTCGTGAGAAGAAGTACCGCATCTTCTTGAAAAGCAAGAAGCTCTTTAACCGCATCCTCGCCGCACTCGACGACATCAACCTCTTCAACAAGGAGACCTGGAGTGACGAGGGCGAGGATAATTCGCAAGAAAAGACCAAAGGCGGCGATGACTTCACCGGGATGTGCTTCATGGCGGATGCCAACGGCATCAGCGACTCCGAGCTCTACAGCGACTCGGACGAGATACCCTCCTATGACCAGCTCAATGAAGCTTTCTGCAAGCTAGGAAAATTTCATGCTAGAGCTAGGGCTAGGTGTACGGAGCTCGAGAAGGAAGTAGGTACCTTGACTAGGGAGTTAGCTTCTCTTAAATCTTCTCCCTCCTGAGTCGCTGATGACTGTACTCTTTGCGATGCTTTGCTTGTGGAGCTTGAGAACCTAAGGACTATGCATGATAGTGTGGCTTCTGAGCTTAAGAGTCTTAGGTTGAAGAATACTAGCACTTGTTCTATTGATGCTATTTCTGTAGATACTAGTTTTCTTCATGCTCACACTAGCGCATCATGTGAAAATTGCCCTAAATTGCTTGCTGAAATTTATGCCATGAGCACTCACCTTAGGAAGCTATCTACTAGAAACAATGAACTTGAAATGCATGCTTCTAAGGACTCAGTCAGCTCATGTGAAGGTTGTACGCAACTAAAACTTGATAATGAATCTTTAAATGTCAAGTGTGCTAAACTTGTTAAGGACTTACAAGTTAAGTCACAAAAAAGTTGCTTGCGATGTGCTGTGATTAAGGGGGACTTGGATGAAATCCAAGTCGAACTTAGGAAGAAGCTTGAGGCTCAGACCCTTAGGATTAGAAATGCTCCTTGTGTTTCCTGTGAGGCCCTCAAAGTTGAGGCAGCCGAGCTGAGGGAGAAAAATACACGTGCTGGTAGTTCTTCCTTATCTGTTTTTTCTTCTTCCTGTTCCCCTTGTTCTTCCTGTGTTTCTCTCTTCTGAGAGTTTGAGTATCTCATGAGCACTCTCGAGAAGTTTGTAGGAGGCAAGAAGCGTAATCTCATTCTAGACCAACCTAAGATTAGCCGATTTAATCAGGGTCTAGGATTTGACTACTTGGATCACGCTC
Source organism: Otatea glauca (assembly GCA_036346275.1). Classification (NCBI taxonomy): domain Eukaryota; kingdom Viridiplantae; phylum Streptophyta; class Magnoliopsida; order Poales; family Poaceae; genus Otatea; species Otatea glauca. Next base: position 49,641,056 of record CM070718.1, read on the forward strand.
GGGCGCATCCTCCCACCATTGTGCGTGGCTCCAAGAGTGGTGAGATCGTGGTAGCTCCCAGGTTGAGTACCACTGTGTTTATATCTGCTGAGGTTATCCATGGGATCTCTGATCAGTAGGTTGCTCCTCCTACTACTTCTGCCTCTAGTAAGGCGAAGTATACATGCACCTTCTGTCAGAAAGATGGACATTTAATAGATTTCTGCTTCAAGCGCGCCAAGATCACAAGGTGTGAGTGTGTTGCTTCTTTTAGGGGTATTCAGGGTCATCCCTAGACTCTGAGTGCTCCTAAGGCATACACTGCTGCTAGACAGGTTAGAGAGTCACCTGTTTTTGGGCAGCGTTCAGGACTCGGTTTTCATGCTGTTCAGTCGAGTTTTTGTCCTAAAACTGCTTGTGGTCAGTATTTTCGTCGTCCTTTTTATATTCGTTGTGTTTCTCATCGAGGTAGATATCAGCAGCGTGAGGTGTTTTCTGGTAGGAGATTTGGGCAGCCTCACTGGGATGGTCCGGCCTTTGCACGGCGGCAGGCCAACCCAGTTTTAGCTCCCGGATTTTCTACTAGGGCTGCTTCTGGTCTTGTGAGAGTAGAGCGTCAGAGAGACACTCATTTGGAATAAGCCTTATTCATTTGTAAATGCTGCTTTATTGCAAAATAGCCATATCAGCCATTCATTTGGAATAAGCCTTGCATATAGTTATATTAGACTTGCATTCTATGCACAACCTGTTGAGTATTTTAAGTACTCACCCTTGCCAAGAACAAATCACCAGTTGAGAAGGAGTCTACACTAGCTTTGGAGGAGTACCAGGAAGAGACGAATGTTTAGGGTGCGAGCCTTGTCAGTTGCATGTGGTATACTGAGGGGTTTATCTATGTTTACATTCCGTCTTAGTTTAATTTGTTATTCACAGTTTAGCCTTGCAAGCCATATTCATTTAAGTCAACCATAAGGTCATTCAACAGGTATTATTTAATATATGAAATCTTTTATTATTCACGTGTGGATGATACTGATGTTTAGTATTGGAAGGAGTTTGATGTCCGGCATTGTGTTGATGTCATGCACGTTGAGAATAATGTTTGCGATAATTTGGTTGGCATCCTGCTGTACATACCTGGGAAGACCAATGAAGGTGTGAATGCTCACTGCGATATGGCCAACATGGGAATCAGGCTCAAGCTTGCAGTGATAGAGGATGGAAAAGGTCTGTACATCCCTGCTGCATGCTAGACCTTGTCCAAGAAGAACAAAGAAGACCTCTACATGTGTCTTCAAGGTATCAAATTTCCATTATGCTACTCCACAAATATTTAGAAGCTTGTGTCAAGTTGCTTGGTATGAAGTCCCACGATTGCCATATCTTATTGCAATTAGAAATATTTTGTCAGAGGATATCAGGTTAGCAATCATGAGGCTATGTTATTTCTTCAATGTGATTTCTTGCAAGGTTATTTATCCCGATGTACTACACAACTTGTAGAGTGAGGTGGTGTAGTCTGTATGTCAGCTTGAGATGCATTTCCCCCTCATTCTTCCACATCATGGTCCACCTTGTTGTTCACCTTGTTAGAGAGATTAAGATATGTGGAACCGCATTCCTACGTTACATCTATCCGTTCGAGAAGTATATAGGTATATTAAAGGCATACGTGAGGAGTCAGTTGAAGCCTGAGGGTAGTATTGATGAAGGTTGTGGGACTGAAGAGTACAGTTTAAAACAGTGGTGTGAGTATAGATGCATTGTCCGATAATCACTCAAAAAGAGGATCCTCAACTGCAACGAACTCCTACTACGGGATGGTTGAAGAAATATGGGAGCTCGATTATGGAATATACCAAGTTCTATTGTTCCGATTTAAGTGGGTGAGACTTGCACATGGTGTGAAGGTCGACAAGAGAGGTTTTACTCTTGTGGATCTCAATAGACTCACCTACAAAGAGGAACCGGTCGTCCTTACAAAGCAAGCAACTCAAGTCTTCTACGTGCGTGATCTGGCCAATCTGAGGTTGCACGTCATCCTTCCTAGCAAGATGCAGATTGTTGGAGTTAAAAATGTCGTAGATGAAGAAGTGTACAACCAATTTGATGAAATACCTCCATTTGTAGATGGGGCATGTTTTAGCCGTGACGATGACACACATAGAACAAATTACATGCATTTATTGCAAATAAAGAGATAATACATGTATACTCCTTAAGTATATTTGTTTTCTATATTAGGTGCAGTTCAAGGGGAACAGTCTGTATTTATCTCTATTGGTTCCATGCACAGAACCGATAGAGAAGTATAATCTCTGTCAGTTATGAGTTTTGAACCGATAGAGATGTACTATTTATCTCTATCGGTTTTGATCATAGAACTGATAAAGAAAATTTGACAATCTCTATTAGTTCAACGCTTAGAACCGGTAGATAATGATACTTTTCTTTTGTTTCCAAGCATGGAACCAATACAGAGTGCCCGGCCCTATAAAATTTCACCCTTTCGCCTCTTCCCCTTCTCACCTGCTCACATCTCCTCCCTTATACACCGTCTCTCCCAAACCCTTGCCTTGGTGTCAGCGACCTTGTCCCCCTCGGTGTCCTCCTCCCCCTCAGTGACCTCCTTCGCCCCGACGTCTCCTCCTCAGCATCCTCCTCCTCAGTGACCTCCTCCACCCTCGGCAGCTCCTCCTCCTTGGTGTCCTCCTCCTCGGCGACCTCCTCCACCCCGATGTCTCCTCCTCCTCAGCGACCCCCTCTTCGTCCTCCTTCGTCCCTAATATCCCCCCCACCGCAAGTATTTTTTCCTGTTGTTGCTAGAAAGTATTGTTGCCTGTTGATGTTAGAAAGTATTGCTTGTGCTTCACTGTCTTTGAGCTTAATCATCATCTTCAGTACCTAGTTTGATGTTCATTTGATTATATCTTAATATTGACTAGGTTGATCACTATCTTCAGTACCTAGTTTGATGTTCATCTACTTGGCCGAACAGTGAAATGATCTTAATTTTCAGTGAATGATTGAGTAGATTGTATGATCATAATTTCTAGTATACATATGACCTCCAATTTCAGTTTTTACAATGTCACAAAGAGAGAGCACCGGCTCATCTCCCGACCAAATAGAAGGTGATGCTGAGGGGCCGAGTAAGGTGAGGAAGGTGCAAGGGCCGAATAAAAGGGCCTTAGGGAGAATGCCTCAGGTTCTCCAATTTGATTCCACATGGGTTTGCATGGGTCCTCCTAAGTGTAAGGCAGGGTACCGATCTTATCTCGGCTAATTGGTGAGGGAGAGAGTGCCGATCACGGTTCCAAACTGGAGGAAGGATGTCAGTGCCGAGCAGAAAGATCGGCTATGGAATGAAGTTAAGGTAACATAGTAATTCTTCTCTCTCAACCAGTGACCTAATCGTGAAATACTCTAACCATTTTCTATGTTGCAATGATAGGGGAAATGGATTATACTAGAGGAACATGAAAGCAAAGCGAGGTTGTATGCCTTGAAAAGAATGGGTGTGTCTTTGTGTCACTTCGGGGTTATCATGACGACTGAGTACGTGCTGAAAGGCCGTACTCCCATTGAAAACTATCCGTTTGTGACTGCTAATGTTTGGGAGGAGTTCGATAGGATGAAGAGTACGCCCTTGGCGTAGGAGTTGAGAGAGAAGAACATCGCTATCCAGAGGCTCAACACACACATGCACCACATTGATTTCGCTGGCTATGAAGGGAAGAAGGCAGAGTGAGCGCGACTAGCCGAGGAGTGTGCCCTCTTCGAGATGGTGATGCCTTACTCTGAGATATGTGAGGAGCGGGCATGCGACTGGGTTTTAACGAGGACAAAGAAAACCCATGACGGTCGGATTGTAGTTCCAAACCCTACGACCACACAGATCGTCTCCGCCATCGTAAGACATCTACATAACTTACTACATTGCAGTTAACACTTCTCGTTGTATTTTAGCACTAATTTATATTCGCTTCTTGCAGGAGGAAGTAAGCCAATGGAAACTGCAGGGGACCTTTCAGAGCCAAGGCTCACAGGACATCCTTTCTTCGGTGATTGGGAAGTCCGACCATAAGGGGCGGGTGCTTACCGTATGTGCGGGGCATACAAAGAGGTCATTCTTCCAAGATGAGGAGGACACTACAAGTGCCAGAGCAAGATCATGGAAAGCACATGAGGAGCGCCTCAAGGCCAAGCTGAAGGAGGAGCTAAGGGAGGAGATGATGGCACGTGAGGCCCAAATGGTGGCACGTGAGGTGTGCCTGAAGTCTGAGATGATGACAATGATCTCAAACTGTCAGATGGGCTCGCTTGTCGTAGAAGGGTCGGTGCCTTGCCCTAGCAGCTGCGCTTTCAGAAATGATCAGTCTGGTCCCTAGCTGAAAGTAATAACCGTTTCTGACTTAAAGGTACGAAAATATGCTAAGCAATATTTCTGATCAAGTGTTCACTTCTTACAGGCACCTAAATATTGATTTATTGATTTTTTAGCATTTTGTGAATTTCTGGAATTTATTGGATTTTTCTAGAATTTATTTGAATTTATGTTGAAATATGTATATTGGCCTTTTGAGAAAACTAATTAAATATATATAAAGTTTTTCCAAAACTGTTTTATTTAAGTTCAAAATTTCTCAAAGTATTTTTGAGATTTTTCTGGGATTTTTTCTAATATTTTTATTTCCTAAAACTAATTAAATTAATTTCTGTATTTATTTTAAAAGAATAATACGTTAGAAATCTGGTGAACAGTGTCGGGCTAGCCCAACACTATTACACGTGAGGCCCACTATTGTGCAGCCCAAGTCGGCCCGTGAAGCCCAGTTGCGAAAACCCTAGCGTGGTAACCGTTCGATCGCGATCTGTTACATCCCAAAAATTCTAAATAATAAAAATTAGAAAATGAAATTGAATATAATTTTTAATTAGAATATCAAGAATGAATTAAAATATTATCTTCTATTTCAATATCTTGAAATCCAACCATATTAAAAGGATGAGTTCCAACCATATTAAAATATATTTATTGATAATTTTTATGAATTTTTCTGAACTTCTTTTGATTTTCTTTATTTTCCATGATTTTTGTTCTAAAGGAAAAATCTTTTCATATAATCATAATAATAGATAAAGAAAAGAGTAAAAAGTTTATAACAAAAAATAAAAAAAATTATTTAAACATGTAAAATTATTTGGAAATTAATTTTGAAAGTTAAAGGTCATATCAAGATATTTAAAGAAGTTACAAGTCACTTCAAAGCAATTAAGAGTGCAATTAATGAATTCTTGACTAGCAACAGTGAATTTGTTAGATTTAAATAAAAAAAATACTACATTAATTCGACCTGAATTTTTTATATTATCTTCATTCTGGAACATCCCATAAACAGTAAAAATATCAGAAAATAATGATTAAATTTGATAATTTTAAAATTTCAAAAATAGAAAAGCTGAAAATCTGGAAATATCAGTTTCAGAATTTTAGTAAATAAAATATACAGAATTTGAAGCTAAACATTTTAAAGAAGACGAATATGGCCATAGGGAATCTTGAAAAAAAAATTCACAAATATTTCATAAGTTATGGACTCCAAGATAAATTAAATATAGAAAATTGAAATCTGTGTGCAGTACACTATCAGAATTTTTATAAATTCTACAGGCATGAGATAATTCTAAATATTTAACAGTGCGTTCTAACTTATCTTTTGTACACGCCATAAAAGCCTCATTAAATTAACACCACGATTGCTAACTAATTCATTGAACCCAAAACCATCTTAATCTGCTGTCAGCACAAAGGGGAGATGAATTCCCTCCTCCTCCCATCTTCCTTGAAGCTTCCTCAGTCAAGTACATCCTCTCTGGCGCAGCAAAAGAACCCCCCCTCCAATTCAATGTCGAGGATCTACCATGATGAAAGCATAGTGCTACAATTAAAAGCCAATTAAAGCACCAAATCTTGAGAGGATAAGGCAGTTTCATCTCTTGTCAATAAATCAATGCAATTCCTATAGATGACCTCACCTGGCAACTTCATCTCGCTAAGGAAGCCACTGATTCATTGTCACAGCAATGATTCAGCTCAATCAATTTCGTTGCCCCAGGCTTATCTTTGGGCTGTAGTAAGCGTCAGCAAAACCGCCTCTGCTAGTTTCCACGAAACTTCGCCAAACTCTATCTCCGGCTATATAAGCCAGTACTCATCCTCAGGTAAAACACTGCCCACACCGTCATTGAGCACGCACAAGCGGAACATCACCAAGACTCTGTTTGACCCCATCGCCCACAACACATAAACCTCCGCAGACCCCTCTAGTCTCCTCTGCCCAGACCATCACCTAGAAGCTTCTCTCTGCCATCCATTGCTCTAGACATACCCAAAATTACCACCGAACTCTTCCATTGCCGTAGCTTCAGTTCAAAGGGGAGAAAAATCCAACTAGCGCAATTTAGCGAGAAATCCTCAAATTCTTCGGTCGTGGATCACCTTAGCACTTCACTGATGCTTGCGCAAAACCCCTTTTCAATTTGTATTGTCCTTACCACCGCTGCCATAGTGTCTTCGTCCCCGAGTCCGACCTCACAGTGGCGGCACACCTCGGTCAATCTTCGACCAAGGTGAGCGGCAAAATGGATTCCCCTCGATCCCTAAATGCTTAATCCCCTACCAATTTGCATTGAACTGATCTCCTTTTTTCCTCTGGCTGTGCGTCGTTTCCGCCGCCACACGTCGCTAGTGGCAGGCCACCTCGCCGCCGCTCCACTGCCATCCACTGGACCCCAGGGTGCGCGGTAGCCCCTGGTGCTCTTCGGACCTCGGCCGGACCAACGCCGCCGCTCCTCTGCTTCCAGCTGCTTGTAACATCTCAAAAATTCTAAATAATAAAAATAGAAATATAAAAATTAGAAAATTAAATTGAATATAATTTTTAATTAGAATATCAAGAATGAATTAAAAATATTATCTTCTGTTTCAATATCTTGAAATCCAACCATAATAAAAGGATGAGTTGCAAAATAAAACTTCAAATAAAAAAAAAAATGAAAATAAGTTGGAAATAAAAATTTACATTGAAATTCCAACTAATCTAAAATTTTATTGAATTTTGGTTCTTAAGAGAATCTTTAATTGTACTAATTTCATTTTCTCTACAATACAAAACTTAAAGTACAACAAGAAAATAAAGTTCAACATTAAAATATATTTACTGATGATTTTTATGGATTTTTCTGAATTTATTCTAATTTTCTTGAATTTCCTTGATTTCTGTTCCAAAGGAAAAATCTTTTCATATCATCATGATAATAGATAAACAAAAGAGTAAAAAGTTTATAACAATAAAATAAAAAAAAATTTATTTAAACATATAAAATTATTTAAAACTTAATTTTGTAATTTAAAGGTCAGATAAAGATATTTTAGGAAGTTACATGTCACATCAAAGCAATTAAGAGTGCAATTAATGAATCTTTGACTAGCAACAGTGAATTTGTCAGATTTAAATAAAAATAATTCTGCATTAATTTGATTTTAATTTTTTATATTATCTTCACTCCGGATTAGCCTATGAACAGTAAAAATATTAAGAAATAATAATTATATTTGGTAATTTTATAAATTCGAAAACTGAAAAGTTGAAAATCTGGTAATTCCAATGTCAGAATTTTAGTAAATAAAATATAAATAATTTGAAACTGAAACTTTTATAGGATATTAATACAGCTATAAGGAACCTTCAGAAAAGTTTCAAAGATATTTCATAAGTTATATACTCCCAAATAAATTAAATACAGAAAACTGAAATTTGTGCACAGTTCATTGCTCGAATTTTTATAAATTCTACATGCATGAGATAATTCTGAAAATTTAACAGTACCCTTTAACGTATTTTTAGTACACTCCATAAATTCATCATTAAATTATCACCAAGATTGCTATCTGGTTCATTGAATGCAATCCAGATCTGCTGGCGGTAAGGAGGAGATGAGGTTTGTTTTGTGTCACTTCAATGAACAATGCCCAAGCCCACCCGTCATCTAGCTTCTCCACAGCCTTGCTGGGCTATAAAAGCCAGTGAGCATGCCACCCAGCCAGTTTCCCATCCGCAGCCACAAATCACCACATAGAAACCTTAAGTTGATTTCTTGGTTTCCTTGCTGAATGGTTGCCATCGGCTATGCATGCCCGAGCTCCCTCCATGGCGCCATCTCTTGTTCTGTGAGCTCCTCTCTGTGTTCTTCCTTTCCTGTATTCATTTCCTTCTCTAATAACTCACTAGTGCCTTTTAATTCCATGTCATGTGAGGCCAACTAAATACGTGCTAAGTTAAGTGTAACTTCCCGAAAAATGAGTAATAATAATAAAATTAAATAACATATTTGAAGAAGTTTTAATTTGTATTTCCCTGGGTATTTCTGAATTTTCTATGAGCTATCTTGACTTCTTTTGATTATTGCTTAAAAGGAAAATTCCTTTTTCTAAACAATCAACAATTACTTAAGTAATAAGAAAAGATTTGTAAAACAATAAAATAAGAAAAATTTCTGTAAAAATTCATGGAGATATCAAGAACACAAAATATAATTTTAAAGTCATGAAAAAATAATAAATGGAGAAAAGAAAGGTAATTTAATGAAGCAAGACTAGTAATAGTAAACATGTTAGAAAATAAATGTTCATAATTTCGATGTGAAAATATTTATATTATCTTCTACCTAGATATAGTCATCTGCAACAAAAATATTAGGAGATAATCTTTAAGTTTGATATTTATAAAAATTCAAAAATAGAATTGTTGAAAATATAAGAATCAAATTGTCAGAATTTTTATAAATAAAATATAAAATATATTAAATCAGAATTTTTAATGCAGACTTGTATGGCCAAGAATAACTCTTATTTAAAGTTTTAAAAAGTTTTGACAAGATATAAACTTCCATAAAATTGAAAAATAGAAAACACAATTATGTGCACAGTGGCTTGTCAGAATTTCTATAAATTCGACATAAGTCCAATAGGTCCAAAATTTTTATTGTAGGTTCTAAACTAGCTCTAGTACACGCATTAAATTTATAATTAATTTTTAAATAAGAGATATAACTGACTAAGTGAACCAAACCGAGGTCTGTTCGCTGAAATTGCTTAAGGTCACCTCGCCTTTCGCTGACCTTTGGACCCCATTTCCCTGTTCGGCCCACACGCTAGCCGAAGGCCTCAGCCTTCGTCTTCCTCAGCGCACCGAAGCCCCGAAGTGAAGAAGCCAACTCACGCCGTCCTTTCTAACCTCCATTCACTGTGATTCGCGCCGCCTGAGACCACGTCATCGTCCTCTCCTTGCCACGCCGCCATCCCCTCCGGATTTTCCGCAGCTCGCCCATACCAATCCCTATTCTGGCGCCGCAATTCTTCCGCCGAGTTCACACCACGTAATTGGCTTCTCTACAGCCAATTGTCGGCTATAAAAGACACTCTGTGATCGCCTTGTAATGCCCTTCACTTCCCCTCTCTTTCCTTCTACTTCCATACACTGAACCATCACCAATTTCATCAGTTCCTCTCTGTGACCGAAGAACCCTAGAATCAGGTCGAACCCAATTCGAGCCAGTGCATTGAACCTCTTCCCAATTCCTTTACACATTAGCTTCAGCATCTCATAAGGATCAAAACCCCTCAATTTGGTTTAGGTTTCATCCACCGTAGCTCCGCCGCTGCTTTGACCCTTCTTCCCCAAGCATGGTGCACGGTTAGTAGGTAAAATAGAACATTTTGGACCACCTGAGTCTTAAACTGGAACCGATCACACTTAGGTAGCCTTCTAATGTCGGTGCGGCTCGTCGCCATTACCGCCGCCGCCTCCTCTCGGTGACAGCTCGCCACGGCTCGCTTCCGGACGAATCAGTGCCGTCCCCAGATGCGCATCACCTCACTGAAGCTCCCTGCGCTATCGACCGGACCTCACCGGAGCTGCTTCGCCGGCAAGTTGCCGCGAAGATGAGCCTCTATTTTTTGTGACTGACATGCGGGTCCCCCTTGTCAGCCTCTGCGCCTCTCAGCCACTACCTCTCGCTGACCGGATGGCCCCACCTGTCGGTCAGCTTATTTAAAAGAAAACCCGCGGAAAATAAAAAGGCGCTTTCAAAGTATTGAAAGCGTATTTTCTGATTTGCCTGGATTTTCCAAACCGAACCACATTCAAACTTGAATATCTTTCGCATTTGAAATCCAAATGAGATGAAACCAATTTATAAATTCATCTAAAATCAAGAGCTTCCAAAATATGCAAAAATATTTTGAAAACCTATTCTGGAAAAATATTTTAATACAAAGATGAATAGTAGATATAAAAGTAGACTAAATGTAGAAACTTTGCAAACAAAGTTAAATTTATTTGGAACCAATTTTATCATGATCCTTATTATACTATGCACCCATTTCTATAAAAATATTTGGGTAACCAGTTGTTTTATGTCTTTTCTATTGAAGTCTAACATTATTAGTAACTATGCAATAATAACTAAATTGATAAGGAAAGAATTTTTGGAAGTTTATTAAACATATTTCTTTTCAGCATGATGGTGGAATAATGTTAGGCTAGGTAAAAATATTGAAAAAATAATGATTTATGCAAATAGGATGTGATTTAGTATGAAGAGCATAATAGGTATATATGTATATATATAAGTATATGTTCATATGGGACCATGCTTGCATCTAACAATTAGTTCATGAAAATGGGGTAGATAACTTAATGTGTTATGTCTGATAAAATGGCAGCCAGAAATTTTGTAATAAATGTTTAATTCAAAAGTCTTTAAATACATTGCTTTGCATCTTAATCCTATTAACAACATACTATTTTACGATATCACCATAAGACAAATCTCTCTACTTTAAATAATTTTAGCATCTATAATTCGAAGTTATAAATACAAGAATACATAATTTTAGCCTCTTGAATTTGTAAAACAATAATAAATAATGTATAAAAGAATATGCGTCTGTTTCTTATAGCATGTTTTATTTGATTTACTGTCTGTCTTCTTTTTGCCCTTATTGAAATTGTTGTTTCGCTATATTTCCATTGAACGACGTGTAGAACCCGACGTCATTAATTCCGTCATCGACAACACTGGCTTCGACCGCGACTTTGTCGTAAACAACGATTAAGCAAGGCAAGCACCCCCTTTGATCATATTGATCCCAATATTTAATTTTCATTGTGTTTATCAAAATGTTTCATGCATGCGTTTATTTTCTGTAAATATGCTATTTTGTGGTATTTGTAGATATACCTGTTGTCTCATGAAACTTCCTTGATAAGTATGGACATGTGAACCTTGATTACCATATAAATGGGTTAGACAATACATAATGTCAACTTGGGTATATGCGATTATTAATCATGCTTAGCCATGCTTTAGAACCAACGTTGAATATGATCAGATCAAAATTGATTCTTGAGAATTGAAAAAGGTTGGTTATGACATGATGTCGTTTGTTGGTATTTTGACAAAAAATCCCAAAATAAAACTATGGTTTAGATGCGGGCAATTATTGGCAATAGCCGGTTGTTTAAGAGATGGACTTGTACGTAGTGTAGGAGGAGATTATTGCACGTGTCGGATTAAAGACCGAGCTATGGGTTGTTTTCAAGCCAAGAAAATCGTGCAACCACGAGTGTTGATATGGGGCAGCCTTAACCTATTAAGTTGCTTAGGTCTGGCTTTGCACATTGGTAGGCGGGGGATAGTATGAGCACTCCTTTCTAGGTTTGCTTATGAGGGGTTTCCACACTTCGTTGTGGGTAAATGCATATTGGTATAACGATGTACGCCTTGGTATGGGAAGAAACCTTTACCGCAGGGATTTACTGCTTCTCTCGCAGGGAATTACTACTCTTATTACCACTTCATATGACAGGAATACACTGACATGTTTCTTCTCCATAACAAGGATTTAACGTCATCGAGCTGGTGCAAAGCTAGGACTAGGTAATGTAACGGTTATGTTATGATCTCCTTGCCGACACACCAAAGGAAGTGTGTTAATTGATTTAGCAAAGAGCTGATCATTTCTTGTGGGTAAAGCTGTATGCCTCTACAGAGTGTAAATCTAATTAATTAGCCGCGCCTACGGTCAAAGGCACTTGGTAACGTCATCACATAGCTAAATGTTTTACTATTTTCAAAATGGAATGGTTTGGCAAAGATTATGGTTATGCCACGTGTTGGCAAGGAAATGATATGGCAGGATTGGATTATTGGACCATTGAATTATTCAATGCTCGCGAAGGGCTATGAGTTTTATTTATGCTTTACTTATTTCTTATCAGTCGAACTTGCTTTATTAAATTCCGTTTGCAAATGACAACTTGATTTACTAATTCAATTTCGCTTTATGCAAATTAAGCATAGAAGCCTTTCCTTTGAAATGGCTTGCATATATTATAGGATTTGCTAAAGTCTTGCGGAGTACGTAAAGTACTCACCCTTGCTTATTATGTTGTTTTAGGTGGAAAAAGATAGCGAAGATTCGAAAGATCTCTTCTCATCGCAGGATGCGGGATTTTCAATAAAGCGACCTTTCTAGGGATTATGCCTTGTCAGTTGCCTGAGGGATTGGATGGGCACACTACAAGACTTTGCTTCTTCTGTTGCTATATTTACATACTCTGAGTTTTAAGAATATATTATACAAATAGCTTCCGCTTGAATAAAATGATGTATGGATGTGATTCCAATTGTTGAAAATGTGCGTAGTAGTCACTGATCATGGGACTAGTACTGTATGCGCATGAGATTTCCATTTTTGCATTTATGCGAAAATGGGTGTCATTACACGAACCGTCGGTTTAGTTTCCGCCGCGTGAGAGTTCGCGTTGGAACCGTTGGATGGGGACACGCGTCGTGCTGTCGCCTGTCGTCTTTGATGCAAACTCGGTCTCCTTCACCGTTACGCCGTCGGACTCCTCCGCCGTGTAGAACTTGGATGCCTACGCTATTTAAGCCTGGAGGTCACCCTAAAGATCCGCATTGAGCACCGCGCCTGCTGATCCAAGCTGTAGAGCACGGGATGTCGAGGAGGAATCACAAAAGCTCATCGGAGTAGAAGGACGAAGCCGTCGTGGTTTCTATGCTAGAACATCGTCGTTGAGCCATTCGTTGCCGCATTTTGTGGAGAATCGAAGTCGCCGTGAAGAAACGCGTCAGATCTACTGCTTGAGATCGCCAGGATAGCGCCAAAACGTCGTTGGAGAGGTCTTCATCTTCGCTGTCAGTGAAGCTGCGCCGCCGTTCCACCATTGTCGCTAGGGAAAGGTAATAGCCATCAGATCTTCGGTGGACGTACCTGATTAGGCCACATGGGATCATGAACAGTAAACAACTCGGGTATTAGTAGCCGTCGGATTAGATGCGAACGATCTAGATCGCCTCGTTGCCATGGACCATCAGATCGGGAGGAATGGCCCAGATCGCACTGTCATCACGGCTAATCGGGTGCTGCCACGCGTCGACACGTGAATCTAAGCGCCATGCACCTGGTCCATGGTGGACGCAAGCCGACTCGTGAACCTCATCCATAGACCATGATGACGTGGCGAAATCTGATTGGTTAAGCTCGGTGATGACGTCATGCTCACGCATTAATTCGGGAATTTTGTTAGAAAAATAATTAGCTTAATTTCAAAATAGTTCTGACGTCATAAATGCAATTTTTCAGTATAAAGATAATTCGGGAAATTCGGATTTTCTATTTTTCTGTATTTTTAGTATTTATTCAAATTTTGAATAGCTATAACTTTTGAATTTCAACTCGGATTTGGGTGATTCAGATTTCTAAAAATTTGTAAAATTAAGATATATTCAATGGTGAATTTTATTTGAATTTTGGAGTTCATTTGCTCTCTATTTTGGTATTTATTTGCTTTTCTCCTTCGGTACGCGTAGACGTTGAATTGTGCGACGCTTCGAAGGACGATTGATCCGTCAACTCAAGATCAAGTTCCAGAGCAAGCTCAGAACCTATTCCAAGTCAAGTTGTACTTTGATCATGTTGAACCCAAGTTTATAAAATTGCTATATTGTTTTACTCTATTGCATAGTATTTCCAGCTTACTCCGATAAGGATCGTTTTACTGCGGCCTCCGAGCCCGGGAACGCGTCGGGCTCGGGACGCTGGCATCCCTGAGACGAACCCGAAGAACGTGGTCCCCACCGAGGCCTCGCCTGGCAGTACACAGGTTTGTGCACAACTCGGACTGGTCGGCCTGGAATAGCTCAGTGGACGGTTTTCGCCTTGGTTCGACTCGCGAGCTCGGGAATGCATCGAGCTCGGCAAGACCCTCGAGGGCGGTTTAGAGATTCGAACCTGGCCACCCGGCCCCGGGGGAAAGGTCGGCTTAGAACGATAGAGTCATCCCGGTGGTGAATCCCAACCGCGACCTCCGAGCCCGGAAAAGTCATCAGGCTCGGGGCGCCCTCTGAGAACGTTCAATGGTTGGAAGCACGGGGGGATGGCTGGCTTACCCCGATAACGATCGCCTTACCGCGGCCCCCGATCCTGGGAATACCCAGGCCCAGGTTGTTCATCCCCGAGGCGAACATAGAGAACGTGACCCCAGGCGCTTCAAGAAAGAACACGCATGGACGCCTCGAGGCCGAGCCCGCCGCGTGGCCTTATGGTTGCCCTTATAGCCACGCCACGGGGTCGGGCCGCCCGAGGCGTTCTAAGAAGAAATTACTTTGGTTAAAAAAAAGGGACGGACGAGACGCCGCGTCCGAGGGCCTTTAAGACGGCGCGACCTTCGACCGAAGGAATCTGCAACTTAGGGTCGTGACGGAACACCAACCCTTCTACAAATCGAAAGAGATTAGCACGGAAATCAGAAGAAAACTTTATTATGGCCACGAACCTGGGCCGGACCAGGGGATGGCAACACGAGAGCCTCGGGCATGCCCTGAGGCGCCAGAATCCAGAATACAGGAACGAACACAGCAACAAGGAAAGAGGCACCTTAACTTAATGAAGGGTGAAAGAGGAGCGCTAGACGTAGAACTTCCAGAGCTGGCCTACGTTCCACGAGCTCGCGAGCTCCCTGCCATCGGAGACCGCCAGATGGTAAGCCCCCGCGCGGCTTGTTGAGACGACTCTGAAGGGGCCCTCCCACAGCTGGGACAGCTTGTTGGTGTGGGAGCAATCTTGGATCCGTCGTAGGACCAGGTCCCCGACGTGGAAGCCCCTGGGTCGGACGGCAGGCAGCATGTCCGCGAGATCTTGCGGTAGCGCGCGAGCGCAGGCTGCCTGCTGACACCTCACTTCTTCCGCCAAGGCAAGGTCGAGGGACCGCTCCTGCTCGAGGTCGACATGGTCGACCGAGCTTGTCCTAGTGGAATGGAGCGCGACCTCGGGCGGCTGGACAGCCTCGGCCCCGAAGACGAGCTGGAAAGGGCTTGCCCCTGTTGCTCGACTGGTCGAGGTACGGACAGACCAAAGGACTGTGGGGAGCTCATCCACCCATGCCCGGCCCCGGCGACCGAGCTCGTCGAAGACTCGCTTCTTGAGCCCTTGGATGAGCTGCCCGTTGGCGCGCTCGGCCACCCCGTTGCTCTGGGGGTGGCTCACCGAGGCAAAGCAGACCTTGGTCCCCATATCTGCGCTGAACTCTTGGAACAGCTCACTGGTGAACTGCGTCCCGTTGTCGGTGATGATCGTACAAGGGACTCCGTACCTTGTGACCACAAAGGAACGGAAGAACCTTACCGCGGCTTTGGCGGTGATAGCGGAGACCGGTTCTGCTTCGATCCATTTTGAAAAGGTGTCGATCGCCACGAATAGGAACTTCTTCCCCCCGATCGACCTCGGGAAGGGACCGAGAATGTCGAGGCCCCACGTCGAGAATGGCCAGGCGAGGGGAATGGTCTGCAGGGCATAGGCCGGTTGCCTCACCTTTCGGGTGTGAAACTGACAGGACTGGCAAGAACGAACGATGCCCTGGGCATCTTCGAGCGCCGTTGGCGATAAACCCATCCCAAGGCCTTCCACCATAGTCCTGAAAGAGGAGTGAGTGCCGCACAGGCCGGAGTGTATGTCGTTGAGCAGGTATTTACCTTCTTCTGGAGTGATGCATTTTGACAGAACGCCCAAAGCCCCCTGACGGTGGAGCTGCCCGCCGACGAGCCTATACGAGCCCGCACGTCGCCGGAGCCTGCTCCTTTCAGCAGGAGTGGCGGGGAGCTCCCCTTGGTCGAGGAACTTGATGAATGGATCCATACACGTCGGAACGTTTTCGAGGAAGGCCACCGGGTCTTCCTGGTCGGCGACGGACGGTGTGGCCAAGGTTTCAAGGATGACGTCCGGCGGGAGCTCATCGCCGGATGATCCAAGCCTGGACAGGAGATCGGCGGTGGAATTGTCTTTCCTTGGTACGTCTTTGGATCCTCGTGTTCCGTAACCATCTCTCCATCTTGCGTACCTCGGCGAGGTATTTGCCATCAGAGGCTCCGAACACTGGTAGACTTTGTTGTACTGATTGACGACGAGCTGGGAGTCTCCTTTCACGATTAGGCGGCGGATGCCCAGGGACTTGCAGGCTCGGAGGCCGGCCAAGAGGGCCTCGTATTCCGCCGCGTTATTGGTAGCGGGAAAGCCGAAGCGGACCACATATCGCAAGTGGTCACCTTGAGGGGTGATGAGGAGAACGCCAGCCCCTGAGCGCTCAAAGGATCTTGATCCGTCGAAGAACATAGTCCATGGGTCCTTGGCTTCGAACTCGGGCTCGGGGGCAGGCTCCGCCGTCCGCTCGCCACGGTCTGCCGATGCTCGTGATTTGATGGCGGTGCGGGCCGTGAAGCGGAGGTCGAACTCGGCCAGCTCCATGGCCCATTTGGCGACGCGACCTCCGGCTTCAGGGTTTCTGAGGATTTCCCCGAGCGGGAGGCCGCTCGGGACGACCACCGCATGTGCTTGGAAGTAGTGTCGAGCTTCGCGAGGCCATGAAGAGTGCGTAGAGGAGTTTCGGACTGGGATAGCGCTCCTTCAGCCCGTGGAGTACTTCGCTAACATAGTAGATCGGGTGCTGCCGCCCTACCCGTTCGGCTACCAGGACCGCGCTGACGGCCTGGGTCGCGGCCGCGAGGTAAAGTAGTAGCACCTCTCCCTGTTGTGGAGTTGTCAGCAGGGGAGGACGCGAGAGGTACGCCTTGAGCTCGTCGAAAGACCGCTGGGCTTCGGGGGTCCACTCGAAACCCTTATGACTGCGCAGGATCTTAAAGAAAGGCAGCCCGCGCTCGTCGAGCCGGGAAATGAAGCGGCTGAGGGCGACGATGCGACCGGTGAGGCTCTGCACTTGTTTTACTGAGGTCGGAGCGGTCATCTGCTCGATCGCCTCGATCTTCTCTGGGTTCGGCCCACGCCCGACCCCCCGATCATGTAGCCGAGTACTTTTCCGGAGGCCGTGCCGAAGACGCATTTTTCGGGGTTGAGCTTGATGCCGAACCTGTTCAGGTTGGCGAAGGTCTCGGCCAGGTCGTTGACGTGGTTAGCCTTAGAGGGGCTCTTGACGATGATGTCGTCGACGTACACCTCGAGGTTCCGGCCGATCTGCGGGTCGAAGGCTTTGGCCATTAACCGCTGGAACGTGGCACCCGCGTTGCGGAGGCCGAACGACATGGTCGTGTAGCAGAATGTTCCAAACGGCGTGATGAAGGCGGTCTTGTCTTCGTCTTCCGCGGCGAGCTTGATCGGTGGTACCGGGTAGGCGCCGAAAAACTCAACATCTCGGCGTTGGCGGTAGAGTCCACAATCTGGTCTATGCGGGGGTGCGGGAAGTTATCTTTGGGGCATGCAGCGTTCAAGCCCGTGTGGTCGACACACATTCGCCACTTCCCGCCCTTCTTCTGTACGATCACAGGGTTGGCCAGCCATTCGGAGTAGTTGACCTCGCGAATGAAGCCGGCCTTAAGGAGCTTGTCGAGGTGCTCCCTGATTATCGCCGCCTTCTCAGAAGAGAAGCACCGGAGCTTCTAGCACACGGGTCTGCAACCAGGCTTTGTTTGCAGTTTGTGCTCGATCACCTCCCGTGGGACCCCGGGCATGTCCGCCGGTTCCCATGCGAAAATGGTTTTGTTATCTCGGAGGAAGGTGACGAGCTCGTCTTCCTATTTGGGATCGAGCTGGGCAGAAATACAGACGCATTTGCCCGTGCCCCCCTCCTCAAGCTGCACGGCCTTGGTCGGGCCGTTTGGCTGGATAGCCGTCTTCCGACGGGCGCCCTTGGCTGATCTCGGGGCCGGTGGGCGATATGCCGCCAGCGTCGGGGCCTTTTCTTCGCAACCGTCTGCGCCTTAAGGTCGCGCGGACCGTTATAGACGCCCGGGCCACGGAGCTTCATACACCGATGCCCGTAGTGATTCGCAGCCATGAACTTGACCAGGGTGGGGTGCCCGAGGATGGCGTTGTAGGAGAGATCGCCGTCCACGACCTCAAAGGTGATCAGCTCGGTGCGGAAGTTTACTGAGTCGCCGAAGGTGACGAGAGGACCACTTGCCCTAGGGGTGGTCGAGCTCCGACGCGATGCCAAGAAGGGGATCGCTATGTTCTTGATTTTCGACCGGGTATTTGTATCCGGTCCAAGGCGCTGGCTAGGAGTAAGTTGAGGAATCGCCCCGTCGACCATGACCCGCCAACGACAGGCGTTGCTTATGGTCGGGGCGACGACTGCGAGTTTGAAGTCTCGGGACATCCCCGGGTCGTGCGGGAAAAGGTGATGGGGACGACGCCCATCTGCGGGGTTGGTCGGCGAGCTTCCGGCGGTGGCTTGATAGACGGCGCGCAAGCGTCCCTTCACCAAGGCCGAGATCGGTATCGGGAGGAACCACGAAGATCATGTCCACACGGCGGTTACCTGTTGGAATTCGTGTCGAGGCCCGCTTGGCACGGCGGCGTCGATTCCTCCCGCCGTTCATCGCCTTTTTGTAGCGCGGCATTTCCCAGTCCCTTATAAAGCGTCGGCTTGAATACCATGTCTGCGATCCGCAGTCATGGCCGTGGATCTTGTGGAACGGGCAAAACTTGTTGGCGTCGAAGCCGGGTTGTTCCTCGTTGCCCCAAGCTCGGATGTTCGCGTGGAGGGGGTCCCCCCGACCTTGCCCCGGTTGGGGCCGGCGCGGCGCCTGCTGCGGTCGCGGATGGTTCTGCTGAGGCCGGGGGGCCCGGCGGTCGGGCTGGCGCGGTCCCGCCCCTTCACGTTTGTCGTCGACCGTGGCGACTAGGCGGAGCTGGCCGCCCTCGACGCCGAGGTCTTTTCTCCTCCTTTTGTCGCGTGGGCCCGGGTCTCCTTCCTTAGCGTCGGATGGCCTCGTTTCGCCGAAGGCGAGGCCGAGCTTGCCCCGGTCATAGTCATGCTTCCGGTAGACGAGATCGTCGCGTCCGCGTCCGCTTCGATCATGCGGAATAGTTTGTCGACGGTGAGTCTTGTGGCAATCTCGAGGTCCTTCGTAAGGCGTCTGTCTCGGACGCCAAACTTGAAAGCCTTGATGACGGTTTCGTCAGAAACATTGGGGATCGAGTTTCGCGCACGGGTGAACCGGCGCACGAAGTCCCGTAGATGTTCCCCCTTTCCTTGGATAACACGGTCCAGGTCCCTCTCCCGCCCAGGCCGCTCGTAGCAACTCTGGAAGTTGGAGTGGAGAGCGCTCCTCAGCTGGCGCCACGACTGGAAGGTGCCGGACGCCTGGTTGAAGAGCCAGGTGCGGGCGACGCCGTCCAGAACGGTGGGGAGGTAGTTGGCCATCACGGCCTCGTCCCCTCCGGCCGCCAGGATGGCGGTGGAGTAGATGGAGAGGAATTCCGCGGGATTCTTGGTCCCGTCGAACCGCTACATCATCGCTGGCCTAAACCGGGCCGGCCAGCGTACTCGACGGAGATCGCTCAAGTACGCCGGGCAGCCGTAGGCCAGAAGGTCACTGCCGCCGCTGCTAGCGTCGAAGTCGTCACCAGCCGACAGGGAGAACTCGAGCCGGCGGCGCACCCCGCGTCGAACGTGATGGTCGACGGGAGTGTCGTTGCGGTGGCGTCGCAAGCGGTTACGGATCTTCTGTCGCCCGAGTTGGACGTCCGGAGAGGGACTTCGAAGTACCGTATGCAGGCGATCATCGTTATTACGCCGCTGGTGACGGGCGAGCCCACGCGCCGCCCCTTCCTGTCGGGGAGGCGGTTAAGATGGCGTTGGGGTGCGAGCCCGAGGGTGGGGATCCTGCCGGTGAAGCGGCCGGTGATCATGTGACAGGGGGCCTCTGGCCGTCACGGGGCGAGACTCGGAGCCCAGAGAGCTTGCTTGCCGCCGGGGTATGACGCCGTCGGTCGCCTTGTTGAGTTCTTCGACCAGGGACCGTCGGAAGAGGGCCGAGCCGGCCCAAGCGAGGTCAGCCATGACCCGGGCGATGGCCCGCAGGCGTTCTTGGGCAGGTTCGTGCGGACGGGGAGGGCCGAACCGGCCGGACTGGGAGCGGGTCGTACCACGCCCCTCTCGCCGAATGGCGGCGATGGCTTGGTCGATGGCGACCTGGGCAAGCCGATGCGCCTCCCAAGGGGTTTCCGAGCCACCGTCGTCCGCCCCAGGGGTTGCCTCACGTCCGTCGGCCGCGAAGGCATGGCGTTCGCGGGGCGGCAAGGATGGTGAGAGCATGGATGTGGAGCCTTGGCACTCGGGGATAGCGTCCGAGCCCAAGCTCGCCGTTCGTGACATGCTGGTAGTAGAGCTGGAGGTGTTGAGCTGGCCAAGATGACGAACTTTGGACGAACGAAACTTCGGGCCCCACGGTGGGCGCCAGCTGTCGACGATCGGGACCGCCGACCGCAAAGAAAGAGGAGGAAGGATCGTACGGAGGGCGAGGCCCAGAGCTTCGTTCGTCCGGATGGCACCCTTGGCGGGCGTACTAAGCAGGGGAACCTGTGCAACTAAACAGGAGACGCAAGATTTATACTGGTTCGGGCCGAACCCCTACTCCAGTTCGTGTGGTGGCGTTGTATTCCCTTCAGTACAGATGACTGCACAAAGTTTACAAGCGAGAGTGCTAATGGCTTAGCGAGATGGGTTCGATCCCCCTCCTACGGGGGTTCCTGCCTCCTTTTATACGGAAGGAATGGGCAGGTTACATCGAGAGTTGAGAGAGGACGAGGTGACCTACACTAGGAGCTTCGGTCCTTCGTTCTGCTGACTGATCACCGCCCGTCTTGCCCATGCTGGGTCGGTAGTCTAGTTGGCCAGGGCGGTTAGGTATTTCCCCGGGAAACGGCGTACCTGCCCTCTGCGAACCTTACGAGTGTTGACGTTGCTGCGCATGACGTGGGTGTTGCCTCGGGAGAGAGCGTGTCTTCGTACTGTATGTGACCGGCTGATGGGACTGGGAGCATGACTTCGGCAGTCATTAAACCATCTTGGGAGATGGCCACCTGCTCTCGTATAGTCACTTCGATTGACCCCATCCGTGGGGCACGTGGCTGTTGGCAGGTGGAGGCTTTGACACGCGGCCCTTGGCGGGGGTTGCCTTGGCTTGGTCGGAGTCGGGGGACCCCGTCCCGCTGCGGAGGTCGGGAGCCCGGCTTGGTCGGTCGGGGACCCGTCCCCGCCATGGAGGTCGGGAGCCGGCTTGGTCGGAGCCGAGGGACCCGTCCGCCACTGGAGTCGAGCCCGGCTTGGTCGGAGTCGGGGACCCGTCCCCACTGCGGAGGTCGGGAGCCCGGCCCGCCAGGTCGGGGAAGAGCTCGGAGAGGTCCGCCAGGTCGGGGAAGAGCTCGGAGAGGTCCGCCAGGTCGGGGAAGAGCTTGGAGAGGTCCGCCAGGTCGGGGAAGAGCTCGGAGAGGTCCGCCAGGTCGGGGAAGAGTGTCCCCAGTGGCCTCTTGGAACCTTTGGTCGGATCCCGACCGTAATATCCGCTCGGTGCCCCGGCGGTAGACCGAGACGTCTGCTGGGCTTAGGAACATCCCCAGGCACGAGAGGGAACGGACACGTGTCGAGGGACGCGCCAGTCAGTCAGACCCAACAGGCGAGTATGCCAAGGTGGGCCCGATGGGCAGAGGGTATGTGGAAGTCTTGCTTCGATCATCCTAAGGACTTAACCTTGCAAGTCTTCAACCTGAGTTAATCATGCAACCACATGTCTAGTATGGGACAACCTAGCTGATTAATTTGCAATGTCTTAGTTTGATACTATCATTAGCAGTGTGAGTTCATGAGTTATGGAGTAATTCACAAGGCACAAGAGGGGCCCCTGGTTGTGGTTTTCAGACCCACCAGTGTCGAAACCTTAGCGGGTAGTATCACGTTAAGGTAGTGCATTGTAAAGACTTTGTTATAATCACTCGCCTTTGTAGTGTATGGTTGTATCATGTGGGTAAAGTGCATAACCTCTATAGAGTGTAAATCTATTTGGATAGCCGTGCTCGCGGTATTGAGCAATGCTCGGGAATTACACTTAAGGGTTAGCTTAATTAAATGAAAAACTTGGATGGGATGGCGGAATTGCCATGTGGAAGGTTGAACTTGACTTAGAATTGGGAACTTGGTTTAGTTGAGAAATGTTGAATTTATCTATTACTGTTATTTGTTTTACAGTCTTTATAATCTAATTATTGTATTTGTTCATAAATGTTGTTTATTGCAAAATAGCCATAATAGCCTTTTCCTTTGGAATAAGCCTTGCATATAGTTACATAGAATTGCATTTTGTGCACAACTTGTTGAGTGCTTTAAGTACTCACCCTTGCCAAACAACAACAATCAACAGTTGAAAAGTTTACACCTTTGTTGGAGGAGGAGTTCCAAGAGGACACGAATCGTTAGGGTCCGAGCCTTGTTAGTTGCCTGTAGTGAACTGATGAGTCATCTACGTATTCTATTTTCTGCTGCTTATTTCTTAGTTTATAGTTCAAGTCTAGCCCTGCGTGGCTTAATAATGTAAGTTGATCATAAGATCATACACTTAGCTATATCCATAAATGGAGTATTATTATTTTTATCATTGAGTATGATGTGATATGTACCAATGTTAAGCTGTGTGCACTAGCGTTGATCCTGGGACTACTGCGGTAAACACAGTGGGTTCGAATCAGTGGATTCGGGTCTTTACAGATACTAACGTCATGTGTGGTAACACTTTGGGGAAGGGCTACATGAGGGTGCAAGTGGACTATGTCCACAATGACTTCCTGTCTCATGTGCTAGAGTTCCTGCCGAACGAAGATATCACCACTTGAAGGCAAACACGGATGCCATTCATCAAGTGACCCAAGACAGGTGTCGTACTGCTCAAGGTAAAAATCCCTCGCGTCTTATTGATCTTTCAAGTACTACAACATGCGTACCTACTTACATATGCATTTGCTTTGTAGATAGCATATCGCCAAGCATTCTTTCTATGATGAGCATGTTATCACAATCGAAACCCTTGCCAAAAATAAAGATTGTGGTAGAGGCAGATCTGTAGCAAGGAGGAGCAACAAAAATAGTGAGGAGATATACCCCGAGCTGGCGGTTCCTTCCTCTGCCTTCTCTCATGCCGTAGCATAGATCCTCACAAAACCCCTCCTCTGCTTCCTCGAACCGACCTAGGAGCACTAGAAAAGGGTTCGATGAAACCTAAGAGCAAGAGGACGAGGGATTGAGAAGTGGAAAAGGTAGAGCTAACTGAGGAGATGTGGCATCGGAGTAGTGGAGAGGTCACCAGAGTGGTAGGTAGAGTCGTGAGGGGCAACAATGGAGAGGCATAGCCATAACTTGCTAGTCGGCACCGATGGGAGAGGTCGCGCCGTCGCATGATGTGGCAGGGAGAAAATTTCATGAGGGGCAAAGAGTTTTTTATCTTCCTCTGTAATTTCGCTCGGACTAGGCTAGAAAAACCCTTCCTTTGGACTCCTAAACGGGCCATCTAGCAGTCCCGCCGAAATGTTCCCTTTGGGACTCCAGCCCAGGGATTCGGTAGGGACCTCGGCCAGGGTAGAGGTGTTGGAGATATGCCCTATAGGCAATCATAAAGATGATTATATTTCCTTATGTTCATGATTTATTATCTTGTTCCTTGAATAATGTCATTATTATTTATTAACAAATATGTGACTTGTTTGTGAAACTCTATATATGACCTTGTGATGATTATTCTAAAAGTGATCCCTAGTCGATAAACATATGAGGACACATATGAATAGACTACATATGTATTGGTTGATGACCATGTTTCACATGTCATGGATATGGAGATATCAATCCAATAATATAGACATATGTTAGAGAACATGGAGTTGGATCGACACACCTTGAGATATTGCGAGACCGTTGTAATCTTACTTGTCATCAATTGGTCTCATATACAATGTGTATGTCATATACTTAGACTTGAAGTTAACGCATGTACCCGAGATGTGTAACGACTTAGTTAGAGAATGCCAAACACTACTCCATAACTGAGTAGTTATAAAGGTGGCTTTTGGGTTTGTCGTGAAGCATGCTGCGAGGCATAGTCGATCAAGATGAGATTTGCCCCTCCATACAACGAGAGATATATCTCTAGGCCTCTCAAGTGGTCGAATTTCAAAAATGCAAGGCCATGCTACTCGCGGTTAAAGAGATAACCATAGTCGGGGATTTTGGGTCACGTAATCGAGAAAGAGTAGTCGAGCTAACTAAACAAGGATGGCACATACTCACCTTAAGTTTGACCGATTTCATGAGGCATACGGATATGCATATAACTAAGCATTGTTAAGATTTGTCCGATATGATCTTTACATATACTCACGAGTCAGCATGTCTTGCTAGGGACTACAACCGATTAATGGTCAAGTAAGAGTACTTGGTCAATGTCGAAGTATACGTGAACCTATAGGGTTGCATGCTTAAAGGGTTGGGACATAATTCGGATGGTGATCCGAATTCTGATGGACTTCTTGTTCCTAATGGGCTTTTAATGTAGAGACCTATTATAGAGCATCTATATAAAAGGAGGGGGCAGTGACTTTAGGATTAAGAGACACCATAGGAATTCGAAATTCTTGAAACCCTAGCTGTGACACCTTCTTCGCCCAAAACCGCGCAGCCGACGCTAGCACTCCGGCATGTGGCATCCCTTCCCCATACGTGCGGATACTATGGAGGCGTTGCTGTGAAGCTTCAGTGCTAGAAAGATCCACAACTTGTGATGGCTATGAGGAGTTGTTGGACGAGGCACGAGGCTAGTACGACTATAACTGCACCAACGCGCTACGTCGACTCTACTTCTGCTACGGATCTATGTGTCTAGTGGTTATTCTAGAATCGATATCTTACAGTAGTTCCTTGTTACGTGATAATTTTTTTTATTTTATACTAAAGTACCTGTTTCCCTTCAAGTAGTTCCCAAACAAGCAATATACTATCACAATTTCTAGCAGCAGATCCCCTTTAAGGTCCACAAGTTTTCTAGATTGCGAAAATAGCCCTGACCCTTCTACTTTCAGACAAGTACGGAAGAAGCTATCCTTTTCACGATCATTAGATGTTTTCTGAGGTTGGCAGAGTGGTAACCAAAAGTGTGGTCAGTTGAATGCTCAGCAGAATATGCGGAAAACCTGCAAGAATTCGTGATTTCGCCTTGAATCCAGAGAGGTGTATATCTCTCTCTTTTTTAACCGAACGCCTGGAGTTCTACCATACATTAAAGAGTGTGAGCAAAGAATACAATGCCTATTTGATATCCTTTACACCCGAAACATTTTGATAAAATATGACGACATGAGAGAGAAACACTAGAGAGAAAGCACCGCTTCCCTGACATAGGCAAAGAATTCCGACACAACCGACAAACAAGCAAATGACAACAAGAAAACTAAAATATAGCAGCTTCCCCCCTTGCGCAGAGAGGTGTGTATCTTGATATCTACCTTTTCGTCTAGACGTGCCGTCCGTCTGGATGTGTGAAGCTAGAATATCTTTGACTAATCTTTATTCCTTTAAAGGAATCTGCTAGTGGTGAATGATGTATTCTTGGTCACCTTTCCAAGTTTCGTCTACCTCTCCTTAAATCCTTTTTCCCCTCCTAAAAATCTCTGACATGAAATAAAAAATTACTCCGAACAAATAAAAATTAACTACTAAGAAATGTGCTATGTATCCCAACAACCTCACTTCCCTCCCTTCGTTGTGTGCAGTAGAGGTGCAATGCAAATAATAGTAGTGAAGCCAAAGGTGTGATTTTAGCCAAGCTCGATAGCAAAGACATGGTGTGGGTCAGGACGAAGCTCAAACCAAGCACTACGACGAAGCTGAGAGCATGTTGCAAGCTAAACCTAGCGACAACAGTTTAACGTGCTAACATTAATTATTTTTATTCTAGCAAAGCATGGACATTTGGCTAGTTTTCAAAATGTTCAGAATCACTTATAGTAAAGAAACCAACTTTTTGGAAAACAAAAGGATGGTGTCCAGTAATATATATACTACCGTATATAAGCCTCATAGGATTCCCGGCATCTCGCGCGTCCATGTCGTCTTGCGGGTGTCGTGGCGTCGCGCCAGGCCGCCGCGTCGCGCGCATAAGCAGGAAAACGCTCGCCCTTGCGTACAGCTGGTTCAGCGTTGCACCACGTCACCCGCATGGCTAATCCAGTTGTGCAGCTTAACTAATTTGTCGCAGCGCTAAGACATAAACGGCCGCGTAGCGCAACGGGAGGAGTTTCGCTCGTGACTCCCGCGGCGCGCGTTTGAGTCCCCGCCCATGTGTGCGCGCTTCGCCTAGCCATGTTTTTCCTCGCGCGACGTGTGGCACGGCGGCATGGCGTTGGTTTTTTTGCAAAAAGCCCCCTGAAAATCGGCAATATTACATGTAGGTCCTTTCTACAGAAGTTTTTTTAGCGAAAAGGTCCCCGAGATTCCGCGATATTGCATGCAGGTCCTTTCTGTGGAAAAGGCCTCAGAAATTACGGTTTTTTACGTTCAGGTTCTTTTCTTTGCGGGATGGCCCACGGCAATGCGGTTTTTTTATTGTTTTTTGCGAAAAGATCCCCAAAAAAATATTGAATACAGGTCCTTCCTGCGAAAAAATCCTAAAAAAATACACCTTTTTCCACGAAATTTTCCAGAATTCTGTCCAGCAATTCATTATATTTTGGAAATGCCTCGTAAAAAAATGTCCCAAAGTCCTGAAATCTTTTTAAAATTACAGCGCGTGTTGCGAGAATTATGTGATTTGTCCCAGAGATTTTTTAAAATTACATCTAGATCACTTTCTTTGCAGTAATACTCGGATATCGCGTTACGGCTAGCGTGGAGTGGCGTGGCATCAAGTACTCCTTATGTCGCCTAGAATTGGAGAGCGCCAAGGCCTCCCCGCACTTTGTTTTGCAAAAAAACCCACAGGTTCAGTCGAATAGTGCAGAGATTCCTCCGAAGCCCCACGTGTGTGAACAATCCACAGCCGGTGCGGCCGAAACTTTCCATAAAGGTCCTCACAGTTTCACCGAATTGGTTCCGCGTCCTGAGAACCTCAGTCTGTCCGATCATAGCGGTGGGATGATCAGACCGTCCACGCGTGCCCTCCGCGCCCGGTGCGCGACAAAACCCTAGCTCGAGCGCCTCTAGCCCCACGCGCCCCCTTCCTCGCCCCTGACCTCGCATGTCCTCTCCCTTGCCTCCGCTCGCTCTCCCTCGCCCTTGACGCCGCGCATTCCTTCACCGTCGCCCCCGCCCCTGCCCTCCCACGAGCTCCGCTCGCACCTCTGTTCCCTCCAGCCCGCGTCGTTCCACCCAATCACCGCGCGTCCACGCGTGCTGTCCGCCTGACCATCCATCCTGCGCTTCGATGCCCATCCACCTCACCGCATGTCCCAATCGTCGGCCCGTGCAGTGTCGTGGAATTGGGGCTCGTGGAGCCCTCGAGGCTGTGCATCGTTCCCCCTCACGTCCCTTCCCACCCAGGCATCGCCGACGCCATCTCCTCTTTTCGCACCGCTACATTCTTTTTGGTGGCTGCGATGAGCTGTTGGCCGCATAACGGGTGGTTCCAAGATTACGGCCTCATGGAGGAGGAGATCCAGGGGCCGGACTTCATCTACATCATCTACATGGTGGACAACCCGACCGTCAACAGGTGATTATTATCTTCTCGATCGGTTCTGCTCTTCTTCTTTGTGGAGGCTTGGATGGTTGTAAGTTCAAGCTCCATTAGTTTTGGTGATTGGTTTAATATTAATATTTAATCATTGTTTAATGACAAATCTAATCATTATGAGACTAACATGTTTAATTGAGCCTTATTCTTATTAGTCTCATATTTGGATGGAAAATGGAAAACCTAAGGTATACACTTGTATTCACTCTATTGACTTAATGCATAATTAGGATTCAAGTTAAAGTATGAACTCTTCCATTGCTGTAGTCCAAATAGGTGCATTATGTTCCTAATTTCATATACTACATAAATGCACACATCTAGGGGGAGTTTATAATTTAACTTGTTGTTTCAATAGTATTGATCCATGTCTTATTGCTAAATAACATATAAAGGATCAAGACTTTGAAACAATCATTTGAGTATATGAAACTTGTGTAGTTATATATATACTCATATCAATTTAAATGAGTTTAAATTGAGTTCGATTGTCTTTCAATCAATCAAAGAACATTTCATCATGTGTTGATGGTGTCTCTTTGTTGATTAAAGACAAGCGAAAAGTTCTTGAGTATAATGAAGCATTAGTTGCATCAAAGTACTCAAGACAACAATTAATCTTTCAACTTAATTTGGGTTGTGCTCAATCGATCTTGGAGGCATCCATTATGTGTTAATGGAGTGCGGTGATGATTGAGACAACCGTGTTTATTGGACTAACATCTTCTATGAGTTGTGAAGTAGGTTGAGTCCAAGATGATAAAGAATCGGGAAGAAGAAGAAGTCATCATGTGTTGATGAGCTTCAAGAGGTGATCCCGAAGTAAAGAGAAGAGCTAGAAGGTTCATCATGTGTTGATGACCAAGAAGAAGAAGATGTGATCCTGGAGAGAAGATGATTGGAAATCATAAAAGCTCTAAGTGGATCGCTAGAGGCAAAGGTATAACTAGCTAGGGCTAAGAATGTGTTCCTAGTCTTTTACCGGTCTCGGTGTTTGGTTGGGAGACCGGGTTGCTAGTTAGGTTGCCGTACTATTAAGAGGGGTTGAGTCTTTTAGCTTGAGCTTCATCATGTGTTGATGAACTCAATCCGGTTCACTCTAGCTCACTCTCTTGTTTGATGTTTGCATGGAGCTAACCATTTGGCATGTGTTGCAAATGGGTGAAGCTTATGCATTGGATTTTGTGTGAGCAAAGTATTTGCATGTGTTGCAAATAAGGGTGCTCATACTTGCATCTTAATTGAATCTTAGTTGATTTGGTTTTTGCTTGGAGCTAAGTTTTGCATGTGTCGCAAAAGGAGAGAGCTCAAGCAATTTGGTTTAAAGTGGTTGCATGGAGTTAGAGATTTGCATGTGTTGCAAGTAGAGAGCTCATGCACTTGTAATTGTTGTGGTTGCTTGCATGGTGCTAGAGATTTGCATGTGTTGCAAATAGAGAGCTCATGTTTTGGTATTGCTTGGAGCTAGGTTTTTACATGTGTTGCAAAGAACAATGCTCAAGCATAAAATTGGTTTAATGTGTATTTGCAAGTTCGTTGTGCGAATAAACCGAGGTCTATGAGTCCTAATCCCGAGAGCATGTGAGTAGGGCTTGCAACGGGTGTTTGCAAGTTGACTGGGTCTTGTGTTGACCTTCACATGGCTAGGGGGATTAATCTCATAGACTCGGGTTTGATTTGCTTAATACGTTTTGCAAATAGATCTTGAGTTGTTTACGAAATGTGTTTTCGTTAGTTGGATTTGTTATTTGCAAATGTGTTTTGCAAATGAACTTGAGATTATGGGTTCCTATCCTAAAGCATGTGAATAGGGTTTGCAAATGTGTTTTGCAAATTGGCTTGATCATGTGTTGATCATCACATGGCTAAGAGGATTGATCTCATAAGTTCTTGGTTTATTTGCAAATGTGTTTTGCAAATAAGTTGTGCTTAATGAGATTCTTTGGAGTATGTGATTAACATATGCAAATGTGTTTTGCATAGTGTTGTGATCATGTGTTGATCCTCACATAGCTCCAAGAATATATCTTTAATGGTTTGGAGAAAAGTTTTTGTGTAAAACAGTGTTTTCTCCCTGAGGCCGGTCGTACCGCCCTTGTAAGGCCGGTAGCACCGGGAGGCCGGTGCTACCGTCTCTCTGGCCAGTGTGATTTTTCCAGAGAGAGGTGTTTTTGAGTTCGGCCTGAGGCCGGTGCAACCGGGGTTGAGGCCGGTGCTACCGCCCGAGCGGTAGCACCGCTCCCAGTTGGCCGGTGCTACCGATTTTCCTGCAACGGCTAGTTTTGTAGCCGTTGGCGAGGAGGCCGGTGCTACCGGTCCCAGTAGGGCGGTAGCACCGAGTTTGCTGAGTTTTTCCAGATTTCGCCCCCAACGGCTAGTTTTGGCTTGGAGGCTATAAAAGGAGGCCTTGGGGGGCATTTGCTGGTTGCAAAAATTAAGTGTGTGTTCTTAGGGGTGAAGTGCATGTGTTGCCTTCTCCAATTTGCCTTTTGAGCTAAGAGTGAGTCTTAATTGCATGTGCTGCAATTAGGAAGTGGATTGAGAGCCTCTTGTGCATGTGTTGCACTTGAGGAGGATCCTTGTGCATGTGTTGCACTTGGTGAGGTTCAAGCGGAAGGGCTTGACTTGTTACTCTTGAAGGTTGCCGCCTCCTAGACGGCGTAGCGACGTCGTGCGCGGGAGCTCTCAACGGAGGTTGTGAGAAGCCCCGGCAAAGTTTGTGAAGGTTGGAGCTCGCCTACCCGAGAGGGAAAAGGAGCTACCACTAGTGGATTCGAGGTGGGTGCTCAATTCGTGGAGTCGGTCCAATTCGTTTGGGCTAACCTCAACGTGGACTAGGGAGACCGCAAGTCTCCGAACACCACGGTAAAAAGTATTGTGTCTCTTGTGCTTGCATTGTGTTTGTTATTTATGTTCAAGCAATTCATATTCATAGAATTAAATTGATTGATTGCTTGTCTTTAGAATTGCATATTCTTGTTAGAGATATAATTAGTTAGTGCACATAGTGAGCCTAGTTGTTTTAGGCTTTAATTGTCAAAACCTTAGTTTATCGCTTCCGCATTAATATTTGTTAAGGTTTTGGTATTAGGATAATTAGGGGTGAATTGCTTTGTAGAAATTAGCGAGAGAATTTTAAAAGCCGCCTATTCACCCCCCTCTAGTCGGCATCCTCGATCTAACAATGGTGTGCTTCTGTTGGAATTAATGTTGAATTAATTCAATGGAAGAAGTCAAAGGGGTGTCGAGTAGAGTGTATGGTCTTTAGTACCATATTGCTTAGCTAGGTGGAGTGCAACCAACATATAAGGGGAGTTCATGTATGGACTCTAGTATGAGTTAGTGGCAAGGCTAGAGGTACACATGGTTGGCTTTGCTAGGCTATGTACACAAACGCACGCACACGGGCGTGCATATATCGTGTATTTCGCGTGTTAATCGCGTGACTTGTGACTTGCGACGACGCGCGACCATGACTGAGACGTGCTAAGTGTACATAACCTTTTTGACACGTGTACCGGCTATGCCACATCACCTTACACCTCGACTGCTGATGTGGCGCTGCGGACTCAGGGAGATGAACGTTTCTGTGCGGTTAATTCGTTCACCCACGTTGCGAGATTCCAGGGGCGGTTCCTGAAATCATGGCAGTTTGGCTGATTTTTTGCGAGGTAGTTTTTCAGTTCGCAGTTTCTTAAGGGAGACGTCCTTGTTCGTGAGAAGATACGCGACAGAAATCCATCTCGTTCTCTTTGGCGATCTTGCTTCCTCGGGGCTTGCATCCTTCGGAGCCATTCCATCCCTTCGTTCATCGTGCAACAAGCGTGAGGGAGAGCAGTGTCTCCGATCCGACGCCGGCCTTTTGACACCCTGCACGGGAGACCAGCGATCAGGTTTCTGGGAAGTGCTTCACCGCGCGACTGCTCATCTTCATCATCGCATCAAGTCGCTTCTGCACTACTTCCTGTTCTTCATCAAGCCCTCAGTGAGTGGTCTGGACTAAGTTGTTCTTGGTCCAAGTGATCCCTTTTGTGATTAGATCTATTGAGAATGCATGCTGCTATGATAGTTTTGTTTACATCTATGTATCTTTTGGGCTATCTAGCATGTGTAGGCATGTGTTCTTTACTAGCATGTTTTGTCAATTTACTGGCTGCTAGTAACTATGTTGTAGACGCAATATTTATCTTCATGTTCTTATTGCGTATCTTTGGAATTAAATTAATGTTATGCCATGTTAATTTTCCAACAATCCAGAAACCTGAGATGGCTCAACCATCTGATGCAATGAAACCTGAGAGGTTCGGAGGAGAGCACTTCAAGAGGTGGCAGACACGCTCATGTCGATGAACCTATGGTGGGTGATAGCCCCCATGAGGCCCCTCACTGCTGAACAACAGCGTGATTATGAGATGAGTAATGACACTTGTCTCGGTTGTCTGTTGTCTCTCCTCTCGGATCAATTGTGTGATGTGCATATGCACCTCACCAGTGTTGCTGATCTGTGGGAGGCCCTAGACCGCAAATATGCGGTGCCGGATGCTGGACGTGAGCTTTATGTGAATGAGCAGTACCATGACTTTAGAATGGTGGATAACCGTTCTGTAGTGGAACAAGCTCATGAGCTCCAGCTTCTGGTGGGGGAACTCGGGCACTTTGATTGCGCTCTTCCAAATAGGTTTGTGGCTGGTGTCATAATTGCCAAGTTGCCTCCCTCGTGGAGGAACTTTGCTATAACCTTAAAGCACAGGAGGGAGATCATGACCGTTGAGGAATTGATCGCAACTCTTGATGTTGAGGAGAAGGCAAGAGCGAAGGATGCCCCTCGTCCCTCACAGGAAGGCACCTCTAATGCCAATTTTGTGGATGGCAAATCTGGTGGGGCGAAGAACAAGAATAAAGGAAAAGCCAAACAGACAACTAGCTTTAAAAAGAAGAAGAGGAGCAAGGAGGACCTTACTTGCTTTGTGTGCGGTGAGCCTGGCCATATGGCCAGAAAATGCCATCGGCGTAAGGGAAGAAATGACAGTCAGCAGGGGCAGAAATCTGCCAATGTTACTATTAGCGAGGCTGGAGGATCATGGTATGCACCTGTTTCTCTTCTAGCATGTCAATCCATCGATTGGTGGATCGACACAGGAGCTAATGTACATGTGTGTGCTGACTTCAGATTATTTTCCTCTTATCAGGCTATCAGCTGTTCCTCCGTCTTGATGGGGAATGGATCGCGGGCTGTTGTGCACGGGATTGGTAGAGTGGATCTGATGTTAACTTCAGGTAAGACTCTATCATTGAAGAATGTGCAGCATGCTCCTGGAATAAATAGGAACCTCATGAGTGGTTCTCTTTTATGTCGTGACGGCCATAGGCTAGTTTTTGAGTCGAATAAATTTATTATTTCGATGTTTGGTTTATTTGTTGGCAAAGGTTATGATTGCGGAGGCCTGTTCCGCCTTTCTGTTCTTGATAGTTGTAACCTTGTGAACACATTATCTTGTTTGGCAAATAATGATGGAGATGCCACTATTTGGCATTCTCGTTTATGTCACATTAATTATGATAGAATTGCTCTTTTGGTTAATCTAAAGTTAATTCCATGTTTTTCCATAGTTAGAGGGTCTAAGTGTTAGACCTGTGTGCAATCTAAGCAACCTCGAAAGCCTTTCAAGGCTATAGGGGAGAAAAGTCTGGCACTTTTAGATTTAATTCATTCTGATCTGTGTATCTCAATGTAAGAAACGTAAGCTAGGACCTAAGACTGTGGATTGTGTCTACTTAAAACAAAAGATGAGGCACTAGAGTACTTTAAAATCTATAAAGCTGAGGTTGAAAATCAACTAGAAAAGAAAATCAAACGTCTAAGGTCAGACAGAGGAGGAGAGTATATCTCTAATGAGTTTTCCTTGTACTGTGCGGAACATGGCATTATCCATGAGACGACGGCTCCCTATTCACCCCAGTCAAATGGGGTGGCTGAGAGGAAAAACCGAACACTACAGACTTGGTTAATGCCATGATGGACAGTGCCGGTTTATCCATGCTATGGTGGGGGGAAGCCATCTTAACCGCATGTTTCGTCCTTAATAGAGTCCCCCCCTCATCAAAAGGTGAGGTTACTCCATACGAGGGATGGAAAGGAAGAAAACCTTCTCTTAGTTTCTTACGCGCATGGGGGTGCTTGGCGAAAGTTAATGTATCTCAATGTAAGAAACGTAAGCTAGGACCTAAGACTGTGGATTGTGTCTTTCTAGCCTATGCGCAACATAGTGCAGCTTATAGATTTTTAGTAGTGAAATCCGAGATTTCTGATGTTCATGTTAACACTGTTATTGAATCTTGTGATGTAAGCTTCTTTGAGAATATCTTTCCTATGAAGGATACAAGTGCATCATCCTCTAGTCAAGCATTCTTTGATCCACCTTCTGAACCTCTCACATTTCATGAAAATACTATTGAGGAGAATGACAGTATAGTTGCTCCTCGTAGGAGCAAGAGACAAAGGATTGAAAAATCCTTTGGTGATGACTTTACTATGTATCTCGTGGACGATGTGCCAAAAACCCTTTCAGAGGCATATGCATCACCCGATGCAGAGTACTGGAAGGAAGCGGTCCAAAGCGAAATGGATTTCATTATTAATAATGGAACATGGGAAGTCTGTGAATGTCCTACTGACTGTAAACCAGTTGGATGTAAATGGATCTTCAAGAAAAAGCTTAGACCTGATGGTACTATTGAGAAGTACAAGGCTAGACTTGTGGCTAAGGGTTTTACCCAAAAGGAAGGAGAAGACTTTTTCGATACGTACTCACCTGTTGCTAGGCTTGCTACTATGAGAATGCTTCTTGCACTAGCGGCTTCATATAAGTTTTGTATTCATCAAATGGATGTAAAAACAGCTTTCCTAAATGGAGAACTGGATGACGAAATTTATATGAAGCAGCCTGATGGGTATGTAGCACCTGGACAAGAGAATATGGTGTGTAGGCTTCGAAAGTCTTTGTATGGCCTCAAGCAAGCACGTAAGCAATGGCACAAAAAGTTCGATAAAACTCGGACGTCTACCGGCTTTATGGTAAATGAGGCCGATAGATGTGTGTATTATAGGTTTGGTGGGGGTAAGGGGGTGATCATGTGTTTGTATGTCGATGAGATACTGATCTTTGGGACTAGTATCAATGTGATAAATGATGTTAAATCATTCTTGTCTCAAAGTTTTGATATGAAGGATCTGGGAGAGACTGATGTTATTCTTAATATCAAGCTTATTAAGGGTGAGAATGGGATTACTTTAAAGCAGTCTTATTATGTGGAGAAAATTCTGAGTCATTATGGGTACTCATATTGCAAAATATCTCCAACACCCTATGACCCTAGTCTAAAACTTCGAAAGAAAAGAGGACAAGGGATAGATCAATTGAGATACTCTCAAATAATTGGTTTTCTCATATATCTGGCTAGTGCAACTAGGCCTAACATTTCATTTGCTGTAAGCAAATTGAGCCGGTTTACTTCAAACCCGGGAAATGATCACTGGACTACACTAGATCGCGTCATGAGATACTTGAGAGGTATCGATGCTTATGGACTTCACTATAATGGGTATCCTGCTGTACTGGAAGGTTATAGTGACTCCAACTGGATCTCAGATGCTGATGAGATCAAAGCCACTAGTGGATATGTATTCACTTGAGCGATGTCGAGCTTTCATGGAGGTCTTGCAAACAGACCATATTGACGAGGTCAACCATGGAGGTTGAGCTTGTAGCACTTGACACAGCCACTGTTGAGGCAGAGTGGCTGTGTGAGCTCTTTTTGGACTTGCCGATGGTTGAAAAACCAATACCGGCTATTCTTTTGTACTGTGATAACCAAACTGTGATCACTAAGGTTAAGAGTGCAAAAGATAATTTGAAGTCCTCAAGACATGTGAAACGGCGAATCAAATCCGTCAGGAATTTGAAAAATACTGGAGTGATCGCTGTGGATTATATTAATACATCTAAAAACCTGGTGGACCCTTTTACGAAGGGACTATCACGTGCAGTGATAGATGGAGCATCGAGGGAAATTGGTTTGAGACCCACCTGAGTTGCTTCACAGTAGAAACCTAGCCTATATGAACGGAGATCCCGTGAAGTGGGTGATGGGAAAAACAAACTGTCGGGGTAACTGGAGAATACATTCGTACTTACTTTTTTCTGTTAGGAGATGCGTACTCTTAAGTACTGCATGGGAGGATGACTTTTATGTCTTAATGTGTTCTGAGGACTATTTTTATGGTGAGGTACTATCTTGTAGAGTACACTTGAAAGAACACACCTATGTGAGCTAGATTGTGAAGTCGCAGTCTATAAGATTTGGGTAATCTCTAATAAGCTCATGAAAGGGCAAGGGAGCATGATCGTAATGCTCCAAACCGTAGGCATGGCTCTAGGCGGCCTAGTATCAGTGATGCCTTCAAGTGAACCTTGCTTGCACAAGACTGGCAATTCAAGGCTTTGGCTATTGCATAGTTGTATGTGGATCTTGCTGTGATAGGTGTAGCTCAACCCAGGACGGGTCTACATTGTAAAGCTGGTATATTAAAAGTGCTGGGAAGCTTTTTCTTGCAGACTTTGACTTCTTGGTGGGGATTATTGGAATTAATGCTGAATTAATTCAATGGAAGAAGTCAAAGGGGTGTTGAGTTGAGTGTGTGGTCTTTAGTACCATATTGCTTAGCTAGGTGGAGTGCAACCAACATATAAGGGGAGTTCACGCATGGACTCTAGTATGAGCTAGTGGCAAGGCTAGAGGTACACATGGTTGGCTTTGCTAGGCTATGTACACACACACACGCATGCGCGCGTGCGTATATCGCGTGACTTGTGACTTGCGACGACGCGCGACCATGACTGAGACGTGCTAAGTGTACTTAACCTTTTTGCCACGTGTACCGGCTATACCACATCATCTTACAACTCGACTGCTGATGTGGCGCTGCGGACTCAGGGAGACACACGTTTCTGTGCGGTTAGTCCGTTCACCCACGTTGCGAGATTTCAGGGGGCGGTTCCTGAAATCGTGGCAGTTTGGCTGATTTTTCGCGAGGTAGTTTTTCGGTTCGCAGTTTCTTAAGGGAGACGTCCCTGTTCGTGAGAAGATACGCGACAGAAATCCGTCTCGTTCTCTTTGGCGATCTCTGCTTCCTCGATGCTTGCAGCCTTCGGAGCCATTCCATCCCTTCGTCTGTCGTGCAATGGGCGTGAGGGAGAGCAGTGTCTCCGATCCGACGTGCAATGGGCGTGCAATGGGAAGCGCTTCACCGCGCGGCTGCTCGTCTTCATCATCGCATCGAGTCGCTTTTGCATTGCTTCCTATTCTTCATCAAGCCCTTAGTGAGTGCTCTAGACTAAGTTGTTCTTGGTCCAAGTGATCCCTTTTGTGATTAAATCTATTGACAATGCATACTGCTATGATAGTTTTGTTTACATCTATGTATCTTTTGGGCTATCTAGCATCTATAGGCATGTTTTCTTTACTAGCATGTTTTGTCAATTTGCTGGCTGCTAGTAACTATGTTGTAGACACAATATTTATCTTCATGTTCTTATTGCGTATCTTTGGAATTAAATTAATGTTATGCCATGTTAAGTTTTCAACAGCTTCTTCATGGGTCGTTGGTGTTTAGTACTTGTATCACTGATGTAAGCTAGACCATCCATTCGGCAGTAAATTTAAGAAAATCGCCACCGTAAATGGGGCACGACTAAATCCTAGTTAAGTGAAATGTTTGATTAAAGGCCTCAAAAAAGGAATGGTAATTATCCCTTTTTTATATGTCTATTTTTTTTGGGGGGGAATCGATATTTATACATAGTGAATAATATTTTGATGCTAAAATTATTATAGAAATTGCCTACAATATACTCCACCTAAAAATGTAGAATTATTTTAGGTAAAAAATCAAGGGAAATGCATGTTCATGTTAGGACGACTCAGGAGCACCCACTCTCATTCCAGATACTAGGAAGTTTTGGAAAAAAAATCCTTGACAAAAGAACATGGATATAGGAGACACTGGGAGGTTTAGCTTTGTTTTCATTATATTGTTTTATGTGAGAGTTTTTGAGAACTAATACAGTGGTTCAGTTGAATGTTAGCAGCAGTTAAAGATGCTCAACTATGGATATTCCCTTGTGGCGGATCCGAATTAAAACATAGAGCTGCAGAGTCCATCGTTTAAAGTTTTGTAGATTTATTTAGGAAAACTCAACAAATAAAAAGTGGTTTTACAACGAAGAGAAAAAAAAAGCTATAGAGTCAGTTGACCCACATCTTTCATGTAGAACCACCATTGACATCTAGGTCGATGGAAATTAAGACTAGCTATAGCGTCAGTGTATATCTCTTGAGCATCACATTTTGTGTGTGAGAGGTGCCCGTGTGCTAATTAAATTACATTCGTGTATGGTGGGTAGAAATTTTTATATAGTTTTAAGAGAACGGGCAACAGTACAATCACTCTTGTGACAGTCAAGGTTCACAAAACTGCGAAAAATCGTTCGATTTTCGATCTTACTACGCCGGCTCAAGATCTAAAACCGTTCGATAAACCGATCTAATTTAAAAAAAATTATTTGTTGAAAACCGCTCGAAAACTGTTGAAAAACCGCTCGAAAAACCGTTTTTCAGCAAAATTCAATTGGTCGGCTGGTTTTTCGCGAAAAGCCACGGTAAACCGTGAAAACCGAGCGGTTTTCGCGAAAACCGTGGTTTTTCGTTGAAAACCGAGCGGTTTTCGATTTTTTTCGATTGTTTTCAATTTGTTTTGATTTCTTAACCCTTCGGTTTCTAACGGTTTTCAAGCGGTTTTTCGAACGATTTTTACGGTTTCGATTTTTGCAGTTTTTTATGGTTTCGGTTTTGTGAACATGGTGACCGTGGCACTAACCTGCAAGAACAGGAGCATGGGCATGTCAACTCATCTTTCAAGGCAGAAAGACAAGCCCTTGCTGTCGGCATCTTAAAAATCTTGCAGAAAGTGACAGCTAGGAAGGGAAATATTTTTACTGTCGTGATTAACCTCCTGAAAAGTAAAATACAATTATTTGTTGGCAATGTGAAAGGACCAAAAGGAAGAAAACTGCGCCACAAATTATAACCCTACTATAGTTTGAAGAATCCCTGAAAGGGCTGCATAGCCACGTGTTATCGGAGCCGAGAAATATTCACGGATGGGTCCTTTTTTTATTTACGGATAGGTCCTTTTTTAGAAAACAAAATTACAATCGGATCCTTGTCCGTAAAAAAAATTATAAATAGGTCCTTCTTCCCAAAAAAGAATATATATTACGCTTTGGCCCTTTATGCGTTTTTTAGGCTTGCGCTTGGGTCCTTTTCCACACAAAAAATACGTCTAGGTCCTTTTACGTTACGAATAGGTCCTTTTTTCAAAAAATATATATATATCACACTTTGGTCCTTTATGCGTTTTTAATGCTTGCGCTAAGGTCCTTTTTCACAGAATCAAAATTACGTTTAGGTCCTATTCCGTCGGTAAAAAGAACACGTACGGATCCTTCTTCCCAAAAAAACATATATTTTTTCCTTTTTTTTTACCATTACGTTTAAGCCTTTTTTCCGAAAAAAAAACTCAACTTTCTCGTGTGGAGAGCGGCTCCCGCGGCGTGGCACGCCGCGTCCAAGTTCCTAGTAGAACTCAAGGCTAGAATGGTATCACCTTGTGAATAAGGCTAGGATTTACTCTCTGCAGATATGGTGACAGTTTACATTCGGGAAAATTTTTAAGATGCCTTTGGCAAAATAAAAATAAAATGAAACCTTTTATGGTGCATGGAAGGTACTAGGAGGTACTAAGGCTAATCCCAGTGCATAGTATTATATTCCAAAATCCAAGATTGCCACGTAGGATAGAGAGTGTGATACTGTTGAGAAGAAACACCATCTTCAATGCATAGTATCATACTACAATATCCAAGATAGTTTGTGTGCATTAATTGTTGCATGTGTTGTGATCAAATGTTTCATATGAATATGATATGGTTTGCTCCCAGTGTAAGACATTGGATATTGAGCCCAAGCAGTATCATCCTCATGATACTGCTATCTTCTCTTTCTTCATTAATCGATTGCCATGTCAGCAAGAAATCCTAGGTGACGGATCATTTATGGCGTATGATACTACCACTGGGACTAGCCTAATACTTAAAAAATACCAACCGTTAATTAAGAAAACAGTAACCTAGCTATATAGATTTTTTAAACAATGTTATAGTTGGTAGGTATTAAGTACTCAAAATCTGAATCGTCAAACCTCTTTACAATGTTGGTTGCCCAGATTTTTAATTGCCCTTCCTCCCTTAATTCTACCATTAAATGGCCCTTGTCATTTCGGTTGCTTCAGATGCTTAACTCGTTTTCTTCTCCCTTTTTAATTCTGATATTGACAAGCACGATTAAATCAACCATACATGAAACAATAGAGGGGCTCTGCGAGGTAATGTCAGTTTGACCTAGTAAATTACTCGATTACTATTTAAATATATAATATGTTAATCGATGTCACTGCAACGCATGCATGGCTTCGCCGCCGTTATGTTCTGCTGCCATTGGCATCTCTCCATTAATCAAACTACTTTTGGTTATCGCTACCAAAAACGCTAAGCACTAGGTTTTCATCCGACATTTATGGTTTCTTTGTATGTGCAAATTCGGATACAACAATAATTATATATAAATTTTGGAAGCAATATGTACATCACGTTAGTTTAATAATCAGTTACATATAGTCTCGATAAACAATGATCAGTGTAGTTACATAGTACTAGTTTCATATCCAATCTGCAGCCTCATAACCTAGCTTCGTGGATAGATGCCAGCGTTAAATGTTCTGAGTTGTGGTTTGTGGTTTGTTTGAAACCAAAAGGATAGGCACTAGCATTTGGTAGTTTATAACAAGAAGGATGTGTTACCTTATTTACCTTTTCTTGTCAATCTTACGTGGGTATGAAATTACGTATATAACCCTTCAGCTCTATATTTAAGTCAATACCTACCTCACAATTTAAGTACCTTCCAACAGGTACCTTTGATTATAGATCACCGAATTGCAACGAATGAACGGTTACCATGGCATCCAAGCACGATAGGTCTCAAATAAAATACCCCCACGAAAAAAAAACCCGAATTGCTTAGGTGAAACTGGAATATAAGAGCAGCCTAATTTTAACCATAGCAAAGCTTAGTTCTCGAAATTTCATCACAAAACTAAAACATGAATATTTCCTGAAAATCATCTAACTGCACGAAATTGTCCGAAAATACCACAAATTTTGTCAGGAATAGATCCTACCCCAAGTTATTGTAGCCAGCTGCTAGCTGCATTTTGTTCTGTACAACATTCCAATTTCCATTCGAACATTTGTTATCTACCATTTTTTTCTACTTCATGTATCCGATTACAGAACACAACATCACAAACAATTGAAAATTGTCATCTCAGACGTTTTAATTAATCGTTAGTAATAAAGTGTCAGTGATAAAAGGGTACAGTGATGTGTAAGTCATCTTAGACGATTCTTATTTAGAACTGTTTGTGATGTATATTACATTACAGACGGTTCCACTTTAAAACCATCTGTGATGTATGTTACATCAAAGATGGTTCTAATTTAGAACCATCTGTCTTTGTCTTCACAGACGGTTATAATTGGGAAACTTCTATGAAGTCTGCGATGACAGACAGTTATAATATAATTGGAAACCGTTTGTGATGTTTGTGTCATCATAGACGGTTCTTATTTAGAACTGTGTGTGATATTGTGTTTTTACTATTTACACTTTTCTATTTACTAGCTAGCCTCAGGAAATGCTAGCCATGCCCTCTGAAACAAAACAGATTACAAAATTTACATCATAAGCATATTATTGTAACATATATTTCATAAATCAACTCAGATTATGTATTACACACTACGTATAGCGTATCCATTTTAGAAATCAACTCAGATATATTAACCAATTGAATCCATAACAGCAACTCACAAATTCATAGCACAAGGTTCACAAATTATCCCAAGTGGTAACTAACAAATTCACAGCTCATCAGGTCAGGCTGAGTGGCACTCGCCTTTTGGATTTATGACCTCACGCATCAAGAAGGCACATAGTTGTCCTCAAATTCATAGCAGATTAGCGTGTTCCAACGCAGATTCAACGCATTTCCAAGCCTGTCGATGGGAAGAGTAAAGTCCTGCATGTATATAAATTGATAAGTGGAAACAATTTTTGCAAGATTGACAAATCTCCAGGAAATTGGTCTTCTTCGCACCAATGAGGATTTGCATGTTGTGGCAAATGTAGAATCCACATTGGTTAGTGGCCTTTGGCTACTGGTGGCACTGCCAAAATATAATTGGTTAGTTTCGAAGGTATTTTGCAATCTAATGCAAGCTATTGTAAGCATCTGTTGGCGCTCTAACAGTACGAATGACTATCATAGCTTGAATTGCCATGCCAACAGGGCCAACGAAAAGTCAGGGACCTCCGTGGTTCGCTTTGATTTGACCTTATCGCCGCCTCACCGTTTATCATAGGTCATCTTAACAGGAGATGACTGGGCCCAAAGTGAAGTACCGGCTTGTGCCGTATGTGGCACGGTAGCCGATTTGGTTGCCTGCTTCGGTGCAGCACGTGGCTCCAGTAGTGCTAGTAGCTCCAGCGCAGCAGGTGACTCATGTTGTGCGTGTAGTTTCGGTGCTGCAGGATGGTTTCTCAGGATGGTTTCAAAAAGATGCCCTTTTTGGGCCATTAGACGAATGTGCCAATAGCATCCCCTAGTGTCACGATCTCGTTGTTTGGGGGCATCTTCAACGTGAAAGTCTTGCAAATTTCATGTACACCGTCGACATGGACCTTTGTGTAAGACGGAGCTACCATGTGACCGTGTACAATCGCCCCTCGATCGGATGAATACGTGCGTCCCCAAGCAGCCTGAAGGGGAACGGAGCCATGTCAAGCCTCACATGGAGATTACATGGCATGGCTATCTACATAAGGGTACACAATTTGCTAACATGTCCAACAGATCTATCTGTGGAGCATTGCATACGTATATATTACTTGGATGTCATCGACAAGAAATTTGGCATCATCAACATCTGTTTGAGGGGCGGATGCGCTATCGCTCCGATGGTTAGTTGGATTGAATTGCGTCTGTGCTTCTGGGTCTACCACGTTCCGTACATGCCTCTCCGCAGTCACCCTTTGCTCCATCCTTTCTTCAAGTCCTCTTAGCTAATCATTGAATTGTGCTCTTAGCCTTTCCTTAACCCGCTTCTCAATGATTGCTACTAGCCGTTCCTCGCGCTCGGCTTTGTTTCTCTTCCTACTTCGGTACGTGTCGGAGTCTTGTGGGAATCCCATTTTTTAGGGAACAAAAATACCTTTGCCTCCCATTTGACCTGGGTGCTCCTTGTTTCCCAAGGCTACGGAGTATATCTTTCTCCCTATCTGCCTGGAAAGAGCCCTAAGAAGATTCTATACTCAACGCTATCAGCATCCAAGATCCTAACATGTTATTTCACTTATGAAGTTATATATGTACTAATTACAAACTATGTAGTTCGATATCTTACCAGGCGTTGGGACACTTCTTCGTCTGCGGGGTTTCCAAAGGACATGCCGTCCAAAGATATAGGACATAACCTCGCTCTTACCCAGTTTCGGATGAGCTGGTCTAAGATCGAGGCAAATGGTGGGGAGGCCCTCTTCTCGATTGCCTTATCGTCCTCCCTTCTCCATTATGAGATCGTACATGCGTACCCAATGTTGCCAAGTCTGTGCAGGTGGGTGTTTTTTGCTTGAACGGTCTTGTGCGCTTCACTTTGACGCACGAATTCTTCTATCATCTTCATCTCAATAAATCGTTCCCAGACGTCTTTAAGTGATGAACCCGTACTTCTAGAAAGGAGTCATTTCTTTATTCACGTAATTACTGACAATGGTGCTATTGAAGTTCTTCCACGCCTTTCCCGCCACTAGCAACGCATACCGTTGTAGTCCGTGCATGGCGTCTTCTAGGAGCTCGAATAATGCAAAAATTTCTGTCACCAGGCTGTCACGCTCCTCATCTATCAGCGACTTCTAGGATGGATAGGTGATGGGGACCCTTTCCCATCCAACTATCCCGCACAATGTTCTGAATGCTGCTGCTACCACCTTAGGAGGTGTGGTAGGGGACACATCCTGCGGATCGACCGCTGTGATGGTATATCGGGTCTAGGGCCTTTTACTTAGCCCTCTTGGACCGCGCCTCGGTTTTCCTATGTTCAGCTCATCAGATCCATTCGGCGACGAGAAATGAGGGGACGTCATCTTCTTTTTAACTAGATTGTGTTAGGTCTTAAAAGATCAGACAAGTTGGTAAATCAACAATTCACAGATTGTCGTAGAAGCAAAAATAAAGTAAATTTAAGAGTACTATTTAGAACAAGGAAATCAACAATAAAAAAGGGTTTCTTTATTCTTTAGAACAAGGAAAGAGATTAGATAGCTCCTCTCTCTTTGTAAAAAGAGTATTGTCAATAGTTGAATTTCATTCCTTTCTTAACAGCATTTTATTGGAGATCAGGTTGGATGGTTATTATTATCAGCACTTTATTTATGGGATGAGAAATATTTTTGTCTGCTAAGGAGATTATAGTTCTAAAAAAACTATCTTTAGAAT
Organism: Otatea glauca; assembly: GCA_036346275.1. NCBI lineage: Eukaryota > Viridiplantae > Streptophyta > Magnoliopsida > Poales > Poaceae > Otatea > Otatea glauca. The sequence goes on from CM070718.1 coordinate 49,685,922, forward strand.
AAGGAAAGAGAAGAGGTCACTTCGCTCTCTTTCGCCACTACATTTTCAGAATTCAACATGACTCAATCTACCTAATCATCACAGAATAAAAGTCTAGCCTCTTTGCACAACAATAGAGTATGGATAGAGTGCTCTCAGGTGTCAGGCTACTAAAAGTCGTTAGACCTTCAACCTCCTCGCCACAAGGTATAGGGCTGCTAGAGATTAATCTCTTACCTCTACTGCACTTATGGTCAAATAATTACAATTGAACTTAAATAATTAACTAAGCAAACAAGGACTTGAACTCTTACCTTCCTAAATTATTCTACGAACAGAGTAATAAATATAGTTAGCAGTAATCAAAAGTGCATCATAATGAGTACTGAATAAGTTGATCAAGCTAAAAGGCAGTGAAGCAATACTTTCTATTACTAATAGGAAGCAATACTTTCTAGCACTAACATGAAGCAATACTTTCTAGCACTATCAGTTCAAGGCCATATTTACAACTTTAATCGTTTTAGTTCATCAAGGACCCATTGCATCATAGAGCAATCAAAAAGGCAGCAAACAGTGAGAATGATTCAATTCCCTCCCAATTTCTTCATTGAACAAATGCCTCTTCACATGTAAGGTCCCCAAGAAAATTAAATTGTCTAGCCCCTTTGCAAGATAGTAAAGAGTATGAATTAACCAATGTAAAGCTAGAAGATAAATAAAATGATTCAAATGAGAATTAAACCTCCACAGATTGAAATATGGGGTTATTTCTCGTTATTCAAGATATTGTCTAAAGTTGTAGCAAATTGGCTAACTAGAGTGGCTTAACATATAATTAGCCCATCTCAAATTGCATTGCTAGTAAAATTTCCCATATATCTGAAAAATATAAACTCATTTGCATGATATTACAAGAAAACACCATATTAAGATGTAATAAATAGAACATCAAGGTTTGTTGAAAAGAAAAATTTCAATCTAGATTCTAGAATTATACCACTATCAGCTATTGGCCCAAAGTTAGCTCAAGACCATTAAATCAAACTAATCCTAACATACCATTGGATTGGAGTGAAAAAATTTCAATCTAGATTCTAGAATTATACCACTATCAGCTATTGGCCCAAAGTTAGCTCAAGACCATTAAATCAAACTAATCCTAAACAATATTGACTGGAAGTTATTGGTAAGATATTTAATTCTATAACTTTTACCTATACAATTTTCATTTAATCATATTTTTTTGGTGCAGAGACATAATGTTTCAGAAAAATTAAGATGTAATGAATTTTTAGATTCTATATTGGAACGTGACTGGATATGCAATTTTATGCCCTACTGCTGCGAAGATAGTTAATCTGACTTCTCTTGCTTCTAGTTTGGATCATTGAATACTTGATTTTGATGATGACACACATTCAATCATTTATTAGTAGCTAGTTATAGAATGGATTATAATTGTGCATCTAAATGAACCTAGTTCTTTCTTAGATGTGACAAATTCTCTCACACTAATCTGATAGAATCAATGGATTATAATTGTGCATCTAAATGAACTGCCATTGGATTTCCTTTTCACCTTTTTTTATGGCTCAATCGATTATATATATTTACTTGTGTAGGAAGAATGCTGATATGTAGTAGGGTCTCCAATTCTGCGTTCTAAATAGAGGTAAGTAGTAAGCAAGTGCTCCCCCACCTTTAAATATGTAACATCCCGAAAAACACAATAATATGAAAATGAATATTTTGAATTTGAATATATTTATTTATGAGTTTTCTTAACATTATTGGGATTTATTTGGATTTCCTTGGATTTATGCTTTGTATGAAAAATCAAACAAATAGAATTAATGAATGGATAATGGTAAAAAGCTAAAAAGGAAAAAGTAAAATTTTGGAAAATTTACCATGAAATCCTAGCTATGCTGGTAAATCAGTAAAGTCGGCAAATAAAGATTTTTATGCACAGGAATATGATTGAGTAAATGAAATGACTACTCTCTTGACTAAAAACAGTAAAAGCTAGAATTAATATAAAACTGTTGAAACTTATCTGGAGCTGTAAAAATTACCATAACATACTCAAGATATTAGTTACCTCTGGTAAAAATTAAATAAATTAATAATTTCATTTATGGCCTTTTAAAATTCAAAAACAGAGACCGTAAAAATCTGCAAAATAGAATGTCAGAATTCTTATAAAATAAATACATAATATTTTAACTTGAAATTTTTATTGGGGAAACTATAATAGAAATGGAACCCTGAAAAAAGTCTCAAAAATAAATAATGTAATTATCACCCTTAAATAAAATAAAATCCAAAAAGGAGTTTCTGGTCACTACCTAATGTTAGAATTTATATAAATTCTATATAGAATATTTTAACTTAATATTTTTACTGGATTATAAAAACTACCAGGAGATGCTAGTAAAAAAGTTTCACAAAATTTGACAGTGAATTGATGGGCGATTAAGGCTGGAACCGAGCTGTCCTAGCTCAAGCCTATTCCTTTGACCATCTGATCACGCTGACAAGTGGGCCCGTCCACTGTTCTACCCCGTTTGCTGGCAAGTGAAGGGAGTCCCGTTCAGTCACTGACTAGTGGTCCCTGACCCCACCTGGCATTCTCTTCTCTCCTCCTTCCTTTCTTTCTCGCGTGCTCCCGATCCTTCTCAGTCTCGCGCATGCGTTCCCCAGTCTCGTATGTCGGACGCCGATTCAGTGCATCGCCCGCCGCCCCCGTTCGATCAATGCAACGCTTGTCCTCAGCCTCTCCCGCGCCTTGCTCTGCCTTGTCGAAGCACCGAAAGACCCACGCCACCTCGCCTCTGCGCACAAAGCAGCCGCAACTCCCCTCTTCCGTTCAAACCCTGTATTGCTAATCCATTGCCGGCTATAAATACCCGTGTAGCATCGTCATTGAGATCCCTCCTCACTCCTTATCATTCATTGAACCCAGTGCAAAAGTCGAAGCTCTTGCCTCTCTACAAATCGCCATTTTCGCTGAGCGCCAACCAAAGGGGAGAATCTGAAATTCCATCTCCTCCGTAAGTCTTAGCTTGGATAAAAATTATATTTAGCCTCCTGACCATCTAAGAACCAAATACCTACCACTCGATTTCAGCTATTGCAAACCAGTGAGACGTCCGTTACTTGCCGTTGCCGTCGAGAACCAGAAAAGGGCGAAATTTTGATCAAGCTAATTCGGTGAGCAATTGTTAAATTGCTCGCAACCGTAGCACCTTAGTACCTCCCAACTTACTCATCAATCTTCATTTTCATGTTTCTTTGCCTGAAGCACTGCTGCATCCCTCTTCTTCTTCCTTAGCTCAGGTGCACGGTGGCGGTCCAACATGGTGCTTCTCCGAATGAATCAACCGCCAAAATGGAACTCAGGTGACTCGCTGATGCTTAATTCGTTACCCATTCAAGCTGAGACTCACTCATTTTCCTCCTCGGCGAGTTGCCATTTCCACCGCCGCTTGGCCCACTGTGGCAACCATGTTCGATCACTGAAAGAAGTGAAGAACTTCACCATCTCGTGCGCCGTGACCAGCTCATGCTCAATCTGCCCTCGGCCGAGCCCCTCCGTCGACGTAGCTACGCCGGCGGCCAGCCCTAGCCGAAGCTCTGTTCGGTGTCACTGCCCAGCGGGCCCGTTCGGTCAGCCAGCATGACGTTCTTCAGTTCAAACCGGTAAAGGCGCTTTCCATTATGTGAAAATGTATTTCCTAATTTTGGTTTATTTTCCAAAATAGAGATAATTCATTTGGCTATAACTTTTGAACCATAAATCCAAATTGAATGAAATAAATTTCTATATTCATGTAAAATCAAGAACCTTCAGAATAGGCAATAATGTTTTGAAAATGACCAATGGGTGAATTTGAAATTCAAATTTGAGTAAAAGGCCTAAAGATATGATATGTATTAAAATGTTGTAAACAAACTCAAAATGGAATGAAACCAATTTTTTTAGAATACTTATACTTCCAGGAACTCAAATATATAAAAATAATTATATTTCAACTTTGTTTGAATCATTTTATTTTAAAGGTTATTCCCAATGAAATAAATAATAAAAAATGAATAAATTGTGCAAAAGGAATAAAAAATAAATAAAATTGATTTATAAATACTTTTATGATGGTAGGTTACCTTATTATGTTGAAATGATTAAGGTATGAATTTGATTTTAACTTGCGTTATGAATAATAATTGATTTAAAAGGAAGAGGTGTATATATGTATAAGTGCATATAATAATCCGTAGCAATAAATATATACAAGTGAAAAGTATCTAATAGCTCTACAAAGATATGAATAGGTATCAGAATGAGTAAATCGTCACTATAGAAATGTTTTAATGAAATGTCACATATGCATAAGTTTATATTGCATCAAGAGCATAAAGCATTGTATGTGTAGAAAAATGTATACATGTATAGTTAATGAAGAGCAAAATCATGATAAGATGCTAGATTCTAAATATCTAATGTAACCAAACTATTTTATCTAGCAAGAATCATTACAATAAAGTCATAATCAACACTTAACCAAATAATTGTAGTTTCAATACTTGTATAATCCAAATAGTTATAACTTTCACAAACTAACTTCAAATTTGGCAAAACCAAATCCTAGTGACCTGAAGAATACTACCCTTGCTGTTTATGTAAAAATATCTTATGTTTGTGCAAATTTGAAATAAGATCGTGTTAGGCCCAAATGATTACTTATATGGAAAACATCTCGGATAAAAGCCAAACATCATGAAATCGACATTAAAATACTTTTAGAGGCATCCCCTATTAATGCCTAAAAAATGGTTAAATAATCTTATAAGGTGCAGTCGCAAGCTTATATCAAAAACTGAACCTTTATCGTGTAGTTATAGAAACGCTTTAGCCTTTTCAGTGGCTTATAAAACATCTCGTCTAAGTGAAAAACTTTATAAAAACAGCATACAAATACTCTATAAAATGCATGCTACTATGTTCTGAAGAAATAATATCATTTTGTTAAGGTTTGCATATAAAAGAATCCAGTAACATACCCTAAATGTTATGTTTTCTAAATAATAGAAACACTTAAGCATTTTCAACAGCCCGTAGAATATCTCGTCTAAATGTAAATATTGTGAAGATCAATTTAAAAATGATACTTAGAATATGTACTACCATAATCCAGAAAAATATTCTTGTTACAACTTGCTTTTCAACTAAATCCTGCTAGTTGAATATCCTTAAGTGTTATGGTCATCGTAACCCTTATTATCATATAAGCTTTTTCAACAACGAATATAATGTCTCGTCTAAACACTAAAATGTTTGAAATCAGCTTAGAAATGTTCTTCAAAGTATATACTATCCTTTTCCGAAGAAATAATCTTGTTTCATCATGTTTTGCATATAAATCCTATTAGCCAAATAACCCTAAGTATTATGATTTATGAACTTCATAATATGAATAAGCAAACTTTGTAATAATGAAGAAATCTGTAGTTAATATATATTTGTATCACCAGAACCTTCTTAAACACCATAAATAATTCCAATAACCTAGCTTAACAGATCTAGCGTATAAGAAAACTTCTCATGCAAATCGTTTGTAGTCAAGATCTATTCATGCATAACATTCAGCATATTGTCTAATATCTTAATCCTTTTAATCCAAATGATTTTAGCATCTATAATTCGAAGTTATAAATGCAAGAATTCATAATTTTAGCCTCTTGAATTCGTAAGTCAAGAATAGTTAATCTATAAAAGGAATCATGTTTTGTTCGTCATAAAAGCCTTTAACTATATGGATGCTTGTTTATCTGGAAAACAAGATGTGGAATCATGCAACATAAACCCTAAAATATGCCTATTTTCTTCAGTGAAGCTTTATTTGATTTTCTGTCTATTTTCTTTTTGCCCTTATTAAAGTTGGATATTTGCTATATTTCCGATTGAACGACGTGTAGAATCCGACGTCTCTACCAACGTCGTCGACTCCACCAGCTGCATCCTCGGCTTCGTCGTAAGCAATAAATAAGGAAGGCAAGCACCCCCTTTGATCATCTTGATCCCAATAATTAATTTGCATTGTGTTTATTAAAATGTTTCATGCTTGCATTTACTTTCTGTAAATTTGCTAATTTGTGGTACTGGTAGATATACCTGTTGTCTCATGAAACTCCTTGATAATTATGCACCTGTGAACATTGATAACCATAGAATGAGGCTTGACAATACTTAATGTCATCTTGGGTATATGCGATCATGTTATCCATGCTTAGCCATGCTTTAGAATCTTTGAGGCAGATCAAATCAAAATTTGTTTCCTGAAATGTTTTATATGGAACTGATGGTTGTTGGTATTTTTTATTAAAAAAACCCAAAATAAAACTATGGTTTGACGCGGGTGATTATTGGCAATAGCCGGTTGTGCAGAGGGATTTGCACGTAGTGTAGGGTGGAGTATCGCCCGGGTCGGATTAAGGACCGAGCAATGGGACGGTACATCCAAGATTCCGTACAACCACGAGGGCTGTTATGGGACAATCTTAGCCTATTAAGTTATTTGGATGTGGCTTTGCATCTAAGGAAGGCGGGAGATTGTACAGGCATTCCTTTCCAGGTCTGCTTGTAGGGGTCTCTACATACCAATGCAACGGTGTATGCCTTGCCATGAACAGAAACGTGGTGTTGGGTGTGATGAAAGTGGATCCACGGCTTGGGTGAGTGTTTCTGTTTCTATGGTGGGGGTCAAACGTCCTGGGCTGGTTCAAAGCCATGTCTAAGTAATGTAACGGCTCTGTATGATCTCCTTGCCGACACACCAAAGGAAGTGTGTTAATTGATCTGGTGAAAAGGTTGATCATTCCTTATGGGTAAAGTTGTACACCTCTGCAGAGTGTAAGATCTAATCGATTAGCCGCGCCCGCGGTCAAGGGCACTTGGAGAAGTCATTCCAATGTTATAGTCTTTGTTATTTTCTAAAAATGGGTTTTGGTTTGAAACCTGTTTAGCAGCTATTGCTTTATGTCAAAGGGCCGACATTTTTGGATTTCATATTCTGGATTATTCGTTGCTCTCGATGGACTGTGAGTATTATTTATGCTTTACTTATTTCATATCAGTCAAATATGCTTTTACAAATTCCGTTTGCAAATGATAACTTGATTTACCATATCAATTCTGCTTTATGCAAATTAACTGTACAAGACTTTCCTTTGAAATGGCCTACATATATTATAGGTTTTGCTAAAGTCTTGCGGAGTACGAAAGTACTCACCCTTACTTATATGTTGTTTTAGGTGGAAGAGTTAGCGAGGCTTCAAAGTCTCTTTTTCGTCGCCGGTTGCGGGAGCTTATTTGACGTGATCTTTCTAGGGTTATGCCTTGTTAGTTGCCTGCGGGTTGGATGGGCACACTACATGACTTTGCTTCTTTTGCTGCTATATGCTCTGAGTTGTAAGATTTTCTTTGTATAAGAGCTTCCGCTTAATAATATGGTGTATGGTTGTGATTCCAATTGGTGTGTATGTGCGTACCAGCTACTGATCATGAGACTAGTATGGAATGCACATTAGATTTCCATTTTTGCATTTATGTAAAAATGGGGGTCGTTACAAAATATCTATGCGGTATGCGGCATTATAGGTAGTTTAACTACTATAAAGAAAACAAGAGAAATTTATGTGTATGCCATCAGATTAAAGCAGAATTAATATAGTGATATATGCACTAAAACCCAAAAAAAAATTCTAGGCACCGAAGTTTACCCATAAATTCACCAGATAACAAAAATGAACTTTGTAGCATGTGATTGGTGTGGTATAATTTGGAAAAATGTAACCAGCATGACCAGCACATAAATAGGCATAGCAGCCAAATGATGTAACAGAGTGGCCGACTGGCAGACATACCACCAATGCTTACGCCATCGCATATGTGTGTTGAACTATCTTGATTTATAATAAAATAACAATGCTCATGTTAACATTTAGTTGTACTGTGCTCCATAATTTCTATAACTATTGATCATGGATATGTAGTGTTTCCAGTAAATATGATTCAGCCCACCATCTTATGTGTAATATAATCAGTCAACTTTTATTGTTGCCAACAGTGTACATCATGCATATGGCTCATTGCTGGATCTCGAATTTCCCAAATATAACCACATATCTGCCTCACAGAAACACATCAAAACCCAGATAATTGTGCCTCACATAAACATATGAAAACCCAGATAATTGTGTAGTAGATCAAATCTACAATTATGGATTCATTTATAGGTAAGCTGTTGCATAAATAATTAATATGGTAGAAACAATTTCATTAGCAAATCAAACGAATTTTAGATCTGCTACCTTGGGGAAGAATCGACGAGGTTGGCCTAGGAGAGGAGTTGAGGAGGCGGATGGTGTCGTCGGGCGCGGGGGAGGACATAGGCGGAAGGTGTCACTGGGCATAGGGAAGGATGGAGGACGACCATGTCACCGAGCGAGGGTGAAGCAGACGGTGTAAACGGGAATGGGGGGAGGACGCAGGCTAGGGTAGAGGGCTAGGGGAGGAGGCTAGGACAGAAGGTCAGAGGAGGAGGCGCGGGGGGAGAAGGATGACGGCATGAGGTAGAGGCATGGGGTAGAAGTATGACGGCATAGGGTAGAGTCACAGGGGGAGGAAGCTAGGGCAAAGGGCCGGGGGAGGAGGCGCAGGAGGTAGAGGTACCAGCGAGAAGGACGACGATGCGAGACAGAGGCGCGGGGGAGGTGGCTAGGGCAGAGGCGTAGGGGGAGGAGGCTATAGGGCAGAGGGTTGGGCCAGCTTGGCTCGAACGGAGGGTCATCGCAGACTGTTCAAGGCTAGAACCATCTGTGATAACCATCATCACAGACGGTTCTAGCCTTGAACCGTCAGTGATGATGACCTGGGTGGGCGTCAACCGTCTATATAGTAGCACCGGCCCTGATGAGTAAGAATGCATTAAAACTTGTGTTTTTGATGGATTACATTGCATATCTTTTTGGACATTGCTATGTGATGTGTTTCCTTGTTTTTGATGGTTGCAAGACGACGGTGCTTGATCATGGTGAGGCGAAGGATGATCGGGACTAGGCGAGAAGCGTTGAAGGTCCAGACGGTCGAGGATCACCAAAAGATTATCGTAGACGGAGTCGTGGCAAGCCAAGAAGACAAGGAATGGTTGAGATGCTAGCTAAAAGTTGCTTCAATCAAGGAGGGTCGTCGTATCGCGATCTAGTTGATAGGATAGTGAGTCTAGTTAGTGTGCTTTAAAACCATGCAAGAAAAGCTGGTTTGTTTGGTGGGTTTTGGGTTACCCCATGCATGGCTGTGTGAGTGGGTCAATCCTAGCCCTTAATGGTGTGCCCTAGGGTTGAGGGACTCATCCAAGGGTGGTAGGTGGCCCAAGAGTAGTATACATAGAAGGGGAGGGGTGGCCTTCCTCCTCTTGAAGGTTTTAGAGGTTCTATGCTCCTTTGAGCTTTTGCCCACTTTGTTGTGAGGCTTTGTAAACCTTCCTTCCAGAAATGCAAATCATTTTCTCTTATATTTGAATTTACTTTACGCATTTAAATTCCACACTTAAATTCTTGCAATTTACATTCATGTATTTTGGATTTTTCTAGAGTCCCTATAGCAACTTAGGTGAAACTAGTTTGATTCATACTTGAGTCCTTCATTTGCTCATAAATTAATGTGCTAAAAATAAAAATTAAAGCAAAAATGACTTTATTTGTGCGCATTAGACTTAACACCTTACATTCACAAGACAGCCTCCCGTTGCGCTTCGGATGAATTTGGAATGCATTGTGTATGACCAAGACCATCCTCTTAAGAGTTCTTCTTGAGATGGTCGAATATGGGTTAAGTCAATTGCTTTTAAAAATGCAAATAAAAAACATAAGTGGGTAAATAATGCAAATAATATCAAAAAATTGCACCCCGCTATGTCTTTCAAAGTCTAAAGGAAAATGTGCATTAATTAAAAAATGAGCTCGAAGGACCTTGTATGCACTTCTAGGTTTTCCAAAGTGTTGAGTAGGTTGAACTGTAGGTTTTCCATTTGATCCCTTGAGTGGCTTTGCTTCTAGTTTTGAAACTAGTGCTAAGTGTTGCACTTGTCAAATCATGCTAAAAATGACATATTATAAACTAAGCTTGCTAGCAAAAACTTGTTATTTGCTCTTGGACATGTCTTAGTTTAGTCATAATCTGAAATTGACTAGCTTGGTGTCATATCTGTCATTATAATCATTTGGATAATGTTCAATGCTCCTTAGGATGCATTTCATGCATACATGTGTAAAGGGACAAAATATAAAAATCTTCATGTCTATATTGCCAAAAGGGGGAGAAAATGTAGAAAAGGCATCATTAAAAAGAATGAAATTGCATTTTGCATATTATGATTTTGGTGAAAAAGTGCTAATCTTAATAATCATAATCATTTGTGAACTTTTATTGGATTTTAGAGCTTTTCACTTGCTCTTTCTTAGGAATTTTTTTTAAATCTTTCTCGCCATCTTGGTCATGATCTCATTTCCTCTTGTCTTAGACCAAGTTTGGCTCTGCATCCAAATTGGCTTCTTCTTCAAACTCAAATTTATGCCTTTTGTGTTGTTTGTCAATATACTCATCAAGGGAGAGATTGAAAGACTATGTGGAGGTCTACCCATGTTTGTGATAAGTATTTAACTAAATTTGAGCTTGGTATGCTCTGGTTTGAGTTTGATTTGAATTGGATTTTCAATTTAAAGCAATTTGAGCTCTTTCTGTTTTTCCCGGTGCTACCGGCCGAGCGGTAGCACCAGACCCTAATGCGGTGTGTAAAAACCCGAGAGGGTGTTTTTGGGGGATCTGGCCTTCGGTGCTACCGGCTGAGCAGTAGCATCGGCCTCGTAGAGCGGTGCAAAAATTCCAGAACAATGCATTTTTGGGCATTCTGGCGGTCCGGTGCTACTGGCCTTAGCATCCCGATGCTACCGACAAAGCGGTAGCACCGGCCCAAATGGCCGGTGTGAAAATTCCAGAGAGTGGTTTTTCTTTGGTGCGGCTGTAGGGCGGTGCTATTGGCGTGGGAGCGGTAGCACCGGCCCTGATGAGCAAGAATGCATTAAAACTTGTGTTTTTTATGGATTACATGGGTGGTAGTGGCCAAAGAGTAGTATAAATAGATGGGGAGGGGTGGCCTTCTTCCTTTTGAATATTTTAGATGTTTTGTGCTTTTTTGAGCTTTTGCCCACTTTGTTGTGAGGCTTTGTAAACCTCTCTTCCAGAAATGCAAATCATTTTCTCTTACGTTTGAATTTACTTTGCGCGTTTAAATTCCGCACTTAAATTATTGCAATTTACATTCATGTATTTTGGATTGGCCTCCCCTCCTTTTACATGTTTTTGGATTTGCCTCCGCTCTTTCTAAAATGCTTTTGCTTCTTGTGCCAAGGATGTTGATTGATAGATGAATCTTCTTCAGATCATATCGTAATCATCTAGGCAATCCATGCATCCTTCATGCAAGAAACCGGTTTTGTGTTCTTTAGTTGATGATTTTGGAGAACGCGTTTAAGGGGTTTTGGACTTGTGTTCTTGCTTGCTGTGACGTGTGGGATGTTATCGAAGATCATCTTGATCATCAAAACCTCACGAGCAAGTCTTAGATCAAGTTCTTGAGTTTTGCTCAAACTTGGTGTGTTCTTCCTTCACAGGTAAAAAGGTCAGAACTTCGACGTCAATCCTTGAGATTGAAGGTTGGAATGAGTTCCTGACATCCTTAGGAGTATATTTATCAAGTTTCGTGAGTTTTTGTCAAACCGATCAAAAGATTTCTCAAATTTGATTTTAAGTCGTGTTATTTTCAGACTTTGTTCTTGCTGCTATTCTTGAGCCTGGTGCTACCGCCCATTGTGCGGTACTACTGGCCTCCGGTGCTACCGGCCATCCTACGGTAGCACCGCTCATACAGAGCATTTGCTCCATCTCATTTGCTCCTTTTGATTCAATTGTTTGTAGGTTTGGTTGGATCATTTTAAGTGGGGGAAAATTTTATTTGGGATCATTCACCCCCCTTTGATCGCCATCTCGGTCCTTCAAATTGGAGGAGTAACCGGTTAGAACTTTCACACCATGCAAGCACTGACACAGTTTAGTTCTCTCGGCCTTCGACAGAGTGTAACAAGCAGGTTCGCAGAACGTTCGGCCTTTACCAGTCTCTTTCGGTGCTAACTCAGGTCTGATGCCCATATCAACCAAGTCAAGCCATGCGTTGATACCGTTCTTTGTTCTGCCCTTAATGTCAATAAGAGACCAATTAAGCTATCACAGACATTCTTCTCTACGTGCAGAGTTTTTGTCAAACCGATCAAAAGATTTCTCAAATTTGATTTTAAGTCGTGTTATTTTCAGACTTTGTTCTTGCTGCTATTCTTGAGCCCGGTGCTACCGCCCATTGTGCGGTACTACTAGCCTCCGGTGCTACCGGCCATCCTACGGTAGCACCGCTCATACAGAGCATTTGCTCCATCTCATTTGCTCCTTTTGATTCAATTGTTTGTAGGTTTGGTTGGATCATTTTAAGTGGGGGAAAATTTTATTTGGGATCATTCACCCCCCTTTGATCGCCATCTCGGTCCTTCAAATTGGAGGAGTAACCGGTTAGAACTTTCACACCATGCAAGCACTGACACAGTTTAGTTCTCTCGGCCTTCGACAGAGTGTAACAAGCAGGTTCGCAGAACGTTCGGCCTTTACCAGTCTCTTTCGGTGCTAACTCAGGTCTGATGCCCATATCAACCAAGTCAAGCCATGCATTGATACCGTTCTTTGTTTTGCCCTTAATGTCAATAATAGACCAATTAAGCTATCACAGACATTCTTCTCTACGTGCATGACGTCGATGCAGTGCCGAACTTCTAGGTGCTCCAAATAAGGTAGGTCTTAAAATATTGATCTCTTCTTCCACATGCTCTTCTCACGGGTCCTCAATTTACGTCCCTGTTCAAGTACAATATCCAAGTTCTTAACCATATCATGAACATCTGTCTCTCTTAAAGGCTTTGGAGCTGAACCATCTTCATTTGTTCCGTCGAATTGTTTCTTCATCTTGCGGTATGGGTGATTCCTCCAAAGGAACCTATTGTGATGTATATACACAGTTTTGCGTGAGTGATTTAACCACACACTCTCGGTATCATCTAAGTAGTGAGTATAGGCTTTGGCTCCTTTTGTATTCTGGCCCGACAGTTTAGCAAGGACAAGATAATCATTTATGGTGCAAAACAACAGGCAGTGCAAAGTGAAGTTCTCTCGTTTGTGAGCATCCCATACATCTACCCCAAGAACTCACAGTGTTTTCAAATCTGTAACGACCCCCATTTTCGCAAACTTGAAAAAATGGAAATCTAATGTGCATTCCGTACTAGTCCCATGATCAGTAGCTAGTACGCACATACACACCAATTGGAATCACAACCATACAACAAATATTACTAAGCGGAAGCTATTACATAAAGAAAACTCTTACAAATCAGAGACATAGCAGCTAAAGAAGCAAGGTCTTGTAGTGTGCCCATCGAAAACCCACAGGCAACCGACAAGGCATAATCCCTAGAAAGATTCAACGAAGAAAAAACCGCAACCTGCGATGGAAGAAACCTCGAAGCTTCGCTAACTTATCCACCTAAAAACCACATATAAGCAAGGGTGAGTACATTTGTACTCCGCAAGACTTGAGCAAAGCCTATAATATATGCAAGCCATTTCAAAAGAGGCTACTACAGTTAATTTGCATAAAGCAGAATTGACATTGTAAAACAAGTTATTTGCAAACGGAATTTATAAAAGCATAATTGACTGATATGAAATAAGTAAAGCATAAGTAATATTCACAACCCATCGTGAATATCGAATAATCCAGAAATGGAATCCATCAATGTCGATCCTTTGACATGAAAACAAAAGCTGCTAAACAAGTTCCAAACCACAACCCATTTTAGAAAATTAAACATTTAACTAGTGCAAGTTCACCAAGTTTCCCATGACCGAGAGGACGGCTAATCGATTAGATTTACTCTGTAGAGGTGTACAACTTTACCCACAAGTCATGACCTTTTCTTTTTGCCGCGAGTTTCACGCACCTTTGGCGTGTGGCCAGAATGTTCATGACGAAAACCTTTACATTATCTAATTTAACTTTGCACCAGCACCGGGACGATAAAACCCACGCTATGCTGGGAGAACTCAGAGCATAGGAATGTTGGAACTTCCCATAGACATGGCGTCACCGTTACATTGGTAAGTGTTGTTCCCAACACCTCGGTGTGGGCGCCCCGTAGAGCAAACCTCGAAAGGAGAGCCCGTACTACTTCAGCCTACCAATGTGCAAAGTTAAACAAGATAACTTAATTGGTTTAAGTATGTCCCATACCAACACTTGTGGTTGTACGGATTATCTTGGATCATACAACACAAAGTTCGGTCCTTAATCCGACACGGGCGATACTCCACCCTACACTACGTGCAAATCCCTCTGCACATCCGGCTATTGCCAATAATCGCCCGCATCAAAACCATAGTTTTATTTTGGGTTTTTAACGAAAATACCCATAACCAACAGCTTCATTTCCAACACTTTCCATTTCTCAAGAAACAAGTTTTGATCTGATCATCAACCTCATTTGTTCTAAAAGCATGGCTAAGCATGGATAAAATGTAATCGCATATACCCATGGTGACATTAAGTAATTGTCTAAGCTCAATCTATGGTTATCAAGGTTCACATATTCATACTTATCAAGGAAGTTTCATGAGACAACAGGTATAACTACCATTACCACAAAATAGCAATTTACAGAAAGTAAACGTATGCATGAAACATTTTAATAAACAATGCAATTTAAATTCTGGGATCAAGATGGTCAAAGGAGGGTGCTTGCCTTGCTTGTATATCGTTTACGACGAAGACGCGATCGCAGATGACGGAGGCAACGACGGAGGAAGGAACGTCGGATTCTACACGTCGATCAATCGGAAAATATAGCAAATAATAGACTTCAATAAGGGCGAAAAGAAGACAGACAGAAAATCAAATAAAGATTCATTGCAGAAAACAGGAACACTTTAGAGTTCGAATTATTTAAGATTTCAAGATCTCAAGATTTAGGTAAATACACATTCATATACTTAATGGCTTTTATGACAAACAAAACACGTTTCTTTAATAGATTATTTAATCTTGAATTACGAATTCAAGAGGCTAAAATTATGAATTCTAGTATTTTCGATTTCGATTTATAGATGCTAAAATTATTTGGATTAAAAGAAATAAAACACTAGTTAAAGCGGTTATGCTAATAGCACTTAGCCTTAAGTGATTTGCATAAGAAAGGTTTTAATTAAGTTATGATTGATAAGCTTAGCTAATTTGATTTATTTATGGTTTTTAAGAAGGTTCTGGTGATACAAATATATTAATTATAAATTCTTTATTACAAGGTTCACTTATTCCGATTATGGTAAAGTTCGCTAAACATAAAACTAAGGATTATTCGACTATTAAGGTTTATATGCCAAACACGACGAAATAAGATTATTTCTTCGGAATTGGATAGGATATACTTTGAAGAACATATCTAGACTGATTTCATACATTTTAGTGTTTAGACGAGACATTATTTTCATAGTTGAAAATGCTTAGGTGATATAAAAGGTTATGACAAACATACTTTTTAGGGGTTATTCAACTAGCAAGATTTAATTGAAACGCAAGTTGTAAATAAAATATTTTTTAGAATATGATAGACCATATCCTAAATATCATTTCTAAACTGATTTCTATAATATTTGCATTTAGACGAGGGGTTCTACGAGTTGACGAAAAAGCTTGAGTGATTCAATTATTACTCGCTAAGGATTTAATTTCTGATATACTATTGCGACTACACCGCCTAGGATAATCTACTCATTTTTAAGGTATTAATAGGTCATGGCATTAGAAGTGATTTAAAGTTGGTTTTGCGATAATTGGCTTTTATCCGAAATGTTTTTCCTATAAGCGATCATTAGGGTTTAACATGATCCTATTTCAACCTAGAACAAACATAAGGTATTTTTGTATAAACAGTAATATTACTATTTTTCAAGGCTGTTGGATTTGGTTTCGTCAAATTTAGAGTTTATTTGTGAAAGTTATAGCTATTCCTATTTTACAAGTATTTAGTCTTTGGCTATTAAACATTAGTAAACTTTAAACATTATTTTATATCTGGAAACCTTGCAATGCCAGAGGTATAATAAAACTGGTTTGGTGATTATTTGAATTCATTTGATCTATATTACAACCATTTGACTTTGTATGCTATATGTTTATACACACTTTACATTTAAGTTATTTCATATCTTTCAAGATAGTTCAAATTAAGTTCATTTCTTAAATATTTTGGCAAACTCAGGTATCCTACTACCATGCTAATATTTAGAAACTATATTTTACCTATTCCATATTTTTTTTGTACAAACTATGTTTATTTGAATTTTCTAATGCATTGAATACAATCCTTATTAGAAAGTAATTCAAACTTAAGTGAAAATTAAATATTTTTATATATTTGAACTTCTGGAAACATGAGTATTTCACTAAAATTAGTTTCATTCCACCTAAAGTTTGTTTACAACATTTTAATATGAAGTGTGTTTGTAGCCCTTTCTTTCAAATTTGAATTTCAAATTTACCCAGTGAACATTTTCAAAATGGTATTCCATATTCTGCAATAACTAGATTTTAGATGAATTTAGAATTTTGTTTCACTTCATTTGGAGTTACAATGCAAAAGTTATAAGTGTTTGAAGTAATTCGGGTATTGAAATAAACTGAAAAAAATGAAAATACGTTTTCAGTGAACCGAAAGAGCCTTTACCCTTTGAACTGTGAATGACTCGTCCGGCTGACAAAGAGGGCCCACGGGGCAGCGACCGAAGAGCAGACGTGGCGCTAGGGCTCGACGACGGCGGATCTACGGCGAATTTCCTGCCGAATGGATAGCACGGCAGGCACCAGGAAGCCTTGGCGCACACGTGGGTGGGGTCGCTCACCGGCGGGGACGGTCGTAGAGGGCTGCCACCGGCGGCATGCGGCGGAGGAAGATGAGACTCGCCGGAGAAGAAGAGGAAGTGAACTCCGGCCGAATCGGTAGCATGGGAAGCTTCAGTGGGTCACTGGGGTTCCGTTTTTGCGGTCGGTCGGGCTGGAGCTTGGCTGTGGAAGCGCGCCACCGGACGCCGGAGCCGAGGAAGAAAGGCACACGGTGCGGCGGAGCTGCGGGCAAGAAAAGCAGAAAGGAGCGAGTGGGATGAGCTCAGTAGTTCAGGAGAAGCTTTGTAATCAAATAATTGAGTTGATTCTCACCGAGTCACTCGAATTCGAGTTTTCCCCTCTTTTCGGGTCTTCCAGCGAAATGGCGAAGAAAGGGTGATTTTGGTTTGATCGTCGGTTCTGGGAGTGACTAAGGAAGAAAGGAAACTCAATGTGATGCACACCCGGTATTTATAGCCTAGAGCAGTCGGTTTCACAGGGTTTGAAAGGAGGGGGAAAACTGCGGCTGGCTCTGTTTGCAATTTGACGAGGTGGCGCGAGGTCTCTCCGGCCAGAATTGACATGGAGCTGACCGGGTATGGCGCGGGAGTTCCAAAGATGAACGTGGCTGCAGGGGACCGCTCGGGGTGGCGCGGTCGGCGTGAATCGCGTAGAGGCGCAGAGAGGCGGCAAGACTCGGGAGAAGGGGCGAAGGCTTCGGCTGCGAGAGAGAAGAAGAGAAGAGGCAGCGAAATCAGGGACTGACGAGTGGGTCCGGGGTCCACCGACAGTGAGAGAGACGTTTTCCCCACCCCTGCCAGCGAATGCTTACGGTAAAGGGGGCCGGCCCACTTGTCATTGAGTTAAGTTGAGTTAAAGTGATAAGCATGGCCGGGACAGCTCCATGTGGACATTAAAATGGCCATTAGATCAAGTGGTAAAATTGTTAAACTTTTTTACCTGCTCCTACTGGTAGTCTTCTTACCTCAGTAAAATTTGTAGGTCAAAATATCTTGTAATGTATCATTTAAAATTCTGACACTGTGGACTTGTACAGGATTTGAATTTCGGTATTTTATTTATTTATGGATGTAAATCATATTAATTATTTTCAAAACTTTGTATAGAAATTCATGTAGGCTTAAGGATATCTCCATAAAAATTTCAAGTCAAAACCTCAAGTGAATATTTTATAAAAATTCTGACATTAGGATTTTTAGTTTTTAATTGTTTCTATTTTTGAATTATTAGACGGCTTTGCCGACATGATCAAATCCTGATATTTTTACCAGGGATAGTTTTTACACTGAGAGTGTTTTGGTAATTTTTACAGATCCAGATAAACTACTAATATTTTTCATTAATTCTGGCTTGCACTGTTTTTAGTCAAAAAGAGGTGTCATTCATTTATTTACCCACTTTTCTGTGCATAAAATTTTTAATTGTTGATTTTACTGACTTACCAGCAGGGTTAGGTTTCTATGATAATTTTTCCAAAATTTATCTTTTACCATTTTATCTTTTTACCATTATCCATTCCTTAATTCCATTTCTTTGATTT
The DNA here is from genome assembly GCA_036346275.1 of Otatea glauca. Taxonomy (NCBI): domain Eukaryota; kingdom Viridiplantae; phylum Streptophyta; class Magnoliopsida; order Poales; family Poaceae; genus Otatea; species Otatea glauca. The sequence goes on from CM070718.1 coordinate 49,704,555, forward strand.
TTCATTCAATACAAAAATCCAAAGAAATCCAAATAAATTCCAATCATGTCAGGAAAAATCAGAAACAAAGATATTCAAATTCAAAATATGAATTTTTATATTATTGCATTTTTCGGGATGTTACAAATCTACCCCCCTTACAGAAATCTCGTCCTCGAGATTTGCAAGGACTAAAAGAAATCTAGGAATTCTTTTCGCAGATGATCTTCACGTTCCCAGGTTGCTTTGTCTTCTGTGTGGTTGCTCCATTGAACTTTCAACATTTTGTGGGATTTGTTTCTCGTGTGGCGTTCTGCTTCTTCGAGGATGCGAATCGGACGTTCTCGATATGACAAATCTGGTTGAACATCTATGCCTTCTAAATTGGTGAATTCAGTGGGTGCACGAAGACATTTCTTGAGTTGCAAAACATGAAAGACATTGTGAACTTTGGATAATTGAGGTGGCAATTCCAACTTGTATGCCAACTCACCCATCTTCTCGAGAATTCGATACGGTCCAATGTACCGGGGAGCTAGCTTTCCACGGATCTGGAAACGACGAACTCCACGGAGTGGTGAGACTTTTAGGTAGACATAATCACCAATTTCAAAGCTGAGTTCACGCCGACGATTATCGGTGTAACTCTTTTGACGCGACTGAGCTTCTTTCAATCGGCTTCTGATTACATCCACTTGCTCTTGGGCTTCTTGGATAAGATCTGGACCGAAAAATTTTCTTTCTCCAACCTCGGATCAGAAAAGAGGAGTTCTGCATTTTCTCCCATATAATGCTTCAAATGGCGACATTTGAAGACTGGTTTGAAAGCTGTTGTTATAGGAGAATTCAGCAAATGCAAGACTCTTCTCCCAATTAGCACTGTATGAAAGCACACACGCTCTGAGCATATCTTCTAAGATTTGATTCACTCTTTCAGTCTGCCCATCTGTTTGAGGATGATAAGCTGTACTGAAGTTTAGCTTAGTTCCTAACAAACTGTGCAAACTTTCCCAAAATCGGGAAGTAAATTGAGAGCCTCGATCAGAAACAATAGTTCTTGGAACACCGTGCAGACGCACAATATTCTCCATGTACAATTCTGCAAGCTTGTCTCCTTGATACGTGGTCTTAACTGGAATGAAATGAGCCACTTTTGTTAACCGATCAACAATGACCCATATAGAATCATTTCCTTTCCGAGTTCTGGGTAGACCGGTGATAAAATCCATACTAATGTCTTCCCACTTCCATATGGGGATTTGCAAGGGCTGAAGGAGTCCAGCAGGGCGTTGATGTTCGGCTTTAACTCGCTGACATACGTCACACTCGGCAACATAGGCAGCAATTTCCTTTTTCATGCCAGGCCACCAATATTCTTGTTTTAGGTCTCGATACATTTTTGTGCTCCCAGGGTGGATAGAAAGAGGAGATTCATGAGATTCCTTCAAAATCAGCTTCTTGAGTTCAGGGTCACTTGGGACATATATGCAATTCCCTCGCATAATTACTTCATCTGGACTTTCTGAGAATTCAGATTCAGCACCTTCTTTTAACTGTTTTCTGATTTTGGCAATGGCCTCATCTTTAAGTTGTGCGACTTTTACATGAGTTCTGAGGGTTGGTTGCAATTCAAGAGTAGCAACATAGCCTTCTTCAACCAAATCCAAATTGAGCTTTTGGAATTCACTTTGCAGTTCGGATTGATCGGAGATGAAAAGACAATGAAGCTTTCGACTGAGAGCATCGGCTACAACATTAGCCTTACCAGGATGGTAATGAATGCCAAGGTTATAGTCTTTGATCAACTCTAGCCATCTCCTTTGTCTGAGATTTAAATCTGGCTGGGTGAAGAAATATTTCAGACTTTTGTGATCCGTATAGATTTCACAACGATTGCCAATAAGATAGTGTCTCCAAATCTTCAGAGCATGGACAACGGCTGCTAATTCCAAATCATGAGTAGGGTAATTTTGCTCATGCGGCCGAAGTTGACAAGCTTTTCCTTCTTGCATCAAAACACATCCAAGGCCGTGTCGTGATGCATCGCAATATACATCGAAGCTCTTATGAATATCAGGAACAATAAGAATTGGAGCTGTGGTTAATCTTTTCTTAAGCTCTTGGACACTTGTTTCACATTCTGGGGTCCATTCAAATTTCTTTTCCTTTTTCAGCAACTGAGTCATAGGACGAGCAATTTTGGAGAAGTTTTCGATGAAGCGGCGATAGTATCCCGCTAAACTGAGGAAACTTCGGACCTTAGGAACAGACTGAGGTGGCTCCCATTCTGTAATAGCTTGGATCTTTCTTGGGTCCATTGCAATTCCACCTTCCGAAAGAACATGTCCAAGAAATGCGACTTCCTTTAACCAGAATTCACACTTCTCGAACTTGGCATAGAGTTTATGCTCACTAAGCTTTCCTAACACCATACTCAAGTGTTGCACATGGTCTTCTTCAGTCTTGGAATAAATGAGAATGTCATCAATGAACACTACTACGAACTTGTCCAGATACTCCATAAAGACCTTATTCATAAGGCACATAAAACTGGCTGGAGCATTTGTAAGTCCGAATGACATTACGGTGTATTCATACAACCCGTAACGAGTGGTGAAGGCAGTCTTTGGAATGTCCTCGGGCTTCATTTTCAATTGATAATACCCATGTCTCAAATCAATCTTCGAAAATACATCAGCACCATTCAGTTGATCAAAAAGATCATCAATACGAGGAAGCGGATATTTGTTCTTGATAGTGACCTCATTTAAAGCACGATAATCTATGCACATGCGTAGACCACCGTCTTTCTTAGGAACAAATAGCACTGGACTGCCCCATGGAGATGAACTAGGGTGAATAAATCCTTTACCCAATTGTTCATTGAGTTGCTTCTTCAATTCAGCCAACTCATCCGGAGGTAAGCGATAAGGTCGCTTAGAGATAGGTGCTGTTCCAAGAACAAGATTAATGACAAATTCCATGTCTCGGTCTGGAGGCATTCCTGGCAGTTCATCTGGAAACACATCAGAATACTCACGTACTACTGACACTTGACTCAATTCTGTGACCAAAGCAGAACCAAGTAAAGGTTGCTGAGCTGGAGTGCTACTGATTGAAGAAAACTGCACTTGGATCCCATCTGAACTGAGAAGGGATATAGATCGGTTAGCACAATCAATACAGCCCTTGTGCTTGGACAACCAATCCATTCCGAGAATTACATCTAGTCCCGAGGTTTCAATAGCAATAAGATTAGCATAGAAGGACACTCCGCTAATCTCAATGCATACCTCAGAACAAAGTTTCGAGGTTTTCATAGTTGCTCCTGGTGAATAGATTATCATCTTCATGGGAAGCAAATCAGCTTGAAGTTCATGCTGCTTAATAAACTTGCTGGATATGAAAGAATGTGATGCACCAGAATCAAATAACACTAATGTAGGTACAGAGTGAACAAGGAATGTCCCTAGTACCACATCAGGTGCATTATGAGCTTCTTCACACATCACATGGCATGCACAACCGAGATAGTAACTTGTTTTGAAGTAGAGGGTGACTTAGAGACTTTCAAATTTCCAATCATTCGACCTCTATTTGAGGACTGCTGGTGTGGACAAAGCTGTTCAGAATTCTTCTTAGGACAAGCACAAATCTCCTGGCACTGAGTGTTAGAAGATAATATTGCTCGCCGCAGTGAATGAACTGTGGGCTGCTGAGGGTGAAAAGTTTGCCCTCGTGTAACACCCTAATTTTTGCTCTAATTTAAATTTTGGAGTATTTTTGATTTTTTTTGAATTTTTGAGAATTTATTTAAGTTTATTTGGAGTTATTCAAATAGGACTTTTCTTGAAAACAATTAAATAATGGAAAAGTTTTTGTAAAGTTTTATTGCAAATATTTTAATGGAATTCCAAACATCTCAAAGTAATTTTTGGAATTTTTCTAGAATTTTTCTGCTATTTTAAAAGCTCCAAATGATTTAATTGAACTTCTAGAATTATTTTAAATGTGAAATGATTTAGAAATTAGATTAACAATAATGGGTCGAGCCCATTACTGTGCGTGTCGCTGGCCCAACTGCGCCGAAACCCTAGCGTCGCCCCAGCCCAAGTCGTCTGATCCGGATCGAACGCCTGTGAGTGCGCCACGTCGCCTGCATGCGTGAGCCTTCGGATCGTCTCCGCACGGACGCGCAGGATTGCGCCACGTCACTTCGTCCCCGCGAGATCGCCGGAGAGACGTGGGCTTTGATGACCGAGATTTTCGTCGGCAGTTTCGCGCACGTCGAGGCAGCCCTTAAGTCCTCGTTGATGGCGTCGTGCAGAGACCTTCACGCCGCGTCTTTTGACTCCTCGCACGCACGCCGAGACCCTCTCTAGCGCCTGAGCGAGCTCACCGTAGTTGCGTCTTTGTGCCGCCGCGGTTTTTCGTCGTTTACTTCGCCGCCGGTTTCTCTCCACCGTCGCCAAGGTCACCGGAGTAATCCTTCCGCCAAGCCGCGTCGAACGAGCCACTTCATCACGCCGGAGAAGCCCCGTAGCGCCGTGGGCTGCGTCATCTTCCTCAACTCCGGCAGCCTTTTCTTCTGCGCCGCCGTCGCCTTCACCGAGCTTCGTCGTCCGTCCGATCTTCATCGCACGCTTCTGGTTCGTCCACGTCACTTTTCTTTGTGTTCTTCTAGAGTAGATCTGTACCGTTAGATCTGGATTGAACGGTAGAGATTAGATCTAGTCTCAGAACTTGGTTTCATCTCGGTAGTTGGATCGTTAGTGTACGCGTAGGATTGAGCCACGTCGCGCCATGTATAGTAAACAGCTCCGGTAACCTGAGCCGTTGGATCGGATCTGAACGGTTGAGTTCAGATCTGGTTTTGCCCTAGGATCCGCGCCGTTCAAATTTGAACGTGCGGCGGTGATAGCGCCGCACCTCCAACCAATCGCGTGCGGCCGCGTGTTTCCTTTGACCGAAGCGTGACCAATCTCGGCCATTGATTTCAAACGAGCCGTTGCGATTGCGCCGCGTGTCGCTGTGTATCCGAAGCGTCGCCGAGTCCGCGCGTGCGTTGGCCGTTGGATCCGAGGGGACCGTTCGATGCGTGACGCGTGGCCGTGCGGAAATCGAGGCGTCGCCGAGCCGCGCAGGCATAGCATCTGACCGTTGATTTTAGCGAACGGTCTGGATTTTGCCGCGTGGCTGCACTGTTCTGTGAACCAAGTCCACGGTGGACCAGAGCCGAACCGTGGACCCAGTCCATAGACCAGAATGACGTGGCAGCCTCTGGGCGTGCCACGTGTCGAGCTGACGTCAGCGATGACGTCATAAATATTTTTATATATAAAAATATTTCGACCGAATTTCTTTTCTACGCTGACGTCATGATGACGCGGTGCTGACATCATAAAAGCGAATTTCCAGTATAAAAATAATTCCGAAAAATCGGATTTTCTTAATTTCTCTATTTCCAGATTTTATTCAAACTTCAAATGACTATAACTTTTGCATTTTAACTCGCATTTGGGTGATTCAAATTTCTAAAAATTCATAAAATTGTGAGCTATTTAATGGTGAATTTTATTTGAATTTTTGAGTTCATTTAGTCTTCTGTTTTAGCTATTTATTGCATATTTTGTTTGTACGCGTAGACGCAAATTTGCCGGAAAGTTTCGAGGAAGAATTCGTCACTCAAGACCAAGTTTCGGAACAAGACCAGCAACTCTTTGAAGGCAAGTGATGCTTTGATCATTTTGATCCCAGGTTTTTAAAATGTAGTTTATGCTTTGAAACTATGCCTGCTTATTTATTTAAAATGAATTTAAATTGATTCGGTATAATGTAGTTAATCAACCCATTTTGTTATGCCACCTTGAATTATTAATTGTATGCCCTAAATCATTGTCACCCTAAGTTTGATTATATTAGTTGGATGTTAATATTGTGCCAACACGGGAGGCTAGACCGTGAGTAGATGCTTAGCCTTGCAAAGAATCATGAGTGATCTTTCGGAAAAATGCTACAATACTGATTAAAGACATAGAATGTATTTTAAAAAGTGGTGTGATGATGACACATGATGAGATTGAAGTACAGCGACCTGTGTGGTTCCGTACCGATGTTGAGTTATTGCTGGCATGTGTTGCACAATAATCAACTGGGTCGGAAATGATTTAGACTGGGGCAAGTGGCAAGAGGCTGTGTGCCTAGTGGGCCTGTGTGGCTTTGGGTTGATGAGTGATGTGAGTCTGTGTGCCACATTGGGCTGTGTGCCACTGTTGAGTGTTGGAAGTCTTGCCTTGGTCAGTTAAGGACTTCACCTTGCAAGCCTTTGATCCGAGTCACCCGTACAACCACATGTCGATATGGGACAGACCTAGTTGACTAGGGTTCGATATCTTTCCTCTAATACCTCGGGTGACAGATACAGGGTGTGTCTGTATGGGGAGCGTGCTTGTGCTACGGCTTGGTGCCCATCCAACGGTGATTGGCCATCCTATACTTGGCTCTATGTGAGGAAGTGATAGTGAAGGCAATCTGGAGAGGTTCTTTGGTTAAGGTAGAAGTTCTGAAAAGCTTTGTTGCGCATACAATCACTGTGGTGGCGGTATCTTGTGGGTAAAGTGTACAACCTCTGCAGAGTGTCAAACTATTCGAATAGTTGTGCTCACGGTATTGAGCATTGCTCGGGGATTACAGTCAAGGGGTAGATTTTTATAAACAAAATATGGGAAGGGTGGCTGTGTGCCAAGTGTTAAAATGAATCATTAAGGTGTGTGCCGAGAATCTTCGAAGAAAAACCATTTGAAGAAATTAGTATTACTTATAACTGTTCCAATGCTTTAATCTAATTAAGATATTGGTTTAAAATTGTTGTTTGATGCAAAAGAACCATTTAAGCGAACCCTTTGGAATAAGCTTGGCATGTAGTAATAGCACTGCATTCTGTGCATTACTTGTTGAGTGCCTTGTGTACTCACCCCACCTTGCTTATCAACCCCAACATCAGTGGAGGAGACTACACCAGTTTGGGAGGAGGAGTACATCGAGGATACGAACAACTAGGGGGCAAGCCCAGTCGGTTGCCTGTGGCAAGATGAAGGCTTCCACGACCTTTACTTATGTTCCGCTGCTATTTCTTTACTTTGAATAATGTAAGCCCTGTGTGGCTGACTTATCTGTAAGGAGACCATAAGGTCGTACAACTCGATTTATATACATGTTTGCACTATTTATTCTTATATCTTTGTGAATGTCTGTAATGTGCAACCCTGTATGACTGTGTGTGCTAGCGTGATCCTGGACTGGCACAGAATACACAGAGGGTCCGGATTTGCAGATTCGGGTCCCGACAGAGGTGGTATCAGAGCCAGGCTGACTGTAGGACTTGACCCTAGTTTGGTCGTGCCTAGGAGGGTAAAACTATTTTCTAAAGACCTAATCAACTTGAGCAAGAATATCAATGAAATCTTGACTTATCTCTTCTCTCTTGTTTCATACCTATGCTGAATTTTTATTATTCTCTGTTTAATTTAAACAAGGTTTATTTTGTCAGATGAGGATGATCCACACCTATGGAGAGCGCACCGGAGGATACGCTACGGAGTTATGGCGTATGATGCAGTTGCTCGGAGGTTTTGATGCACCAACATGACGAGGACTTGGTGAGTGCAGGCAGACTTGACGTCGCTGGGATGTCAAGATCACGATGTATGCTCGGAGAGAACGAGGAGAGCCGTCCTATCTACATCACGGTCGAGGTCTTCTTTTGAGGCCGGAATCCAGAGTCGACGCGTCGAGCGACGCGCGGATTGCCCGCACTTACTTCGCAGAGTTGGAGGCACCGTCTTTCGTCACCATCCGCGTCGAGACAATCGTTTGGAGAGGATGGAGCTTGTAGAGGAGGACGCCACTATCACCCACTGGCGAGGTACGCCATCGCCAGAGGACGCCTTGGACGAGACGGTCCGGAGTTGCAGAGGACCCGCGCCGAGGTCGCAGAGGCAAAGATCCAGCTGCGGGAGGGCTTAGCTCACTCCATGCAGAAGATCCAGGAGTTGGAGATGGCTTTGTATGGACCCAAGCCTGAGCTAGTTCTGGAGTTACACGATCCATATCTGGAGGAGCCAGAGCAGGAGGCACCAGTGCAGGAGCAGGCAGCCCCGGGACCAGCGGAGTCGATGGGGTCATTTATACCAGCCGTAGTAGGTCACCAGAACCAGTTTGCCCCGATTCCGGAGCACCCACCGGTGTATGCTCCGAGGGAGCCGCAGCCGGGTTGGCTCGATGAGTGATCGAGTCTAGTAGAGTGTAGTGTCGAGACTCGAATGTCTGAGTCGCGTCTTTTTCTTCAGAGTCACCATTAGGTGTGAGTCGTCATGGATTCCTATGTTTGCTTACTTGTTTTTGGTTGTGAGTGTCTCGTATGTGTTGCATTGCCCTTAGGCACTTGTGAGCAACCGTACTTCTGCTTTATATTATATCAATAAAGTGGCTAAATAATTTAAGTTACACCTGTTTCCCCACATGAATTCTTCTACTTGTCTATGCTTTCTTCTTCTCTTAACCTTGGAAGCTGGCAATAGATGGTGAGGACTCGTGGAAATGTTGGAGCCAATGAAGTGGAGCTAACCAAAGCGGACAACCGAATGAAAAGCCGATCCCTCAACCGCCGCAGTCGATATGCGTAACACAGGAGCCTTCTTGATCGCCTGGACTCAACTTATGAACACGATGGTTCAAACCATGCGTGAGATATCCAATCAAGCTGCTGTGAATGTTCAACCTGGGGGTAACCATGGACCACACCCCTACTCCAGGTTGTCGGAGTTTATGAGGACTCGTCCACCCACTTTCTCAGGTAACGCCAATCCACTATAAGCGGACGATTGGCTAAGGACAATTGAAAGAAAGCTGCACATTACCCAGTGTGTTGGACATGAGAGGGTACTCTATGCCTCTCATCAACTCGAAGGGACTGCCGCAGAATGGTGGGAAAACTTCTGCGCAGCTCATGAGGACCCACAGAGTATCACGTGGGAGGAATTCACCTCAGCCTTCCGCCAGTACCATGTACCTGAGGGTATCATGGATCTTAAAAAGGAGGAATTCCAGAGCCTCAAGCAAGGCGGCCAGTCAGTGGCCGATTACCTGAACAAGTTCACCCAACTGGCACGCTACGCACCGGAGGACGTGGCTACGAATAAGGCCAGACAATCCCGCTTCATGAGGGATTGAATGCAGGGTTGCAGGTGGGACTGATCACCCACACATTCCCTGACTTCCAAGAGCTAGTTGACAAAGCTCTTATCTTAGAGGACAAGCGCCGAGAGTTGGATGACAACAGGAAGCGCAAAATGGCACAACAAGGAGGTCGTCAGGGCCAGCAGAGGCAGAGGACGGCACCTCAACAGTTCATCCGGTACCAGCCCAGAGGCAATGATAGGGCACCACTGCCGGCAAATCGCCCAATGGTCGAAATGTTCAAACTCGGCCGAATCGTAGCATGATGGAGGAACCTCTCAGGCAGTGGGAAGACGTTGCTATCATTGCAATGAAATGGGGCATTTTGCCAACAACTGCCCTAAGAAGGGAGGTGTCACCCCGGTCCGCTTTAACCTAGGGAACACACCGGCAAGGACTCCCGCGCCAATCGTGAACCGTGGGGCATCAATAGCAGCAACTCCATCCCAAGGAACTACACGAGGCCGAGTCAACCACATTACAACGGATGAAGTTCAGAACGCCACGGACGTTGTACTGGGTAAGTTCCTAGTAAACTCGATCACCATCGCTTTATTTGATTCCGGAGCTTCGCATTCTTTTATTTCCCGAGATTTTGCTGTTCAAAATGATATGAAAATAGTGAATCTTAAATGTGTGCTCATAGTCCAATCCCCTGGATCAGAACTCCGATCTAAAGTAGGATGTTCTGGGGTAAGACTAATAATTAATGGAGTTGAGTTCCTAGCGAACTTAATCGTCCTTAATACCCAAACCTTGGATGTTATCCTGGGAATGGATTGGTTAACCAATCACAAGGCGATATTGGATCATGGAAAAGAGTCATATCATCGAGAGCCGGATGGAAAGAAGATTGAGTTTGAAGCAAAACCGGTGCGGATGGACAATTAATGGTCAACAAAGATGAAGATCGCACCTTAGAGGAAGTTTCCATAGTCAATGAATATCCGGATGTTTTCCCGGAGGATTTACCTGGAATGCCGCCAGATAGAGATATCGAGTTCGTGATAGAGCTGGTTCCAGGGACAGCTCTCATAGCTAAGAGACCTTACAGGATGTCCACAGAGGAATTGGTGGAAATGAAGAAGCAAATTGAAGAACTGCTGGAAAAAGGATTTATAAGACCTAGTTCATCGCCATGGGGAGCACCTGTCTTATTCGTCAAGAAGAAGGACGGAAGTTTCAGGATGTGTATAGACTATCGTGCACTCAATGATGTGACGATAAAGAATAAGTATCCGCTACCCAGGATCGATGATTTGTTTGACCAGTTGAGAGGAGCAGGAGTCTTCTCCAAAATTGATCTCCGATCAGGATACCATCAATTGAAGATCCAATCAGAGGATATTCCGAAGACTGCATTTTCGTCAAGATATGGACACTACGAGTTTACAGTGATGTCTTTTGGTTTGACAAATGCACCAGCATATTTCATGAACTTAATGACTAAGGTTTTTATGGAATATTTGGATAATTTCGTCGTCATATTCATAGATGATATCCTTATCTATTCCAAGACGAGAGAAGAGCACACCGAGCATTTGAGGCTAGTCCTTGAAAAGTTGAGAGAGCAACAGTTGTTTGCAAAATTTAGCAAATGTGATTTCTGGAAGAATAAGGTTGAATTTCTTGGACACATAATGACTGCAGCAGGAGTTGCGGTAGATCCAAAGAAAGTGGAGACAGTTCTACATTGGGAACAACCCAAGTCGGTAACCCAAATCCGTAGTTTCCTTGGAATGGCGGGGTATTACCGTCGATTCATCGAAGAATTCTCTACGATTGCGAGACCTCTTACGCAATTGTTGAAAAAGGAAAGGAAATTCCTATGGACACCTGAGTGTGAGAAGAGTTTTCAGGAGTTGAAGAGAAGATTAACATCGGCACCTGTACTAGTTTTACCTGACGTTCATCAAGACTTCAACATCTATTGTGATGCATCGCGTCAAGGATTGGGATGCGTGTTGATGCAAAATAGGAAGGTAATTGCCTATGCATCAAGGCAATTGAGACCACATGAGGAGAACTATCCGACTCATGATTTGGAATTAGCTGCCGTAGTGCATGCACTAAAGATATGGCGTCATCATCTCATCGGAAATAGATGTGAAGTGTATACTGATCATAAAAGTCTTAAGTATATCTTCACACAAGCTGACCTAAATATGAGGCAAAGAAGATGGTTAGAGTTAATCAAGGATTATAATGTGGGAATTCACTACCATCCGGGTAAAGCCAACGTGGTGGCAGACGCCTTGAGCAGAAAGAACCACAGTGTAAATATGTTGTTGGAAACAAGTCAGGCAGAATTGTGTAAGGATTTCCAGAAATTAGAACTGGAAATGGTACCAGAAGGATTCCTAGCAACTTTGGAAGTAAGACCTACCCTGGAAGATCAGATCAGGGAAGGGCGGAAAGATGATGATAAGATCAAAAGAATTAAGGGCAAAATGGATGAAGGCAAAGCAAAAGATTTCAAACTGGATGAACAATGTACTATGTGGTTTAAAGAGCGCATTTGTGTGCCGAACAAAAAGGAGTTGAAGCAGTTAATTCTGGGGGAGGCCCATGACTCCAAGTACTCAATTCATCCAGGAAGTGTGAAAATGTATCAAGATTTAAAGGAGAAATTTTGGTGGCCAAGCATGAAACGAGAAGTCGCCGAATACGTTGCAATATGTGACATATGCCAAAGAGTCAAAGCTATGCACCAAAGACCAACAGGGCTATTACAACCCCTAAAGATACCTGAATGGAAATGGGAAGAAATTGGTATGGATCTCATAACCGGATTGCCTAGAACGCAAAGTGGATATGATTCCATATGGGTCATAGTAGATCGTTTAACTAAAGTGGCACATTTCATACCCGTGAAGACCACTTATTCCGGAGACCGGTTAGCAGAACTTTATATGTCAAGAATTGTTTGTTTGCATGGAGTACCGAAAAAAATAGTGTCAGACAGAGGTACCCAATTTACCTCCAGAATTTGGGGTAAGCTACATGAAGCAATGGGAACTCATTTGAACTTGAAGACAAAGATACCATCCGAGACATGATGGACAAACCGAGAGAGTCAATCGGATATTAGAGGATATGTTGAGGGCATGTGCCTTAGCATATTCCACCTCATGGGACAAGTGTTTGCCTTATGCCGAGTTTAGTTACAACAACAGATTATCAAAGTAGTTTACAAATGTCTCCATTTGAAGCTTTGTATGGTCGGTCTGTCGAACACCATTGAATTGGAATGAGACAAAGTAACGACATGTTTTTGGACCGACATTCTTCAGAAGCGGAAGAACAGATCGCCTCGATCGGGGAAAGATTGAAGATTGCACAATCAAGGCGTAAGAGTTATGCCGACAACCGTCATGCAGGAACCGAGCTTTGAACCCAAGATTTTGTGTACCTTAGAGTCACGCCTCTCAAAGGAGTTAGAAGGTTCCATGCAAAAGGAAAGCTCGCACCTGATATGTCGGACCATTCAAGATCTTGAGCCGCAGAGGTGAAGTTGCTTATCGCTTGAGTTACCGTCTTTGGCGAGGAGTGCATGATGTATTCCATGTATCACAATCAAGAAGTGTCTTGAGTACCTAAGAGCAAACACCTTTGGAGGCAATTGAGTTGCAAGAAGATCGACTTACAAAGAACATCCGATGAAGATTACGGGCGTAATGGACGGAGAGACAAGGAACAAGTCAACACGCTTCGCAGAATTCAATGGAGCAACCATTCTGGAAAGTGAAGCAACGTGGGAACGTGAAGAAGATCTGAAGGAGTTCCCTAACCTATTTCTGTAGACAGCCCTGAATCTCGGAGACGAGATTCTGTTAAGGGGGGGAGGTTTGTAACACCCTAATTTTTACTCTAATTTAAATTTTGGAGTATTTTTGATTTTTTTTGAATTTTTGGGAATTTATTTAAGTTTATTTGGATTTATTCAAACAGGACTTTTCTTGAAAACAATTAAATAATGGAAAAGTTTTTGCAAAGTTTTATTGCAAATATTTTTAATGGAATTCCAAACATCTCAAAGTAATTTCTGGAATTTTTCTGCTATTTTGAAAGCTCCAAGTGATTTAATTGAACTTCTAGAATTATTTTAAATGTGAAATGATTTAAAAATCAGATGAACAGTAATGGGCCGAGCCCATTACTGTGCGTGTCGCCGGCCCAACCGCGCCGAAACCCTAGCGCCGCCCCAGCCCAAGTCATCCGATCCGGATCGAACGCCTGTGAGTGCGCCACGTCGCCTGCATGCGTGAGCCTTCGGATCGTCGCCACACGGACGGGCAGGATTGCGCCACGTCACTTCGTCCCCGCGAGATCACCGGAGAGACGTGGGCTTTGATGGCCGTGATTTCCGCCGGCAGTTTCGCGCACGTCGAGGCAACCCTTAAGTCCCCGTTGATGGCGTCGTGCAGAGACCTTCACGCCACGTCTTTTGACTCCTCGCACGCACGTCGAGACCCTCTCTAGCGCCTGAGTGAGCTCGCCGTAGTTGCGTCTTTGTGCCGCCGTGGTTTTTCGTCGTTTACTTCGCCGTCGGTTTCTCTCCGCCGTCGCCAAGGTCACCGGAGTAATCCTTCCGCCAAGCCGCGTCGAACGAGCCACTTCATCACGCCGGAGAAGCCCCGTAGCGCCCTGGGCTGCGTCATCTTCCTCAACTCCGGCAGCCTTTTCTTCTGCGCCGCCGTCGCCTTCACCGAGCTTCGTCGTCCGTCCGATCTTCATCGCACGCTTCTGGTTCGTCCACATCACTTTTCTTTGTGTTCTTCTAGAGTAGATCTGTACCGTTAGATCTGGATTGAACGGTAGAGATTAGATCTAGTCTCTGTAACTTGGTTTCATCTCAGCCGTTAGATCGTTAGTGTACGCGTAGGATTGAGGCACGTCGCGCCATGTATAGTAAACAGCTCCGGTAACCTGAGCCGTTGGATCGGATCTGAACGGTTGAGTTCAGATCTGGTTTTGCCCTAGGATTCGCGCCGTTCAAATTTGAACGTGCGGCGGTGATAGCGCCGCACCTCCAACCAATCGCGTGCGGCCGCGTGTTTCCTTTGACCGAAGCGTGACCAATCTCGGCCGTTGATTTCAAACGAGCCGTTGCGATTGCACCGCATGTCGCTGCGTATCCGAAGCGTCGCCGAGTCCGCGCGTGCTTTGGCCGTTGGATCTGAGGAGACCGTTCGATGCGTGACACGTGGCCGTGCGGAAATCGAGGCGTCGCCGAGCCGCGCAGGCATAGGATCTGACCGTCGATTTTTGCGAACGGTCTGGATTTTGCCGCGTGGCTGCACTGTTCTGTGAACCAAGTCTACGGTGGACCGGAGCCGAACCGTGGACCCAGTCAATAGACTAGAACGACGTGGCAGCCTCTGGGCATGCCACGTGTCGAGCTGACGTCAGCGATGACGTCATAAATATTTTTATATATAAAAATATTTCGACCGAATTTCTTTTCTGCGCTGACGTCATCATGACGCGGTGCTGACGTCATAAAAGCGAATTTCCAGTATAAAAATAATTCAGAAAAATCGGATTTTCCTAATTTCTGTATTTCCACATTTTATTCAAACTTCAAATGACTATAACTTTGGCATTTTAACTCGGATTTGGGTGATTCAAATTTCTAAAAATTTATAAAATTGTGAGCTATTTAATGGTGAATTTTATTTGAATTTTTGAGGTCATTTAGTCTTCTGTATTAGCTATTTATTGCATATTTTGTTTGTACGCGTAGACGCAAATTTGCCGGAAAGTTTCGAGGAAGAATTCGTCGCTCAAGACCAAGTTTCGGAACAAGACCAGCAACTCTTTGAAGGCAAGTGATGCTTTGATCATTTTGATCCCAGGTTTTTAAAATGTAGTTTATGCTTTGAAACTATGCATGCTTATTTATTTAAAATGAATTTCAATTGATTCGGGATAATGTAGTTAATCAACCCATTTTGTTATGCCACCTTGAATTATTAATTGTATGCCCTGAATCATTGTCACCCTAAGTTTGATTATATTAGTTGGATGTTAATATTGTGCCAACACGGGAGGCTAGACCGTGAGTAGATGCTTAGCCTTGCAACGAATCATGAGTGATCTTTCGGAAAAATGCTACAATACTTATTAAAGACATTGAATGTATTTTGAAAAGTGGTGTGATGATGCCACATGATGAGATTGAGGTACAGCGACCTGTGTGGTTCCGTACCGATGTTGAGTTATTGCTGGCATGTGTTGCACAATAATCAACTGGGTGGGAAATGATTTAGACTGGGGCAAGTGGCAAGAGGTTGTGTGCCTGGTGGGCCTATGTGGCTTTGGGTTGATGATTGATGTGAGTCTGTGTGCCACATTGGGCTGTGTGCCACTGTTGAGTGTTGGAAGTCTTGCCTTGGTCAGTTAAGGACTTCACCTTGCAAGCCTTTGATCTGAGTCACCCGTACAACCACATGTCTGATATGGGACAGACCTAGTTGACTAGGGTTCTGATATCTTTCCTCTAATACCTCGGGGTGACAGTACACAGGGGTGTATCTGTATGGGGGAGCGTACTTGTGCTACGGCTTGGTGCCCATCCAACGGTGATTGGCCAGTCCTATACTTCGGCTCTGTGTGAGGGAAGTGATAGTGAAGGCAATACCGGAGAGGTTCTTTGGTTAAGGTAGAAGTTCCTGAAAAGCTTTGTTGCAGACAATCACCTGTGTGGTGAGCGGCTGTATCTTGTGGGTAAAGTGTGCAACCTCTGCAGAGTGTCAAACTATTCGAATAGTTGTGCTCACGGTATTGAGCATTGCTCGGGGATTACAGTCAAGGGGTAGATTTTTATAAACAAAATATGGGAAGGGTGGCTGTGTGCCAAGTGTTAAAAATGAACTGTTAAGGCTGTGTGCCGAGAATCTTCGAAGAAAAACCATTTGAAGAAATTAGTATTACTTATAACTGTTCCAATGCTTTAATCTAATTAAGATATTGGTTTAAAATTGTTGTTTGATGCAAAAGAACCATTTAAGCGAACCCTTTGGAATAAGCTTGGCATGTAGTAATAGCACTGCATTCTGTGCATTACTTGTTGAGTGCCTTGTGTACTCACCCCACCTTGCTTATCAACCCCAACATCAGTGGAGGAGACTACACCAGTTTGGGAGGAGGAGTACATCGAGGATACGAACAACTAGGGGGCAAGCCCAGTCGGTTGCCTGTGGCAAGATGAAGGCTTCCACGACCTTTACTTATGTTCCGTTGCTATTTCTTTACTTTGAATAATGTAAGCCCTGTGTGGCTGACTTATCTGTAAGGAGACCATAAGGTTGTACAACTCGATTTATATACATATTTGCACTATTTATTCTTATATCTTTGTGAATGTCTCAGAATGTGCAACCTCTGTATGACTGTGTGTGCTAGCGTGATCTCGATCGCATGTAATACACAGAGGGTCCGGATTTGCAGATTCGGGTCCCGACACCTCGGCATTGCTGGAATTTAGATACATGTGGCTGAGCTTTGATTGGCTGCAATAGACGCTGCTTTGGGGAATGTTCATTTACTGATTGACGAGCTATCCATTTGCGCTTTCGGCTTTCCATTACCGTTCTCATGCCAAACTCCACTCGGATAGCCTTATCAACTAAGGTTTGGAAATCATGAATATCATGGGCGACTAGCATCCACTTGATTTCTTCATTCAGATGTTCTCTGAAATGCTCAATTCTTCGAGCCTCATCCGACACTTGAAAACAAAGATAGCGAGATAGATGATTGAAGCGATGTAGATATTCCATTACTGATAAGTTTTCTTGCTTCAACTCCATAAATTCTCGCTTCTTGATCTCAATGACGCTTGTAGGAATGTGAGTCCTACGAAACGCTTCCTTAAATGTTGTCCAAGATATGATTTGACCTTCAGGGAGCATCGCCTGATGGTTTTCCCGCCAGACTGCTGCAGTTCCATGCAGTTGATGAGAAGCATAAAGAACCTTTTCATAGTCACTACATTGCGCAATGACTAGCTTGCTCTCGATGGAACGGAGCCAATCATCAGCATCAAGAGGTTCCGCTGATGAGGAGAAAGTCGGGGGTTGAGTCTTCAGAAACTCTCCCAACTTGGAGTAATGTGGTGTACCACCATTTCCATCCCTAGCTTCGCTAAGGTGGGTAGTATTCTGTACCACTTGCTGGAGCAGAAGTGTATCAACCTGATGCTCTTGCCCAATCATTGCCAGGACTTGAGCCACAGCTGAGGGTTCAGGAGATTGTTCTTCAGGAAATACTTCACTTGGATCTTGAGAAGGTGGAGGTGATTCATGACGAACATTGCGTCGAGATGTTCTAGTAGCTGGATATCGCGGACTAGATTGGATTGGAGTTGGAATGTTGGCTCTTTTGGGTCGGGAATTTTGAGCGGCCTCACACTCCAATAATTTCCTTAAGGGTCTTGTTTTAGGCATTCTGCAGTCAAGAAGAGATTGATATTAAGACGATATTCAGTTCGGTTACTAGGCAACTTTTCGTTCCTTAAAATCTTTTTAATTAAATTTTCTTATTAAATAGGGTTGGCACATCGTAAATTTCAACCAAATGGTTTTACTTTTACGAGAGCAACCCGTAAGCAATACAAGAGAAAAGATTTCAGCAAAGCACGCAAAATAGTCATCGATTAACATACAAGGGTTCTAAAATATCTTAGCCTAATATATTCCTATTCGACCTATCAACATAAGTCTTCATGGAGTGACATTTTCCTCTTCAAGATTGTTGACGCAGAAGTCGGAGTCTCCATTTGTCAAGGATTGTTTTAAGAAAAGAGGAATTTATTCATAAAACAAAATGAAAGTAGTGGTAAGAGGAGAATCTTAAGATAGAGAGAAGATTAGCAAAATCTACATTTTGCAAATATGGTAACTTTTGGACATAAGATTTTGAATTTGATTATTCTAAACTAGCGACCATTCTATCTAGGGTTTATCCTACAGTCAGCATAGCTCTGATACCAACTGTAATGACCCCCATTTTCGCAAACTTGCAAAAATAGAAATCTAATGTGCATTCCGTACTAGTCCCATGATCAGTAGCTAGTACGCACATACACACCAATTGGAATCACAACCATACAACAAATATTATTAAGCGGAAGCTATTACATAAAGAAAACTCTTACAAATCAGAGACATAGCAGCTAAAGAAGCAAGGTCTTGTAGTGTGCCCATCCAAAACCAATAGGCAACCGACAAGGCATAATCCCTAGAAAGATTCGACGAAGAAAAACCCGCAACCTGCGATGGAAGAAACCTCGAAGCTTCGCTAACTTATCCACCTAAAAACCACATATAAGCAAGGGTGAGTACATTCGTACTCCGCAAGACTTGAGCAAAGCCTATAATATATGCAGGCCATTTCAAAGGAGGCTACTACAGTTAATTTGCATAAAGCAGAATTGACATTGTAAAACAAGTTATTTGCAAACGGAATTTATAAAAGCATAATTGACTGATATGAAATAAGTAAAGCATAAGTAATATTCACAACCCATCGTGAATATCGAATAATCCAGAAATGGAATCCATCAATGTCGATCCTTTGACATGAAAACAAAAGCTGCTAAACAAGTTCCAAACCACAACCCATTTTAGAAAATTAAACATTTAACTAGTGCAAGTTCACCAAGTTTCCCATGACCGAGGGGACGGCTAATCGATTAGATTTACTCTGCAGAGGTGTACAACTTTACCCACAAGTCATGACCTTTTCTTTTTGCCGCGAGTTTCACGCACCTTTGGCGTGTGGCCAGAATGTTCATGACGAAAACCTTTACATTATCTAATTTAACTTTGCACCAGCACCAGGACGATAAAACCCACGCTATGCTGGGAGAACTCAGAGCATAGGAATGTTGGAACTTCCCATAGACATGGCGTCACCGTTATATTGGTAAGTGTTGTTCCCAACACCTCGGTGTAGGCACCCCGTAGAGCAAACCTCGAAAGGAGAGCCCGTACTACTTCAGCCTACCATTGTGCAAAGTTAAACTAGATAACTTAATTGGTTTAAGTATGTCCCATACCAACACTTGTGGTTGTACGGATTATCTTGGATCATACAACACAAAGTTCGGTCCTTAATCCGACACGGGCGATACTCCACCCTACACTACGTGCAAATCCCTCTGCACATCCGGCTATTGCCAATAATCGCCCGCATCAAAACCATAGTTTTATTTTGGGTTTTTAACGAAAATACCCATAACCAACAGCTTCATTTCCAACACTTTCCATTTCTCAAGAAACAAGTTTTGATCTGATCATCATCCTCATTTGTTCTAAAAGCATGGCTAAGCATGGATAAAATGTAATCGCATATACCCATGGTGACATTAAGTAATTGTCTAAGCTCAATCTATGGTTATCAAAGGTTCACATATTCATACTTATCAAGGAAGTTTCATGAGACAACAGGTATAACTACCATTACCACAAAATAGCAATTTACAGAAAGTAAACGTATGCATGAAACATTTTAATAAACAATGCAATTTAAATTCTGGGATCAAGATGGTCAAAGGAGGGTGCTTGCCTTGCTTGTATATCGTTTACGACAAAGACGCGATCGCAGATGACGGAGGCAACGACGGAGGAAGGAACGTCGGATTCTACACGTCGATCAATCGAAAAATATAGCAAATAATAGACTTCAATAAGGGTGAAAAGAAGACAGACAGAAAATCAAATAAAGATTCATTGCAGAAAACAGGAACACTTTAGAGTTCGAATTATTTAAGATTTCAAGATCTCAAGATTTAGGTAAATACACATTCATATACTTAATGGCTTTTATGACAAACAAAACACGTTTCTTTAATAGATTATCTAATCTTGAATTACGAATTCAAGAGGCTAAAATTATGAATTCTAGTATTTTCGATTTCGATTTATAGATGCTAAAATTATTTGGATTAAAAGAAATAAAACACTAGTTAAAACGGTTATGCTAATAGCACTTAGCCTTAAGTGATTTGCATAAGAAAGGTTTTAATTAAGTTATGATTGATAAGCTTAGCTAATTTGATTTATTTATGGTTTTTAAGAAGGTTCTGGTGATACAAATATATTAATTATAAATTCTTTATTACAAGGTTCACTTATTCCGATTACGGTAAAGTTCGCTAAACATAAAACTAAGGATTATTCGACTATTAAGGTTTATATGCAAACACGACTTAAATAAGATTATTTCTTCGGAATTGGATAGGATATACTTTGAAGAACATATCTAGACTGATTTCATACATTTTAGTGTTTAGACGAGATATTATTTTCATAGTTGAAAATGCTTAGGTGATATAAAAGGTTATGACAAACATACTTTTTAGGGGTTATTCAACTAGAAAGATTTAATTGAAACGCAAGTTGTAAATAAAATATTTTTCTAGAATATGATAGACCATATCCTAAATATCATTTCTAAACTGATTTCTATAATATTTGCATTTAGACGAGGGGTTCTACGAGTTGACGAAAAAGCTTGAGTGATTCAATTATTACTCGCTAAGGATTTAATTTCTGATATACGATTGCGACAACACCGCCAAGGATAATCTTCTCATTTTTCAGGTATTAATAGGTCATGGCATTAGAAGTGATTTAAAGTTGGTTTTACGACAATTGGCTTTTATCCGAAATGTTTTTCCTATAAGCGATCATTAGGGTTTAACATGATCCTATTTCAACCTAGAACAAACATAAGGTTTTTTTGTATAAACAGTAATATTACTATTTTTCAAGGCTGTTGGATTTGGTTTCGTCAAATTTAGAGTTTATTTGTGAATGTTATAGCTATTCCTATTTTACAAGTATTTACTCTTTGGCTATTAAACATTTACTGTGCTATATAGTAAACTTTAAACATTATTTTATATCTGGAAACCTTGCAATGCCAGAGGTACAATAAAACTGGTTTGGTGATTATTTGAATTCATTTGATCTATATTACAACCATTTGACTTTGTATGCTATATGTTTATACACACTTTACATTTAAGTTATTTCATATCTTTCAAGATAGTTCAAATTAAGTTCATTTCTTAAATATTTTGGCAAACTCAGGTATCCTACTGCCATGCTAATATTTAGAAACTATATTTTACCTATTCCATATTTCTTTTGTTCAAACTATGTTTATTTGAATTTTCTAATGCATTGAATACAATCCTTATTAGAAAGTAATTCAAACTTAAGTGAAAATTAAATATTTTTATATATTTGAACTTCTGGAAACATGAGTATTTCACTAAAATTAGTTTCATTCCACCTAAAGTTTGTTTACAACATTTTAATATGAAGTGTGTTTTAGCCCTTTCTTTCAAATTTGAATTTCAAATATACCCAGTGAACATTTTCAAAATGGTATTCCATATTCTGCAATAACTAGATTTTAGATGAATTTAGAATTTTGTTTCACATCATTTGGAGTTACAATGCAAAAGATATAAGTGTTTGAAGTAATTCGGGTATTGAAATAAACTGAAAAAAATGAAAATACGTTTTCAGTGAACCGAAAGCGCCTTTACCCTTTGAACTGAGAATGACTCGTCCGGCTGACAGAGAGGGCCCACGGGGCAGCGACCAAAGTGCAGAGGTGGCGCTAGGGCTCGACGGCGGCGGAGCTACGGCGAATTTCCTGCCGAATGGATAGCACGGCAGGCACCAGGAGGTCTTGGCACACACGTGGGTGGGGTCGCTCACCGGCGGGGATGGCCGTAGAGGGCTGCCACCGGCGGCATGCGGCGGAGGAAGATGAGACTCGCCGGAGAAGAAGAGGAAGCGAACTCCGGCCGAATCGGTAGCATGGGAAGCTTCAGTGGGTCATTGGGGTTCCGTTTTTGCGGTCGGCCGGGCCGGAGCTTGGCTGTGGAAGCACGCCACCGGACGCCGGAGCCGAGGAAGAAAGGCACACGATGCGGCGGAGCTGCGGCAAGAAAAGCAGAAAGGAGCGAGTGGGATGAGCTCAGCAGTTCATGGAGAAGCTTTGTAATAAAATAATTGAGTTGATTCTCACCGAGTCACTCGAATTCGAGTTTTCCCCTCTTTTCGGGTCTTCCAGCGAAATGGCGAAGAAAGGGTGATTTTGGTTTGATCGTCGGTTCTGGGAGTGACTAAGGAAGAAGGGAAACTCAATGTGATGCACACCCGGTATTTATAGCCTAGAGCAGTCGGTTTCACAGGATTTGAAAGGAGGGGGAAAACTGCGGCTGGCTCTGTTTGCAATTTGACGAGGTGGCGCGAGGTCTCTCCGGCAAGAATTGACGTGGAGCTGACCAGGTATGGCGCGGGAGTTCCAAAGATGAACGTGGCTGCAGGGGACCACTCGGGGTGGCGCGGTCGGCGTGAATCGCGTAGAGGCGCAGAGAGGCGGCAAGACTCGGGAGAAGGGGCGAATGCTTCGGCTGCGAGAGAGAAGAAGAGAAGAGGCAAATCGGGGGTAGCGAGTGGGTCCGGGTCCACCGCAGTGAGAGAGACGTTTTCCCACCCCGCCAAATAATGATTACGGTAAAGGGGCCGCCCACTTGTCATTGAGTGAAGGTGAGTTAAAGTGATAAGCATGGCCGGGACAGCTCCATGTGGGCATTAAAATGGCCATCAGATCAAGTGGTAAAATTATGAAACTTTTTGACCTGCTCCTACTGGTAGTCTTCTTACCTCAGAAAATTTTTAGGTCAAAATATCTTGTAATGTATCATTTAAAATTCTGACACTATGGACTTGTACAGGATTTGAATTTCGGTATTTTATTTATTTAGGGATGTAAATCATATTAATTATTTTCCAAACTTTAAATAGAAATTCATGTTGGCTTAATGATATCTCCATAAAAATTTCAAGTCAAAACCTCAAGTGAATATTTTATAAAAATTCTGACATTAGGATTTCTAGTTTTTAATTGTTTCTGTTTTTGAATTATTAGAGGGCTTTGCCGACATGATCGAATCCTGATAGTTTTACGAGGGATAGGTTTTATACTGAGGGTATTTTGGTAATTTTTACAGATCCAGATAAACTTCTAATAATTTTCATTAATTCTGGCTTGCACTGTTTTTAGTCAAAAAGAGGTGTCATTCATTTATTTACCCACTTTTCTGTGCATAAAATTTTTAATTGTTGATTTTACTGACTTACCAGAATGGTTAGGTTTCTATGGTAATTTTTCCAAATTTTATCTTTTACCATTTTATCTTTTTACTATTATCCATTCCTTAATTCCATTTCTTTGATTTTTCATTCAATACAAAAATCCAAAGAAATCCAAATAAATTCCAATCATGTCAGGAAAAATCAGAAACAAAGATATTCAAATTCAAAATATGAATTTTTATATTATTGCATTTTTCGGGATGTTACAAAATCTTCCACCAATGGTGCTAGTTACACATCAATATCATTCCCAGGTTGCTTCGGGCCTTGAAAAAGGTATAGACAATAAAATATACTTCCACTTCACAGACAATCAAGGAGGAAGGTTGTAGATACAGAGATTAACAGGCCAAGTGCTATGACGACTGATCATGTTACTGAAAGGATTCACTCCGTCTGTACTCAATCCAAACCTTATATTCCTTGGATTCACAACGAATTTTTGAAACATCCTATTGATGTTTCTCCACTTGTTGGAATTAGTAGGGTGTCTTAGCATTACATCGTTCTTAAACTTATCCAAGTGCCAACGCAGTAGTTTTGCCTCCTTTGGGTTTGCAAATAACTGCTTCAAATAAGGAATTACAGGCAGATACCACGCTACCTTAGCAGGAGGTCCTTTCTTCACCTCAATGCCCTCGTCATCATCATCTAATTGATTTTTATGCTTATACCGAGATGCGTTGCACACCGAACATACATACAAGTTTGCGTATTCTTTGCGGTAGATGATACAATCATTTAGACATGCATGTATTTTTTCTAGTTCCATTCCCAAGGGATAAAGAACCTTCTTGGTTTTGTAGCTGGTTGTCGGCAACTCATTTCTCTCCGAAAGCATGTCCGCTAATAGACCTAACAGCGTCGTAAAACTCTTGTCGGACCAATCGTTGCTTGCCTTCAATTTCAGCAGTTCCAACATGGATGACAACCTTGTGTATTTGGACTTGCAGCCCTGGAACAAAGGTTTCTCTGAGTCATCCATCAAGCCCCATAATTTTTCATACTCACTCGTCATGTTTTCCTTCTGTATCACACATCATCTGATCAAAATTGTCATCGTGAAACCTATCCTTCGGTGTATCGTTGACTTCATCGACGATGTTAATACTACTTGCTTCCTATATAATCTGCTCTTCACCGAGCGGCAGTCACCAACATATATACCCCTTTTGAAATTCCTTAGAATCAAGTGTGCTTCTGTAACATCCCGAAAAATTCAAAAATAGGAAAAATAAAAATTTAAAAATGAAATTGAATAAACATTTCAATTGGAATCAAGATTTTGATTTAAAACAATATATTTTAGCTCATTTTCTTGCATTTAAACCTTAAGTAAAGGATGAATAGCAATATTAAAACTATTTCTTTAAAAACAAACAAACTATGAAAATAAGTTTGAAATATGATCTTAATTTTATTTTCTATTTTTTGAAATTTTAAAAGTATTATTGGTTTTTCTTGAGTTTTTGTTTGTAAAAGAAAGTTAATCTATTGAAATGGTAAAATGGTACAAGTAATATAACAGTAAAAATCAGAAAAAATCATATTTAATTACCATAGTCATCCAGAACCCTAATCATGACATTTAAGATAATCTAAATTATGAAAATAAAATAAAATAAAATGTAATCATGAGATAAGATATCAAATTATGAGCTTGTCAGATTTTAGTAAAAATTTCCAAAGCTTATCTAGAGCTGATATTTTTACCATACGGACATCAGATCAATATCTACCTCTGCTAAAAATATGAAGAATTAAAACTTAAATTTGAAGTCTTTTAAAATTTAAAAACAGACAGCAATTAAATCTAAATTTCTCAATGTCAGATTTTTTAGAAATTAAATATGCAAGAAAAAAATCTAAAAGTTTTACATAAGGTAACTTCGATCATTTCAAACCCTCACAAAAAAATATACAAGAATTATTAAGCTGATTTAAATCCTTAAATAAATGACAAACAATACAGATGAGATTGAACAGCATACATTGTCAGAATTGTTAAAATTGTTATACAGTGAACGTTTACCTGATATTTTTACTGGATAGCAAAATTTAGCTTACCGACCTGTACTAAAATTTTCACAAAATCTTGACTTGATGCGACAATCCAATTTAATGCATATATTGCGCTGTCAGGAAGAATCAACCAACTTGATCTTCCCTTTTCTCTTGCATGTGGGCCCATTTCCAGCTGGACCCTGACCGACAGCTCTCTTTCCTGCCTCTCTCTACCAGCTAGCCCCCACACGTCAGCCACTTTCTTCACTCTTCTTCCTTCTTCCTCATTGCACTCTCTCCTCTCTCGGCTCTTCTCTCGTGCAGAGCAAAGCACAGCTCCACCGCCTCTCCTTTTGTGGTTTACTCGCCGCAAATCTTTCGAATCCTGAGGCCAAGTCATGTCATTGCCACCCCTCTGACACCCAGCTGCCACCATCTTACCAGCGAGGAACCCGATTGTTTCGAGATCGAGCAGGAAGTGTGGCGCCGCTGTTTGCTTCACCCGCATTCAAACACTGTAATCAACCGCCTCACACCATTCCGTTGTCTCGGTCGCACTCGAGAGCTCTTTGTCCCCTCCAACTCCGGTGTAAACCAGTGAAGAGAGAAAACCCCAATTGATCCTCAACCGTGAACCACAATCCGAATCACTTAGCCTGCAGCCTCCTCGTAGCATCCACTGCACATCTCCGGCCCCAATTGAAGCTCTTCCTTCCCAGATCACCGCTGCACCTGCTGCTTTCTTCTCCAAATCCGGCTACAGGTAAGAGCTTCAATCAATCACTCCTTTTCTCGGTTAAGCCAAAAAATGAACTCCCCTAGCCCTGCAGATGCTCATCATGGTGAAAATGAAGCTCGGGAACCCTTGGTCTCAATGCTTCGCCGGTCGGCCATGGCCTCCGCCGCCCCCCTCCCCCACGCTGGCCCATCGACTCCGGTCACCTCCGGCCACCTAAAGTCTACCCCTAGGTGCACGTGAACACGCTGGTGCTTACAGCACCGCCAGTTCGCCATTTTCCACGCTTCTCTACCGCCGACAGCCGAGAAGACTGTCGCCCTTGCTCTGGCTTTATGCCACGCGGGCCATGGCTGTCAGACTAGCATCACGCTCCGTCGCTACACTCGGACCCCATCCGTTAGAGCCATGCAGCCTTAAGTCAATGCCAAATCGGGCCCAGCTATCGGTCCTTCTCCCTCACACCGATTTGCTGCTCCCTGGGACCCACCAGTTAGCGCATCCAGCCGCAAGCCAAAAACGGAAGGTGCTTTCTGACTTCAAAAGCGTACTTTCTTTTTATGACAAATTTTCTAATTTCTGGCCTTTTCAAAACCCTAGACTATTCAATTGCTCATATCTTGTGCATTTCAACTCCAAAATTTATGAAATAAATTTATAAATTCATATAAGATCATTAAATTTTATAATATGCAAAAATATTTAAGTTTTAACCCAAGTTTGAATTATTTGAAATTCAATTTAAGTATAACACTAAAATAGTCTTTATACAAAAGTTGTGCATCATGAACCCTAAAATAATAAAATAATTTCCACATGCTCTTGAGTCCCTCATAAATCCATTTGTGCAAAAATAATTAATTTTCAAACTTGGTTTCAATTATTTGTATTTGAAATTCGAACTGACCCTAACATAGTTACTATTACAAATATGTAAACCATAACTCTATAATTCATGAAATAAATTTTAAAATGTTCCTTAGAATATTAATAACCCTGTTTATGTAAAAATATTTCATATTTAAGTTGAATCAAGTATGTAGTTCACCTTGCTTTAAATATATATAATATATAAATAAAATCCATAAATAAGTGTAAATATAAGAGAAACTAATCCATAAGTATACTATAGGTCTAGATTAACTTATCTTGCAAAAATAACTATATTTGGCTTAGATTAAACCTAGTTCCTAAATGATATTGCTTTCTGCATGTAAAAGATTAATATGCATAACTATCATCAATGAATACTAATACAAGTAAAACTAGTTCATATAGTCTCTATAGCTTAAGAATATTCAAGACCATCCTATTATGTAAAAGTAATTCTGTTTTGACATGCTTTGCATTTGAATCCTATTAAAAGCCTAACTCTACATAGTATAAACCCTAGAATCTGTAACATAAGTAAACGGATTAAACTAATAAGACAGTAATCAAAACATTTGTATCGCTTGAACATATGTCCTAAAATCAGCAATCTAAACCTAGACTTTTCTCGCATCAGTCGATTAAATATCAAATACCTCGTATAAGTTAACCATTCATAAACTCATGTTTTAATCCTATTAATCCAAATAGTTTTAGCATCTTGAATTCCATGTTATAAATACAAGAATACATAATTTTAGCCTCTTGAATCCGTAAGATAAAGAAAAGTGATTCATAAAATAAGAGGTAGTATCATTGCTAATGATATAAGATCGGCTAGAATCCGAGCATGTAAAATCATAAGAACCGAACCTTAAATCATACCTGTTTTATATAGTTTGTTTCTATTTGGTTTTCCATCCGATTTCTATTTGCCTTTATTGAAAACTTGTTATTTGTTGTGTTCTTCGTTCGCGACGTGTAGAATCCGACGTCATTAATCCCGTCATCGACAGCGTCGACTGCGACCATGACCTCGTCATAAATAGCAACTAAGCAAGGCAAGCCCCCCTTTGATCATGTTGATCCCAGTTTTACAAATGTTTTATTAAAAGTTTTATTGCATACATTATGTTCATTAAACTCTACAATATTGTGGGTAATGGTAGTTATACCTGTAGAATCATATAACTTCCTTGGTAAGTATGGATTTGTGAACCTTGATATCCCTAGAATAAGGCAGACAATATCTAATGTCAACATGGGTTTACTCACACTTAGATGCTATGCTTAGCCATGCTTAATAAAAACTCAAGTTCTTTACAATTTAAAAATGTTGGATATGACTAAAAGGGTTGGATATGACTATTTACTGTTGTTGGTATTTTGGTTAAATATAAAAATAAAACTATGGTTTAGACGCGGGCAATTATTGGCAATAGGTGGGAGTGCAAGGGACTTACACGTAGTGTAGGGGAATATTATCGCTCGAGTCGGATTAAGGACCGGACTTAGTGTTCATTAAACCAAAGAAACATCATACAACCACAAAGCTGGTATGGGACGGCCTTAACCCAGTAAGTTACTTAAAACTGGCTTTGCACATTTGTAGGTTGGAGTAGTACGAGCTTTAGGTGACTGATTGCTCAGAGGGGTGTCCACACCGAGGTGTTGGGAATAACATTTGTTGATACAACGGTGTACGCCATACTATGGATATGCTTAATCCTTTACTGTATAGTGACTGTACAAACATTTACACCATAGTACGGGTTTAACATCACCGGGTTGGTGCAATGTTAGGATTAAGTAATGCAATAGTTATGTTTTGATCTCCTTGCCGACACACCAAAGGAAGTGTGTTACTGGCCAAGCAAAAGGGCAGAATCATTTCTTGTGGGTAAAGCTGTACACCTCTGCAGAGCGTAAAAATTTTCGAAAAGATGTTCCCGCGGTTATAGGAGTCTTGGTGCGCCAGCACTAGTTAGATAGTTTTTATTTTCATAAAACTCTGAATTCTACCAGGTGTTGGTAGAAATTGGTACACGGATATGGTTATGATACCCAGGTTTGTGAAAATTTACTTATTCATATTTACATACTATTATTTTATGTATTAAATTGCTTTTACTTAAATTCCGTTTGCAATCTACTATCCTGTATTTACATTTCAAATTGGCTTTACGCAAATTAACCGTAGAAGCCTTTCATTTGAAATAGCCAGCATATATTATAGGTTTTGCAAAAGTCTTGCGGAGTACATAAAGTACTCACCCTTGCTTATTTGTTGTTTTTAGGTAAAGTTAGCAAACTTCCAAATGACATATATTTGTAACGACCCCCATTTTTACAAACTTGCAAAAATGGAAATCTAATGTGCATTTCCGTATTAGTCCCATGATCAGTAGCTAGTACGCACATACACCAATTGGAATCACAACCATACAACAAATAATATTAAGCGGAAGCTATTACATAAAGAAAACTCTTACAAATCGTAGATAAAGCAAGATAAGAAGCAAAGTCTTGTAGTGTGCCCATCCAACACCCGCAGCAACCGACAAGGCATAATCCCTAGAAAGATTCGACGAAGAAAATTCCCGCAACCTGCGATGGAAGAAACCTCGAGGCTTCGACAACTTAACCACCTAAAAACCACATATAAGCAAGGGTGAGTACATTCGTACTCTGCAAGACTTGAGCAAAGCCTATAATATATGCAGGCCATTTCAAAGGAGGCTACTACAGTTAATTTGCATAAAGCAGAATTGACATTGTAAAACAAGTTATTTGCAAACAGAAGTTATAAAAGCATAATTGACTGATATGAAATAAGTAAAGCATAAGTAATACTCACAACCCATCGCGAGCATCGAATAATCCAGAAATGGAATCCAACAATGTCGATCCTTTGACATGAAAACAAAAGCTGCTAAACAAGTTCCAAACCAAAACCCAATTTTTGGAAATACAAAAGCATTCTAACATTGGAATGACTTCACCAAGCGTCCTTGACCGCGGACACGGCTAATTAATTAGATTTATACTCTGCAGAGGTGTACACTTTACCCACAAGGAATGATCAACCTCTTTTGCCAGATCAGTTAACACACTTCCTTTGGTGTGTCGGCAAGGAGATCATACATAGCCGTTACATTATCTAGATGTGGCTTTGAACCAGCCCGGGACGTTTGACCCTCGCCATGAAAACAGAAACACTCACCCAAGACGTGGATCCTTTCACATTACACCCAACACCACGCTTTACATTCACGGCAAGGCGTACACCGCTGCATTGGTAAGTAAACCCCTACAGATGCATCGAACCGAATGCTGTGCATAACTCCCGCCTTCCTTAGATGCAAAGCCACACTTAAATAACTTAATAGGCTAAGACTGTCCCATACCAGCCCTCGTGGTTGTACGAAATTCTTGGATCTATAGCGTCCCATTGCTCGGTCCTTAATCCGACACGGGCGATACTCCACCCTAACTACGTGCAAATCCCTCTGCACCTCCGGCTATTGCCAATAATCGCCCGCATCAAAACCATAGTTTTATTTTGGGTTTTTAATCAACATACCCATAACCAACAGCTTTATTTCCAACATTTTCCATTTCTTAAGAAACAAGTTTTGATATGATCATCAATCCTCAATGATTCTAAAGCATGGCTAAGCATGGATAAAAGTAATCGCATATACCCACAATGACATTAAGTAACTGTCTAAGCTCAATCTATGGTTATCAAGGTACACATGTTCATACTTATCAAGGAAGTTTCATGAGAAAACAGGTATAACTACCAGTACCAGAAAATAGCGAATTTACAGAAAGTAAACGTATGCATGAAACATTTTAATAAACAATGCAAATTAAATTCTGGGATCAAGATGGTCAAAGGGGTGCTTGCCTTGCTTATTTATTGCTTACGACGAAGACACTGGTCGCAAATGACGGA
Organism: Otatea glauca; assembly: GCA_036346275.1. Classification (NCBI taxonomy): domain Eukaryota; kingdom Viridiplantae; phylum Streptophyta; class Magnoliopsida; order Poales; family Poaceae; genus Otatea; species Otatea glauca. The sequence continues at coordinate 49,735,528 of CM070718.1, forward strand.
GGAAGGGACGTCGAATTCTACACGTCGATCAATCGGAAAATAGCAAATATCCAACTTTAATAAAGGCAAAAGAAAAAGATGAAAATCAAATAAAGATTCATTGCGAAAAACAGGATGATTTAGGGTTTGGATTATATGATTTTGAGATCTCGTGATTTAGATAAACACACATTTATATACTTAATGGCTTTTTATTATGAATAAAACACGTTTCTTTTATAGATTATCTTTTATTGATTTACGAATTCAAGAGGCTAAAATTATCTGGATTAAAAGAATTGAAACACTAACTAAGGTTAGGCTTATGCAATTAGCACTTAATCTTAAGCGATTTTGCATAAGAAGGGTTTTCGAATAAGTTGGATCTATTAAGCTAGGTTACTAGATTAATTTATGGTTTTTAAGAAGGTTCTGGTGATACAAATATATTAACTACAAACTTCTTCATTAATACAAGGCTCACTTATTCATTTTATACGGTTCATTAAACATAATATTTTGGGCTATTTAACCAACATGATTTATGTGGAAAACATGATGAAATATGATTATTTCATCATAATAGTGTAGTATATACTTTGGATAATGATTCTGAACAACTTTTATGAATTTTAATGTTTAGCTGAAAAGCTAAACGCGTTGCTAAAAAGCTTTTGTGACACTAAGTGTACGTTGAACGAAATCGGCCAAAAGGGCTACAACTATCCTTATCATATTAGGGTTTTGCATAAGCAAAAACTATATGAAACGTAAGTTATAATTAAAACATTTTCTCAGAACATTGTAGTACATATCCTAAGCATCGTTTCTAAACTAATTTCCATAACATTCGCATTTAGACTAGGGGTTCTACGGGCTGTTGAAAATGCTTAAGTAGTTTTATAATCTACACGATAACGGTTCGGTTTTAGTTCTTAGTTTGCGACTGATCCTTACATGATTATTTATTCATTTTCCTGGCATTAGCATGGGATGACCCTAAGAGTGTTTTAAAGTTGGTTTCGCAATATTTCGCATTCATATGTGATGTTTTTCACCTACATGATCTTTAGGGCTAAATATGGCCTAACCCATAATTGTTCAAAATGTTGCCATTACTGTACAGGAAGTTATTATATGTTATTTTAAGGTCATAGCATTTGATTTTGTCGGATTTGAGGTTCGTTTGCGGGAGTTATGATCATTTGATCATTTTGCCGATTGAAGGTTTGAGCACTTAGCAAATTGATTAAACTAAACTAAAGTCTAAATACTTTTGGTTTTTCATAATCTATGCAACCCCAAGAACACATCTAAACTGGTTTAATCTAATTTTGAGCTCATATGAATATTATTCTAACCACTCGAATCTTGAATGTTATTAAGGTCTTAAATCTGCAATATTTGATTCAAAATACATTCAAATTTAAATATGTTTGCAGAAATGGATTGCATACTGTTGCAGTAACTTATGATATTTATTTCACGATTTATGGATTAAGATAAAATGTATTTTCTTCATAACACCTATTTAGGGCCTAATATTAAAACCCTAATAAAAGTATTTTTCTGCTAGAAACATATAACTTTTATTTCAGATTCTAATTCCTCATTTCAAAACTTAAATTTAGAAACTAATTTGACTTCATTTGGACACTCTAGCAAAAGATATGGAGGTTGGAATGCAAGAGGCAAAATAAAAATTTAAGGGGATTCGAACTCCAGACTGCGGTTGGAGCAACAAGGCTCTACCACTGGCTACGCCTGCTTGTGACAAAGGGCCAGCCCAAATAGATGACGTTACCCGAGGTCAAAGCAGAGGATAACTAGGGATCGCCGCGTCGCTACTCGGTGGGTCTCGGTCGAGGCGATGGCACCGAGAGCATTAGGGGCTATTTCGCACACGCCGGTGGGTTTTATTGCCGCGGTGATGGCGAGGCAGCGCCACCGTGAGGTCGGGCGGCGCTAATGGCGGCCGGTGGGAGCAAGAACGGAGGCATAATAGGTTGAATGGATAACGAATTTAGCATCCACGTGATACCGTATTCCGTTTTGGCGATCAATCCAATGAGAGAGGCACCGAAGTGGGCTGCCCACGCCGCGGCCGTGGGGAAGAAGGGCGACGTGGCGACGGTGCTCGGCGAGACTTGGGTCCGCCGAGGGCAAATAAAGCTATAGCATGACGAGGAGCTCCGATATTGTTGGTTGGTTCGAGAACGACTAGAGCGGGCTGCCACCGATTGCGGTTCGGGAAGATGAACAAAGAACGAAAGGAGTTCTCCAAAGGCGAAAATTAAGGAAAAGAGGGAAATTAATTGCTGAGTACCGGGAGGATTGACCGCAAACGAATTTGGCATTGGCTTACCGAGTGAGGCAATTTGCTTTTCGACCTCAAGGCTCGAGCTTCTCTTGGCAATGGCGGCTTCGGAGAAAAAGAAGGCTTCGGCTTAAAGAGGTTCGAGAAGTGGTGGAGGGTCTCAATGGCGACGCATTGGTAGTATTTATAAGCGGTGCAACCGGCCTCACGAGGTTTGAACGACCGATCAAAGTCACGGTGCTCTGGTCTTGGCGTCAAGACAACGGTGGAACAGTGAGGTACTTGGCGTGAACTCACTCGGCTCAGACGACGACGCTGGCCAAGGTATGGCACGGAAAGCCATGCGTGCGCAAGAGGATTGGGCGAGGCGGCATGGGCAAAGACAGGCGGCGAGGGCTCCAGAGAGCGCGAGCTCATTCGATCGGCAGAGAGGAAAGGGAGGAAGGAGTGAAGCTAGCGGTCGACAGCGGGTCCAGGACCACCAGCAGAGGCTGAGCCCTTTTCCCGTTGCCGTGCCGACAACGTTACGGTAAGGGACCGCCCACACGTCGGTGATAGAAGATGGGATAAGGGATAAGGTTCGGTTCTGCATTCGGACATTGCATTAAATTGCCGATCTATTCACTGTCAAATTTCGTGAAACTTTTGACTGACCTCTCCAGGTAGTTTCTAAAGTCCAGTAAAATTTGTGGTTAAAATATCTTGTAATGAATTATTTAAACTTCTGACACTGTGGACTTGTACAGGATTTGAATTTCGGTTTTGTATTTATTTAAAGGTTCAAACATTATTATTTATTTTTTTAACTTTTATGAGGGGTTATATACAGGTCAAGGATATCTATGTAAAATTTTCAATTCAGAATATTGGGAATTTATTTTATATAAATTCTGACATGAGGATTTCCAGTTTTTAATTGTCTCTGTTTTTGAATTTTTAGAAGGCTTTTCCAACATGATAATTTCCTGAGATTTTTACCAGGTGTAAAAACTGCTCTAAAGATGATATGGTAATTTTTATGGATTCAGATGAGTTTCTGATATTTTACAAAAATTCTGACTTGCACTGTTTCTAGTCAAAAGTGGTGACATTAATTTTATTTACCCATTTTTCAGTGCATAAAATTTTACTTGTTGATTTTACTGAGTTACCAAAGTGGTTAGGGTTCCATGGTAATTTTTCCAAAATTTATCTCTTATCTTTTTATCTTTTTACCATTATCCATTCTTTAATTCCATTTCTTTAATTTTTCATTCAATACAAAAATCCAAAGAAATCCAAATAAATTCCAATCATGTTAGGAAAAATCAGAAATAAATATATTCAAATTCAAAATATGAATTTTTATATTATTGCATTTTTCGGGATGTTACAAATCTACCCCCCTTACAGAAATCTCGTCCCCGAGATTTGCAAGGACTAAGTGGGTTTAGGAAATCCTTTCTTGGATGTGGTCTTGTTGTTTCCTCGTCTTCTTATTTCCAATGTAGTTGCTTTGCAAAACATCGTTCTTGCGATTCCAAAGCGATGTGACTAGAATGCAGAAGATTTCTATTTGGGTTTCGCGTAAGCAGATGAGGAATATTACTAAATATCTCTTTTGATTGCATAACTAGGATTGTTAATAATGATAATCTAATTTAGAGAGTGACATGTGATATGTTTAGAATATTTGAGGGGAAAGAATTAATGTTTGTTACTCGATTCATTTGGGAAGAATTAAGTGTTATCATCAACAAATGATATTTGAATATAATGGTTGATCTGCACAATTTAACAATAGTTGACGAAATTAGATGAAAATAAATGTTATTCTAGATTGTCTTTAGATTGAAAACAAGGTAGGATAATTCCATGATTTGGGTTGAGGTAGGGGAATTATAAAATGATCCTGATGATTTAATTCACTTGATCATCTTGATAGACAGAGGGTTTTGATTTTCTTTATATTTGGTACTTATGAAAGACTATAATGTACAAAGTCAAAAAGTTGATTGTAGGGATTGCATACATAAAGGACGTTTCGATATTACATTGAGTGTCGGGTGTAATTACATAAGGAAGGTCTTTACTTAAGCCCGACATCGCGCGGGGTTGTTCTAGGTACTTGACCTTTCCTAGGTCTTTGATATAGCTTGAATCCTGATGTCATCCTTGACGAGATGAAGAACTTTACTTGGGTAGTTTGTGATGAAGTGATGAGGTTCTTCTCGATCGACGCAAGCGGCGTTGTCCATCTTATTCAAACAATAGAAAGATTACTCACGATGTTATAAAGCAGATAGGGAATTGATCGAGTAATGGTTAAAGATGAAAACTGGAAGTTTAGCGATTGACATCCTACCGGTCATTTAGAAGGATTAAAATAAGATATATTTTGATGAGAGTTCAGTTAGATTTATAAGGCAACATTCTGCTTATCAAAATATTACTTTAAGAACAGATTCTATATGAAATTTTGGTTGACTTCAAGTAGATCCAAAGAGATAAGATGATTTCAAATTAATCTAAGTTCTGGCAGAAATTGTATTTACGAGAGATGTACCTGGCATTGTGTCAGGTATGCCATGATTGACGTCTTGAGTTGGAGTGAAAGCAGAGATAGGGGCTTGTTGGCCTTGAGGTTGTTCTTGCGGCTGTTGCTTGGCTTCATGAGGTTGAGAACGAGGTGGATTTTGCTTCTTCTTTGGGCACTTGTTGGCATAATGTCCACGTTCACCACAGCAAAAGCAAGTTACATTGATTGCCCGTTTTTGAGCACCAGATGGCTGTTCACTCGTGTTGTTGGAGGAATGAACAAATGATGGTTGAAATTGAAGGTGGAGTTGAGGAGAATTCTTTTTGGGGCAAGCGTCTTCATTCAAGCGCCTCTTCTTTAACTGATTCTTCGGGCAACCTGTTTTAGATTTTATTCTTCCTACTCTTGGAGTTATAATCTTGACTGATGTGACTTCTGGCATGACTATAGTTGCAGGAAATATTTGTTCTTCTTGTGGGCATCGCTTAGCAAGATGACCCTTCTTGTGATAGTTGAAGCACTCACGCTTCTCTCGTGGCGTTTTGTTGGGTATAATTGGATGCTCAATATTATCTTCCTTTTTAACCTCAACTTGTTGATTGTTTGGACATTCCCTTGCCCAATGACCTTCTTTATCACACAAGAAACATGCTGATGGTGATGGCCATTTATTACTTCCTGGATGAAGGCGATCAAGGTCTATTTGTTGCGTCTTTAACTCCTTAGGCAATATTTTCGGTGTAGCTAGTTTTTCCCTTCTGATTGCCAAATCTTGAGCAACTAAGGCTCGGAATTTTTCTCGCTGATGTTGAATTGCATTGGTAACAATCGGATCTAAGAGACATTGAGCTGGGCAATGATCTTGTCCTTCACAAAGATAACAAGTGATATTGTTCATGGGACATTTTCCAGGAGAATGATTTCCTTCACAGCTAGAACAATTGATTGCATGTTCATCAGCAGTATGTCCTATTTCTCCACAGCGAATGCAAGCACGATCTTCGGATTGGCTGGGTTGGTAACATTTCAAAGAACATCGTTTAGGTGTCGAGTGTGATGTAGGAGTAGGTTTCTGATCTAAACCATTTCCTCTTCTGGCGAGAATTTCACCAAAGTTGGAAATGTTCTGCTCTAGATGTTGGGAATTTGGTAGGACTAAGGCAGGATTATCATTTGATGGCTGAAAGCTTAGCATGGCTTCACTTTCCATAGTTTTGCTGAGGTATCTTGTCACAGGCATCCTGCAACAATGATTATTATGAAAAAGTTATTTAGATGGAATTATGCTGGTTTTCACAAAGTGAATGAGGAGTGCTAGCAATTTACACCGAGAATCTTTAGCAAAATAAGCTAACTTAAGGTGAGGTACACAGTATGTTAAAACGTTTGAGACGACTGAAAGAATACATCTCAACTAGAGTTATTTGGGAAGAGCCGAAAGTCGATTACAAAGGCTGAAAAACTCATTACTTTTTGCGGATGCATTAATGGATTGTGCCGCAGGCATCCTGCAACGATATTTATTAGGACCAGGTTACTTAGATGCAATCTTGTTGGGTTACAAGGCAACTTTTCGTCCCTTAAAATATTATTTTGAGAATAGCCTATATATGGGTTTGGCAATTGCTTGTTAATTTATAAGACAGTATCTCATTCCTTAAAACATTGTTTCAAGGTTGGTTATTTGGTAGTTATTAGTTCATAAGGCAACTTTTCGTTCCTTAAAATCTTTTTAATTAAAATTTCTTATTAAATAAGGGTTGACACATCGTAAGTTTCAACCAAGTGGTTTAACAATTACGAGAGTAACCCGAAAGCAATACAGAAGTTTCATAACAAAATTGCAATAACACAAATATATATATATGCTCAACTTAGTATGTGGGAGGGGTATCTAATATTTTTCTTCTACTATCCTAACCATATGTATTTCTACATAAGGGGTTTACTATAACTAAAGTATCGTGCAATTTGAATAGTATTATCTTTCATAGCAGGTTGTTCGGTTACGTGCTTCTTTTAACGTCTGTACCACTTGCTAATGTTAGTACTCCAAAACTTCCATGCAGTCCGAGAGGTTTTGATGTTTCGTTATCTCCATCCTCTTAAGGTTTGTTGATGTAGATGTCACGACGTTTATTGATTTATTACCAGAATTGTTTTCAAAAAGATTTGTCGATAGTTTTTACTAAGCATGATGAGAGAGTTTCTTCTAGATAGGATAACTAGAAGTGAAGAAAGAAAATTCTACAAGGAAGAAATGGGTATATGAATTATCCATTAAAAGGGAAGGGTATACAGATAAAGAAACTAAATCTCACAAATGGGAAAAGAGTACATCTACAATTAATGCCTGCTCTTTTTATATTCCTATTAGAAAATAGGATTTTCAAATATTTTTTGTTACAACCAATCTAAGCTTTCCATTTAAAAGTATATAAATTTTCTGGTTCTGGCTCATTTTCCTGGTATATAATCTAGACAAGGTAATAAGGTGAATGGTTAAGAATTATTATTGGAAAAATTAAATTTTAACTAGCCAAAAGTGACCTAGGTAAGTTGGTCGTTAATAGCATCTTGACCTTGATTTATATACGGATAGTGTAATCTCTGGAAATGCCAGAAATGGCATGGAGACTATACTATTAATCCTGTTGAGGCTTGATTAACCATAATGGTTTCACAAGTGAGAAGTTCTACAGAAAGAAAGGATAAGTTTGGAAGAAATTTTATAGAAAAGAAGAGATAAGCTATCTTATGATTTCCAATTTATCTTATGGGTTAAGTTTTACATATGTATACATGAGGACAACTTATTGTGAAACTTTAACCTAGCGGTTAAGTTCACATATAAATCAGTCCTAACAACCAAAATAAAAATCAATCTTTAAGTAGCGAGTTATAAACACCACATAAAAAAAATGCTTTATATAATTAGAGCAGAATAATACGCTATGCGTAAGGGTTTCTTATCTTAAGGTGAATCCTAACATACCCTAATCTTCCGTATTTTACTGTTAGGTGAAGTCGTCTCTTTGTGAAGTAAAATGTTCGAGTTTTACTTTTGCTTTGTCGAGGTTAACAAAGCGTTGTCGGCTTCCTTAAGGTTGTTGGTGTAGTCCTCATTGGCAAGCATAAAGGGTGGTAGCGACATGTCTCGGACGTCTTCAAAAACAAATTGCGAAGATACACTATCTTTAAGGAAAGAGAATAATTTGTTTACAAATCAAAATGAATGTAGTGGTAAGTATAAGAACTTAAGAATGAGGAGAGAATAGCAAAGCCTACATTTTGCAAATATAGTAGCTTTTGAGAATAAGATTTTGAACTTGCTTATTCCAATGCTAACGACCATTCTATCTAGGGTTTATCCTACAACGCTGTAACGACCCCCATTTTTACAAACTTGCAAAAATGGAAATCTAATGTGCATTTCCGTACTAGTCCCATGATCAGTAGCTAGTACGCACATACACCAATTGGAATCACAACCATACAACAAATAATATTAAGCGGAAGCTATTACATAAAGAAAACTCTTACAAATCAGAGATAAAGCAGCATAAGAAGCAAAGTCTTGTAGTGTGCCCATCCAACACCCGCAGGCAACCGACAAGGCATAATCCCTAGAAAGATTCGACGAAGAAAAATCCCGCAACCTGCGATGGAAGAAACCTCGAGGCTTCGACAACTTAACCACCTAAAAACCACATATAAGCAAGGGTGAGTACATTCGTACTCTGCAAGACTTGAGCAAAGCCTATAATATATGCAGGCCATTTCAAAGGAGGCTACTATAGTTAATTTGCATAAAGCAGAATTGACATTGTAAAACAAGTTATTTGCAAACGGAAGTTATAAAAGCATAATTGACTGATATGAAATAAGTAAAGCATAAGTAATACTCACAACCCATCGCGAGCATCGAATAATCCAGAAATGGAATCCAACAATGTCGATCCTTTGACATGAAAACAAAAGCTGCTAAACAAGTTCCAAACCAAAACCCAATTTTTGGAAATACAAAAGCATTCTAACATTGGAATGACTTCACCATGCGTCCTTGACCGCGGACACGGCTAATTAATTAGATTTATACTCTACAGAGGTGTACACTTTACCCACAAGGAATGATCAACCTCTTTTGCCAGATCAGTTAACACACTTCCTTTGGTGTGTCGGCAAGGAGATCATACATAGCCGTTACATTATCTAGATGTGGCTTTGAACCAGCCCGGGACGTTTGACCCTCGCCATGAAAACAGAAACACTCACCCAAGACGTGGATCCTTTCACATTACACCCAACACCACGTTTACGCTTCACGGCAAGGCGCACACCGTTGCATTGGTAAGTAAACCCCTACAGACAGATCAACCGAATGCTCGTGCATAACTCCCGCCTTCCTTAGATGCAAAGCCACACTTAAATAACTTAATAGGCTAAGACTGTCCCATACCAGCCCTCGTGGTTGTACGAAATTCTTGGATCTATAGCGTCCCATTGCTCGGTCCTTAATCCGACACGGCGATACTCCACCCTAACTACGTGCAAATCCTCTCGCACCTCCGGCTATTGCCAATAATCGCCCGCATCAAAACCATAGTTTTATTTTGGGTTTTTAATCAACATACCCATAACCAACAGCTTTATTTCCAACATTTTCCATTTCTTAAGAAACAAGTTTTGATATGATCATCAATCCTCAATGATTCTAAAGCATGGCTAAGCATGGATAAAAGTAATCGCATATACCCACAATGACATTAAGTAACTGTCTAAGCTCAATCTATGGTTATCAAGGTACACATGTTCATACTTATCAAGGAAGTTTCATGAGAAAACAGGTATAACTACCAGTACCACAAAATAGCGAATTTACAGAAAGTAAACGTATGCATGAAACATTTTAATAAACAATGCAAATTAAATTCTGGGATCAAGATGGTCAAAGGGGGTGCTTGCCTTGCTTATTTATTGCTTACGACGAAGACACGGTCGCAGCTGACGGAGGAAGGGACGTCGAATTCTACACGTCGATCAATCGGAAAATAGCAAATATCCAACTTTAATAAAGGCAAAAAGAAAACAGACAGAAAATCAAATAAAGATTCATTGCAGAAAACAGGGATGATTTAGGGTTTGGATTATATGATTTTGAGATCTCGTGATTTAGATAAACACACATTTATATACTTAATGGCTTTTTATTATGAATAAAACACGTTTCTTTTATAGATTATCTTTTATTGATTTACGAATTCAAGAGGCTAAAATTATCTGGATTAAAAGAATTGAAACACTAACTAAGGTTAGGCTTATGCAATTAGCACTTAATCTTAAGCGATTTTGCATAAGAAGGGTTTTCGAATAAGGTTGATCTATTAAGCTAGGTTACTAGATTAATTTATGGTTTTTAAGAAGGTTCTGGTGATACAAATATATTAACTACAAACTTCTTCATTAATACAAGGCTCACTTATTCATTTTATAAGGTTCATTAAACATAATATTTAGGGCTATTTAACCAACATGATTTATGTGGAAAACATGATGAAATATGATTATTTCATCATAATAGTGTAGTATATACTTTGGATAATGATTCGAACAACTTTTATGAATTTTAATGTTTAGTGAAAAGCTAAACGCGTTGCTAAAAGCTTTTGTGACACTAAGTGTACGTTGAACGAAATCGGCCAAAAGGGCTACAACTATCCTTATCATATTAGGGTTTTGCATAAGCAAAACTATATGAAACGTAAGTTATAATTAAAACATTTTCTCAGAACATTGTAGTACATATCCTAAGCATCGTTTCTAAACTAATTTCCATAACATTCGCATTTAGACTAGGGGTTCTACGGGCTGTTGAAAATGCTTAAGTAGTTTTATAATCTACACGATAACGGTTCGGTTTTAGTTCTTAGTTTGCACTGATCCTTACATGATTATTTATTCATTTTCCTGGCATTAGCATGGGATGACCCTAAGAGTGTTTTAAAGTTGGTTTCGCAATATTTCGCATTCATATGTGATGTTTTTCACCTACATGATCTTTAGGGCTAAATATGGCCTAACCCATAATTGTTCAAAATGTTGCCATTACTGTACAGGAAGTTATTATATGTTATTTTAAGGTCATAGCATTTGATTTTGTCGGATTTGAGGTTCGTTTGCGGGAGTTATGATCATTTGATCATTTTGCCGATTGAAGGTTTGAGCACTTAGCAAATTGATTAAACTAAACTAAAGTCTAAATACTTTTGGTTTTTCATAATCTATGCAACCCCAAGAACACATCTAAACTGGTTTAATCTAATTTTGAGCTCATATGAATATTATTCTAACCACTCGAATCTTGAATGTTATTAAGGTCTTAAATCTGCAATATTTGATTCAAAATACATTCAAATTTAAATATGTTTGCAGAAATGGATTGCATACTGTTGCAGTAACTTATGATATTTATTTCACGATTTATGGATTAAGATAAAATGTATTTTCTTCATAACACCTATTTAGGGCCTAATATTAAAACCCTAATAAAAATATTTTTCTGCTAGAAACATATAACTTTTTATTTCAGATTCTAATTCCTCATTTCAAAACTTAAATTTAGAAACTAATTTGACTTCATTTGGACACTCTAGCAAAAAGATATGGAGGTTGGAATGCAAGAGGCAAAATAAAAATTTAAGGGGGGATTCGAACTCCAGACCTGCCGGTTGGAGCAACAAGGCTCTACCACTGGCTACGCCTGGCTTGTGACAAAAGGGCCAGCCCAAATAGATGACGCTTACCCGAGGTCAAAACAGAGGATAACTAGGGATCGCCGCGTCGCTACTCGGTGGGTCTCCGGTCGAGGCGATGGCACCGAGAGCATTAGGGGCTATTTCGCTGCACGCCGGTGGGTTTTATTGCCGCGGTGATGGCGAGCAGCAGCGCCACCGTGAGGTCGGGGCGGCGCTAATGGCGGGCCGGCTGGGAGCAAGAACGGAGGCATAATAGGTTGAATGGATAACGAATTTAGCATCCACGTGATACCTGTATTCCGTTTTGGCAGTCAATCCAATGAGAGGCACCGAGCTGGGCTGCCCACGCGCGCCGGCCGTGGGGAAGAAGGGCGCACGTGGCGACGGTGCTCCGGCGAGACTTGGGTCTGGCCGAGGGCAAATAAAGCTATAGCATGACGAGGAGCTCCCGCTGATATTGTTGGTTGGTTCGGAGAACGACTAGAGCGGGCTGCCACCGATTGCCGGTTCTGGGGAAGATGAACAGCAACGAAAGGAGTTCTCCAGTGAGCGAAAATTAAGGGAAAAGAGGGGAAATTAATTGCTGAGTACCCAGGAGGATTGACCGCAAACGAATTTGGCATTGGCTTACCGAGTGAGGCAATTTGCTTTTCGACCTCAAGGCTCAGGCTTCTCTTGGCAATGGCGGCTTCCAGAGAAAAAGAAGGCTTCGCTTAAAAGAGGTTCGAGAAGTGGTGGAGGGTCTCAATGGCGACGCATTGGTAGTATTTATAAGCGGTGCAACCGCCTCACAGGTTTGAACGACCGATCAAAGTCACGGTACGCTCGGTCTTGGCGTCGACAACGGTGGAACAGTGAGGTACTTGGCGTGAACTCAGCTCGGCTCGGGGCGACGACGCTGGCCAAGGTATGGCACGGAAAGCCATGCGTGCGCAAGAGGATTGGGCGAGGAGCGGCATGGGCAAAGACAGGCGGCGAGGGCTCCAGAGAGCGAGCTCATTCGACGGCAGAGAGGAAAGGGAGGAAGGAGTGAAGCTAGCGACCGACAGCGGGTCCAGGACCACCAGCAGAGGCTGAGCCCTTTTCCCGTTGCCGTGCCAGCAACGTTACTGTAAGGGACTGGCCCACACGCCGGTGATAGAAGATGGGATAAGGGATAAGGTTCGGTTGATACAGTTCGGACATTGCATTAAATTGCCGATCTATTCACTGTCAAATTTCGTGAAACTTTTTGACTGACCTCTCCAGGTAGTTTCTAAAGTCCAGTAAAAATTTGTGGTTAAAATATCTTGTAATGAATTATTTAAAATTCTGACACTGTGGACTTGTACAGGATTTGAATTTCGGTTTTGTATTTATTTAAAGGTTCAAACGTTATTATTTATTTTTTTAACTTTTATGAGGGGTTATATACAGGTCAAGGATATCTATGTAAAATTTTCAATTCAGAATATTGGGAATTTATTTTATATAAATTCTGACATGAGGATTTCCAGTTTTTAATTGTCTCTGTTTTTGAATTTTTAGAAGGCTTTTCCAACATGATAATTTCCTGAGATTTTTACCAGGTGTAAACACTGCTCTAAATATGATATGGTAATTTTTATGGATTCAGATGAGTTTCTGATATTTTACACAAATTCTGACTTGCACTGTTTCTAGTCAAAAGTGGTGACATTAATTTTATTTACCCATTTTTCAGTGCATAAAATCTTACTTGTTGATTTTACTGAGTTACCAAAGTGGTTAGGGTTCCATGGTAATTTTTCCAAAATTTATCTCTTATCTTTTTATCTTTTTACCATTATCCATTCTTTAATTCCATTTCTTTAATTTTTCATTCAATACAAAAATCCAAAGAAATCCAAATAAATTCCAATCATGTTAGGAAAAATCAGAAATAAATATATTCAAATTCAAAATATGAATTTTTATATTATTGCATTTTTCGGGATGATTCGTTGATACGGTGGCGGTGGCAGTGGCGAAGGGTTAGTCGGAGGTACTAGAGGTAAAGGCGGTGGCGGTGGTGGAGCCATCGTCGGAGGCCGGGCGACAGAGCCGACAGAGGAGGTGCTGTCTTTTTTGTTGGTCATGGCAGCCTTGGAGGCAATTGCAATATGGGATGTGGAATGCTATCGATTGATGCAGTATATATCGTCGTCGAAGTGCAATTAACGATCTGCATTGGGGAAACGAAACGCCGGAACACAGTCTTCGAAGTGGAATTTCAACAGATGGTTTAATTCTTTGGAACACGAAGCGATCAACTTTAAACGCTGCATGCGTCTGTCTTGGGAAGACGAAAGCATTGGGAACATCACAGACGGTTTGTGGATAAAACCATCTGTGATGACGTAATCGCAGACGGTTTTATCAAAAAACCGTTTGTGATGTAAAATCCATCACAGATGGTTTTATCCACAAACCGTCTGAGATTTTACCATCACAGACGGTTTGTGGATAAAACCGTCTGTGATGATCACTACATTATATATACGAACAGAGAGCCGATCGACCTCCTATGTATTTTTAGGGTTTCCTAGATATTTTCGATGTGGCTGTGAATGAGAGGCGTTTTGGTGAGAGAGACCCTAGATTTGGAGGTGTAATTTTAGATCCTTGTGGTCTATGTCATCTAAGGTTAGTACTTGCTTCATAATTGCATTATATTTTAGATCTAGCTTAGTAAAGAGGGAAATGAAGCTGGCCGGTTCTACAACTAGGTGTAGATCCATTTGTTCTTTGTGATGTAAAGTAGTAATTGGTTCATATTTGCGTTATATTTAAGATCTAGCTTGGTAAAGAGGGAAATGAAGCTGATCAATTTCTAGATCTAGCTTGTTGTAGATACATTTGTTCTTTGTGATGTAAAGTACATACATTTGTTATAGCTTTGTGTAGATCCATTTGTTCTAATTACATTACACTGAAGATGTAGCTTACATGCATATGCTTACATATCCATTTGTTCTTTTAGATGGACCGAAGCTGGATGTACACTGAGAACCGTGCGAGCGCCGAGTACATTATTGGTGTCTCTGCTTTTAGAAGGGCTGCAGAGGAAGATATGTTGATCAAGGGGTTGGAATTTATGCCTTGTCCATGCATTGACTGTGAGAATATGAGGATGTTTCGAAACCCAGCGCAGATCGAAGCACACTTGATTCTACAGGGTTTCAAAAGGGGGATACCAAGACGAACCATTTGTTCTCGCTAACCAAGTTGTTCAAATCTTCTATGTAACCGACCCATCCAACAAGAAGCGGCACGTTGTTCTTCAGGGAAAAAGGAGGATTGTCGGAGTTGAGAATATGGTAGATGAGGAAGAATACAATCAGTTTGATGAATTGCCTCCTGTTGGTACCGGCGTCACGATCTAGGAAGACCAACCTGAGGAAGCGAGCTACACACGTGTTGATCATCATGAAGGTATAATTTTTGTACAAAAAAATAATTAATGAGATGCATGTTTGTATTATAATTAATGTGATGTACACTAATTACAATTAGTTAGATGTATTGATTAAAATTAATGACATGTATTTATTATAATTAATATGATATATGTATTATAATTAGTGATATATGTATTGATTAAAATCAATGAGATGTATGTATGTATTATAATTAATGACACAAACTTAAATAAATATTGACAGAAAAAAATAAAACTGGCTCATCCCAGACGGTTCTGGACTTAAACTGTCTGGGATGACTTTATCTCAAACGGTTCAAGCCCAGGACCATATTGGATGCCCTTCACCCGCGCTAAACCCCTTGTCTCGTGCTTGCCATTTACTAAGTCCCACATAATCTCAGTTTGCAACCCTAGCGCTCTCACTCGGCGGTGCCCTCCTCCCTCCCCTGTGCCCTCCCCCTCGACGGCGCCCTCCCCACTTGGCGGCGACTCCCGGCCGTGCCCTCTCCCCTCAGTGGTGCCCTCCTTCCTCTCCCGTGCCCTCCACCTCAGTGGCGCCCTCCCCACCCGTGCCCTCCCCCTCAGCAGCGCCCTCCCCACTTGGCGGTGACTCCCATCCGTGCCCTCCCCCCTCGGTGGTGCCCTCCTCCCCTCCCGTGCCCTCCCCCTCGGCGGCGCCCTCCTCCCCTCCCGTGCCCTCCCCCTCGGCGGCGCCCTCCCTACCCGTGCCCTCCCCCTTGGCAGCGCCCTCCCCACTTGGCGGTGACTTCTGGCCGTGCCCTCCCCCGTCGGTGGTGCCCTCCTCCCTCCCCTGTGCCCTCTCCCCTCGGCGGCGCCCTCCCCCGTCAGTGGTGCCCTCCTCCCTCCTCTGTGCCCTCTGTGAGTTTTCTGAGAATTGTTCTCCATTTTTTATTGCCTTACTTGCTCGATGATAATAATGGGTATTGTGATGACTAGAACATTTATTTCCGTGAACTAGACCTTGAACCATATACTTATATGCTGGAAAGTGTAGATTCATTCACTGATTAGAGTATACCTGGCTAATAGCTTGTTCTTGACTGTTATTACCTTTCTGTCAACACTTCATTATATATACTAGCTTCTGGTTTAATCTTGATGGTGCTATCAATCATAGCATTCTGGTTTTCTGATCCATGTGTAGATTGTTATATCAGTAGATGTGCTATTTATATACTTAGCTAAATACACTTTGTTATCTTAACTGTTTACTGGTATGCTTAACGTTTGATTGAGTGGATCAGTTTTAGTGCTGTTCGACTATTTTAGTGCATGTTATGGGTAGTCTATTGTTGATTTAGTGCATATTAAGGTGGTAAGGGTTCAAGGCCTTATTCACTGAATTAATTATTAGCCCATTCGTGATTAAGGTTGAAGGTTTAAAATCTTCAACTAACCCCTATCTGAGAGCAATATAATACAATCTTCAGTTCAATTTGTGATAGAAGACATGATTCGTTGTATGAATGACAAGTACATACATTTTATACATCGGCTTGCATTAACTTACCTACTCTTAATTGAAATTTGCTTCTCTTAACTTACCTATTCTTAACCTTGCATCATACAAGATGATGTCCCATAAATCCTCGCCGTCAAATGGGTCTGATGACGCGCCCAACGTAGGAGGAAATAGGCGCAGTCCAGAAGGCTTAGTAAAAGGCCTCAGAGCTGATACACCATCATGGCGGTCGATCCGCATGATGGGACTCCTACCGCACCTCCAAAAGCTACCACAGCTTTCCGGACCATAGTTATCTGGCCTGTTGGTAAGAAATGGATTATGCACTCGTAACAGACAGAACTGAACTTACTGATGGAATTGGTCCAATTCTTCCTATGGAGGGATAGCCCTGCAGTACTTCTAACAGACAGAATTGATCGATACAAGCATGAGCTAGCCCTAGTGGTTGAACAGTCAGGATAACTTTCTGTTAATTAAGTACGTGACTGTCTTCTGGTTCCACCGCCTGCCTCAGGATTTCCTATTTTTGCCTTAATTTATCTCTAGTTTTTGGTAGCATGCATGTATCTGATGATCTGATCTAATCATTGCTCAATCAGTATGGTTATCGGAAGCTACTTAAGATATGAACACTACTATAGAAAGACTTATATTAGACGTCTTAACACAAAAGGTTTGGTAAAATCATCTATGATAAATAACATCACTGACGGTTTTATAGTGAAACCGTCAGTGAGACAATCACAGACGGTTCTCAGTCATATCACAGACGGTTTTAGATAAAAACCGTCTGTGACAATATCACAGACGGATTTAAATGCAAACCGTTTGTGATAATTTAATATCACAGACGGTTTTAAATAGAAATCGTCTGTGATATGACCTCAGAACCCTATATAACTATACCGATAGAGGTTCGTAGCGCAGATCGATCCATGCGTTTCGTCTCCCGTAAACCCTAGGCCCCCGGCAACCCACCTCCCCAGCATCTGTGAGGGCGACGACGACCACCTCCTCCTCCTCCCCGGCGCGCGAGCGAATTACTCCGTCCGCGAGCACCTCCTCCCCAGCATCCGTGAGGGCGACGACGGCCACCACCTCCTCCTCCCCAGCGCGCACGCGAACTCCTCTATCCGCGAGCACCTTCTTCCCCGCATCCATGAGGTTACTAGTTACGTATGGCTATGTGAGAATAAAATTCAGTGTGAGAGATATTTGTAGCATGCTTTGGTTTGTATAATGTGTTTGTTACATCAGTGCAAATTTGTTTATCTATATATGCTTCTGTTATCTTTTTATGAAAAAATGAAAGCCACATGAATGATGTATTCGATCACAATGACTGATAATGCTTTAGCTTTACATAGTATGACATATAATGATTTAATTTACATACTCTTAGAAATATTGATGCAAAGATGACTTCATTTACATACTCTGCCATTGCATGTTCACTTTGTATACATGGTGCTTAAAATTAGAACTACAATCGTTTATTGTATTTAAGTGTTGAATGTAATAATGTATATATAGTGCGATGCTAGCTTGATTTACTAGGATGGTGTTAGTTGGGATTTGACTGAGAACAAGTAATACATTCTAGCAGATCGACGACATGGAAAAGCTATTAGAAGCTAAACAAAAACTTGAGGTGGAGATTGAATAACTGAAGGGAAAATCTGAGATAACAGAAAAGATTTATGAGATGAAACAAAAATTGAAAGATATAGATGATCGCTTGCAAGATATCGAATCCCTTAACACAGCACTCATCAGTAAGGACCACAGGGCGAATGCAGAGCTGGAAGAAGCTAAAGCTGAGCTTATAGAGGTAATATGAAGGTTTCTAGTACTGAATTCGATGTGGTTACTATACTTCTCACAACAGCATGATCGCTTTTAATTTGTAGGGACTGAGAGATATGACTGAAGATCAATCGATTATTGGTGTCAAACAAATCGGCACTTTACTGGAGTTGTGGAACTTCAGAGAGAACCGAGAAGCCTCTATTGCAGAAGCTATGGCATATATTATGGAAGACATGAAAAAACTATAAGGTTTTCTTGTCTTGAACTACGAAATAATGTGGTTTCTAGCTGAACACTTATTGATATTTGTGGTATATATCATATTTTGTTAATATATTGTTACCTAAATTATGAAATATTTTGTTATCATATTTATGGTAAGGTCTTCTGGCCATGAACTATGAAATAATGTTTTCTCCGTAACTCTCTTGGCAAAATTTCCATGATTAGTATCTGATGTTTGAAATTTTATTCTCCTCAGATATTTATGCAATGACATTTACAAGACACAACCAATTATAGATTTTGCAATTCAATATCAAAACATCCTAGATGCATTGAGGCAACAGCTTGCCTGATGAGAGGGTCATAAAAATCTCTGTGGTACTCTAGATGCAATTCTGGCCTTGAACTATGAAATAATGTTTTACTGACGGTTCGGAAACCATCTGTGATGTGCCTTCTCATCACTAACATATTTTTGCAGACGGTTCACAAAACCGTCAGTGATGAGGTTTCTGAACTGTCTGTGATGAGTTTTTCTGTAGTAGTGGAAGTATCTTCAATTAATCACCACAAATTAATCATACATGATTACATATATAGTGTTTTAATTACATGATCTATAAGCAAACCGGTATACAATATTTTGCTACTCACAAAGAACAAACAAACCTGCGTTATCTGTTATTACAAGGACAAGCATATATAAACCTCATCGATCGAGCATCCATAATTTAGTTGTGGTTGTTCTCCCAGAACTGAGCTTGGAGCCAATCCACAGCCTTCTTGTCCACCTGAAATGCCTTGGAAAGAACATCATCGGAGATCGGTGGCTTTGATCCAAACACTGCATTAGCAATAGTGATTGCACCAGGGTTTTGGCTGCTGAGTGCGGCGATGGCAACGGCTGGCTTGTCATGGCTTGGATTGAACTGGAAGTGGATGAGCCCCTGTGGGAACACGAACACGTCTCCCTTGTTGAGCGTCTTGGTGAACAGCTTGTTGTCCTGGTTGGACGTGACAAATCCGACATAGAGTGTGCCGTCGAGAACGGTCAGGATCTCGGTGGCGCGAGGGTGAGTGTGTGGTGGGTTCTGCCCTTGAGGAGCGTAGTCGATGCGTGCCATGGAGATGCCGAGGGTGTTGAGACCTGCAAGTTTCATCACGTTGATCAATGTGACGTTTGACCCGACCTTGCTCTTGGTTGTGTCCATCGGCTTGTCGAGGTTGGCAGCCAGGAAGAAGTCCTCGGGCTTCACGTCGCCGGCGTCCTTGCAAGGGAACCCATTGACACGCACTGCATCAAGGAAGCAACATATATACATGCGTTAGGAAGCCAAGCGAAACATATGCTGTTGTATGTGACAATCGATCTGATGCAAACGCATGACGTCGAAGTACTCTACCAGGCGAGTCCTTGTTCATGTCGGCGACGCAGAAGTCTTGGAGAGGGCTTGGATCTGAAGCCATGGCCTGCGAAGCGACCAAGGCCAGAAGAACAGAGAGGAGGAGGTTGTAGGAGGCCATCTCGCTAGATGGAACTTTGCTAGCTAGCTAGCTCTTAATGTTAGCTGTGTAGAAGCGGTCGATGCTTGTTGTGTGTATGGAGCTAGCTGATGCTTTGGCCACGAAGGGGATGCATGCATATATATAGCTTGTGAGCTGGTGAGATTCAGAAGATGACCAGGTCAAGGTGTGGCCGGCACACAGATAGAAATGGTCTCAGGTTGAGCTAGCGACTGGTTCTCCTCTTGGCGTATACAAATTGCTAGATAACTCTCTACTCCTGGCAATGAGGTGAGACCGAGTAATTTGATAATGTTGGCGTATACAACATTGCTGATTGGTTGTGTTATGTCAGGTGAAGAACAGGGGTTGTTAGAATAGTTAACCTGGTAACGTGATGGGCTTGACCTTTTGATCGATCTCTGTACGTACTTGCGTCGGTGCATGCATGGAATGGATCAGCGCTTTAATTTCTTCTCGCAGTTAATTATTTATACACAATCACCTATGGCCATTATTTATCTTCTTCAACCACATCACACCGGTTTCCTTTGAACGGAATACTGAAAAAAAACCTCTCATACGTACGTACAGGATACAATTAACGGATGAGATTTACATGCCCAGACGGCTACCAGCAATTATGAGTATCACATTAAGCTCAGAGTTATTTTCATCGCTCATTTAATGGATGAGTTTTACATTCCTGGCCGGCTGGCCACCTTCATGTTGGTCTACATGAACAAACCATATGAATATAATCTATATATGGTACGACCATGTCAAGAGTACTGGTCTAGTGCAAGATAATCGCAGTTAATTAATCCCAACACGTTCTGTTGCGTGCAGCCAGCAACCATTTCAAGCTAGTTCTACATTCAACTTTGACTCGTTCACAAGCTCACCTACTCTTTCTGC
This sequence comes from Otatea glauca, assembly GCA_036346275.1. Classification (NCBI taxonomy): domain Eukaryota; kingdom Viridiplantae; phylum Streptophyta; class Magnoliopsida; order Poales; family Poaceae; genus Otatea; species Otatea glauca. Next base: position 49,756,459 of record CM070718.1, read on the forward strand.
TGCTAGATATATATATATGCATGTCCAAACCCTCCATGGCCAAAGCATCAACCACAGCAAACATAACCAGCTGCTACTTGAGGCTTGAGAACCTGCTTAATTCACCTAGCCAAATTAATGGCCGCCTCCTGCTGCACCCTTCTACTCTCTGCTCTTATTGCGTTGGTCTCATGGCAGGCCATGGCTTCCGACCCTAGCCCTCTCCAGGACTTTTGCGTCGCCGACAATTACTCGCATGGTATATTTGTGCTCTCAGTCTTGTTTTGGCATCAGATCACATCTTTTGTGGAATCTAAACACATTGAAATCTCATGGAAAGATCATAATGACTTTCTGACTAACTGTACGTATTTGTATTTGATGCAGTGAGCGTCAATGGATTTGCTTGCAAGGACGCAAAGGACGTGAAGGCCGATGACTTCTTCATGGCGGCCAACCTTGACAAGACGATGGACACTACAATGAGCAAGGTCGGGTCCAACGTCACCTTGATCAACGTGATGAAACTTGCTGGTCTCAACACACTTGGGATCTCTATGGCACGCATTGACTATGCGCCTTTGGGCGAGAACCCACCACACACGCACCCTCGTGCCACTGAAATCCTGACGGTGCTTGAGGGCACTCTCTATGTCGGCTTTGTCACATCAAACCCTGACAACAAGCTCTTTGTCAAGGTTCTCAACAAGGGCGACGTCTTTGTTTTCCCTCAAGGACTTATCCACTTCCAATTCAACCCTAACCCCTACAAGCCCGCGGTTGCAATTGCAGCACTCAGTAGCCAGAACCCAGGGGCAATCACCATTGCCAACGCTGTGTTTGGTTCAAAGCCATCCATCTCAGATGATGTGTTGGCCAAGGCATTTCAAGTGGACAAGAAAATAGTGGACTGGCTCCAGGCCCAATTCTGGGTCAACAACCACAATTAAGTCGATGATGTATAGTCATATGAAAAGATTATAACACTTCTTGTTTCTAATTAAGTAGTAATACATGCATTTGAAGATCATACACCATAATGTTACAGGTTTATTTTTCATTTTGTTATGTGTTTGTATAATATATTATGGAGATTTGGGTTTGAAATTGTAAGCTCCACACTGTAATATGTTCCCGCTTGTTTTCTGGTTTCTGTTCACTCAAATATCCAAAAGGAAGGTCAGTCCAGTTGCAGTCCTTTTAGAATGAACAACTGAAAACAACGAGAGCTGCCTTCATCTTTGTTGTTTTATGTTAACGGCACGGATGAAATTTTGTTGGATGCTAATTAATCATCCCGAGATTATAGTACAGCATGCGATAACTAAAAGGGTTGGGATCGATACTGTTTGTAATCCCCATATATATAGTGATAGATTTAATATTGTAATTAGGAAAATTTGGTTTGGAAAGTATTGAGTCTAAATAGTGCACGGAGTTCAATCCAAATCGGTTAGGAACTGACGTGAGCAGCCTTTATAAGGGCATGGCCGCATGGGTATAGCCATGTAAGACGTAAGCAAAAAAGAAGCAATTTATGTCAGAAAAGGAGCTCCTGCTCGGTTGGTTTTGCGCGCTGTCTTCAGACTAAAGATCACGAGTGGTTCAAGTCCTAGGTCATGCTGATTTTGGTTCTTCTATTTTTGTTTCAACAATTGGTATCAGAGTCAAATTCTTGATATGTTGCCCGAGATGATACCGCGCTCTCCAGGAAGTGGTTTCACCAGTGATGAGGCGACGTCGAGTGTGATGGTGAAGGAGAATTCTGCTATCACGCTGCATTATCCGAAGCTCACGAAGAACAATTATGCAACATGGGCAATCAAGATGAAAGTGTATATGAGAGCTCAAGGACTGTGGGAAGCGATCATGGATGACAACGTCAATGTGCGTAAGGATCAGATTGCTTTGGCGGCTATCTATGGAGAAATCCTGGAGGAAACGCTCTTCCTACTGGCTGAAAAGGAGACGACCAAAGCTACATAGGAGGCACTGAAGACAATGCATCTTGGCGCCGATCGTGTGAAGAAGGCAAAGGGGCCGCGCATGATGGAGATGGAGTCGGTCGATGATTCCGCCATCTAATTGACAACAATCGTCAACAAAATCAAAGGGCTTGGCGACAAGATGGAGAAAATCTATGTGGTAAGAAGATTCCTTCATGCACTCCCTGGTATGTTACTACAAATCGTCTCCACTATTGAGCAGTTCGGTGACCTCAAGATAATGATGATCGAGGAGGTGATCGATCGCTTGAAGGCACACGAGAAACGGATTAGGGGATTTGGTTGGCAGATTTTTGGTTGATTTTGGTTCTTCTCTTTTTGTTCCAACATATAGAACGCATATTTCAGTTTGATATTTTCAAGGGTAAGATCAAACCCTCCAAGAGATCATATCAAAACGAAAAGCATTACACTCAGTTAATTGTTAGTTTATCGTGTCCATCTTCGGCAAAATTAATTTTAGAGAAAAGAGGTAATTTTAAATTTAAACTATTTCAAGACCACTAACAAATAGATTAAAAAATAAACCTCTGCCCTCTGCCAAAATTAATAGAAACAAAAGCATATTTGGGAGCAAGATTCTTGCTCGTGAGCAAATAATGCATTCCAAACAGTATTGCCACAAAGAACCAAGCCAAAGTTCTTGCTTGTGAACAAGAACGACCAAACCACGCTTCAAAAGGTATAATCGTAGGAGGCCATTTAACATTCCTCTTTCTACGGCTTGAAAGTTGGAGGCCTTCTCACTTGGGTAGCATGCTCAAAAGCATATGCAATTTCGAGCAGCCTTGGCTCATAACCCTTGATCCCACCGAAGCATATACCAAATGGAGCTCCGTCCTCGTCGTAACCTGCCGGCATAGTGATGCCGGGGAACCCGCCGATCGCAAGAACTCCGATGGCGCCGGCATCCGGCGTCACAATTGCCTCAAGTTGCTGTTCTTTCATCAGCTTCTCCAGTCCATTAGCGGACAGCTCGTTCAGCTGCCGGATGGCCTCTCTCTCTTGGGGCCCAATGCCAGTCGTGTTTTCAGCCACCAAGAACCTGCCCTGCCCGTAGTCTTTCGTCTTCTCCTGCAACACATGGATGCTCCAAATTTTTCAGAATTAATTTACAAATTACTGATAATTACATACAGGTTGTCAAAAATCATCTGTGAACTTTGAAATCTTGAAATAGTACAGCTTTCTTCTGCAAAAACTAACAATAGATGGAATGTGTAGGTTGGAATTAACTGACCTCGGTTAAATGTGCGTTGTTGAATGCTATTATCTCTGCAAGGGAACGGATTGGGGAGTAAGCTAAGTCTGACAAGTAGGCGTTTATGCTTATCTTGAACTCTGCTGGTAATGCAATCTGCTCCCCGTTGTTGACAACGTCCATTATGTCGCTCAGATTTGCTATGTCAATGTTTTCGATCAAGATCGCTCCATGTTTCCTTGAAAAAAAAATAGGACGTGCAATTGTTGATTCAGATTTAAATGGTTTGAGAACAAGGGTTCTTAACAAGGAATTATTATGCACCCTAACCACATCCTAAACAAGCCTAATTGGTCATTTGGTCTACACTTTCTGTGGCCCACTACTCAAATAAAGTTTTCTGCACCATGCATCTCAACTTGTCAACAAAAAATTATGTAGAAATGTTATCCTCAGAAAACTTAATATCCAACAGTTGCAGCAATAGAGCATATATAGAGATTAGTATAGTGGAAGCTTCTTTCTAGGGTGGCAATCAAAATCAAGGCAACAACCATCAGGTATTGTTAATATGTTTTGATGATTGGGTTGGAAGCAATATTTGTAGATTATTCATATTTGTATTTTTAGTGAACCATCTGATTCAAGCATATGTTTCGATAGCAATATGCTACCTACTGAATATAAGTGCGCATATATTGGATGGCATGAAGGTGGCCGGCAACGAGGCACTTTGTGACTCAGGTCCACACAAACGTAGAGGTGGGCGGGGGTAATTGATCATATTCTCTGTTTTTTCGGCATAATTAATCATGCTCTTTGTAATAAGTAAATCGACTGGCTTGCACAATTGCATAGTGTGATATACTATACTGGTTAGCACTCTAATCTTTTACAACTCAAAGTTTACAATTCAAATCGAATGAGGGTTATTTTAACTATTGAGGATTCTTTCTTGCCATTTTAGTTTAAATATAATCTATATAGCACTCATTTGTTCTACTTTAGTCCTTATTAGGCTCCACAAGGCAAAGTTTTTTTTGAGAATTACTAGTATTTTTTCCCTGTTCTCTATGAGTTTTAACCACACGCTCTTCACTTTTCAGTAGTACTACATCCATTCTTTTACTTGTTGTTTTGAAAATCAACAGTGTCTCCAACAAACCACTTTGACCCTTACATTTTCTAATTATATGTTAGAAAAATATTAAAAATACCATGACATAGAAGTACTTCTCATGTTATATCTTCTATTATAAGTTTCATGTGACAGGTCTAAATATTTTTATGTGGCCAAAGTTTAAAAATATTGGATGCACCTATTGTAAAACGACAAGTAAAAAAGAACGGATGGAGTATATAATACAGATGTTCCTACATTGCAGCAGCAGTTGACAACATTAGAAATTGGATACTACCTCATTGTGTTCAGATGCTCCAGGAACACCTTGTGCTGCAGTGTCCCCCTTAGGAAAGCAGAGAAGCCACTGGGGACGCCAATTCTCTTGCCCCTCAACCCATCAACCCTCAAGAACTGCTTGTATCCACCAGCAGGGATGTACTTGACCGCTGCTCCTGTTGCTGCAGCGTCAAGTGCATCATAACCGACAATGGCATCAAGCACCTGGACGGCATCTGCCACCGTGCGGCATATCGGTCTGCACTTCAAATTACAAGCCCTAGTTAGTTAAGCAATTCCATGGCAAATAAAGGATTCTCATGGTGTGTTTTGCTTCCTTGGTTACCCGACGGTGTCCTGCCTAGGGGAGACAGGGATGACGCCGGCCCGGCTCGTCAGCCCAAGCGTAGGCCGAATCCCGACCACCGAGTTGAACGACGACGGGCAGATTATGGAGCCGTGGGTGTCCGTTCCGAGGGTCACCGCTGCCATGTTCGCCGCCGCCGCGATCGCCGAGCCGGTGCTCGACCCACACGTGTAGCCCGAGAGCACGTAAGGATTCTGCATATGCAGTAAGTACATAAGAATGCTAATCTGAGTGAGGTGCAGACAGCTTGTGTAATGACCACGGTGTTTCGGTAGCCGTGTGACTCATGGGTAAATCCACGGCGGTTGCTGCAGAGCACCTACCCGGGCCTGGTCGCCTCGCGCGCTCCACCCACGGGTGCCGGCCGCCGAGCGGAAGTTGGCCCACTCCTCGAGGTTGGCCTTGCCGAGCACCACGGCGCCCGCCGCCCGCAGCCGGCGCACCACCCCGGCGTCCCGCCGTACCACCGACCCTAGCAGCGCGAAGGACCCGGCCGTCGTGCTGAGCCGGTCGCGCGTAGCGATGTTGTCCTTGAGCAGAACAGGAATCCCACGCAAACCGCCGCCGGGGCCGTGACATCGACCGGACAAACGCTCCGCGTCGGCGCGCGCCGCCTCCCGGAGCGCATCGGGGTTGACCTCGATGACGGCGTGGAGCAGTGGGTTGAGCCGGCTGATCCGGTCCAGGTAGAAGCTTACGAGCTGAGTGGAGGTGAGGCTGCCGTTCTTGAAACCGAACTGGATATCGTCGACGGTGGCCTCTTCGAACTCGAAGCTGCGGCAGCTACCGACGGCCAGTGCGAGGACGGCGGCGGCGACGAGTAGCAGCTGAGCCATGGCGTCCGCCATCCTCACCCGTGATTGCCCTGCCCTGTTCCTGTTGGTTTCCTTGTGGTTATTACTGGTTTGTGGCCACTTTCATAGCTTAAAACACTTTTCGATCACTTTTCGAAAGTTAGATTAGTGTGCTTGGCGATTTCTCTGTCTCCTTAGGAATCTGGAATGATGAGTCCGCATCACATTTATTGGTAACTTGGTTCCCAGCTTTTAGTGAGGACACTTGCGCTATTATGCTTAAAGAGAAGCTCGTCGTAGTAACCTCTGTTCTCTTTTACCCGTTGTTTAGAGATCGATTCAGTCTCAATTCGGGATTAGGGTATCAGGTTCATGTCGGCAGGAGAATTTTTTTTAAAAAATAGTGAACAGTAAATTCGAATTCCGTACCGCGACTCGATAACCTATATTTCTAGTAATTATGCTCAATATACACATTTGAACAATTTTTCGGCACAGACGAATAACAACACACTCGCATGTCATTTGAAGATTTGTGTTGGTCCACCCGAAATAATCCACAAGATTTATCCAAACAGAGGGAAGAAATAGTTACTCATTCCCATCAGATTAGTTTGGCACTCCATTGCAATGCCATCACACTTGGGCTTGAAAGTAGGCGTCGTTCTCACTTCGGTTGCCTGCTCGAACGCATAAGCCATCTCAATCAGCCTCGGCTTGTAGACCACCAAAGCATATCGCAAAGGGGACTCCCAGTTTGTCGTGCCCCACCGGCACGGCGATGCTGGGGAAGCCGCCAATGGCTAGCAAAGCGGAAGCGGTGGAGCCGGGTGTCGGATTGCAGCTCTCTCTATGGAGCCAATGCCGTTGGTTTTTTTTCGCCGAAACTAGCTTGGGGCTTGGGCTTTCCAAAATCTTTCGGCCTCTCCTGCCGTATACAAAGATTCTACTGAAACGCTTTCTATGTACTCAAGACATATTTACAATTTACTTTTTCATCATTTTTACCGTGACTTTATCCACAATTTCAGCGAGCATTCTTAAACAATTAGCACTACTATTAAACAATAGTAACAAGATTTTGCATGATAACATGAATAAGAACAATGATAATATAAATCTTAAAATCACGTACCCAAGCACATCCAAGACCACGTGCTTTAGAACACATATGTCCTTGCGTTTAGGAATGCTTAGGTCCACTCGCTCGAGAACGCTCGTATCACATGCGTCCAGGAGTAATATTTAACTTTTGGTGCCGACGAAGAATGAAGATCCCTAAACAATAATTAATCAACTAAACTTTCCAAAGATTGTATAAATTCAACTAAGTTCACTTAACTATTATTATGATATGAAAGTTCAACGGCTAACCCGACTACACATTTTATTAATCAAAGAGTAATCACTAATACTAGATATGTGTGATATATGATATGACATGTGAAGTGATGGTGCTACTATCATCTCATGCATATCACCTTCATTGTTCATCTAAAACATTAAATAAACAGGGATGAGTCTACGACTCAGCAAATACATAATAAAACAGTAAACATCAATAATGACATCATTATTATCTCATTTATATCATCCTCCACATTACTCAATGTAATTTCATCTTTCTTTATTGAAATACAAATGCTTGTGCATATAACGGAGTTTCCACCCATTAATGAACCACTCATGCCCCGCCTTTTTTCATAGGTAGTCCCATCCCATTCTTTTTCATTCGGGGTCCAACCTCCACTCTCTTGGAGTGCCTACCTCACTAGGTCTTTCCTATTCCCACTCTCGTAGAATTGCCTACAAACAGTAGGTTATAGATGATACTCACGGTATCTATATCTATATCATGATGCATATGATGATACATTTACCTTTCAACATATTAATCATCGTTCTCATGTTGTGTCATTCAGTTTTCATGGATAAATCATGATTAACAAAATAAAAATATGAAAGTACTCATCAATTAATATCATAAATCATCCATAATCATTAGACAACACTTTCACCAACTTTCTACCATTCTACCATGCACTTGTCTTTCAAACACGTGAGACTGAGTGATGAATGGTTGAAGCTAAAACCGAAGTCACACTTCCTAAAGCTGGTAATATAAACTCAACCACATGCCATAACATCAAATATAACAATATCGCTCCTACACACTATCCCGAATTTAACTTTCCTCCTTGTCAGACAGTTTTCACAATATTGTCTTGACGGTCGGAAGACAATAACTTTTAGCTCAAGAGTCCAAAACTAGTAAACAACATATGTTCTGAAAATTACTCAAGATTCTCTATAATTTTGTAGCCACATCATTAATCATCCATAATCATTTAACCCCTCGTTTCCAACCCCGACTACCAATCTGTTGTTTTACTGGACAGCAGACTTGACAATTTCATAACTATTTTCATGAAACTCCAAATAAATCAAACCATAGCATCTCTGGAATTTAGAAAAAAATTATCTATCTTTATCTAATTATTGAGGTAATTTAATTTAGCTACTATCTAACCGTAAACAGTAGATTACCATAACAGCTCTCAGTAACGACAATTTCTGGACAGCAAGCTTCTATAAGCCAAAACTTTCAAATCACTTAACCAACTTTTACGTTCTGAGCTCTAATTAAGACATAACTTTCAAACCACTTAACCAACTTTTATCTAATTAAACTTTAGACAATAATCTACATTTTGTATAACTTAAACATACCATGAAACTGACCGTAAGTCCCTAAAACTCACCACGAAAAAAGAAATCACTATTAACTTCTCGGGACTCGAATATGTAAATCCGAAGTCTCTATGTATATCGCACTAGTCCAGGATCACACTAGTGCACAGTGGAAACATGGATAAATATTACAATAATACACAATGGAACATAATAAAAGATTTTATTTATTAAATATAAGACAGTTGATTGACCTTATGGTCGACGTTACATGATTATGCCATGCAGGGCTCAGACTATAATAAGTAAAACTGTAGATGAACGAAAACATAGCAAAAGACCCATCAATATGCCACAAGCAACCGACAAGGTTTGCACCCTAGAAATTTGCCTCGTCCTGGTACTCCTCCAAAGGAGGTGTAGATTCTTTTTCAACTGATGATTTTGTTATGGCAAGGGTAAGTACATAAAGCACTCAACAAGTTGTGCACAAAATGCAAGTCTATTATAAATATATGCATGGCTTATTCCAAATGAGTTGCTGACATGTTTACTTTGCGATAAAGCAGCATTTACAAATGAATACAATAAATATATTGAAATGATAATAAAACAAATAACAATAATAAATAACTTTTAGGTATTTCTCAAGAATAAACTTGGCACACAGCCCTAAACATCTTTCGATACTTCCAATGCCACATAGCCTCTTTTCTCAAGTTTCATTTTGCAAAATCTAGCCTTTGATTGAAATTTCCGAGCATTATCCATAACAGTGAACACAGCTATCTTAATAGATTTACACTTTGCAGAAGTTATACACTTTACCCATAAGATATGATCAATCTTATATTGTCGGCCGTTATACGTACCCATCGACATGCGACTAAGAAGATCATAACAAAACGTTTTGAAATTTCTATCCAAACATAGACCCTCACGATAATCTTGATTCACTATTCCCCACCTCACACAGAGAAGAGGAATAGGAAGGGCTTATCGTTGGACCAGAAATAATCCTTATTCAAGATGTGAGACCACTGCACACACACACCCTCCTCTGACCGCGCACAAAGTTTGATCTTCCGCCTAAGACATTCTATATCAAGACTTGGTAACTTACTGATTTAGGTCTGTCTTATTCCAGACATGTGGTTGCATATTTAGCCAAGTTCAATGGCTTGCAAGGTTAAGTCCTTAGTTGATCGAGGCAAGACTTTCAACAATACACTCATAGAAACCACCTCACATGCACTCACATGTCAACATATCAACCCATTGCCACCTAAGCCCACAACGGCTCACAGCCTCTTGCCAGTTGCCCTAGTGTAAATCATTTACCACCCCAATTGATTATCATGAAACACATGCCATCAACAACTCAATATCATTATGTGACAACACATAACACCCTTTTATAAATATGTTCCATATTCCATTAGTCAAATTGAATTTGCACTTCCAAAAGATATCAGTTGTATGTGATATGGTTAATCAACTACACACGATTTAACCAACCCAAGTTAGCATCTATTAGCAACCAACTAATAATGATCCATCCTAGGCTGATAAATAATTTAAATCAACACAACATTTGTAAAACTGGGTTTAACATGATCAAAACACAACTATCCTTAGAAAAGGTTTTGCTCTTGATCTGGAGCTTAGTCTTGAGTCAATGCTTCACCCTCGAACGATCCACACACTTCGATGTCTACACAAATCAATAGAAAAACACCAAATAAATACAACCCAAAGAGAAAATAAACTCTAAAACTCAAATAAAATTTACTATTAAATAGATCTTGAATTTAGAAATTTTTTAAAACTTGAATCGTCTTAATCAAAGTTCATATTAAGAAGAACATGATCTCGAAAGATCCAAATAAAAGAAAATACCAGAAAAGGAATAAAACCAAATTTCTCGATTATTTTTATACTAAAATCAATTTATGACGTCATATTAACGCCAACAACCATTTTTCTAAATAAAATAAAATTAAAAAAAACCTTAGAGAGGCTGACATGTGGACCTCGGCTTCAACCAAAAAAAGCAACAAAGTGCGAGATCAACTCAATTGAAAGTGACGGTGAAGCTCAACAATCTCCGACGAACTCGATCTCAGCGAAGGCAATGACTCAGCCAGCAACGAATGGGACTACAGGTGCGTCAAAGGTTGACGAACTCGAACCCAAGGTCCCTCGGGCTTATAAAGCCTTCGACTTCCTTGTAGAGGCCGAAAACTGAGGCAGAGTAGGCGGCAGGCCGGGCTGGATCGGGCCAACGATGCAGGCTACGACGACTGCGGCGATGGGCCAGGCCATGCGGAACAGGGTTCGGCTGCCAAGAATATATTTTGGCCCAAAACCAAAACAGGATTTTCATGGAATTTTGTAATGAAAATAAATACAGAAATTAAATAAACACCAAATATGTAGCAAAATAATAAAAAAAATCTGGAAAACTACTTTGAGACATTTATAACCTAAATAAAATATTTTTTACAAAAGTTTATAAAAACTTTACATAGAGTTAAATATTATTTGCTATAAGCTTAGTTCAAAAATATTATTAAAATCCAAATAAATTATAGAAGAATACGAAAATTCACAAAAAATCATAAATAGCAGTATAAATTCAATAAAAACTAAAATTTGGGAGGTTACATTAACAAAAACCGATCTCTCTCAAACTCCATCTCAATACCCTCCAACCACCACAGTTACCAACAAAACGAACATAACATCACTCCACTACAGCGCCAACATAACCAATGACTATCCATCTAGGGTTTATACCTGCATCCTAAAGTCTCATCAGAATCGTCCAAATCGGCGACCTTCCACGATTCTCGCACACTTTCTAAAATTCCCACACCATTACTTTTGAGATTCTCGACACCTCTTGCACGTGGTGACACGAACACATCTCAATTTGGGTGCACCGTTCGACAGGGAACACAAAAAAAACGTGTGACATCACCGGGGCGAGCCCACGGCCGACATGGCTCGGTGGCGTCCGGCCTGGCGCGGTTCGGTGGCCCCGTCGCGGCGGCCCAAGCGCGACGCGTCTCTCTTTGCCCAGCGCGGAGTGTCGGCTAGGGCGGCGCAGCCGCGCGCATACTTTCGGCGGCGACACACCAAGTATCTAGGGCATGACACAACAGCATCTAGGGAACGACACAGCAAGCAACGACTGCATCAGGTCTAGGCCTCCCCCTTCTTGTCTTCCTGTCTTGCCGTAGCAGCTGATGGGACTGTACCGTGCGGCCAGAGAGACAGCAAATAGCAGCGGCAACAACATGTACAGCAGTAGCAGCTAGCATGCATGGATTGGTAGCAGCAACTAGCACTCTCGATCGTGGGGGAAAAACACGGCAGCATGCAAGCAGTGGTAGCGTGCAGCCAGGCATGCATCGGAAAGAGATGGTGACAGCTAGGTTTTAGTTTTCTTTTACGGTTAGCGCCCTTCCTCCCCCTCTAGTAGCCCACGCACGCTGTCACACGCTCATTATCGAATTGATCTCGGTCTCAACACCCTCCCTCTTTTCTTCGTTTTCCTTTCTACTTTCCTCTTATTTACAATTAGATCCTTAGGAAGGGAAAAACAGGTGTAGCATCTATAGTTTGCTTCAGCTAACAATAATGTTTCACTCTGTAGTTAACAATAATGTTACAGCTAACAATAAGGGGAAATTGACAAATTTAATTCTATTACCTGTTGATTCTGTAGTTTCCAAGATGAAAGAACTCGAGATATATGAATGATTCAATTTACCTCTACAGGATGTGCATTATCGAATGCTATGACTTACAAAGGGGGAAAGAGATTCAATACAGTCCTATTGGGTTAACTGATTGGAGACTGCTATGACTTAAGTGGTTGCACGTGGTGGACGTGGGAGCTATGACTTATGAGGACTGAGGAATGAAGAGGCTGGTTGGCCGATAGGCGAGTGACTCGTTTTGAGGTTGACTGACTGGAGACTGCTAATGCTGCTAGTATATATAGTCAGTTTACATTTTACGATCTACAAATGTACGGATATAGTTAGTAACTTAGTACACATTTAGTCAATTTACCAATATATAAATATACAATTACACATTTAGTCCATTTACAAAGGAAAAAGTCTATATAACATCCTGAACTTTGAAACCAGTTATCTAGCACCCCGAACTTTCCAATCCTGTTCATTTAATAACCTAAACTGGTTTTGTAGCTGGAAAAGTCCAAATAACTCCCTGAACTTTGCTCAAAATTTCACCTGATACCCCAAACTTTGAAATCGGTTATCTAGCACCCTAAACTTTCCGATCCCATTCGTTTAACATCTCAAAACCGATTAAAAGCTTAGGGTGTTAAACGAACGGGATTAGAAAGTTCGGGGTACTAGATAACCAGTTTCAAAGTTTGAGGTGTCGGACAAACTTTTGAGCAAAGTTCAGGGTATTATATGGACCTTTCCACCTACAAAACCAGCTTAGGGTATTGTTTGCACCAGAATTTGGTAAGCCTAGTCAAAATCGGCAAGAAAGTCAAACATACGGAAACTAACAGACGATTTGGAAAGATTTGAAGATATTTGGCAACGGCAAGATCTTTGAGGAAAAGCTATCCGAAATAAGGCCGATACGGATTAGGTTTTGTAACGAGTTGTAATAGGACACGATCGGCCAACGGGTATAAAAGAAGGGCCATAGCGAGCTACAGAAGGATGGAACACAATCAAACACACCAATTTATATTACTTTTTCCTGTCGACTAGGAGTAGTTCTTGTAATTTAGTCTTTGTAATTCGATCTTGATCAATAAAGTTGCGCATCGCCGATTATTAATCTTCTTCAAATTACGCCCCAGGTTTGATTTATTTTGATCTTGTTGCGCATCGCCTTCTTCAGAATCGATCTACCTTTATCCTCTGATTAGCCTTAATCGGCTAGTTAGACTTATCTTGTTACCTTGATTTAATCGGCTTTAAGCTGATTGAGTTTAAAGCCGATTGATCGTCACGATCGGCTTTGAGTGAATTTTATATTTTTACTTTGTCGATTACAGGTCAAATCGACTGGCAAGCTCTAAACCGGATATTCGTCTGGTGTGCTGTTGTCAGAAACCCTACTTCAAGTTTTTGACGGCAAAACACTCTTGGTACGCCCAGTGGGACCAATGTCTTCGTCAGGGAAGTCGATTCCGCCATCCGATCTCAACGCAGAAACTATAATCGTCCTAACAATGGACGATTTGACTCCAAAACAATGCAAGAAATCGAAGATCGGAAAACTGCGCTAAAAGAGATGATGCTAAGCTGTTATCAGAAGACTAGACATGGCGTCACTCAAAAATCCACCCTGCTGACGGTCAATGCCCTAGGGGATGCATGTGTCACAGAACCGGTAAGCCGATATCTACCTGCTCAAGCCGAATTATTGGCTATGATTAATCAGTCTGTGCACCACGCTTTAATAAACCAATCATCGGCTCTTGTCACCACGCTTAAGCCGATGAAAGCAAATAGTGTTAAAACTATCGCCCAGGAATTGGCCTCGTCTGATAATCTGCTTGACCCATTACAAGCTCTGCCAAATTACACTATTTTTTCAGTAGCGCAAAACACGCAGAGCATACTAGCCGATCCTAAACCATCGACTATAACCTCACCCCCTACCATGATGCCTACTCAACCCACCATCATATTGCCTAGAGACCCTCGGCCAAGTGGGGTGAGCCATTACCAGGCCTACACCGACGTCGCCAAATTAGATGCATCAACAAATCTGCCACCGTCGGCCCCGTTATATGCTTTTACGCAATCAGTTTCACAGCTGATTGGGTCTGGAAGATACCCACATGAGTTTACCCTGCCTAGAAATCCAGGTCCGCATAGGGTAGTGACTTATTCAGAACCTTTTGTCCCAGTACCAGAACCCCAAGTCAGACATAATAAGTACGATCAGTACACTCGTCTGCCATCGGCTCAACCTAATTGGCAACCCGAGTTCGCACTCAGGGGGCAGAATGCCAACTATGATCAACATTATACAGGGCTGACTATTCTAGTGGTCGATAATGCGAATTGGGCCGATCAAATCTCTGCCGTCTTGAGGGATCAATTCGGCATACAACCAAAAGGAAAGGTTATCGGCTATAGAAAGCCGTATCCTGATTACATAGATCTCATGCCTTACCCTCACAATTTCAAAGTCCTAGATTTTGCAAAATTCTCTGGTGACGACTCGATTACTACCCTGGAGCATATCGGACGCTTTATCGCGCAATGCAGTGAAGCAGCTCAGTCCGATGGACTGAAAATAAGACTGTTCCCGTTGTCATTGTTCGGGGCAGCTTTTGCTTGGTTCACTTGTTTGCCTCCAAATTCGGTCCACTTATGGAACGATTTGGAAAGCCGATTTCACGAATACTTTTCTCAGGCAGTTTAGAACTCAGGATCTCTGACCTAAGCTCTGTTCGCCAGAAATTTGGAGAATCAATGACTGATTATATTAAAAGATTTAGAGAAATCAGAAACTGATGTTTTAGTGTCACATTACCCGATAACTAACTCGCTGATTTGGCTTTTCAAGGGTTAATGCCACCACTTAGAGAGAAGTTTGAAGGTCAAGAGTTCACCGATCTAAGTCATCTGCTTCATCGCGTGTCGGCTCAAGAAAGCCGATTCACAGATAATAAAACGTTTAAAGATAGATTTAAAAATAGTAGTAATAAAGAAAAAGATAAAGCCAAAGTTAATATGGTCGACTATTATCCGAGCGATTCTTCAGAAGACGATGAAGCAGAGATAAACATAGCCGAATGGATAAAAGGGTCCAAAAAATCCGTAATCTGTTCTTGGCTCAAGCCGACTAGAAATAAGTCGGAAGTTAAGTACGCCTTTGACGTCTCCAAGTGCGATCGTATTTTTGATTTGTTGTTGCGAGAAAAGATAATACGGTTGCCCGAAGGACACGTCATACCATCGGCTGACGAGATCAAGAAGCACAGGTATTGCAAGTGGCACCATTCTTTTTCTCACAATACTAATGATTGCAATATTTTCCATCAACAGATCCAGTCAGCTATCGAGTATAGTCGGTTAAAATTCGTTGATGAGCCGACTATGCAAGTTGATGCTGACCCATTCCCTATTAACATGGTTCAATGTTCGAACAAAGGGAAAAAGCCGATGCATGATGAGCCAAAAAGGGAATGGCAAGTTGACATTCAGTCAACTTCAAATGGCAGCCAGACATTGAAGATTACAATCAGCTCATTACAAATAGAATCTGATCATGAAGGTAAGAATTCAAGAACCATTAAACCCAAAGGAAATCCTCAGGTGGGTAGATGGTATAAAGCCGAAAAATCACCATCAAGACAGCCAAAAAAAAAGCTGGGACCGACGTTTTCTCAGTTAATGGAGAAATATGAAAAGAGGAATAGTCGACCACGATATCCTACTCATCGGTCGGATAATTTGTATCACACTGAAAACGTGGAGAGAGCGCATAGAAGGTGTCCCTTTTGGCAGTTTTGCTAGGAAAGGAGAGTAGCATTGCCATCTCCGTACACATGCCCGATGGAGCATTATCCCCAAGACGATTGGCCTAAACAATCGGCTAGAAATAGACTGTCTGGACCGATTCGAGACCATAACAAAAGTTACAGAAGGCCTGTTCGCAGAAGAATATCTGAACCAGATCAGGCATCAGACGAGGTTGTAACACAAAATCCTAGTTCAGATCGGGAAAATTTGGCTGGCCAAATACGAAAGCCAGTAGAGCCCAAACCTAGGTGGTGCCCACTTGGACTTAACAGATCACAACGCAGACGGCTTCAGAGACTAAGGACTCAAGAGATCAGAAAAGCCGATGCAGAAAAACAAAGGGATGAGACTTTTAATGAGCTTCGTCCGATCAAGGTTATCAAGAAGGAATGGAGGAAAAAAGAACAGGTCGAGGAAGATTTTGAGTCGGCGGATGACCTGGATTCTCCTATGATTAGGGACGATACACCTCCGATGGATATCAATATGGTGTTCACATTACCAGCCGAATTCAAAATCAAAACCGAATCGGCTAAAGAGAGTTTTGCTCAGTCATGTTCAGGTGTCCAAAATGCAATCTTCGAGAAATCAAGAGATGATCATAGGCATCTAAAACCATTGTATCTGAAAGGGTATATAAATGGCAAGCCAGTATCAAGGATGCTGGTAGACGGTGGAGCTACAGTAAATCTAATGCCGTATACGACTTGCAAGAAATTGGGTAAGTCCGATGAAGACTTGATTAAAACTAATATGGTTTTAAACGACTTCACAAGCGATCCCACAGAGACCAAGGGCGTTATGGTTATAGAATTGACTGTCGGCATTATAACTTTGCCGACCGCATTTTTTGTCATTGACGCCAAGGGAAATTACAGTGTTCTGCTTGGTCGAGATTGGATTCATGCCAACTGCTGCATCCCATCGACTATGCATCAAGCGCTTGCTCAATGGAATGGAGGGGAAGTTGAAGTTGTCACAGCCGACACGTTGGCTCATATCTCTATGGCTAGTTCTGATGCGAATTGGCAACACGAAGAAACTGGGTGTATATCGGGAAAAACGCTGGATGACTGTGACTTCATTTGCGTGAGTAAGTCAGGACTTATGCCGATCAGTGTCAAGCCAGGCACGTTTGATTGGACAAATGAAGTATTGCGCCGATGGGGACAAGAAAAACAATGAAGGCATTACAAGATAAAATGCAAAGCTATCGGCAGATAACAGATAGCTATGAGGCTATAGAAGATTTTCAAGAGATTGAAAAGTTGGGTCAAGGCTTCACATCCACTGATCTGCTTAAAGAAGTTGATATAGGTAGTGGTGATAGAAAAAGACCAACTTTTATTAGCGCAAAATTAGATGTAAAATACAAAGAAAGGTTGATCAAAATCCTTAGAAATTATAAAGATTGTTTTGCTTGAGAGTATCACGAGATACTTGGTTTAAGCCAACAGTTGGTAGAACATCGGCTACCTATTAAACCAGGATATCGGTCGTTTAAACAGTACCCTAGACGTTTTAATCTGGCCCTGGATAATGTTATAAAAGAGGAAATAGAACGATTGTTGGAGGCAAAATTCATTAAGCCTTGTCGATATGCGGAATGGGTTTCCAATATCATTCCAGTCATGAAGAAAAACGAAAAACTTCGGGTGTGTATCTACTTTAGAGATTTGAATAAGGCCACGCTAAAAGATGAATACCCGATGCCCATAGCCGATATGCTTATCGATGCTGCATCAGGGAATAAAATCATAAGTTTTCTAGACAAAAATGCCGGATACAATCAGATATTCATGACAGAAGCCGATATACCAAAAACAGCTTTTAGATGTCCTGGTGCCATAGGTTTATTCGAGTGGACGGCTATGACTTTCGGTTTGAAGAACGTGGGGCAACATACCAGCGAGCCATGAATATGATTTTTCATGACTTAATCGGTCATATTGTCGAAATATATACGATGATGTCGTAGTAAAATCTGCAAATGATTTGCAACATTTGGCCGATTTAGAAAAAGTTTTTCAGAACATAAGATCGCATGGCTTGAAGATGAATCCTTTCAAATGTGCATTTGGCGTGTCGGCTGGGCAGTTTTTGGGCTTCATGGTACATGAAAGAGGTATTGAAGTCAATCAAGCAAGGGTGAAAGCCATAATTGAAACAATGCCGCCAACATGCAAAAACGAGTTACAAAAGTTGATCGGCAAGATTAACTATCTCCCAAGGTTTATCTCAAACCTTTCCGATCGGATTCGTGCTTTTACCCCACTGTTGAAATTAAAGGATAATAAAGAATTCGTGTGGGGAATCGATCAGCAAAAGGCTTTTGACGACGTCAAAGAATATCTAGCTAATCCTCCGGTTTTGGCCGCACCACGAAAAGGGATTCCTTTCAGGTTATATATATCGGCTGAGGAGGAAACTATCGGAGCTGTTTTAGCACAAGAAGTCGATGGTAAGAAAAGGGTTATCTTTTATTTAAGCCGATGCATACTTGATGCTGAAGTCAGGTACCCTTTCATTGAGAAATTGTGTTTGTCTTTATATTTTTCATGTACGAAGCTAAGACATTATATTTTAGCATTGGCTTGTAAGGAGGTCTGTAAAACCGATGTTATAAAATATATGTTATCAGCTCCAATTTTACAAGGTCGACTTGGCAAATGAGCTTATGACTTAATAGAGTTCAACCTGATTTACGAATCGGCTAAAGCAGTTAAGGGACAAGTTCTGGCCGATTTTATAACAGGGCATGATACTGTTGTTGATTTGGTAAATGTTACCCCTTGGCAATTGTTTTTTGACGGGTCGGTGTTCAGAGAAGGTGATGGAATCGGTATTGTACTCATGTCACCCAAAGGGTATAATTTTGAATTTGCATTTCAATTAAAAAGTCGATGCTCAAACAATCAGGCAGAGTATGAAGCATTGCTCAAAGGCTTGCAATTGTTAGAAAACATCGGAGTAAGTGCTGTTGAGGTATACGGGGATTCCATGTTGATTGTACAACAAATAAAAGGAGAATACCAATGTCGAGACGAAATACTGCTAAAATATTTAGAACAGTGCTTCGAGATTATCGGCTCGTTACATCATTTTCTATCAGTCATATCCCTCGAGAATCGAACGATAGAGCTAACGCGCTAGCTCAACAGGCATCAGGGCACAAAGACTTTGACCGATATCAGGTAACCGAACTAGTAGATAAAGCTGTCATGTGTATGGATATTGTTGATTGGAGAACGCAAATAAAGAATTACCTGATCGACCCATCTAAGCCGACAGAACGCAAGATTAGGCAACAAGCTTTAAAGTACATTGTTATGGACGACACATTGTATTATCGGACGATAGAAGGCTTGCTGTTGAGATGTCTTGGAATCGAAGAAGCACAGGTGGCACTGGGCGAAGTACATGAAGGTATTTGCGAGTCTCATCAATCGGCTCATAAGCTGAAATGGATGCTTAGATGAACAGGTTATTTTTGGCCGACAATGCTAGAGGATTGTTTCAAATATTATAAAGGATGTCAGACTTGTCAAAAGTTTGGCAATATACAACTTGCGCCGGCATCGGCTTTGCACCTAATTATCAAGCCATGGCCGTTCAGAGGTTGGGGATAGATGTAATTGGCCAAATATTTTCTGCTTCGAGTAAAGGCCACAAGTTTATTTTGGCCGCGACTGATTATTTCTCTAAATGGGTTGAAGCTATACCGCTTAAGAAGGTGACAAGTATTGAAGCAATCAGTTTTGTTAATGAACATATTGTCCATCGGTTTGGAGTACCGCAAACAATCATGACCGATCAAGGAACGGTGTTCATGTCTAATGAATTTCAGAGTTACGTGGAAAGTCTAGGGATTAAGTTGTTGAACTCATCCCCATATTACGCTCAGGCTAATGGACAAGCCGAGTCATTTAACAAAACGTTAATTAAGTTGATCAAAAGGAAAATCGATGAAAGACTAAGGAATTGGCATTCAACCCTATCAAAGTCACTTTGAGCGTATCGGCTAGCTTATCACGGAGCAACGAAGCTTTCACCTTACCAGTTAGTATATGGTCAAGAAGCCGTTTTACCCGTAGAGATTAACATTGAGTCTATACGAGTAGCCAGGCAAAATGGTTTGTCGGCTCAGGAGTATAACTGTAACACCCCAAATTTTGCTTTAATATCATTTTATTGGTTATTTTTCCATTTTATGTTTTTCTGGAATTTATTGGATTTTCTAGAATTATTTGAATTTACTTTAAATTAAATATATTGGTTGTTTGTGGAAAACTATTTAAAATATGCAAAGTTAAAATAAAGTTTTGCCAAAAATATTTTATTTAAGTCCAGAATGTCTCAAATTATTTTTGAGAATTTTCCTGGATTTTTCCTGATAATTTATTTGCCTAAAATCAGTTAAATGAATTTCTGAAATTATTTTAAATGGTAAAAGTTTTGAATTCCTTATGTACAGTATTGGGCCAAAGCTCAACACTGTGCACGTTAGGCCCGATTCGGGCGACCCAGATCAGCCCATGTCGCCGAAACCCTAAAACCTAACGCGGCCAACTGTTGGATTGAGATCCAACGGTTGTGCCTTCGCCGCGTCGCCGAAGCGCTCTGGGCCGTTGGATGGACGCCGCGTGGACGCGCTGGATGTAGCCACGTCGTCTCTCCGTGTCGCCGCCGGAGTCCGCCGCCACCTCGGAGCAGTCTTCGGAGTCCGCGCTGCGCACGCCTCCCCGCGAGGCTATTTAAGGCGCCGACGCGGGCGCTAAATTCCCATTCTCGTGCCGCGTGTTTGCCGCAACTCCCGAGCCCTGTGTCGCCGCCGTTTTCGCGTAGGAGCTCGCCGGATTTGAAGCTTGCAGCCGTCTCGGTTTTTGCTCTAGAACGTCGTCGATCCTTTGTCTTCCGCCGCTTTGGTCCCGGATCCGAGTTCGCCGTGGTGTTCTGCGTCGGCTACTCTTCTTCTTCGTGTCGGAATCGCGCCAGAACACCGTCATCCAGGTCTTCTTCCTCGTCTCCGGTGAAACTCCTCGCCGCCGCTTCGCCATTAGCTTCGGGTGAGTTCTTGACCGTAGGATCCAAAAAGAACGGTGCAGATTGGGCCACGTCGCTCGGTTGGCAGTCGACTTCATCTTCTAATCTCTGCCGTCGGATCTGGATGAACGGAGGGGATTGAGCCGCGTCGCGTGCATTCATCGCCGTTCGATCCAGAGATCCCGTGGATGTGCGCCGCATGTCGAACATTGGCACGGGCGGCGTCGCAGCCAATCCGGGGTCACCGCGTGTCGGGCGCTGGCACCGAGGCGCCATGGACCGGGTTCACGGTGGATCTGATCCGCACCATGAATCGAGTCTATGGACCACGACACGCGTCGGTGTCTGATTGGCCGGCTCGGTGATGATGTCACCTTGACGTCAGCATGACGCAATAATACGATTTTCATTTATAAAAATAATTCAGTTAATTCTGATTTTCCAATTTTTGTATTTTCAGTATTTGTCCAAACTTCAAAAGGCTATAACTTTTGCATTTTAACTCGGATTTGAGTGATTCAAATTTCTAAAAATTTGTAAAATTGAGATATATTTAATGGTGAATTTTAATTGATTTTTTGAGTTCATTTTCTCTCTGTTTTGGTATTTATTTACTTTTCTCCTTCGGTACGCGTAGACGTTGAATTGTGCGACGCTTCGGAGGAAGATCCATCAACTCAAGAGCAAGTTCCAGAGCAAGATCAGAACCTATTCCATGGCAAGTTGTGCTTTGATCATGCTGAACCTATGTTTATACAAATGTTATATTGTTTTACTTTATTGCATAGTATTTCAAGTATTCAATTGTTTCAATTAAATTGGGATTTAGCTATTATACCGATTGATCTATACCCTACCTTGTCATTTGTATGCCATGATCTATTGTCACCCTAGTTTGGTTAACTATAGTTGTTTAGTAATGATAATCAACCGGGGATGGTTAGACCGTATTAGTTGCTTAGCCATGCCACGTCATCACATGTGCCTGAATCATTGATAATTAATCTTGACTAATGGAATATGGAACATTGTTATGAACTTGTGTGTCATGTGAGATTACACGATGAGATTGAGTTGTTTGTGGCGAGTCATGTCATGCAACGATGTTGAATTGTTGATGGCACGTGGTGCTTGGTAATCAACTTGGGTGATAATCACTTAGATTGGGGCAAGTGACAAGGGGCGAGTATGCCAAGGTGGGCCCGATGGGCAGAGAGTATGTGGATGTCTTGCCTTGATCACACTAAGGACTTAACCTTGCAAGCTTTTGACCTGAGTCAATCATGCAACCACATGTCTGGTATGGGACAGCCTAGCTGATTAATTTGCAATATTTTAACTTTGGTACTATCTTGGTCGGTGTGAGTTCCTGAGTTATGGAGTAATTCACATGGCGCAAGAGGGGGCCCTGGATGTGGTAACCAGTCCCACCAGTGTTGAAACCTTAGCGGGTGGTATCGGGTTAAGCCAGCGCATTGTAAAGGCTTTGTTATAATCACTCGCCTTTGTGGTGTATGGTTGTATCATGTGGGTAAAGTGCATAACCTCTGCAGAGTGTAAAACTATTCGGATAGCCGTGCTCACGGAATTGAGCAATGCTCGGGAATTACAGTTAAGGGTTAGCTTAATTAAATGGAAAACTTGGTTGGGATGGTAGGATGCCATGGGAGTTGAAAATTGACTTAGGATTGAAAAACTTGGTTTACTTAAGGAACACTGAAACTATTATTTACTGTTATTTGTTTTACAGTTTTTATGATCTATTTATTGTATTCGTTCATAAATGCTGCTTATTGCAAAATAGCCATGATAGCCAATCCTTTGGAATAAGCCTTGCATATAGTTACATAGAATTGCATTCTGTGCACAACTTGTTGAGTGCTTTAAGTACTCACCCTTGCCAACAACAATAATCACAATTGAAGAATCAACATCTGTGTTGGAGGAGGAGTTCCAGGAGGACACGAGTCATTAGGGTCCGAGCCTTGTCAGTTGCTTGTGGTGAACTGATGAGCTATTTACGTTTTCTACTTTCCGCTGCTTAATTCTTAGCTTATATTTCAAGTCTTGCCCTGCGTGGCTTAATAATGTAAGTTGGTCATAAGATCATACACTTAGCTATATCAATAAATGGAGTATTAGTCTATTATCGTTGAGTATGATGTGATATGTACCAATGTTGAGCTATGTGCACTAGCGTTGATCCTGGGACTAGTGCGGTAAACACAGTGGGTTCGAATCGGGTCCTTACAATAACGATTTGATGATCGATAACCTGGATGAATTAGCAGAGTTACGTTTGTCTACGCTTGATCGGCTTAAAAGGAATAAAGTCAGGGTTGCAAAAGCATACAATAAAAAGGTCGTGCCTAAGTCTTTCGATCAAGCCGATTTGGTGTGGAAAACGATACTGCCTGTTGGTTCGAAAGATAGCCGATTTGAAAAATGGTCATCTACGTGGGAAGGGCTATACAAGGTTAATCCGCTAGTCGGTGGAAATTCGTACATACTGAAAACGTTAGAGGGGCATGTTTTGCCTAAGGCAATTAACGGGAAATACTTAAAGAAATACTATCCTAGCGTTCGGATTGGAGCCTAGCCGACTGGGAATTGCATTGAAAACCAAGTTAACACGGTGCTATTAATTGGCTAAAAAGATTGCAGACTCGTAAAGGAGAAATAAAATTACAAAAAGGTAAGCTTAAATCGGTTAAACAGCCGATTATAAAGACTTACAAAATATCTTGATAAGTATTTTCAAGACAGCCGACAAAGTTTACAACTCATAAAAACTAATATTGGATGCCTGAGCCCAGAAGAGTTGCACCCAAAGCCGACAAAATGCCCGCTGCCTTTGCAATCACACATTGAACTTCTTCAATGATGCGATCGTCTTCCTTTGCATTTCCTGGCACCGGTACCACCTTGGCCGATTGTTTTTTCATACTTAACACGGCCATGGCGATACCAAGCTTCTGTTCTTTGATGGCCGACGCAGTTTTTTCCATGGATTGTTGGCCTTCTTGGATTAATTTTTGGTTTTGGCCAACTCTTCCGAAAGAAATTTCTTTGTATTCTCGAGCTTGGAGAGGGATTCTTTGGTGGTCTTCAGCTGCTACGCGTCGACATCAAATTTACGTTTCTTCGCCTTAGCGTCAGCGACCAACTCATCCAGGAGCTTCTGATCGGCTTCCTGGGCTTCACGACGATTGATTCTGGCCTGCGCTGCCTCTACTTCAGACCTCCTCTCGTCTAAGTGGCAGACATTGAGGAGGGCTTCCATTGCTTCAGGAGGCAGATCGGCTTCAACCGCTGCCATGGCATCTCGGATCGGCTGGTTGTTCACCAGGATCTCTGATTGCGGCTTCATAACCAGATCAAAAATCTTGTTGAGTTTTTCTTTCATGCTTGGAGCAGATGTGACGGCAGCCGACACTTCGAGGATTTTTCTGATTTCTGCGTCATAGTCATCGGTTGCCATGATCTCAGGATCATCCAGGTCAACCAGGGAAAAGCCCAACAAGTTTGTTGGGTCAGAAAGCTCTGGCAGATCAGCGATCGGAGCTGTTGGCGTCAGCCGTGGTAGAGAGAGGGGCGCCGATGAAGTCTTGGGAAGGTCAGCCAAGATCTTCGCAACTTGTGCCGATTGCGTCGGCTAAAAAAGAAGCAAACGAAGGGTAAGCCGATGTAATAAGAAATATAAATCGCTAACTCAAAGGTACGATTACTTACCTCTGCAGTGGCCGGCGCATGTGGCGAACTCTCACCGCTCTGCTCCTGGGGTTTAGATCCCCTCTTCTCCGGAGCCTTGGTATATTTTGTTTTCTTCTTTTCTGAAAATGTTAATTGGCTAAACAATCAGTTGGATAGAGAGGAAAAGAAATAACAGCCGATTGTATTATACTTACTTGGTTGTTTCTTCTCGATGTCCAATAAGGACGAACTCTAAATTCCTAGGGTACCCGAGGTGTACCCTGTGAGGCCAGTCGACTGGAGTGGCCTTTTGACTTGGCCACTGCCCGATTGGCCAGAGGCAGGCTTATTGCCGGTGGCCTTGGTCTGCAGTGCAACATTTAAAGTTATTAGAAGATGTATCTGGCAAAAGAACTGACATATAAAAGAAAAATTATTTGAGCCGATACCTTATCAATATCTATAAGACTTGTGTTAGTGTAACCCGATGAACTAGCTTCACTGCTAGAATCGCTGTTAGACACTAAAGACGGCTCCGGCAGATCAGGAAAGAATTCCTTGATTATGAGCGACGGAGTCTTCTCCATATATACACTCTGCGATAGCCGACCACCATGTTGTAAAGCCTCCTGCCCAGCGAGCATTCAGGAAGAAGTGAGGAAGGCTGCGTAGTTGGAGCTTATCGGCTAACTCCAACACTAGCCCTGCTGACGTGGCATTGCGAACCCTTGCTCTAGGTTGAAGCCAATCAAGAAGCGGTAGGCTTGGAATCACCTGACCAAAGCCGAGCTGCCTCGCGTAGACTGAAGGATGGTAAAACTCGTACGAAGGCTGGAATGTCCGATTCCTAGTATGAAGGCCGACATGGAAGACACATGGAGAAATGAAAATTCTATACAAATCCAAGGTCTGGTGAGGCATCAAAGAACTGTCGGCTTTCAAATGTAGAAATGAAGGCCAAGGGAAATCGGCTGTGGTGCCATAACTAAAGAAGTCTTGCTGTTTGAAGTCTTCAGTATCTAATTGCAAAAAGAAGGACAAGAATTTTCTGCAACCGATGGGTGAAACTCTTGTCTCATTACTGGAGCACATTATGAACCTTTCGCCGAAAGATCGGCATTCTCTGAACTGGATAGGTTCTCCCTCTGGTGTGTCTTCTCTCGGAAAAGGAGTCCCATCGACTAAGTCCAGGTTGAAAGAACGGCTGAATAAGCAGTATAGCCATATTTGTACAAACCACATCGGACCGCCTACGTTACCAACGGTGAAATTCTCAAAGCCAGTGAAAAACCGACTCCTTATCACGTAGAGCATCTGATATACGGTGCCGAGGAAGGTTTTTCCTAATGCTAGTCGATGTCCTTCGACAAGCTGTTCTGCTATTACTTGATAGACTTGAGTCGGCCCAAGGGATGCCCCACAAAACAAAAAGATATCTAGCCAAAGGTTCAGAAAGGCAACGTGTTCTTTGTCCGATACCAGGCCATTAACTTTATTATTATTTCCGATATATTTGGCCCAACCTTCGCCCTTAGATCGGATAAGTTTATACTTTGGTTTACCGCTAAAAGCCGACATTTGTTCACCATCTGGACGAAGGCAACACAACTGAGCAACGTCCAAAAGAGTTGGGCCGATGGGACCAGTATGGAACAGAAAAGCATTAAAGCAGTCCGACCAAAAATAACAGGCCGTGGCCACCAAGGGCTCATTGGCTTCTAGATCGGCTAAAGAAAGGGGAATGCACTCGGCTATGCCCATTTTTTCCCATTCACCCCTCTTCTGGGCTGCCACTCTAATAAACCAATTTCTCCACCCCCTTGAGAGCTATCGGCCAAGCTCTAAAACTCTTATCCCAACCTTCTATGTTATGACCAGAAGCCGATAAAGGGAGATGTGGGATTTCTTGATTTGTGACAGTTTGGACATCTGGATTTCCCAAAGAACCCAAAAAAATATTGGTCGTTGCTATGCGGGATCAGGATAAGTACCTGACTTGGAACCATTGCAGCCAATCAGGAAGGATGATTGAGCTAAGTACTACTTCGGAGATCCGTCAAACAGAAAACTTAAGCCGGTTGCGGATGGTGCGAGAGCTCGAGCGCGTGAAGAATGACCGAGTGGGGGCCGCTTTATATAGCATGGTAAAATTTTGAAACGGCGGGAAACGAATCTCAAAAGACACGAGCAGTTAAAATGCACTACCTGCATGTTAGAAAATTACAGCGCAATTAAAGCAGCAGTTACTGGGTGAATGTTAACAGCTAGCCGATGGAGAAGAAGCCGACAGTTGTAATTTTTGAAAGATGACAAGTCATCTAAAAAATGGGGGGCATATGTTTGCACCAGAATTTGGTAAGCCTAGTCAAAATCGGCAAGAAAGTCAAACATACGAAAACTAACAGACGATTTGGAAAGATTTGAAGATATTTGGCAACGGCAAGATCTTTGAGGAAAAGCTATCCGAAATAAGGCCGATACAGATCAGGTTTTATAACGTGTTGTAATAGGACACGATCGGCCGACGGGTATAAAAGAAGGGCCAGAGCGAGCTACAGAAGGATGGAACACAATCAAACACACCAATTTATATTACTTTTTCCTATCGACTAGGAGTAGTTCTTGTAATTTAGTCTTTGTAATTCGATCTTGATCAATAAAGTTGCGCATCGTCGGTTATTAATCTTCTTCAAATTACGCCCCAGGTTTGATTTATTCTGATCTTGTTGCGCATCGCCTTCTTCAGAATCGATCTACCTTTTATCCTCTGATTAGCCTTAATCGGCTAGTTAGACTTATCTTGTTACCTTGATTTAATCGGCTTTAAGCTGATTGAGTTTAAAGCCGATTGATCGTCACGATCGGCTTTGAGTGAATTTTATATTTTTACCTTGTCGATTACAGATCAAATCGATTGGCACGCTCTGAACCAGACAAATCTTTCCTGCTTCAAGCAAGGGCCACAAGTTCATTTTGGCTGCGACTGATTATTTTTCTAAATGGGTTGAAGCTATACCACTCCAAAAGGTTACAAGTGTTGAAGCTATCGGATTTGTTAATGAGCATATTATCCATCAGTTTGGAATCCCACAAACCATAACGACCCATCAGGGAATTGTGTTTATGTCCGATAACTTTCATGATTTTGCTAAAAGTTTGGGTATTAAGCTGTTGAATTCATCACCTTAATATGCTCAAGCCAATGGACAAGTTGAATCATCTAATAAGACGTTGATCAAGCTAATTAAGAGGAAAGTTGATGAGAAACTAAGGAATTGGCATTCGACGTTGTCAGAGTCTTTATGGGCTTATCGGCTGGCATATCATGAAACAACGAAGCTTTCACCCTATTAGCTAGTTTA
This sequence comes from Otatea glauca, assembly GCA_036346275.1. Classification (NCBI taxonomy): domain Eukaryota; kingdom Viridiplantae; phylum Streptophyta; class Magnoliopsida; order Poales; family Poaceae; genus Otatea; species Otatea glauca. The sequence goes on from CM070718.1 coordinate 49,784,538, forward strand.
TAGTCAAGAAGCTATTTTACCAGTGGAGATAAACATTGATTCTGTACGAGTAGCTAGACAAAACGGTTTGTCGGCTCAGGACTACAAGGATTTAATGACTGACAACTTAGATGATTTGGCAGAGTTACGTTTGCGTACATTAGACCAGCTCAAGAAAAAACAAGATGAGAGTTGCTAAGGCATATAATAAAAAAGTGATGCCTAAAACTTTCTGCGAAGCCGATTTGATCTGGAAAACTATATTGTTTATCGGTTCTAGGGATAGCCGATTTGGAAGTGGTTCCCAACATGGGAGGGGCCGTATAAAATCAATCAGCTTGTTGATGGAAATTCTTAAATACTCGAAACGTTGGCAGGGGTAATGTTTCCTAAGGCGATCAATGGAAAATACTTGAAGAAATACTATCATAGCATTTGGGTTGGTTCCTAATCGGCTATTAAAGTTTGTCGTTTGCAACGCCAAATTAACTCGATGCAGATAATTATAGCTAAATGCTAAGTAGCAGGTAACAGAAATCAAGCATAATCAAAATCGGTTAAATAGCCGATTGAAATAACTTAACATTACAAAAGTATTGTTCCAAAAGCCAACATTTCAAGTTATAAAAGCTCGCATGCATTAGAAAGGATGATTACATGCCAGAGCCAGGGAGCCTAGCACCTAAAGCTGAAATGAGCCCGCAACCTTGGCAATTATCTCCTGAACTTCGTCAACGATCTTTTGGTATTCTTTGGCGTCTCCAGGGATGGGGATGACTTTGGCCGACTGCTTCTTGACGTCGGCCACAGCCAAGCATATGCTGAGTTTCTCCTCGTTGATAGATGATGCTGATTGCTCGACGAGGAGTCGGCCATCAGAGACTTGCTTGGTCAACTAGGCCAATTTCTCTTCAAGAAGTTTCTTAGCCGATTCAAGTTTCTGTAAGGCTGCTTTGTTAACCTTAAGTGCTTGAACGTCGGCGTCGAATTTGTTCTTCTTTGCCTTTGCGTCGATCACCAGCTCATTTAGAAGATTTTGGTCGGCTTCCTGTGCTTCCCGCTGAGCGATCCTGGCTTGGGTTGCCTCAACCACTGCCTTCTTGTCGTCTAAGTGATAGACGTCAAGTAACGTAGCCATTGCTGGTGGGGGTAGGTCGATTTGGACGGTGGCCATGGCGTCTCTGATCGGCTGATTGTTGCCAAGGATCTCTGCCTGTGGCCTCATCACTAGATCAAAGAGCTTGTTCAGTCGCTCTTACATCCCTGGAGCCGACGTCACAGCAGCCGACGCTTCCATTGAAACATCGATGATTTTTTGGCTATCTGCTAGATAGTCATCTGTGGCCATTATTTTCGGATCATCAAGATCGGCCAAGAAGAAACCCATAAGGTTGGTCGGGTCAGATGACTCCGGAGCGACAGCAACAGGGAGATCGGCTAGAATCGAACTACTTGCGCTGACGGAGTTGGCTGTGGAAATGAGTTAAAATGAGTCAAGCCAATATATGAACATACATTGGAAGTTTACGAAGAAAAACTTACCCCGTCAGTAGCCGATGCGTTCGGCAAGCTCTCGCCGCTTTGTTCCTTAGGATTCGAGCCTCTTTTAGCTGGAACCTTGGTAGACTTGACACGCTTTTTCTCTCAAAATAAATCGATTACGTGTTAGTTAATGAGAAGGATATTTGTACAAAGAGGAGTAGTTGATAAAAGGACTACTAGGCTATTGCTATTTCATGATGTCAGACAAAGAGGGACTCTAAATTCCCAAAGTGCAGGAGGTGTAGCCTATAAAGCCCGTCTGCTGATGGGGCCTCTTGTTGGGTTGGCCACTACCCGATGGGCCGGTTGCAATCTTCTTCCCCGCGGCTTTAATCTGAAAGATAAAGGAAACCGATTAGTGATAGAACTAGACAGAAAGATGACAATACTAAGAGAGATTTATTAAAGCCGATACCTCTCCGGTAATACCTACTAAACTTGTGTTAGTATACCCAGAAGAGCTGGATTCATCGCTCGAATCGTTGTTACATACTACCGTCGGCTCAGGAAGATTTGGAAAAAATGCATTAATGATAGCCGACAGTGTCTTCTCCAAATAAAGTGCTTCTGCGATGAACGACCACCAAGATGAGAAATGCCCTGACCGACGTGTGTTCAGCACAAAATGCGACAAGTCCTCAATCTGGAGTTCATCGGCAATTTCCAGCACAATGTTGGTAGCGATTGCGTTACAGACTCGAGCTCTTGGCGAAAGCCAATCCAGCAGAGGGAGACTAGGGACCACTTGGCCGAAACCCATCTGCCTTGCATAAACGGAAGGATGGTAAAACTCATAGGATGGTTGGAAGGTCTGGTTCCTTGTGTTAAAGCTGACGTGCAGTATACTTGGAGATATGAAAATCTTATAGAAATCCAGAGTTGACTGAGGCATTGAGGAGCTGTCGGCATCTAGGTGCAGAAAAGACGGACATGGAAAATCGGTTGTGCCACTATAGCTGAAGAAATCTTGTTGTTTAAAATCTTCACTGTCCAGCTGCAAGAAAAATGATAGATACTTTCTCGAGCCGATGGGTGTAATCCTTGTCTCATTACCAGAGCACATGATAAATCTTTCCCCGAATGATCGGCTAGCTTTGAACTGAGGAATTGTATTCTCTGGGGTATCCTCCCGTGGAAATGCTGTGTCTTCAACTGGGTCCAAAACAAAGGGTCAGCTGAACAAACAATACACACCAAATTTGAACAAACCACAAGGGTCCTCCTACATTGCCGACGGTGAAACTAGCGAAGCTCGTAAATAGCCGACTCCTTATTGTATACATCATCTGATAGACCGACCCTAGAAGCATTTCCTAGGGATAGCTGATGGCCCTCTACCAGCCGCTCTGCTATGATTTGATACACTTGGGTTGGTCTGAGAGAAGTCGCATAGAAAAGGTATCTATCCAGGTTGAGGAAGGCCACATGTTCTTCGTCCGATACTGGTCCGTTTACTTTGTTGTTGTTGCTTATATACTTAGCCCATCCTTCACCTTTAGATATGATGAGTTTGTGCTTGCACTTGGCACAGTAAGACGATATCTGCTCCCCGTCTGGCCTCACGCAACACAATTGGGCCACATCCAGAAGAGTTGGGCCGACGGGACCGGTGCGGAACATGAAAGCGTTAAGAGTATCCGACCAGAAATAATAAGCCGTGCCACTAAGGGCTTATTGGCCTCTGGATCAGCTAAGAAAAGAGGGAGACACTCGGCTATCCCCATTCTCTCCCATATCTCCCTCTTCTGGGCCGCTACCCGATTGTACCAGCTCTTCCATCCCTTGAGTGCTGTCGGCCAAGCCCTAAAACTCTTACTCCATCCCTCTATATTATGACTAGCAGCCGACAAGAGGAGACGAGGAACTTCTTTGTTTATAACTGTATTAGAGTCTAAATTTCCTACCGGGCCTAGGTAGTACTGGTTGATGCTGTCAGGGATCGGAATGAGTACCTGGTTGGAATCTATTCAGCTGATCTTAGTGGGAAGCCGATTGAGGACTGGAGGAGACGAGTGCTGAAGGACTTGTTAGCCGGAATGAAGAAGCCGATGGCAAACATTTAGAGAGCTTGAGCGCGTTAGAATGACAATGTGGGGGCCGTATATTTATAAGAGGGGTAAAAAAGGTGAAACGGCGAGAAGAATATCGAAGGGATGTGTGCAGTTAAAATGCACAATGTGCATATCGAGATTTTCACGGCGCCATAAATGGGGTAGTTACTAGTGAGGATATTGCATTAAGCCGATAGCAGCATGAGCCTATAGACGAGATTTTTGGAAGATAACATATTATCTCCCAAAAATGAGGGCATATGTTTGCACCAGATTTTGGCAAGGCATAGCGAAATTGTCAGGCTAAAGATCAGGGGGATTTTGGCTGATATTGGATAAAGGAAAAATGTTTAATTTTGGATTATGACCGATATTTATCCAAAGATGAGTAAGTGTCCGAGTTAAGGCCGACACGGATCACCAGCGTATCGGAGACGGACATTGTCAGCTGATAGCTATAAAAGATGGCTGTGGGAAAGCAAGAAAAAACACAATCAATCAATCAAACAACTCGCACTTACTCTTTTATTTCTCTTGTTGACTAGGAGTAGCCTCTGTAATTTAGAATCTCTTTTGTAATATGATATCGATCAACAAAGCTGCGCATCGCCGATTGTTGATCTCTCTTGTCGACTAGGAGTAGCCTCTGTAATTTAGAATCTCTTTTGTAATATGATATCGATCAACAAAGTTGCGCATCGTCGATTGTTGATCTTCATCAATTACGCCAATCATGTTTGATTTTTCTCCGATCTTGCTGCGCATGGCCTCCTTCGGAAAAGATCTACCTCTATCGTCTGATTAGCCCTAATCGGCTAATTAAACTTATCGTTACTTTAAATTCAATCGGCTTCTTAGCCGTTTAGATCTTTGCTGATTGTCTTGCTAAATCGGCTTTGAGCATATTTTTCGATCCATCTTACCAGAACCCGGTGTTCGTCTGGTGTGTTGCGGCCGATTAACCTCTCTTCACATATTTTTTGCTCCAACAGTCTCAGTTTTCAGTTTCATCCGAACTGACTGCAGAGTCGTGTGTTTTCAGATGTGTTTTTCAGTTTATGTAGTCGACTAGATAATGTAGTCTAGATGATGTTTAGTTCAGGTGTTGGCGTTTATCTGAACGAGTATCGTATCGGAGGTAGAGTACAGAGTTTGTTAGTTTTGGTTGTCTTGCCGGAAGACGAAACAGTATTCTATCCCATAAGAATTTTGAGGAGTTTGTTGAGTCCATTAGGAATAAAGAGTCCGGATTTCTCCTGTGTAACTGCATCTGTATTTGCTTTATAAGAAATGGAGAAAAACAGAAAACACTGCAATTGCGCAGCACCAAAATTCAGAGACTTTGTGGTTTCTGTATTTTGCCTGAAAACTTATTGTCGTGCAGTTTTGGCTGAAACTTGCTGGTGTAACCTTCATCTCCAAGCGTGAACATCTATTGTTCAGAGGAGAGCTCCGACTTCTCAACAGGAGGAGTTTCTGTTTTCGTTTGAAGCAGAGCTGCGACAAGAAACAGGAAGAAAAGCTGACTCCAGAATTGAAGTTCAGACTTCGCGCTGAGGAGTTTTTCCAACAGATATTAATAGTAAAATATTTCTTGGGTTGTGTATTTGGTGAATAAATTTGTTTGGCAGGTCTGCAACTCAGACTTTTTGGCTTTCATGTGGCATTGAATTTGACACAGCAACCAGTATACCTAAAAGCGCTTAAGGTGAAGGGAAAAAAAAGCAGTACGCTTATAGAGTTGTATATACTACAGCGTTCTCGACGGACTAAAACATCACATCAACTAATTATAAATTGAACGTTCTTGACAAGTACTTACCCAACAGTGTCTTGCCCAGGGGTGATGGGGACGACGCCAGACCGGCTAGTCAACCCAACGGTGGGTTTAAACCCGACCGCTGAATTGAACGCTGATGGACAGATTATCGACCCCCGGGTCTCCGTTCCCAGCGTCACCGCTGCCATGTTCGCCGCTGCAGCGACGGCCGACCCAGTGCTCGACCCGCACGAATAGGCGGAGAGCACGTAAGGGTTCTTCACATGCCCCAGAACGTTAACAATAATCAGAGTACAGGGAAAAAAAACGATAATTCACAATTGAATCGTTGATTGCTTTGTACAAACACGAGCCGAGTGCGGGAGATTATTACCAGGGCCTGGCCGCCGCGGGCGCTCCATCCGTTGAGATCCACGTTGCTGCGGTAGCTGGCCCACTCGTCAAGGTTGGCCTTGCCAAGAACCACGGCGCCGACACGCCGCAACCGGGTCACCACGCCGGCGTCGTGCCGCACCACCGAGCCGAGCAGCGCGAAGGACCCGGCCGTCGTGTTGAGCCGGTCGCTCGTGTCGATGTTGTCCTTGAGCAGGACCGGGATGCCGTGGAGTCCGCCGCAGCCATCCCTGCAGCCCGACGACCTCTCTGCATCGGCCTGCGCCGCCTGCGCCAGGGCGTCCGGGTTGACCTCGATGACGGCGTGGAGCTTGGAGTTGAGGTGGCTGATCTGGTCCAGGTAGAAATAGACCAGAGCCGTCGAGGTCAGGCTGCCGTTCTTGAAGCCGAGCTCGATAGCATCGACAGTAGCTTCTAGGAACTCGAAGCTGCCGCAACTGCCGGCAACGAGCGCGAGGATGGACGCTGCGAGCAGTAGGCGCTGCTGAGCCATGCTTGCGGTGCCAATCCGACCGGTGGGCGGTGTAGCGCTGTCGTTGATATACTCGTATGGCTTCTAGATATAGACGTATAGTTCTCTTTGCGTTTTGTTTATTCCCTTACTTTTGAATGTTAATTTTTTAAGGGTTTTGATAAACATCATTTGGATGTTTTCTTAGCAAAGAAACAAAACATTGGATCTACGGTGAGATCCGTAAGACGTGAAGGGAGGTGGATTGTGTTTTGATGGATAGTTTGATACTTTGATCTAAAGGTCTAAAATTTGGATGTTTGTAAGAAACAAAACATCCGGATGAAGGCTAGACACTTCCTTTTTTTTACGAAAAATCCCTTACTTTCGAATGTTAATTTTTTGGGAAAAAAGAGAGCTTTATTGATTAAGGTAAAACAAGATTACAATAGTTACATTATGATACTTTTTTATGCCCGTCAGCCCTCGAATCGGATCAGAGTTTTATGATTTACGGTACAAATGTGCATAGTCTCAAGAACGAATAAGTTGAATCTAGAGAGAACCAAAATAACAGCGATGAAGCAATCACGATGAGAAGAAAAGTTTTGGAGAAGACGGCTGTAAATTTTTTAAGTACAACTCCAAATGAGTATATATAAGGGGTTATCACTCTCTCACAACTCTCTTGAACGTTTTAGAATAATTGGACTCTTGCTCTATACAAGAATCTAATGCTAAATAATAATATAGCCTTTAATCCACTCATTCACTTCTTGCTTTGTACGAGTTAGTTTGTAGCTTTGTTGCTTGGGCTCTCTATAACAACCCTCGTAGGTTTATATAGTCCTATGGTGATCATTCAAATGAAAGTAGGAATGATATCATTTAGGATTTCTTATAGCACATATTTGTAATCTTAGAAGACTAGATATGAGTAACCATACTCAACAATCTTTATCTTGACTTTTATCTGTTAAAGTCATTGTGCTCTTTCAAGAACTCGCTCTAAGTCGATTTCGTATTTTTTGTTTTTTCATTATTTTCGTCCTACTTTTTTTAGTGCCCCAACTACAATGGCACATCAATCCAATATGCGTGTTGGTGTTTGAGCTTGGCCTCCCAAACCATTTACATGAGAGCCCTTTCTTTGTGTAGTTTTGTTAACTACACTTCTTATTTGATGGGGACGGCGATCCCGATCTTTTGGTGAGATGATGATACGTCGATTTGAAGGTGTTGATGGCACCGAATTTAGGGCTTCCTACCAAACAGGTTGGGAGCTTCGCAATCACAACGCCAAATCCACACAGATACAAGATCCAATGATCAGTAGTTCCTGCAAGAAAACGAGAACCCGCAAGAACAAAGTATGAAGCGAACCGAAAAGGTAGTATTGAAATCAAACAAAGAGAACAAGTTGAGGTTCTGTTTCTCGGCTCGGGCGGTCTAGTCGACACGCGCAAACACGAGGAGAGACGCACACAGGGTCTACCAAAACACAACAAAACCTAAAAACTGAAAAACAGGGGTGAGAATCCAATATAAAGGGGTACCCACACAAGGGGGGTGCCCAAGAGGGGTGCGGCAGCCAGGAAAGGGGCGCCGGCCAAAGGAGGGGTGGAACCCTAAAAGTTAATGGGCCTTGGGCCCAAAAGAAAGGTGGCGCAGCACCTGGAATTTCTATCCCGTGAGATTGTTCTATAATTTCCCTTCTCTTCAGGAGGAATTTGGCCTCGGGATTAGATCCATTAGAAAGGTTATCTCGATACCTTTCAAACGAGTTGTCGAACGTCGAAAACGGAGTTCGGATGTGGCCGTGGCGTCCGTTTGAAGTACTGCTGCTCCTGGATGGCCGAATCAGACTCGGCGACGAATTGGGCTTTATCTTGGGCCTTCCTTGGCACGTGGGCTGTCCTCGGTGGATGTTCTTGGCGTGTTGGTCCAGCAAAGGTGGATGGAATGAACTTGCTTCTGGATTAAGCCCTCCAGACGTCGTAGACGAAGTAGCGGCCGAAACAGCGACGATCGGGGACGAAGTAGCGGTCGTAGAAGAAGAAGGGGCAGCTGTTGTATCCTTGGTTGGGATGTGCTCATCATTATTCCTATAGACTTTCATGCTGTAGGTTTGTACCGTCTCCGAGCTCCATCTGCTTGTTGGAACTATGTGGTTGGTACCGCCATGTCTTCCTTGTTTTAACAGCTTGTAACTTTGCCTTTGCATCCAGTTTCCTTTTTCTAATTAGGATTTTTATCAGGCCTCACATTGATTGCCATTTCATTAGATTTACCCATCAATCGATATCATCCATTGCTCTATATATTTTCCATGACCACTTTCCCTTTGTAAATAACTCGCAAGACTCCACCTCGAAGTGTTGCCTTACAACATTCGAGTTCATGCGACCTCACTCTTAATAGATTGTTGTTTAAGCCAGGAATATACCAAACTCCTGACAATCATGTGCATGTGCTATATCATATATCTCAATGTAACTATTCCCACATCATTAATTGCATACTCATCGTAATCCGCCAAGTGAATAATTCCATGTCCTGAAAGTAGAGATCCTCTGTGAAACATCTCCCTCACTAAACTTATGTGAAAGCAACAACTTAAATCTAATATCCATTCTTAAAAAGTACTTGATTAACATATGGCAAGTATGTCTAAATAATCTTTTGCTACAACTATTAAGCATGTATCCTTCCTTTTCTTCAAACTCGGATAGTCCTTTATCATATGACCATCCTGATCACTTAGATAGTATGCACACGTTCCCTTTTTATTTCCCTTCTTCTTCCTATGACTCTTGCTTCTACCTGCAATACCTACTACAGCCAATGCTTGATCACCTAAGGATAAAGATTTCGATGGATTTTAAGGACTCCAATAGATATGCAACTGCCTTGTTGAAATTCAGATATTCAAAAGTGCTTTTCTTAGCAAGAATATTCATCACCAATTGCTCCTAAGATGGGTGTAGAGATCATGCTAGTATGATGACCTTATCGTTCTACATAATTTTCTCATCCACACTAGTTAGTTGTGTGATAAGCTTGTTGAAGACATTGAGATTGTAAACGAACCGTGTACCTTCTTCCATACGCAACCTATTAGTTTATCAACGATTTTGCCATATAAAATTCTTTTAAGTACTTCCATAATTTCTTTAGTGAATTCTTCTTGACAACTATGTACTTTACGTCATCAAGGAGACATTGACAGATTGTACTGACAACCTTCTCTAGTTTGTCCCTTTCAAGAGCAACTATGAAAAATTATAGTTGAAGTCATGGTAAAGGTAATGAAAAATATAATGGTGATAATATCTTGAGCACATGAAGTGCTGGGGTGTTACAGGAAGATCTAAGGTAGTGGCAAGCTTGACGTGGCGAGGTAGAGACCCGTGATGACTCTGGGTGATGGTCAATGGAGCCAATGGAGTTGGGCAAAGACTAGCAAAGGTAGAACACAACGTGGCCAGAACCAAGGTCGGCATGTCGAGGGCCATCATGGTCCGAGGTGGTGGAGTCTGGCAGAGCCGTGCTCAACAACGACAAAGGTTGGTGTTCCCAAGGTAGAGGTAAGGTCGACATGGCAAGGAGATGGCCCGCAGGGAAATCGGGCAATGGTTGATGGGGCTGATGGAGTAGGGCGAAGTCGACAAAGCAAAGCATAACTTAGATAGAGCAGAAGTCTACACATTGGAGGCCGTCATGGTCCAAGGCCGTAGAGGCCAGTGGACCCAAGACAGAGCTATGCTCTATGACGGCAGAGACAGATAGATCCAAGACATGGGCAAGCTCGACATCGCAAGGAGATGGCTTGTGAGGATGCTTGGCGATGGTTGAGGGAGATTGGTGCATTGGGGGCTATCACGGCCCAAGGTAGTGGAGACCGATAGACCCAATGCAGAGCTATGCTCGATCAAGGCGAAGGTGGTCCATAGGGACATCGGGTGATGGTTGATGGGGCCGGTGGAGCAGGGCAAAGGCCAATGAGTGTAGATCATGACATGGCCAAAGCAAAGGTCAGCACGTCAGGGGCCATCGCGGTCCGAGGTAGTAGTGTCCGGTGGACCCAAGGCAAAGTCGTGCTTGATGACAGTGGAGGCAGGCAGACCCGAGGCGGAGGACTTACGAATCGGGTAAGCTCTACTCCGTTCTCCCCTTTCTTACTTGGTTTTCCATTCTACTCTCCTTTCTCTCATTGAATTTTGCTTAGTCCCCACGGATGGAGCCAACTATTGTAGAAAAGATGCCAAATAGAGGGTAGGGGATATCACTCGCCAACTATTGTAGCAAAGATGCCAAGCGGAGGGTAGGGGGTATGCCTTTCCTTTTGGAGACATGCACGGTGGAGCTAGGGAGAGAGCTACTGAGAGAGACCGAGAGGGAGAGAGCACTGTTGGTTGTGACAAAACGAGTCGCCCCTCACATTTCCCTTAGGGCCTTTATATAGAGATGAGGATGGCTATTTCCCATCATATACCCTAATAATTACAAGATGGTCAGGGTATAATGATATATTCACGTATATACATACCATCTGGTCGATGGGCTTGGACCAAGGCCCACCACAGGTGTTTGGTAGCCCAAGGGAGTTAGGCCCCCCTACAACAGTAATGTTTGCTGAACAATTAGGTCAACAATTTATAAGTCACTACTAAAGAAATGGTCATCTAGGTCGGTTCTTTTTGTTATCTGGGTCAATTTTGGTGGTGATACAAAGTCCTTAGACAGTGACGACGAGCGGCTATCACAGTCGGTTTTCATCTAATAGAGATATATCATCATCTAGGTCGGTTTTGAGCTTGGAACTGATCTAGAAGACCAATTATCTCTATCGATTTAGAGTGGAACTGACAGAGATAATATCAATCGGTTTCACGCTCAAAATCGATAGAGATGTCCTCCTGATCTCTATCGGTTATTAGCGTTGAATCGAAAGAGATTCGAGTATTATCTCTACCGATTCCATGCTTGGAACTAATAGAACCGATAGAGATAAATCCTAGGCTATTTTTCTAGAACAGCACCAGGAATTCACAACTTCATAGTATATTCATATTCACAGTATACTCACAAATTGACAAATTCACAGTATATTCACATTCATAGTATACTCACAAATAGAGGTGGGCCTCAGGCCAGGCTCTTGCGGGCCGACCTGAGGCACGGCGGGATGGTTCGGCCCAAAGCCCAGCATGGCACGGAGTAAGCCATGCCGGGCCAGCACACAACTGTAGCACGGGTCGTGCTGGGCCTGAGAACCTGGTACGATAGGCGGCACAGCCCAGCAAGCCCGTTTGGGCCAGGTTCGCGCCAGCATGGCACAGAGGTAGCACGCTTGCACGGACGGGCACAGAGGCATTGCACACTGCAGCGGAGGAGCGGCATGGGGGGAGGGTTTGTACCTACGGTGGCCGTGCTGATCCCGCGCCACCGTGTCCGCGCTGGAGAGGGGGAAGAGGACACCTGCGCTGCCGTGGCCTCGCCCGTCCGCCCACCGAGGCAGCGCCGTACCGCCTCGGCTCTTGCACCTGTCGCAATGTTGCCGCGGCTTGTCCCCACGCCAACGTTGTGTCACCATGACTGTTGTTATGGCCCACATGCCCGCGGCCTCCACCTCCTCCGCTGTGGCCATGGTTAAAGAGAGGGGAGCCGTGGCCTCGCCGTGTCTCCCCCGCCTTGCTGCGGCCGCCCAGCTGTTCCCGCCGCCTCGCCTCCCGCAAGTGGTGCACCGTCGCCTCGCCTCCAAAGATCGTCCGTAGTGCGGACTGCTGAGCTAGGCTGTCAAGCGCAGCCGCCATCGCTGAGGTCCACACCCCTAGTGGAGGAGGGAAGCGGTGAGGAGGGGAGGCTGAGGGGCAGCAGGGCGGTAGGAGAAGTCGAGGACTGCGAGGATGGAGGGGAGGGGATGTGGGGAGGTAGGAGACCCGGTGGGGAGGGGAGGTTGAGGGGCGGCGAGGAGGGAGGGTAGGGTTAGGGGCTGGTCGTCATCCTCCTCGGACATGGCACGTGGCGTGGAGGGAGGTGGCTACTGCCGTAGTGGGGCGGAGGTGGGGCATGCCGGTGGGGAAGGCGAGGGGACGGGAGGAGGGAGGCAGCGGGGTTGTCGAGGAGGGAGGTAGAGTAAGGAGGGGAGGAGCCGAGGAGGTAGGCGCATAGGCGCATGGGAATCGGGCACCAATTGAGGGGAATGGGAACAAATGGGGGGAGGGCGCCGGTTGGGGGAAATGGGAAAAAATTGGGGGAAAGGGGGAAAATAAGGGGGAAAGGAAAAAAGGAGGGAAAGAAAAAATGGGGAAAAGTGGGAAAACAGGTGGAAAAATGAGGGAAAAGAAAAAAAGGGAGAAAGCAGAGGTATCATCTCCTTTGGGTTGCTGCCCTTCCGACTCTCTATGTCACACACTTGGATACAGGGACAAGGACCTGCCTGACTATTTCAAATTAGATAAGTGTTGAAAGAGTGAAGTCTATATCACTCTCTCTCTCTGACTCATCTCCAACCATTGTTCATCCCCTCTGACTCTCTATGTCACTCTCTCTGGCTCAATCCCACTCTCTTAATCTCTCTCTCCCTCCCCTCGGTCGGCACCGTGCCTAGCTCTCTCCACTCTTCTCGCTCGTCTCTCTCTCGGGCGATGTCACTCCTCGCTCTCTGCACTCCTCGCACCACCTCGCTCGCTCATCGCTGAGAGAGATTGAGAGAGAGAGCGACGGGCGAGAGAGAGCTGAGAGGGGGCAACGGGCGAGAAAGAGAGTGAGATAGACAAGCGAGAGAGATTGAGAGAGATGGAAGAGAGAGAGGGAGAGCTGAGAGTGGGAGCAACGGACGAGAGAGAGCTGAGAGAGACGAGCGAGAGAGAGCAGCTGCTTACAATATACAGGTCTTTGTACTAAAGAGCATGTGTATGCACGCAAGCACTGTAATGTCACTTTGTACATGTTCAAGATTGAATAAAATTTACTTCTTTTCCTCCAATATTTTTGTCTATTGCCTCAACTCCATGCGTCTTCAGATCCTTTCCTCTTGTTGCAATAGTGTAAATGGGTCAGGCCTGGGCCAGCACGGCACGAAGCAGGCATGAAGCGCAAATGGGCCGTGCCTGGAGTCGTCGAAGGTGAGCTGGGCTGGCACGGCACGGCACGACGGGAATGACGGGCCATCACGGCCTGGCACAATTCATGCATGAAGCACAATGGGTTCCGTGCCGGGCTGGCTCGGCACAACACGACGCCCACCTCTACTCACAAATTAACAAATTCACAGTATATTCACAGATTGATAGTATATACACAATTGACAAATTCAAAGTATACTCATAGATTAGCAAATTCATAATATATTGACATTCAAAAAACTGTTGATAGTGTTAATTTATAGATACATACTCAATGCAGAAATCAGTAGTACAATTCTCTAATGTAACTCTCCTTAGGATACATACTCAATGCAGAAATCAGTAGCACAATCATCTAACGTAACTCTCCTCAGGATACATACTCAATGTAGAACTCAGTGGCAAATCTTCTAACACCCTTTACCTTGTAGAACTTCTTGGCATAAGAGTAGTCTTCCGTATCATTTTTATAGCCAACTTTTGTCTGAAGTATTTCCTGTTATGTTACAAGGATACAATAAACTAGTTAAAATATTAACAAGCACACATTGAGAAGAAACATTATTTGATAGATCAAGACAACGAGACCTTAAGGCTTTTCCATGTCTGCCATCATATGTGCCATAGCTTCCGCAATAGAGTATTTTTGGTTCTCCATTTAGTTCCATAGCTCCGGCACAATGCCCATTTGTTACACCAATAACTGATTGATTTTTATTCATAACTCTTAATCCCTACAAAAGTGATCATTTTGTTGTGAAAATAGGCTAAGCGATCATTTTGTTGTGAAAATAGGCTATCTTGTTATATTATCCATTCCTTTATATTATCTCTATAAGCTCTCTACTTGAAAGGGCATATAAACGGCAAGCCAATTTCAAGGATACAAGTGGATGGAGGACTAACAGTTAACCTGATGCCGTATACCACCTGCAAAAAGTTGGGTAAGTCTGACGAAAAATTGATCAAAACTAATATAGTTTTTAATGACTTCACAGGCGATCCCACTGAAGCTAAGGGTATCATGGTGACAGAATTGACAGTCGATAGCAAGACATTGCCAACTGCTTTCTTCGTAATTGATGCCAAAGGCAACTACAATTATTGCTCGAGCGGGACTGGATACATGCAAATTGTTGCATCCCGTCAACTATGCACCAGATGCTTGTCCAATGGAACGGAGATGAAGTTGAGGTTGTTCCAGCCGATACATCGACCCATATAGCTATGGCCAGTTCGGATGCGTATTGGCAGCATGAAGAAGCCGTGTGTATATCGGGCAAGGTGCTGGACAATTGTGATTTTATTTGCATTGGTAAGACAGGACTTATGCCGATCGGTGTCAAGCCCAACACGTTTGATTGGACAAGCGAGGTTTTACACCGATGGAGTCCGAGCAAGCAATGAAGGCCCTACAAGGCAAGATGCAAAGCTATCGGCAGATAACAAATAGCTATGAGCCCATAGAAGATTTCCAAAAATTGAAAAATTAGGCCAAGGATTTACATCGATCGATCTGCTTGACGAAGTTGACATAAGGGATGGTGATAGGAAAAGACCTACTTTTATTAGTGCAAAATTAGATGTAGCATAAAGGGAAAATTTGGTCAAAATATTTAGAAATTATAAAGATTGTTTTGCCTGGGAATACCATGAAATGCTTAGCTTAAGCTGACAGCTTGTTGAACATCGACTACCTATAAAGCAAGGTTATCGGCCGTTTAAACAATACCCTTGAAGATTTAATCTGGCTTTGTACAACATTATAAAAGAAGAAATAGAGCGATTGCTACAGGCCAAGTTTATCAGGCCTTGGCGATATGCTGAATGGGTCTCCAATATCATCCCCGTTATGAAGAAAAATGGTAAAATCAGGGTATGTATTGACTTTAGAGATTTGAATAAAGCTACACCAAAAGATGAATATCCGATGCCGATAGCCGGTATGCTTATCGATGCTGTATCAGGAAACTAGATTAACAGCTTTCTTGATGGGATGCCGGATATAATCAGATATTCATGGCAGAAGCCGACATACTAAAAACTACCTTCAGATGCCCTGGTGCTCTAGGGTTATTTGAGTGTATAGTGATGACGTTTGGCTTAAAGAATGCTGGTGCAACCGACCAGCGGGCTATGAATTAGATCTTTCATGATTTAATCAGCCATATTGTTGAAATCTACATTGATAATGTTGTTGTAAAATTCAAAGATGATTTCGCCCTTTAGCTGATTTAGAGACAGTCTTCAAGAATACAAGAGCGCACGGCCTAAAGATGAATCCTTTCAAGTGCACGTTTGGCATGTCGGTTGGGCAATTTTTACACTTTATGGTTGTTGACACCAAAAACTTGATGTAGGGTTCTTGGCCGCAACACACCAGACGAACACCTAGTTCAAGAGCGTGCCAACCGATTTGACCCTGTAATCAGTAAGGAAAGCATAAAATTCACTCAAAGCCGATTTTGTGAGGCAATCAGCTTAGATTTAACCAGCTACAAGCCGATTAGATCGAGGGTAACGATAAGTCTAATTAGCCGATTAAGGCTAATCAGAGGATAAAGGTAGATCGACTCTGATAAAGGCGATACGCAACAAGATCAGAGAAAATCGAACCTGATTGGCATAACAGAAGATGATCAATGATCGGTGATGCGCAACTTTATTGATCAAAATCAAATTACAGAGAAGATTCTAAGTTACAAAAGCTACTCCTAGTCGACAGAAAAGTAGATGAAAAGTAGATGCGAGTTGTTTGATTGTGTTGTTGTTTTGCAGCTCGCCCTTGTCCTCCTTTTATATCCGTCAGCCGATTGAGTCCTGTTACAACACGTTATGAAGCCTGATCTGTATCGATCTTGGTTTTTCCTTAACAACCAACTCGGTTTCCAAAATTTTATCCAGATAGGACTCTGAGCGTATCCTTTTGACTATGGACTGCCGATTTTGACCAAACCTACCATTTTCTGGTAATTGAAGTTAATTAAGAAAGAGTTAAAGGGTAATTGAAGTTAATTAAGAAAGAGTTAAAGCCATAGCCAAAACAAAGACGCTGACGTGCAAAAATGAGTTACAAAAGTTGATCGGCAAAATCAATTATTTACGGCGGTTCATCTCAAATCTCTCTGGGCATATCCACGCGTTTACTCCGTTGTTAAAATTGACGGATAATCAAGAGTTTGTCTAGGGAGCCGATCAACAGAGGGCTTTTGATGATATCAAAGAATACTTGACCAATCCTCCAGTGTTGGCCGCGCCATAAAAAGTGATTCCATTCAAGCTATACATATCGGCTGAGGAGGAAACTATCGAAGCTGTTTTGGCGCAAGAAGTCAATGGCAAAGAGAGGGTGATCTTTTATTTAAGCTGACGACTACTAGATGCCGAAGTCAGGTACCCTTTTGTAGAGAAAATATGTTTATATTTATATTTCTCCTATACAAAGTTAAGGCACTATATCTTAGCATCGGCTTGTAAGGTAGTCTGCAAAACCGATGTTATAAAGTATATGCTGTCAACTCCGATTTTATGAGGTCAACTTGGTAAATGGGCTTATGCATTATTGAGTTCGACCTATCATATGAATCAGCTAAGGCGGTTAAAGGACAGGTTGTAGCCGATTTCATAATAGGACGTGAAACCACTATCGATCTAGTTTCCATAGCCCTTGGCAGTTGTATTTTGACATATCGGTATGTCGAGAGGGTGATGGCATTGGTATAGTGCATATCTCGCCTAGAGGACACAACTTTGAGTTTACATTTCGGCTAAATAGCCGATGCTCTAATAATCAAGCAGAGTATGAAGTATTGCTCAAAGGCCTACAGCTGTTAGAAAAAATCAAAGTAGATGCTGTTGAGGCCTACGGCGATTCATTATTAATTGTGCAGCAAGTCAAGGGAGAATAC
Organism: Otatea glauca; assembly: GCA_036346275.1. Lineage (NCBI taxonomy): Eukaryota > Viridiplantae > Streptophyta > Magnoliopsida > Poales > Poaceae > Otatea > Otatea glauca. Next base: position 49,801,772 of record CM070718.1, read on the forward strand.
CAATGTCATGATGAAATGCTGCTTAAGTACTTAGAACAATGCAATCGGTTCGTTCACTTAGTTTTCCATTAGCCATATTCCCCAGGAAATGAATGATAGAGCTAACTTATTGGCTTAGCAAGCATCAGGCTATAAGGATTTTGGCCGATATCAAATGCCTGAGCCGATTGAGAAAACAGTAATGTGTGCTAACGCTGTCGATTGGAGGACAAGGATAAAGGACTACCTAGTTGATCCCTCTAATCCGACAGAGCACAAAATTAGACAGTAGGCTTTAAAATATGTTGTCCTGGATGAAGTTTTATACTATCGGATGTTAGAAGGTTTACTATTGAGGTGCCTTGGAGCCGATGAAGCCAAAGTAGCGATGGGAGAAGTACATGAAGGCATTTGTGGGTCTCATCAGTCGGCTTACAAGATGAAATGGATGCTTATACGCACGGGATATTTTTGGTCGACGATGTTGGAAGATTGTTTTCGATATTATAAAGGATGCCAGACTTGTTAGAAATTCGGCAATGTACAACTTGCACCAGCATCGACTTTGCATCCGATTATCAAGCCATGGCCATTTAGAGGATGGGGAATGGATGTAATCGGTCAAATATTTCCTGCTTCAAGCAAAGGCCATAAATTCATTCTGGTCGCGACTGATTATTTCTCTAAATGGGTTGAGGCCATACCTCTAAAAAAAGTTACATGGGTCGAAGCTATCGGATTTGTTAATGAACATATCATTCATCGGTTCGGTATCCCACAATCTATTACGACCGATCAAGGCACTATGTTCATGTCCGATGAATTTCAATGTTATGCTAAGAGTTTGGTATCAAGCTGCAAAATTCATCGCCTTATTATGCTCAGGCTAACGAACAAGCCGAGTCATCCAATAAGACGTTGATCAAATTGATGAAGAGAAAAATCGATGAGAAGCCAAGGAATTGGCACTCAACGCTATAGGAGTCATTATGGGCCTATCAGCTAGTGTACCATGGATCAACCAAGCTTTCACCTTATCAGCTAGTTTATGGTCAAGAGCCCATTTTGCCCGTAGAGATTATCATCGACTCCATACGAGTGGCTAGACAAAATAGTTTGTCGGCCCAGGACTACAAGGACTTGATAATTGATAACCTGGATGATTTTGCAGAATTGCGTTTGTGCAGTTTAGATAGGCTTAAGAAGAATAAGATGAGAGTTGTGAGGGCATATAATAAAAGGGTAATGCCCAAGTCTTTCAGTGAAGCCGATTTGGTCTAGAAGACTATACTGCCCATTGGGTCTAGGGATAGCTGATTTGGTATATGGTCTCCTACATGGAAACGACCATATAAAATACATCGGCTTGTTGATGGTAATTCCTACATACTCGAAACGATGGAAGGGGTTGTTTTGCCTAAGGCGATTAATGGGAAATACTTAAAGAGATAATACCCTAGCGTATGATTGAATCTTAGTTGGCTACAAGGGAGTGTCGTCTTGAAAGCCAAGTTAACTCGCTGCTGTTAACTATGGCTGAAGGGAATAAATCACATGCATATAACAAAATGATGACCTAATCTGTTAAGCAGCTGATTATAACAACTTAGCATTACAAAAGTATTGTTCTACCAACCAGTATTCTAGAAGATTACAGTCATTGAATAAGGAGATTACAGGCCAGAGCTAGGCAGCCTAGCGCCTAAAGCCGATAGCACTCCCGTGGCCTTGGCTATCCTCTCTTGTACCTCATCAATAGTCCTTTGGTCTTCTTTGGCACTGCCAGGCACATGGATCACTTTGGCCGATTGCTCTGTAACTTGTACAATGGCCAAGCCGATTTCATGCTTTTGATCTCTAATGGAAGAGGCTGTTACAGTGAGCTTGGCTTGGCCATCGGCTATTTGCTTGTTCAGGTTGGCCAATTCTTCTTCGAGGAGCCTTTTGGCCTACTCTAGCTTCTGGACGACAGCTCTATTTGAATTAAGGGCCATAGTATCTTCATCAAATTTCTTCTTCTTTGCCTTAGTCTCTGCCACCATCTTGTCAAGAAGACGTCGATCGGCTTCCTGCGCCTCCCTCCAAGCGATCCTTGTCTTGGCTGCTTCAACCTCTGCCTTCTTGCCATCTAAGTGGCAGACATTCAGGAGCGCGTCCATGGCTTCTGGTGGCAGTTTGGCTTCCACGGTAGCCATGGCATCCCGAAGGGGTTGCATGACTTGATTGAAGAGCTTGTATAGACGTTCTTGCATACTCGGTGCCAAAGAAAATAGATTGAAAGCATATTTATGAAAAGATAATAAATAACTATAAATCAATGGTAGACAACATAAACAGAATGGCGAGGCATCACCCTACACAATCTAAAACAATTACAACCACTAAATTCCACAGTATAACTTTAGACAACAAAATAATAGTGAACTCCCCCGTTCACATCCCAACAATTCTACCTTCCAACAATTCATAAAACACTCCATACCTCATGTGAAATTTCCGGACATGTCCATGACCGTGGACACGACTATTCGAATAGTTTTACACTCTGCAGAGGTTACAGCTTTACCCACAAGACATGATATTCTCATATTGCCACGCGATAAACACACTTCCTTTGGTGTGTCGGCGGAGAATCATGATAAAGCCTTTACAAGGCACTGTCTAAACTCGGTATTGCCCGCTAAGGTTTCGCCCCTCAAGGCCCCCTCTTGCGCCATGCGAATCTACCCGTCCATCCCAGAACACACACCACCAATTAGTAGTACTCAAGGCTAGACATTGCAAATTAATCAGCTAGGTATGTCCCATACCAGACTTGTGGTAGTACGGTTAGGCCCAATTCAATGGCGCACAAGATTAAGTCCTTAAGTTGTCTCAGGCAAGACATCCACATCCCAATGTGCTAGAAAGCAACCCCTTTACTTCACGATCACTTGCCTGAGGGAAAACAACTTCATTCAACCAAGAACAATGGTAACCTTGCCATGGTACAACAAATTTTACAACAGTGGCTAACGGCCACGATTCAATATCTCATTAAGTCAAGATTAACATTATTCAACATGTGATATGAATCCCATCGTACAACTATGCATGTCTAAGCATAGCTACGATAACCCAATGTTGGTGGTATGGTAATGTCCAACTAATAATGTCCCAACCTAGAGTTAACAATGAATACATGGCATTCCAATAATCAAGGTGGCATAATGTTAACTAGGTATGTAGCTATTCCCATGAAATAATCATTGATACACAAATAACATGCAATTGTATAAAACAAATTACTTTGCAACATGGGATCAATATGATCAAGAGTTACGACTTGCCTTGCTAATCTAGTGTTGAATCTTGGTCTTCGAAGTCTCCATTTGCTCCTTCAGAATTAGTTTCTACCGGAAAAGAAAGCAACGAAACCAAATAAATACATAATAGAGACTCAAACAAGCTCAAAATTGAAAATAAATGGCTCTAGAAGGTAGAGCTTGATTTTAAAAAAATTTAGAAATTTGAATCGCCTCAATCAGAGTTCGTATGAGAGAGAACGGGCCTCCAAAGATTTGAAAATAAATAAAATACATATCGGGTCGGGCGTGGGTTGGCATGGATCGGGAAGGGGAAGATGCGGGAAACACATTGGCGCAAACGGTAGCGGCGGAGGAGGACTGGAGAGGCCAAATGATGGCGGAGAAGCTCTTGGACGGTAGCAGAACTTTGGCGAGGTCGTGCGGGACAATGGCGGTGGCTCGAGCAACAGGAGATGAGGAAAAAGGAGAAGCGGAGCAAGGGGAACCTCGGGCGGGGGTTGGCGGCACATTAAATAGGCCTGGGGAGGCATGCGCGGGACAGACATCAAGAGTGACGCAGACGCGGTGGCTACGCGGTTTGGGTTTCAGTCGGCGGTGGCTACATCTGGACCGCACACGCGGACGGTCCATGTGGCTAGGCTGGCTGGGCCGCGTGCGGCGAAGCGGGCCAGGGTGGAGCAAAGTGGAGTGGGACAAAGAGGAAAATAGGAACGGGCTGGCGGAAGAAACGACTCGAGAGGATTTTAGAAATAAAAATCATTTTTCGAATTAAGAAAATTCCAAAAATTCAATAAAAGCAAATAGATTCGAATAAATAGCAAATAAAATCAGAAAAATTCCTTGGAGCATATGGAACCCAACTACGATTGGAAATATTTTGTTTGATTTATAGTTTAGTCAAATTAAATCCTTTCATTAATAGAAAATTCAAATTAAGCTTTTATAAATTCAAAAAAAATGCAAATGGTCCCTTTTCAAATTCAACATTCCAAAACTCAAATTTTGGGATGTTACACCGATGCACGTGGTGAGCTTTCACCACTTTGCTCTTGAGACTTGGAGCCTCTTTTAGCAGGGGTCTTAGTGGACTTAGCCTTTTTCTTTTCTAAAATTCAATCGGCCAAGAGTTAGCCCTAGAACGGGTATATAAAGGAAGCAAAGTAACAGTCGGTCAGAGTATAATTACTAGGTTGCTATTTTTTCTCAATGTCCGACAACGACGGGCTCTAAATGCCCAAGGTACCGGAAGTGTACCCTGTCAGACCGGTCGATTGATGCGGACTTTTCCCAATGCCCGACAGGTTAGAAGCTAGTTTCTTCCTAGCAGCCTTGGTCTAAAGAAAGGAAAGAAAGCCGATTAGTAAAAGCACTTGACATAAGGAGGAAAAAGTATATAATAAAAGATAATACCTCTCTGGTAATATTTACTATGCTTGTGTTAGTAAATCCAGAGGAATTAGAATCGTCGGTTGAATCGCTGTTAGTTGCTACCGTCGGCTCAGGGAGGTTTGGAAAGAATGCATTGATAATGGCCGATGGAGTCTTTTGTAGATAAAGAGCTTCTACGACAGATTACTACTACACAAATATACATCACAATCGGTTCTTTTTATCATCACAGTCGGTTCTGGTGGCGACACAATATGATTAGACAGAGATGAGGCGCTGCTATTACAGTCGGTTCTTGCCCGATAGAGATAAGTGCCTCATCTCTATCGGCTCTTTATAGAAACCGATAGAGATGAGCTCCTCATCTCTATCGCTTCTTACAAAGAACCGATAGAGATGAGGAGCTCATCTCTATCGGTTTCTATAAAGAGCCGATAGAGATGATGCACTTATCTCTATCGGTTCTTTTTAAGAATCAATAGAGATGAGTTCATCATCTCTATCGCTTCTTACAAAGAACCGATAGAGATGGCCGCCTCATCTCTATCATTTTTTGTAAGAATCGATAGAAATGAAGGGGTGTGGTGTGCTATTTTTTAGTTCACCCTCCAATTAGCACATATTTCACACAATATGCACATATCACATTCACATAGCAATTGTAGACAACATATCACATTCACAGAACACGAACACTTTGTTACAACAAATACATATCACATTCGTTCACAAAATAGAACTCAAACATGCTTAACCATCAGTACACATGCAATCGCATTTAGATATGTAATATTGTTCACATATGGTCTAGTAGGAGCTTTCTGGATCTCTAAACCGTCCGTCCTCCGACATGCATTCTATCCAGTACCACTGGCATAAGTGGTCTCGTATCTTGTTGAGTGCAGTGTTGTCTACACTCTTCTGGGGATATTGATATGCTATAAAATAGAAACGAGTGCTCTAATTTAAGTTTTCAAATTTCTATGTGAAAGGCTAATTGTATTATTATGCATGTACATATACCTTAGGGAAACGGTCTGAGCCGGCAATCAAGATCACCATGTGATGTATGACATACAAACCACAGAGGTTGTCGCTGCCCTGTTGATGACACTGTGAAGAAAGAAAAACAAATTAAGAGACGAAGAAAATATGTCAGAAAATCTAAATCTTATATATGGTAGCCACTTGTACCTTGAAGCGCACATACTGCAACTTGGAGCCCTTTTTGTCGTCGTGTGTCCCTCCTTCTGCAACGTAGTCCGAGAAACCCCTATATACATTGGAGAGATGCCGTTGATTAAAAAAATAATGAACGTAGTTAAATACAGAAAGTGTTAGATAAGAGTAGTGCACTTACTGCTCCAAAGGAGGCTTGATCGCATAGGCCATTGGTCTCTTCTCAATCAAATTAAAAGTGTACACTATGTTGTCACTCGAAAGGAGCACAAGTAGAACTCAATGGTTGCTTATTAAATGGTATGCAGCCAAGGAAATAAGTTCACATACGGTTTAAGTGCGTACAAGTAATTGAACGGTGAAGTAGTACTTTTTCCTCATGGTACAAGAGTAGAATGAAGTCCTTCTTTGACTCAGCTTGCAATGCCCTCTTGATGTAGCCGGCAACCCATTCCGGTTGAAGCCTAGCCATCGTCGCGGACACAAGCTCAGGGTCGACGAACCCAACTAGTTGTCGATTCGTCACGACTCGCTGCCTCATTGTCCTGCAACTCGTATTGAATGTTAAAAAGCTTAATGCAAAATCCTATAGAAGTCATAAGGTCATGCTACGTGGTGCGATACTCATAGCGTCCAGGATCGTACAGTGGAAATGTCTATGGATATCAGTTGGTACAGACGGAAAAGATCCTCAAAACTGACTGGGAATGTCCCATCCTCCTCGCGGTGGAAATGTCCCTTTCTATATCTAACATTGAAGTCGACACGACGCTCGCTCTTTTTCACTTTGTCAACGTACCATCTATGGAGCTATCGAGTCCATATGCCTAGAGCACTGAATTTGCTAGGAGGCAGAAGGGGCTTTCCATGTACGTAAGCCTTAAAATCATAAGACTTCTCTGTGGCCTATGCCGGCTCTCCTTTCTAGGTCGAAAGAGTCTCTGAGGCCGGGGCAGTGGGCTTTTCATGTACCTGAGGGGGCGCTGTGGCCTTTGTGAGCCTTGCCTTTTTAGCAGAGGCCTCCAGTGGTTCTGTGGAGTCATGCTAGTCCTTTTATACACCAGCTCTGTACTCTGTGCAGGACTCATCACGGTCGTGGGAGCAGGCGCAGGTACGGTAGGAACCTACAAAGCACACGCATAATTAAGTAACTTGTTGCAATACTACTGGAATGGTACAGAATATGCGAGGTTTTTTACCTTGACTAGTACGACACCTGTCGTGGGCCACTTGATGAATGACATCAGCGCTTGCCCGAGAGTGGTGATGTCTTCATTGGGGGGAACTCGAGCACATGTGATAAGAAGGCTTCGTGGACGTAGTCCACCTGAACCCTCATGTAGCCTTTCCCCAAAGGCTAACCATGTACCGTGTCGGTCTCCTTGCATGGAAATGCAACCCCACGTGTAGTCTCAACAGGAAATCCGTCTTCCATCAGCGTGAGCTGGCACTTCGTAGGCGCCTGCAAGAAGTGCGCAACTTAAGAGAAAACATTGTGGGAGTTAACCTCGCACCTTTAAGTCAGGCAAATTTATTTATTACCTTTAGGTGGAGACCGGACTTATCATTTTTAGAATCGCAGCTACTGGGTCAGGGCACAGGTTTCGCTATGGTAGGCGGGGGCATCTGGCTCTGACTATGGGAGATCATCGCCATCATCTCGGCCCTCAGGCGCTCCTCACGTGCCATCATCTCCACCCTCATCTCCTCCTCAGCTGCCGTCATCTCCTCCTCACGTGTCGTCATCTCCCCCCTCATCTCCTCCTTGATCTCCTCCCTTAGCTGCTCCCTGAGTGTGTCCTTAAGGTGCTCCGCACGTGCCTCCTATGATCTTGATCTGGTACTCCCAACGTCATCTTGGAAGTAAGACTTCTTCATATGCCCCGCCCCTGCGGCAAGCACCCGGCCCTTATGGTCGGGCTTCCCGATCACAGAGGACATGATGTCATTTGACCCTTGGCTTACCTCCTCCTACTAGAACAAGTGTTATTCTAGGGAAAAGAAAAAAGAACATGGAAACAGGATGATTTTCATGCTAGAACAAGTGTTAGGACTACTATGATATAAATTTGGTACTAGCAAATCCATATATGTCGTGTACATTCCACTTGTCCAATGTATGTCACCCTCAACTACATATCTTTTGTTTTTATTTTTTTACATTTTCAATCAAGCCAATCTATTTGTAGAATGGACTCCATTTCTCAAATCAAGTGTCATGCCAAGACTAATATAAGCTGCCAGAGCAGAAATAACCATGACAATGAGGAGACACTAACAACAAGTTAATATAATCATTCCCATATTCACTTTAACCTTGCAATACATTATTACTATTGTTATGAATTTAACCTTACAATACCATTCATACTATTTCGATGCCATTCATACGGAATTATTTCTAAGCATCATACAAAACGATATGAAATGAATTATAATCTATTTAAGACAAAGATCTGAAAAAACAATAATACCACTGTGACAAGAGGACTACGCGGTGTCGGCTCTGGGTCGGCGGTGTGGGGACGAGTGGACGCGTGGGGGCGAGTCGGCAGCGTGGGGAGGAGTCGAAGGCGTGGGGGCGACTCGGCGGCGTCGGGAGGAGTCGACGGCGTGGGGGCAACTCGGCGGCGTGGGGAGGAGTACACGGCAAGGGGCCAACTCGGCGGCATGGGGAGGAGTCCACGGCGTGGGGACGACTCGGCAGCGTGGGGAGGAGTCCACGACGTCGGAAGCACGACGGCTACGGGGGCAAGGAGCGGGTACCTAGGGTTTGCTGTGGTAGGGGAGCGAGTGATGTGGGAGGCAGCGAGCGGCATGGGAGGGAGGGAGCGACGGGGGAGAGGGAGAGGTCGGGAGGAGAGGGAGCCGCGGGGGAGATGGAGCGTGGCGGCTTGCGATGACGTTGGCAGCAAAGGCGAAGAAATCACATGCAGTGTGGGAGCTTCAGGCCCGGGACGGCGGGAGCTAGAGCAAAATAAATGGAAGGCGCGCGTGTATAGACAACAGAGTATTAGTTGTGTTGGTTCCAACATAAAAACTGACACAAATACTTCCGCTTGCATTAGTTGTGTCGGTTCTGTCTCAAAACCCAACACAAATACCTTGTTGTCCATTTGCATTACATTGAAAACTCATTACTATCAGTTTTCCAATAGAAACCGATACAATTAGATGACTATTCCAATCGGTTTTCATTAAAAAACCGACACAAATAGTATAACACTACTATCGAATTTCCAGAAAAACCAACACAGATGGATAACTATTTGTGTCAGTTCTCTTTGTGAACCGATACAATTAGATGACTATTCCAATCGGTTTTAATGTGCAAACCGACACAGATGATTATATTTAACACTATCGGTTTTGTATCAAGACCGACACAAATATTTTCAATTATCACTATCGGTTTTCGAAAAAAAACCGACACAGATGTATCGCATTGCACTAACCAATTTATAGAGCATCACTTTCGGTTTTTCACAAAAACCGACACAAATATTTTATATTATCACTATCACTTTTTAAATAAAACCAACACAAATAATGTTATATTTCTATCGCTTTTTTTTAAAATCGATACAGATGTATGGCATGGCACAAACCGATTTATAGAGAATCACTATCAGTTTTCCACAAAAACCGACACAAATATTTTCTATTATTACTATCAGTTTTTAAATAAAACCGACACAGATAATTTTATTTTTCTATCGCTTTTTTAAGAAACCGATATAGATGTATGGCACGGCACAAACCGATCTATAGAGAATCACTATCGGTTTTCCACAAAAAGTGACACAAATATTTTCTATTGTCACTATCGGTTTTTAAATAAAACCAACATAGATAATTTTATTTTTCTATCACTTTTTTTAAGAAATCGATACAGATGTATGGCATGACACAAACCGATTTATAGAGAATCACTATCAGTTTTCCACAAAAACCGACACAAATATTTTCTATTATCACTATCAGTTGTTAAATAAAACCGACATAGATAATTTTTTTTCTATCGCTTTTTTAAAAAAACCGATACAGATGAACGTAGCCTTCACATGACTGAACATTAATTATGAATTGTCAATCCTTTTGATCAAAGAGAGAAAATGCCATAACTTTTAGAAATATAGTTGGAATTTTTTGAAATTTTGCAGAAATATACTTTGAGATACTAAAAACATTTTCCAAATAGAATTTTTGAAAAAATAGTTAGGATAAAAAAATGTGCCAACATTCACATTGTAGGCATGATTTTTGCTAGTAAGAATAGAAAAGTCAAATCTTCTAAAAATGAAGTCCAAATTTTTTGAAAATTTTCAGAAATGAACGTTCAACTATTTACAAGCTAGCTTTCTCATAATCTCTTTATTTACAATAGCGCATCAACAATACAAACATTTCAAGCACATAGCAATTAGCGATACAATGACGCACTCCCTTTATTTACAATACAACCCTTCTTGATGATCTACACGCATGTAATTTCTTCCATGTGTGTCATCGTCTCCGCTAAAATAGGCACCATCCGCAAATGGAGGTATTTGATCAAATTGGTTGTATTCTTCTTCATCTACAACATTTTCAACACCAACGATTCGCCGCTTGCTGTAAAGGACGACGTGCAACCTCGGATTGGCCGGATCACGCACGTAGAAGACTTGATTTGCTTGCTTCGCAAGGATGAACGGGTCATCTTTGTAGGCGAATCTATTGAGATCGATAAGAGTAAAACCTCTCTTGTCGACCTTCACTCCATGTGGAACTCCCACCCACTTACATCGGAATAATGGAACTTGGTATATTCCGTAATCGAGCTCCCAAATTTCTTTGATCATCCCATAATATGAGTTCATTGCCGTTAAGGATCCTCCTTTCGAGTGATGTTCATCGGACAGAGCATCTATGCTTACACCACTATTTTGAACAGTACTCTTCGCATCCTGACTTTTAGTATAAAAGGTGTACCCATTAATATCGTATCCCTGCCATGTCTGTGCATTAAATCTAGATGCGTGAGCCAACCATTTGACATTCTCACTAACAGAGTCCTCTGCCTTTTGTTTGAACCATGTAATAAATCTATCGTTGTGTTCTCGCATGATGGAAAGTTCATCCATATGTGGATTCTCTTCCTGTAATATCAACTTGTGGTGCTCGATGTACCCTGCAACTTCTGTGCTGTGCTGCAAGACTGTCAAATGTGCTTTGCAATAAATATCAAACCGTGGCCTCGTTAGTTTCGACCCCACGGTTCCTTTGCCAGCAAGTCTGCCCTCGTGGTGAGATACAGGAACACCGATTGCTTGTCTTTTTCTGAGATAGTCCACACAAAACTCAATAACCTCTTCAGTCCCATAACCTTCTACAATACTGCCCTCAGGCTTCGACCGATTCTTCACGTAGGACTTTAATATACTCATGTACCTCTCGAACGAATACATGTAACGTAAGAAAGCGGGTCCACATATCTTAATCTCTCTAACAAGGTGAACAACAAGGTGAACCATGACGTCGAATAACGACGGTGGGAAATGCATCTCAAGCTGACATAGAGTCCGTCCCACCTCACTCTGTAAGTTGTCTAGCACATCGGGGTCAATAACTTTGCAGGAGATCACATTGAAGAAGTAACACAGCTTCATGATTACCATCCTGACATCCTTTGGCAGAATATTTCGGATTGCAACTGTGAGCATTTGGGTCATCAAGAAATGGCAGTCGTGAGACTTCATGCCCAACAACTTCAAATCATCTATGGACACAAGCTTCTTAATGTTTGCGGAGTAGCCAGATGGAACTTTAATACCTTGGAGACATTTGCAAAGGTCTTCTTTCTCCTTCTTAGACAGGGTGTAGCATGCAGCAGGGATGTACGGACCTTTTCTATCCTCCTCTATCACTACAAACCTGGGCCTGATTCCCATGTAGGCCATGTCGCGACGAGCATTCACACCATCCTTGGTCTTTCCAGGTATGTTCAGCAGGATGCCAACCAAATTACCGCAGACATTCTTCTCAACGTGCATTACATCAATACAATGCCAGACATCTAACTCCTTCCAGTACGGTAAGTTCCAAAATATTGACCTCTTCTTCCAAATGGTCCTAGAACGAACAGATTTACGGCTCTTTTCGTACTAAACATCGATATCCTCTACACTTGAATATACTTGCCTACCACCATAGGCTGCAGTGCCGAACGGACTTCCCTCTTCCCATCAAATTTGTCATCCATCTTACGGTATCGATGACTTCGATGTAGAAACCTACGGTGACCCATATACACAGTTTTCTTGGAATTTGGCAGCCATAGGCACTCAGTCTCCTCCTCACAAATAGGACACGCTTTGGCTCCTTTCGTACTGTAGCCCGCCAAATTACCAAGGGCCGGGAAATCATTTATGGTTCAAAATACCATAGCCCGTAGGGTGAAATGCTCTTTTTTGTAATCATCCCACACCACGACCCCCTCATTCCACAATTTTATGAAATCCTTGATCAGTGGTGCAAGGTACACATCAATATCATTTCCCGACTATTTGGGTTCCGAGATTAGCAATGACATCATGATATACTTCCGCTTCATGCACAACCAAGGAGGGAGGTTGTAGATACACAACAGAACTGGCCACGTGCTGTGACGACTGCTCATGTTACCAAACGGATTCATTCCATCGGTACTCAACCCAAATCTTATGTTCCTCATTTTGGCACCAAACTCCTCATGTTTCCAATCGATGTTTCTCCATTGAGCCGAATCAGCAGGGTGTCTCAGCTTGTCATCTTCCTTTCAAGACTCATAATGCCAACGCAAAAATTTTGCCTCTCTGGGATTTGCAAACAACTGCTCCAGACGGGGAATGATGGGCAAGTACCACAATACCTTGGCCGGTGCACCTTTAGTGACCTCTTCACCGTTGCTCCGGCTCTTACGCTTCTTGTCGTTACGCTTCTCCTTTTGTTTGTACCAGGGCACACTACAAATTGGACAAACGTGCAGCTCCTGATGTGCGTTACGATACAAGATACAATCATTCGGACATGCATGTATCCTTTCTATTTCCATTCCCTTGGGACATAGTAGCTTCTTCGCTTCATAAATGCTTGTTGGCAACTCGTTTCCCTCCGGAAGCACATCCGATAGAAGAACTAGAAGTGCATTGAAACTTGTATCTGTCCAATGGTGTTTTGCCTTCAGTTCGAATGATGCAAGGACCGAATCTAACTTGGTGTATTCCGCTTTGCAACCTGTGAACAGCGGTTTGGCATCGTCTTCCATCAAGCTTTTAAACTTTTCAAACTCTCTTTCTGTGTAATTACCCTCCACATCTCACAACATTTGCTCCAAATTCTCCTCCTCAAACATATCAAGCTGCAACTTGTCATCCGGTTCCACCGTGTCTTCGTTGCATACCGGAAGGGTACTACCTATCTCGCCGTGATGGATTCAACACGTGTAATTCCTCATGAAGCCACGTCGAATCAGGTGGTCCTCGATTTGAGCTGAGTTGTTAAATCTTCTCAGATTGGTGCAATCAATTCAAGGACAATATATGAAGTTTACACCCCTCCTCACCATGTCCACTTCTGCAATTTTTTTAAACTCCTTAACACCCCTTTGAAATTCAGCACTCACACGACTTTTCTGATACATCCATTCTTCACGGTCCATCTGCAATTAAACTTCGCACAATAAATTAAAGAAAAACTAGAGTGACACCTAGCTAGCTATTTGAAATATTGAGACATCATTTCAGTTAATATTACCTTTGCAGAATAGAGGACAGGTTCCAAGATATATAAAATATGTACTCCCAATCGATACCTAGATTCTTCCCTAGTTTAGAGCTTCCAATTCTCTAGATAGGAGACATACATTGCAAACATCAACAATGATATCGAATGAACTAATTATATAGCGCAATAGCTTGCAAATCTTTTGATTACAACGAAACAAAACAAGGGTACCAACGATGACTCCTAATCTCTAAATAGTTTAAGTCCTAATCCCATTCGAGGATATGTGGTTCGGGCAAGTTTCTAAGCCGTTGTACAACTCCAGAGAAAACTTTGGCAACATCTCTCCACTGTTCTCCAGATACACGTCTCCACAACAGGTCAAGAGGGGTGTGTATCCGGAGAACACCAGGGAGACACTACGAAATCTACTCTGGAGTTTTACAATAGCTCAGGAACTTGCCCGAACCACATATCCTCAAACTGTCCAAAGAACGTGGACAATTCGAGACAGCTTGCTTATAAATATGCTATTTCGATCGGCATATTTATAAACAAGCACCCTCGAACAGGAGACGTAGGTTCCGCAGCCTAAACTCTAAAATTCATCACATGATTGCAACAATAATTCCAGATTAACACGAGAGCACTACAAATTAAGATAATTAAATACATGTGTGCTTGTCAAATAAAGAGTGCGAAATTTGATAGGATATACATCATACCAGTGCATCCTAAACTTTCTTCGCGATATGTCAAAATTAAATACTGCAAAAATGAAAGGGTTTGAAGGAATGCTCACATTTTGAAGAAAACCACAAATTCTGCAAAATAAGGAGAAATCTCCTTAGGCTAGGCTTCAAATTTACCCTCTTAACACCCACCCTTGAGGTTTTCAATTTTTCTCACCCAAGTATTGCTTTCAACCACAGAATATGAGCTATTTTTTCGGGTGGCGTCTGAGAAATATCCTCTAGAACAACAACAGAGGAAGTTCAGCCCAAGGGGTATAAATAAGCTAGCGAGACACATCATAATCGGTTCTCACTTAAGAAGCGATTGTGATGTGCACACACATCACTATCGGTTCTCACTTGAAAAGCGATAGTGATGTGATCATGCACATCACTATCGGTTCTTATGTGAGAAGCGATAGTGATGTGCATTATCATCACTATCGGTTCTCACATAAGAAGCGATAGTGATGATTACATGCACATCACTATCGCTTCTCACATAAGAAGCGATAGTGATGACAACGTGCACATCACTATCGGTTCTTTTGTGAGAACCGATAGTGATGTTCATGATCATCACTATCGCTTCTCACAAAAGAAGTGATAGTGATGAGCACGTGCACATCACAATCGGTTCTTTTGTGAGAACCGATAGTGATGTGCATAAACATCACTATCACTTCTCACATAAGAACAGATTGTGATGTGCCCAGGGCTACATCACAATCACTTCTAACCTGAGAACCGATAGTGATTATTATTAACACCTCTCCTATGTCAACTATCACAATCATTTTTTCCTAAAAACATAAGAAACGACCCAGATAAAGCGATAGTGATGTACCATTCTGCAGTAGTGGACGACCACCAAGAGGAAAAATGTCCTGCCCGACGAGTATTCAAGAAAAAATGAGGCAAGTCTTCAATCTGGAAGTCATCGGCTATCTCCAGAACAATATTGGCCGCAGCAGCATTTCGTACTCTAGCTCTGGGTTGAAGCCGATCAAGGAGTTGGAGACTCAGAATAACCTGGCCAAAGATCAACGGCCAAGCATAAGTTGAAGGATGGTAGAACTCATACGACGGCTAAAACGTCTGATTTCTGGTATTAAATCCGACATGCAATATAGTCAAAGTAATAAATACTCTGTAGAAATCGAAAATCGACTGGGGCATCAAGGAACTATCGTCTTCCAGATGAAGAAAGGATGGGCACTGGTAATCAGATGCGCCACTATAGCTGAAGAAGTCTTGCTAACCAAAATCTTCACTGCCTAGCTGTAGGGAAAATGATAAATATTTCTTCGAGCCAATGGGGGTGATCTTTGTCTCATTCCAGGAGCACATAATATATCTTTCGCCATATGATCGGCTAGCTCTAAATTGGGGAACTGCATTTTTTGGAGTGTCTTCGCGTAGGAATGATGTCTCTTCTATAGGGTCCAAGGCAAAAGATCAACTAAACAAACAATACAACCAAACCTGAATAAACCACAAGGGTCCTCCTATGTTGCCGACAGTATAACTGGCAAACCCGTAAACAGTCGACTCCTTATTATATACATCATTTGGTAAACTAACCCTAGAAGCATTTTTCCCAGGGCAAGCTAACGGCCCTCTACCAGTTGCTCTGCTATGAGTTGATATACTTGGGTCAGCCCAAGGGAAGCAATGCAGAATAGATATCAGTCTAACCATAGGTTTAAGAAGGCTATATGGTCTTCGTCTGATATCGGTCCATCCACCTTGTTATTATTGCCGATATACTTGCTCCGGCCTTCGCCTTTGGATTGAATAAGTTTGTATTTTGGCTTGCCGCTATAAGCCGATACTTGCTCCCCGTCCGGCCTAAGGCAGCACAGTTGGGCCACGTCTAGAAGAGTTAGGCCGACGGGACCAGTGCGAAACATAAAAGCATTGAATGTTTCCAACTAGAAATAACAAGCTGTGGCCACTAAGGGCTCATTGGCCTCTGGATCGGCTAGGGAAAGAGGAAGACACTCGGCTATGCCCATCCTCTCCCATATCTCCCTTTTTGGAGCCACTATGCGAATGTACCAAGATCTCTATCCTTTAAGCGCTGTTGTTCAGGCCCTAAAACTTTTGTTCCAACCCTCTATATTATATCCGGCAGCCGATGATGGAAGGCGAGGGATTTCTTCATTTATGACTATTTCGGCATCTAAGTTCCCTACCAGGCCGAGGTAGTACTGATCAACGCTGTTTGGGATTGGGATGAGTACCTGACTGGGATCCATTCAGCCGATTTGAAAAGAAGCCGATTGAGAGACTTGAAGGAAGAGCACGAAGGGCTTGGCAGCGGGAGTGAGGAGGCCGTTTTCAGATGATCGGAGAGCTTGAAGGCGTGAGAATGACAGTGTGGGGGCCGCATATTTATAGCAATAGTAAAAAGGTGAAACGGTGGGAAGAGGATTTTGGGTGGCACGAGCAGTTAAAATGAATGATAAACGCATCAAAATATTACAGCGCAATAAATGCGACTGTTGTTGATGAAGATTTTGCGAATAGCCGGTGGGATGCAAGCCAACAAGTAAGATTTTTGAAAGATAACAAGTTATCTCCCAAAAATGGAGGGCATATGTTTGCACCAAGATTTAGCAGATGTGGACAAGATCGGCAAGATAAAGTCAATGTTTGGTAAGATTTGAAGATATTTGGTAACTGTAAAAATTTTGAGAAAAAACCATCCGGATTAAAGCCGATACGGATCACATTTTGTAACGTGTTGTAACAGGATACGATCGGCCGACGGGTATAAAAGGTGGACATGGGCAGGCAAAAAGAACAACACAACCAATCAACCATCCTGCATTATTTTTCATCTACTTTTTCGTCGACTAGGAGTAGTTTTATAATCTAGATTCTCCTGTAACTCGATTTGATCAATAAAGTTGCGCATCGCCGATTATTGATCATCTTTTGTTGCACCAATCAGGTTAGATTTTCTCTGATCTTGTTGCGCATCGCCTTTTTCAGAGTCGATCTGCCTTTATCTTCTGATTAGCCCTAATCGGCTAATTAGTTCACCCTTACATTTGATTTGATCGGCTTTTAGCTGGTTAGATCTAAGCCGATTGCCCCACAGGATCGGCTTTGAGCGAATTTTATATTTTTCTTACCGATTGCAGGATCAAATCGGTTGGCACGCTCTGAACCAGGTGTTCATCTGGTGTATTGTGGCCGATAAACCCTACATCAAGTTTTTTGGCGCCAACAGTATCATCACGAGGATGAATGACTAGGGCCACACATTGGAATCCATAGCTTTTCTAGCTCCTTTTGCATCGTTGATTCCGTGCACCCCTACCGCGAGACGCTCGCCAGCCATGGTATGCTCGCCCGCTGCTCCCACGTAGAGGTGGGCACATGGGGCGTGCCTCGGTGGGCTGGCCCGAGGCATGGAGGGCCCGGCACGTTAGAGGGCCATGCCGTGCCGGCCCGTTACTGTAGTTCGGGCCGTGCCAGGCCCAAAAATGGAGCACGACAGGCGGCACAGCCCGGCACCGCCGTTTGGGCCGTGCCCGTGCTGGCTCGGCCCGGAGACGGCACGAAGGCCCACGGCACGCCGACGGCACGTAGGTCCACGGCAAACCGGCGACACATCGGCCGCGACACGGCCCGCGGTGGGCGAGGCACTCGGCGATCGCGCGCCTGCCGCGCTGCGCTTGCACCGTGCCCTCGCCGTCGCTGCGCCGCGACGCGCCCGCACCGCACCGTGTTGGAGGGTGTCTTCTTGGCCGCCCGCGCCATGGCCAGGCCGGAGGAGAGAAGCGGTGGCGGCGAGTGAGGGAGGGGAGGAGGCGGCGACGCACGCGAGCACGTGGGAGGTCGGAGCCAGAGGGAGCGGGGAGGCCGGCGGGAGGGAGGGAGGCGACTTCGGTCGCGAGCGAGGAGGAGGGGGAGGCCGGCGGCCGGGCGGGAGGGCCTCGGTCGGCGGGGAGAGGGAGCGGGAGGCCGGCCGGCCGGGCGAGGCGGGCGGTGGGGGCAAGGCAAGGCGGGCGGGCGAAGCGAGGCGGCAACCGGCAGGGTCGGGCGCGTGGGCGTGCCGCGCGAGGGAACCGGGAGAGAGAGTGAGGGAGAGAGGGGAAAAAAGAGACGAAAAGTAAGAAATTTTGTTTTTTGTGTGCATGCATGTCGGGAAATTTTGCTTTTGTGTGTGCATGCATGTCAATCGCACGATTCCTGCTCTCTCTAACACGATTTTCAATCGACACTCACACTCGAGGGAATCACGGGAAGAAAATCATGAGCCTGATGTATTTTGAACGCAAGGGAGACAGCGATGTAACATCGCGTTTTCATCCTGCTTTTGTGTGTGCATGCATGCAACCGCGCGATTCCTGCTCTCTCTAACACGATTTTGAATGGCTGCTCACACTCGAGGGAATCACGGGAAGAGAAATCACGCGCCTGATTTATTTTGAACGCAAGGGAGACAGCGATGTGATTGATCGATTCCATCCCGCTCTCTAGCATGATTTTGAACGGATGCTCACACTCGAGGGAATCACCATAAAAACATGGGACGGCTTGTATTTGTTCTGCACAACTCTCTTGTGCTCTCTCTTCTTGCCCATTTTTTCTCAGGCGCTCAACAAATTCTGCACATCAGCACATCTCTCTATTTGCTTTCTTTTTTTGCTCTCCCGTTGTGAAATAAAATGTTTTGCAAGAGCAAGAGCAGGAAAGCACGCCCGCGCTCTCCTAGCCCCCCTCATCAGGATCAAGAGATCGACCCACGCCAACTCTCCCCCAGCATGGGAGACTATGGTATGGATGACCGTCATCTGGACGGCACGCACAACATTGAGGATGCCTCATACACTCTGGATGCACCGATCTCGGATACCGCTACCTCGGTGCATCCGTGACGGGCGTCGGTATCCACACCGAACACGCAGCCCGACATATCGATGCAGCCAGCACGGGTGTCCATAGCCGGCAGTCGACGCGCGTGGTGCTGGCAACATATGGACAGAACCGTCGAAATTGTGGACGGAAATGAGGTAGTGTATGCTGTTTGCAAGTACTGTCAGGCTAAACTATCTGCACGTACATGTGGTGGTACAGGTCATCTAAAGAGACACGCGGAGAATTTCTTAAGGAAGATATCGGCCGGACAGAGGCCGGGCGAGGACGTGCAGTCACAGATCAACTTCAACACCGACGGTTCGGTAAGCACATGGGTATAAAACACCGATGTAGCTAGAGACGAAATTGCACGTTACATAGTTACAGAGGATCTTACGCTTAGAACGGGTGAGAGCTCTAATTTTGAAAGAATGGTGCAACGTGGTTTTTGCCCGCAATACCAACATGTTAGTAGAAGAACAAATACATGTGATATTTGTAAAATATTTACAAATAAACTAGAAATGTTAAAACAGACCTTTATGACACTTAGTTTTTCCTTTGCATTAACATCTGATATATGGACTTCCTCTCACCAAAGAGCAGCATATATTAGTGTTGTTGCGCACTACCTAGATGACGAGTACGTACTAAACAAAAGGGTCATAGGGTTTAGGCCAATCTCGGAGTCACACACCGGACATGCTATCGCTACCCGTATACTTGAGGTTGTTAATGACTTTAAAATAGAAAGTAGAATTGTTTCCATTACTCTTGACAATGCATCAGCTAACACAATGGCTATGGAGCATCTCTCACCACACCTGGAGACTTATATTGGAGGTTTTGTACTCCACCAGAGGTGCGCATGCCATATTATTAATCTCATTGTACAGGCAGGTTTGCATTTAATGAAACCTACTTTGGAGGGCATACGTAGTGCTATCGATTTTATTACTAATTCACCTGTAAAGTTTGCCCAGTTCTCAGAGTACTGCAAGGCCAACAATATGAAACCAAGAAGATTCAACCTTGATATGAAGGTTAGATGCAACTCAACTTATACTATGTTGCATCGGTGCGAAGACTACGAGCACATTATCACTATCTTCGTCAACTGCAATAATGGTGAGGTATTGGTTACTGACGCGGATTGGATAATTGCTAGTCATTTTCGTAATTTTTTTAAAAAAATTTACAATGCAACTAAACAATTATTCGGTGTGTACTACCCAATTTCTTGCTTAGTCATCGAGTGGCTTTAGCTTATTGCTAATGCTTTTAAAGAAAATAGAGATAATTATATTTTACGTCCCATTATAGAACCAATAGAGCAAAAAAAATTTAAATTTTTTTCAAGCTATTCCATATTTGTACTGTTTTGCTGTCATTTTGGATTATCGGAGAAAATTTTCTGACTTGCAAGGCGCCTTCGAGGGAATAGGTGAGGCATTCGATCTTGATTTCTTCGAGGCCTATACTCATGTTTATAACGAGTTTTTCAGAGTTTTCGACAAATATTACAAGATGTTTGGCACCAGAAGTGAATCACGAAGATCTACCTCAACAACGCAACAAGCACGAGGCAGTTCGATCGCTTCAAATATGTGGAAGAAGCTGAAAGGCAAGTCGTATAATTCGTCTTCCGAAACGCCGAGCAGGCCGCAATGGAATCCATGGGTAGAGATTAACCACTACCTCGACACGCCTTTCGTGGAGTCCGTGCTTGACATGGATGAGGAAAATCAACTTAACTTGCTTTTGTGGTGGAAGAATATAACCAACGTATTTACCCCGTGCTATCCCATTTCGCACAGGATGTACTTACGGTTCCGGTGTCCACTGTCTCGTCGGAATCCACTTTCAGTTTGGTGGGGAGGATACTTAAGCCGAGGAGGTCGTCTCTCAGACCTGAGATGGTTGAGGCAATTACATGTCTCAAAGACTGGGAGCGTGTGCAGATGAGAGGACATAACATCAGCCAAAGGATCAGGAGATTACGGACGCGGTAGCCGACTTTGACAATCTCAGCCTTGGATAGTCTATGTATATAAACGTAGTTACCGTACTCTTTTCCTTACTGGGGGTATCTGAAAGGACAGGGGATGACGCCTAGAGGAGGGGTGAATAGGCGTATTAAAAACTTTGTAACTAAATGCAGCGGAATAAAAAATTGTAGCTAAATAAAATCTCCCGAGGGTCTAAGTCCGGAGTGTCCGGGATTTTTATCCGGATACTCCGAAATGTCCGAACTGTCCGGGTTCAGGAGTACGGATACTCCGGATTGGATCCGAGGGACTCAGACCGGAGTGTCCGGGACTTATCTCCGGATACTCCGAAATGTCCAGACTATCCGGGTTCAGAAGTTCGGATACTTCGGATTTAAGACCTCGAAATGAGATTTTAAATCCCTGCAATTTTTCAACAATCTACTTGAATACAAAAGATCTAAATGCTATTAGGTACCTGGAGATATTGTAGATCTGGAGCCAAACACAACAAAAGAGTAGATCGGGCAATTTCAAGATTCAAAAACAAATACTAAAACAAGAGTAAGAAGCAAACTTGGAGACGATGATTTTTCACCCCGGTTCGGATCCTTGAGGGGATCCTATGTCTCCGCTGAGGCGGCTCACCACACTTGAGTCGGGTCTCTTTCAACCCTCTTCCTCCCGGTGTTGCACAAATGCACTCGCCGGTCTTCACTCCTTTGATTCCTTCCCTTACGGAGGCGGAACCGGCCTTCACAAACTTCCCACGGCCAACCACACAAAGCTCCGGTGGCTCGTAGGCGACCTCCTAGCCGTCTAGGAGTCCTCAACCTCCAAGAGTAACAAATGCTCACGAAGAACAAGCTTGGAGATGAAATCAAGTGCTCAATCAACTCAAAACTCACTCAACCTAGCACCTCACTTCTCAAACTCTTCCCAACCCTTCTCACCAAGGGGATCACTTAGATCTAAGGGTAAAGAGGTGTTTTGGGGGCTCAAGAACAAGGGTATAGCACCTCTAATCAGTGGGAACACAGCCCTATCTCGAAAAGAGAAAGAAGGGGGCTTTAAATAGAGGTCCCAAAAACTAGCCATTGGAGACAGCCGCGCATAACCCGGAGACTCCGGATAAATACCCCAGACACTCCGGACTAACTCAACCCGGAGTGTCCGGACTTAACACCGGATACTCCGGATTGTCAACGACAGGACATACCGAAGAGGTGAACCCGGAGACTCCGGACAAAAACCCCGAACACTCCGGACTCAACCCGGAGTGTCCGGACTAAACACCGGATACTCCGGATTGTCCGAACAGCACTGAGCAGCCCGACGAAAACGAGCATAACTTTTGACTCCGGACTCCGATTTCAGAGATCTTGGACTCTACCGAACGCTAAGAACGAGGGCTACACAACCAACAAGGTCTCACTACCCAAAACTCAAAGGATAATCACAGATATCACAAAGAAACCAAGGGAGACCTACAACCCTCACTTTCCGACACCACCAACACCACTCTCTTTCTAAGATTCACAAAGATGGATCACTTGAGCACTTGACACATCTAAAAGTCATTCGACATCGCATCCCTTTTAATAGTACGACAATCCTTAGACTCAAAATAAAACAAAGATAATACAAGTCTAGAAAAAGTCACTTGTCGTCTTCTTTCTTAATGCCGGTGCATGAAGACTTTCACCATATAGCTGATGACATCTTCGCATTGTCCAACTCGACTCGATTCACCTCATGAGACTCTCGTCCTATCAACCTTGACTTGATCATCCTCTCTGACGATCTTCATGCCAAGTCGATCTTGACTTAGTCCTCAACTCTTGGTGACACCGCCGTCTTGTTGACCTCGGCTTAACGATCATCCTCCAAGATACCTTGGTCATCATACACATACGAGACCTAAATCTTTCCAAACTATTCATGAAAGACATTAGTCCCAAAAGCTCAATAGATATGAATAAATTGATATTTGTGAGCACTTGATTACAACAAGTGTTTCATATAAAGAAGCACAATCATAAATGGAAACACTTGACATAAGAAATGTTCTCTACTAAGTACATCATGATGAATATGTAATTGATCTATATGCACTTAGAGAGATAATTGCCAATATGGTGAATCAATTAAATCATGGCAAGGATCACAGTCTTTACTTAAATAAACACATGATAGAATTTACACGAATTGTACATGTGCAAATAATATTTGGAATAAGAGTAAATATGTGATCCAACACTAGATTAAACTTCACTAAGAGAATTGCATGAGAAGATATACAACTAAAACATGCATGCACCAAGTCAATCTATAGCAATATGAAGTTTAACTCTAGTTAATATATACATACTAAAAACAAAGCACATAATGAACTCAAATGAATATATATGCACAAATAAATATGACATCGACCAATGTGCATATATATAATCAACATGCTACTTGGAGTTCACTATGCATTTGCACGAAAGGAATGCAATAATAAATATAGAAGAGATACCAAAATTGCATACCTTATCTTTGCTTAACCATCCCACTTGGTTTTCCTCTAAAAGATGAGACTGATACTTAACTAGACAATAACATGTTAGTCTTATAGCAATATAATCATATTAGAGGTTTGTCATTTGCTAAGCACTAAGTTAAGCATTTACTTAATCTCATAGATTATCATTATATGCGTTTGTCATTAATCACCAAAATAACATAAGTGCCTAGATGCACTTTCAGTATCCCACACCGGGTTGTAAGGTTTTTAACAAGGCAGTAACTCTGTACATGTTCAAGATTTAATAAAATTTACTTCTTTTCCCCCCAATATTTGTGTCCATTGCTAGCAATACTGATATCCACACAGGATGTTTCTTTCGCATGCTTTCATTTAGTCCTTGCTTTGCGTGCATATTTCTTCTTATCATTTATTTACTTACTTTGCTAATTTGTCCAAAGATACACAAGAGAACGAATGCGTGTTCGCTAATAATAATTTAATTAATTGGCATAATGCATGGCCCGACTTTATTTTGGATGATCTAAGCGAATGCGTGTTGCTCGCTTGTAGATTTACATATATACATTCGCTGCACCGTAGCATCGCGTACGCACCCTACTACAAGCAAATTTAGGTCATTTCCTCTCGTCGCAATAGTGAAAATGGACCGGGCCTGGGCCAGCATGGCACGAAGTAGGCACGAAGCGTAAATAGGCCATGCTTGGGCTCGCCGAAGGCGAGCCGGGCCGGCACAGCCCGGCACAACGGGCACGGTGGGCCGTCGCGGCCTAGCACGGTTCCGACCCGAAGCACGATGAGCCCGTGCCGGACTGGCCCGGCCCGGCACGACACCCACCTCTACTCCCACACCTAGCTGCCGCAAGAGCACGCGCTCCCATGCTCGGCCGCGCCTACCCGTGCTCTCAGAGTGCGGCAAGCCGGCTTCCATGGTAGGGATGCATGGGAACATGGTTAAGATAGTCAGATTTGCAATTTCGGTGGAACGACTAGGTTTACATTTCCGACGAGTGGTGGTTAAAAAAGTGATCATTTCTGCACATTGCAAGTTGGGGCCATATGGGAGATCGAGCCCGTGCGGGCGCCGTAGGTTAGCATTTCCAGTAAGCTTTTGTTATCATCGGGGATCACAACATAAATCACTCATGCATCGGCCTGATGACATACAAATAACTGCATTACAAAATAGACTTATCGCCGAATAACTAGCTCCCCAGATTCTTGATTGCCACTGATTATCATGGCATCTTGTAATGTACAACCCAAGCACTGCTGGGTACAAATGAACGGCAACTAAAAGAAAAGGAAACAACAAAAACGCCAACACTGTCATACAATTTAATCGATCTGAGTTCACTATTACTTACATAATGTACACCATTCGAATGCCAATCTCACCTGTCTTGCTGTACACTCAACCACTGGTTTAATCTACACCTAAAAACTGCAGAAATCTAATCCACTTAAAAACCGGGCCTATTCTAACGACCAGTACATATTGCAGACTAACACAATTCTACATTAAACATATCCGCACTATTCTGGAAAGCTCCCAGAAATAGGAGGAAGTTCCAGGTTTGGAGTATCACGCCGCTGCTTCAGGAATTCTGAAACTGCATTTGGCTGATGGATGCAGGAGACAAAATGCAGCTTGTCAGCACCATGCAGTTGAGACTGCCATTCTTGCATCCGGTGACTACATTGCCCAGAATCTATCTGGATCAGGGCTAAATAACGAATAATCCTGTATCTCCAAATTTGCTACGTGCCAATTGACCAGTCCAGCTTGCAGTGACTTGACAAGAAATAGGATAATAGGAAGTATCCACCATTCGTTATCTTCCCTGCTCTTGAAGCTGCACAGGTGCCGGAGAACAAAGAGATTAACATGCAAGACAGATATAGCAAGTTGTTGGTTCTTTTCTATCAATGAAGAATCACAATACAGGTGTAACTCCAAAAATACATTTTCTAAAGGAATTTGGGTTGAGCTTGGATATTGCTTACATCCAAATATAGATCATAAGATTACCACGTATTGAATCATAGAGACAAGACACCCAATTCATATTATATTTCAGTATTCAATTCTAGTTTTAAGTATGTTATTTAGAAAACAAAATGTTGTGGCGGTTGGTTGGGTATGGGACTGAGGACCGAGGGGCATAATTATCAATACCATATTGGTACCCGTCGGTATGTACTATTTCACCTAAACTGATACAAAGTAGCCCTGTATACTATACCGGCCTTGATACTAGTCAGTACCGGCTTGATACCGGTCAATATTGGCCGTACCGGCTTCAATACCGGACAATGCTGGCCATACTGGCTTCGATACCATACAATACCCGTCATACCAGTAGAATTAATACTATTAAACTATATGTTATATTTGATAGTACTACTATGTATTTGGAGTCATAAGAGAAATTTGGTGCATATATAATTAAACATGCGTATATTCATAAATATATATCATTATATTAAAGCCAAAACGGTACCATTCCAAGAGAACCAGTATACCCTCCGGTATGGTATTATCAAGTATGCCGAGGGAAGCTCACTCTCATCTAGCCACCGGCAGGGCTATTCCCTGACATAGTAGAGAGGTTCTGAGGCCTGATTTTAGAAGAGGGACGAGAGCTTTTTTTATTTCTTTGCTTAACAAGAAAGGATAAAAATACCGTGCTTATATAGTGCTGGCCACCTAACAATCCAATCTAATCTTTCCAATTATAAAAGATAACCTTCCTAATAGATAAGATACTATCCCTAATAATAACTTGATAGCTAAGGAAACTAATCTTTATCGTAGGAATCTAATCAAACCATCTAGGAAAAATAGGTAGCATGTGTTGCTACAGTGCCTCACCGGGATCTTAGACCATAGCACCAAAAGCTAGAGATGTACATTTTAAATCAAGACACAATTCAAATAAGTTGCACATGATTTTTTTCAATTCATTCAAGGGTTCAATTCTAAAATAGGAATGCTGAAAATTTTGCCAAGTACTTCCAAAACAAATCATATTGTTAATATATTTGGATAGAGTAAAAGATATTCTGTTAGAAAATTATTATCTAAATCCTTATTGCTGTACCCAACAGTGGAAAATTTTGGAAATTCTGCTAAGTCTGTACTCTTTTGAATTCCAACTATACATGTCTAAGTCACAACATGCAGCGCTACGGCCGTAACCCCAACTAGCCTACGGGTTTTCCTAACCCAGTAACCCCAACAAATACCACCTAAACTCTTAGTCTTAGCTGGGAAATGAGAAGTCTTACAGATTATAAAAAGCTGGATTCCTAAAAAATGAAACTCGTTTCCTTTGTTTGGGAGAATGAATACTGGAACTCGGTTCAATTATCAATACTACAGGAACAGAAGTAATCTAACCTTTTTGTGTTTGATACATGAGCAAATGAAGACACTGCCAAAGAAGAGAGCCCAAAGTACAAAGCTCCATAGATGATTGCTACAATCTTTCAAAGAAATAAGATATATCAAATAAAATGCAAGTAATCAATTTTGTAAAAAAAACTTTTACAACAGGAATTTCAACTGATTGCAACAGGAAATACCAGATATAAAAAGAGTTCATGGACAAATCACACGTAAAAAGACTTACAATGTTTACAACAGAAGTAGTATTCCAAAGTGCAAAAATACGGGTCACAGAAGATCTTTTTGGTCCTCGGCTGAAAAGAGCATTGAGACCAGCAAGGAAAGGAGAAAGCAAAGCAAGGGGGGGAATAAGCAGTACAGCAAGGAAAGCTCCAACAGATATCCAGTAGTACTGTACAAGCATAAGCAGGGTGATGGAAAATTCACCCAAAAGAACAATACAAATAAGCAGCTGCAATGTTTCCTGAAATGTCATAGCATGGTTCCAGTTAAAGTGATTGTCATGTCCAGCATGAGCACTTATGTTCTTAAGAAAAGGATCTGGTGGTTACCGCATAACCGATAGGCCTAAAATTTTGTAATAGCAATGAGAAAGGGAAGAGATAATCTCTTTTATAATCCAATGACTTCAGTGTTCCCTCGTTTATGATCCCACCATTCACTCCGCCTGTCAACCGCTTTCTTGAAACGGCATAGCTTGTGCAAGGCTGATCCTGATTTAACTGCTTGGAACCCTGGAGTGGAAATGCATTGTTCTTCCTGTAGGATTAAAACATTGTAGTTCTTTTACACAGGAAGAGAAATATTCTGTAAGACATAACTACTGTAGTTAGCAAATTTTTTCATACCTTGTGCGATCACTGAAATCTGTGACATGCTCATGATGGTGGAGACTCTTATAGAAGTGTTCATTCACAGCTACAACAATACCTAGCTGGTAATAACCAGATGCAGTGGCCTGGAACCACCCTAGCTCCACTCGAACACCATGTCGCTCAAGTTGGGGGTTCCCGTGACTATTAATCCAAGAAACAACGGGTCCCAAAGTTGTGCGGATGCTTCCTTGCCTTACTGTCCTCAACCGAGCATTCAAGCCAGCAACTAATCTGTTCCAGATCGCAGTCGATACATACTAGGAAAAGGAAACAAAGTCACTAGAGGTGATTAAACAAAATTTGCATTTTGTAGCATGTTTACCAAAAACTAAAAAAATTGATACCATTGGTATAAATGCTCAATAAATCTAGACTATCAGATCTAAACCAGTTTTAAGTAACACCGCATGATTTTAGTGAACTTCAGTGCAAGAAACTATGCACCAAACATATCCTGATCAATGACTCACAAAATCTCCACTTCAACAATGTGGAACAATTTGGCTAGTCCTCATGTAATAGTATAATTGGAAAACCATGAATATATCCATAGAAGAAAAAAAATGGTGTTCTTAACATGACTATAAAGTTGATCTTATTTTTACCTGGCCAAGAAGATTTGATAACAATGTATCACTGTGTAGGTAGTATGGGGACATATAGCTTCCATCACCACCAAAAATTAAACACATGGGGAACCTCTTCTGGATTGTGGATATTACGTCAAGTCGTTTCTCATCACCTCCAAGAAAGAAATCAATGTAGGCGACCATCAAGTCTGGTGTCGAACCAACCTGTTAAGTTCAAACAATTACATGTGTGCTCTATATATAGACCTATTAGTCTACAACATAGATAACGCACCAGTTGTTTTCCCTCAATTCCTAACACAGTGCTATTCACAGTTCAGGTTAAAGGGCTAACAAACAATACCATTCAGATCAGAAGTATGGAGTATTTTACCCGACTGAATAATCTATGTTGTAACACAAGTTCCAGGTGTATTTGGTGAGGTTTGGCTATTCACATTGAGTATACATTGTTAATATATCATTAAACTAAAACTCAGCTGAAATTGGCTAGTTCCCAGCTGATTCCTCACTATGTTCTGGCAATACTGCTGCTTCATCCAATTCGGGGTTTTAAATTGGTTGATTTTAATGTGGTTTGTTATAGTATAAAGCCAGGAATAGCTGCTTGTTATTATGTTGCCAATCTGAAGCAGCCAGTTCTGGTTTTCAAAAGATTGGCACCATTACTGATGGTTCTAATACTAAACTAGTAATAACATAGCTGAACTACGATTACTGACCTTCAAACCTTTATAGAGAGCCCGTGATCTGCAAGAGCGCAAACATGAATGGTCGTATTCAGATTTAACATACTCTTGAAGACGATGGATTTTCTTTCTTCTGCGCCATTGCTTCCAAGACCAGGCACAAGGATATGCAAGTACAGAAAGTATACTATGTACAGATCCTTCCCACCACTCATATGCGGCTACCAAATTGATCTCATCGATAAAACGGTTAAAAGCATCTTCATATCTGGCAAAAAGACACAAAATTATAACCTACGGTGCAGCTATGATGTAATTCTTGTGCAAAAAGACATGCATTTTGACGTACAGATGGAGACATATAATATTATTCTTCCAAAAGATATGAACCTT
Source organism: Otatea glauca (assembly GCA_036346275.1). Taxonomy (NCBI): domain Eukaryota; kingdom Viridiplantae; phylum Streptophyta; class Magnoliopsida; order Poales; family Poaceae; genus Otatea; species Otatea glauca. Next base: position 49,831,459 of record CM070718.1, read on the forward strand.
TAAATCAACACCAAGATGTAATTCTTGTGCAGCTATGATGTTAGGACCCAAAGTACAAAGCAATAGCATCCAACAGTAAGGATGCCTGTAAGAGAACATCCGAGCTCCATTTCTTTTGAAAAATAAATTAGCAATGAGAGGATTTATGTAAATGATTAAGCAAACAAAACCGTGCAATATTTTCCCGTACAACATTTGTGACATGTAAAACAATCCACAACTGATGGCATATTTCCACATAGAAAATGTATTTAACTTTCGTGAATCATTTTGAGATGAATGAAAGCAGTAAGAGTGATACTCTACTAATGTAGATTCCTAAGATGGAAAGTCTTACACAATTCCAATTATAGCATCCGGAGGTGAGTACGGAAGATGGCAGGGCTCTCGGAAGGTATTAGGTCCCATGAAGTACATTCTGTGAACATGGCTTTGTGTTTCTTCCGCCCTGCTGGCCCCAGGTACCTACACAGTAAAAAGGTGCTACTATTTATGAGCAAAAGGCAAAATTTCCTCAACAAATTGGACTAGGAACACCTGAGTAGTTTCCTAGTTTTCTTTAACAGCTAATTGTACTTTAATTTTTGGCAATTATTAAAGTAATTATAATTTTGTGAAATCACATATTGAGCATTTGATCTTTTTTCTAAAACAAACATTTGACATTTGTGAATGTTGAGGTACACAGTACACAGTGAGTTATATTTCTTGTGATGAAGTCATTCCTTTCTACTTCATCCCTTTCTTTTCAACAAGTACTCTACATTAGAGGTCTAGGGTCTGTGGTTTCATGAATGATAAACTGGTATCACAGGAAGTACAAATAACTGTTTAGACTTTAGAATATATAAGTGCATCTGGAGTAATTTGCTCAATGTCTCAGATCCAGTGATTTCACAATAGCTCTACATGACTGCATCCAGAGATTATGTTGTATGAATGAATTATACCTCAGCCAACGAAAGCAAAAATGGGAAAGAGGCACAGCCATCATTGTGGATTGCGTTTGTTGACCCGTACGTGATATCACTCTCACCAATCTTAACTCTTAAAGCACTCAAGATAAGTGCCAAAAGAATAATTGTAAACGATAGAATAATTGCAAAAGACCAAGGACCACCAAAGGTATACATAAGTTCCTCAAGTGGTGTATAACAGTTTGGCATCTTGTACTTAGCAGATATGCACTTATACGGGCACGATGGCTGGGTAACACCACCTAGCAAGTAGCAAGTCAAAGTTAATGCTTAGTTTCTTCCATTCAATGTCAAGAAGTTTCAAGGTAACAAGGTAATACAACATTTCTAAATCCCTGTAAGACCATGCAAGTCCAAACACTTACCTCTTACATATACGAAGTCAGCACGGTCTGGAAGACTATCCAGCGAACAAGGGGTGCACAGTGATGCGTTGGACCCAACAACATTTTTATATTTGCCAACTGGGCATTCCTGGAATGAACTATAATTAGCAATACAAAGGAACTAACAAAAGCCATATGCTAGTTAAAAGAAATAATGCATAAAAAACATTCCTCTGTCCACAAATATAAGTCATTTTGACTTTTGTGGTCTCCAATGCAAGACTTTGACTCTGGTTTTTATTATAATATACTAGCAAATATAATAAAATTATATATTATGAAAGTATTATGCAAGACAAACCCAATGCCATTATTTCAATGTAGTCAATCTATATAGTTGTTTATATATTAATAGTCAAGGTCAAAAATGATTGACCACCCAGATCCCACAGTGACTTATATTTAGAGACGGGGGGAGTACTTAATTGCACAATGCAGAGTATTGACCAAGTCAAGAATGTATACTCCAAAACATTTTATTAGCTGACGGGTACAAACAAACCAATCTTAAAAGACATTTCAATCCTACAGAGTCCAGTATATACTATACAGAATGTGCAGCAATGCAAGTCACACTGATAGATTACTGTGGACTCATATTGGGATCAGCAATACCAAAGGAGGTGCCAGGAACCAGACCAACAGCTAAGAGAAGCTGACGCATGAGGAGTTGTAGTCAAACAAGATGATGAGAATTAGAATCGAGTCTGTGAGCTAGTAAAGTTCATGATCAAGTTAGGATAAGAGTTTCTGTTTTAGGAGTCAAATCACAGTTAGTTCAATAAAAGGATATCCAGTGTAATTTTTGATGCAAGCAAAAAAATAAATCTCCACTCTACCAATTGCTAATCTCTATCACTCTAGTTTCTCTCATCTACCCCCATTATCTTTCTTCAACATGGCACCAGCTCACCGGCGATGATCTCACCCTCCAGTGAACCACCCCTACAACCTTAGAAGCAGATCCGCGTCATAACATACACCTAGACACCTAGTCAGTACCAACTATTATAGACGTGAGATAAACAGGGGCATAACTTACCAGGCATATGTTCATCTATTTCACTAATATGCCACATAAGCTATTGCTTATGAATTCTGAACAACAAACAGTAGTCGCTTACAAAAATGGTACTTAAGAATTAAGATTATAAACAAGGGCATAATGGCATTTACACAAGCTAATTGCAGTTTTGCACCTTTTGGGCAAAAAGATAACAGCTTGGCTAGTAGCAGGAAACCTGGAACCCAACATCGCAAAAACCATCAACTCTTGAAAACAAAGAACCACTACTCTCACCTGTCTTCGCGGACAAGGGGAAGGAACTAGTGTGGCAATGCGAAAAGGTTACTTCAACCAGCACCAGAACTGGCACCCCAATCCCCGCCCCACAAAAGTTATCTGTGTGTAGCAGTATTTCAAAGGGCCTCAAAGGTCCTGTATTCTTTTGCTCAGTTCATAAGCCAGGTCTGGACTGAACAAATTTTGGCTCATTTTCAACCTATGGACCTGTGCAACTGAGGGAAACCCAAAAAAAGGCCAACCTTTTCACCCTAAATTAAGATTATAAACCCACAAGCCTGAGTTTAACAAACAGGCCATAACTATTCCACATGCCTTTCATATACAGATTACAAGAAAGGAACAGGTAAACAATTGCTGAAAATCATATTTAGAATAATACTATTTCCTATGGTTTGCATTACCAATAATGGCACACATCAGATGGTTTTTCTATATAAGCTGGATGAACAAAGACATGATGAGTTTAGTGCTCATACGGTGCAAAATGTTCCATATAGTCCCGTGGGGCACTTCTTTCCTGTTACTGTTCCATCTTCTCCAAAACGTCCTTCATCATTACCAGATCCTCCACTACACAAAAGAAAAGCAATAGGAAGTTGTCACAAGAATGTATTCATTCACCAACACTTCTCAAAGGCTCAAGGCAGCGCACAAATGAATGTTCCATGACCAATAAATACTTGATGGCCCATGGAACCCTGGTAATAGTTAAACCTTAAGACTTCTCCCATGTAGGCCCACAAAGTAGTGGTTGCATTTCATAAATAAATCATGCATCTCGGAAATTTTTGCACAAGGTGTCTCTGGCAATTTACCTTCTAGCATGCATATGGAATGACAATTGGACTTTTTTATGTGTAAATTGCACCATGCATCCCTGATCTTATAACAAAGTACAAGTTAGGTCCCTAAACTTGGAAATTAATCTGGCAGGTCCATAAACTTGCAACACTGTGTCACTTAGGTCACTTCAACTCTAGCTAAAATGCAGATGTTGCACTGAAATAAAGGTATGACCATTATCTTTACCATTATGTGAACCCAAATTGCCACATTGATCATCCACCTAAACAATTGACATTAGTTTAGCACCTCTATTCAATTGACATGTCACTATATTTGCAAGTAGCGGAACTCTTACTCTCATCGAGAGAGGATGACACTAGGTGCTAGGGCAATTTTTTCTAGTTTATTTCTCACACAATGCCATACCAACCTAAGGGGTTGGGGTTACATATTTATAGCTGGCCAAGGCAGCCAAGCATATACCTAGGTGCTAGTCTAAGATGCTAGTCTAAGATGCTAGATGCTAGTCTAAGATGCTGTCCTAAAAGCTGTTAAGATGCTGTCCTAAAAGCTAAACAAAGACCAAGTACAACAAAGACCCAAGTACAAGACTTATTCCATCATTCTCTCCCTAAGTCTTGTGCGTCGTCTTGTGAGACAGATTGGACCATCCTGTTCGAACAGAGCTCAAGGAACTTGATCCTCCCAAGAGGCTTGGTGGCGGTGTCCGCAAGTTGGTCTTTGGTGTTGATGTAGCTCGCCTTGATGCTCCTTCCTCCAAGCGACCTCGGATGAAGTGATACCTTACCCGGATGTGCTTGCTCCGTTCATGGAAAACGGGTTCTTTGCGGGGCAGAGCGCACTTCATCGTCCACTCTAAGTTCGACCGCCCAAAGATATCTCGCCGAGGAGATCACCAAGCGATCCTAGCAAGCCGGCGCTGAGTCGAGCGGTGAAGGCCGCTATGTACTCGGCCTCGCGAATCGACAGGCCACCACCGCCGCTGACCGATCGCCACCTAACGAGGCTCTTGCCGAGGAAGAAGAGAATCCCACTCGTGCTTTTCTTTGGTGTCGATGTCGCCAGCAGTGGTCGCCGTCATTTGTGCCCAGAGCAAGGTGTGCCTTCCTGTGGTACCTCGTAGTAGAGGCCGTGGTCGAGTCCCCGCAACATAGCGGATGATCCTCTTCACACTTCTTTGGTGTTCGTCGTCGGTATTGCATGAACCGACTAACGAGCCGACGGAGAATGTCGTCCGGCCGTGTGGGCGAGGTAGCGAAGGCTTCCCACAAGACGCCGATATCGCGTGGCGCCCACCTCCTCCGTCGTCTTTGCAATCGGCTTGACCTCTCCTCCATCGGGGTGAGAGCCGGGTTGCGGTCGGTGAGCCCGGCCCAACGACGCTGGGCGAGCGTCGTTCTGTCGGCGTGATCCCGAGTCTCTCGTGCACCTCGATCCCGGTAGAAGGAGAGGGCCCTGTGTCACTCATCCGAAGATGGCTTTCATCTCTTCCTTGAACGCCGCCATCCGCATCCTTGGTGCCGGTGATCACCAAGTCGTCGACGAGACGCCTACTAACGTATGCGTTTTCGCGCTCGCCGATGAGCGGCCGGCTCGTCGCGGGCTTTGTCCGGCCCATTCCTTGAGCGTGGAATCCAACTTGGCATTCCACGCCCCGCGTCGCCTCGAGCCATAGGGCCTTGCGCAAGCGCAACACCTTTCCTCCTTGTCGGGATCGCAAATCCGGCGATCGTGCGTAGACCTCCTCCTTTAAATCGCCGTTAAGAAACACCGACTTGACGTCCATGTGATGAACACGCCACCCTCCCGGGCAGCCAACAGAGAGGAGGAATCGCGCGGATTCCATCCGTGCACGCGAAGCAGCATCGTCGGGTCGATTCCTCCCCGCCGCACGAAACCGCGCGTGCCACCAAGCGAGCCTTGTGCTTGACGATGGCGCCGGCTTCATCCTCTTCGCCTTGAATACCCACTTAAGGGTAATCGCGCGGTGACCACGGCGAGGTCGGCGAGCTCCCAGTGTGGTTCCTCTCAACCGCGTCCATCTCCGATCAGATCGCGGCTCGCCAGCCGTGTCTTTCGGCCTCGCGAAGACCGAGGCTCGCCGTCGCCGCACGCAAGGTGCAACCGCACCTCCAGATCGCGAGGCGCCATCCGTGACCGGTGGTCTCCGAAGGTCCTCCATCGTGCGATATCGCAATACCGCCGTCGTGGTACGCGTCGACGCGCCTCATCGTGGGAGGCGAGTAACGAACTCCACCGGCCGTGCTCGACTCGAGCCGGTGTCGGCGGTCATGCCCGGAGGTGTGATCGTCGGTCTTTGGAGCGCGTGGGATTGGAGTCGGTGGAGACTCGGGGGTCGGGTAGGCGTGCTCGGTGAAGAGGAGCACCTACTCCCAGCCTTCTTGGAGTGGACGTGCTCGGCGGTGAAGTCGTTGTCACGTCGAAGTCGAGTCGTCGGCCCGCTTTGTCCCATGCCCATCCTCGCCTTCGCTTGAACACTCGTCGCCGCGCGCGCACACACGCCGTGTCCTCGGTCAAGAATGCGGTGGGCCTTGAGCCCTCCGTGGCCGATGAACACCCCGAGTGCTCGCTGCCGAGCTTGCCGATATGGCCAAGCTCTTTGGCAAACGCGAGGCAACCAAGACCGTGGGTGGGAGATCACGGCTGCGCCATGCCAAGCCTCGTATGGCGCCTTGCCGCTGAGAGCCTTGGTGGGCGGCGGTTGAGGATGTAGACGGCCGCCACCACCGCCTCCCCGGAAGACGGTGGCATTCCCGCTGCTGAGAGGGCCCGAGCCATCCCCACAACCGTCTCGGTTGCGCCGCCGACGACGCCGTTTCATCATGCGGGTCAGATGGCGCGGAGTAGTGGCGCTGAACACCTCATCCACAAGAAGATGACGCGAATTCACCGCCGCGGTGAATTCGCCGCCGTTGTCGGTCTGCAAGACGCTGCACTTTGCGCGCTCTGCCTCCGCAGAGCTTCTTGCGCGCCGATGGCGTTCGCTGCCTCTCCTTGCTTCCGAGGACCATCACCCACGTGTAGTGGGAGAGGTCGCCGACGGCGCAGCAGGAAGTAGCGTCGTCCTCTGGTGTGGTGGTGTCACCGGGCCACAAGTCCTCGTCACGAGCTCGAGCCGGTCCTTGGCTCGGGCTCGAGCGCCGAGAAAGAAGCCGCCTCTGCCGTCAATACGCAGACGTCGCAGAATCGCTCCGCGTGGTCGAGCCTGGCAGCTCGTACCATCTTCATGGCACCGAGCCGCTTCAAGGCCTCGGTGAAGATGCCCGGCGCTGCGTGCCATCGCCACGCTTCGTCGTCCGACGAGCGGCAAGGCGTAGGGTTGTGCAACCCGCACGCTGAGGATATAGAGTCGATTGGTGCCTCGTTACCTTGGCAAGAAGGCGACGATGGCAATCCCAAATCCTCATGACTCCGTCCTGACCTCCACGCGCGAACCGTTCTCATATATCATCCCCAGTGATGATAGAGTTCCTCAACGCGGATGTAGTAGACTCGGTGAGCGCACTGTGCTCACCGACTTCGATGAAGATGACGAGCCGACGCCTTGATTTCCACGCGGAGCGCCCCAAACTTGACGGAGCCTCGGACGTTGGAGTCAAGCTCGGTGAAGAACTCCGTCGACCGGTCATGTGATGGGTGGCACCGTGTCGAGGCACCACCCGTCGCTTTGTCATTTCCGAGCCGTCACCAAGGAAGGCATGCGCTCTCGGCCATCAAGGTGGAGGAGAGCCGCGCGGCGATCTGCGTGGAGGCGCTTCGATGCTTGCGTGTGCGGGAGCGGTAGCCGCTCCTCCTCCTCCGCTTTGGCGACGTGGGTCCGACCGCGTCGTGGTATCGACACTCCACGCCCAATGGCCAAGCTTGCCACGATTGTGGCGGCGCCGCCTTGTGTCGGCTTACGTTGCCGACGACGCCGCCGCCGGGCGCCTCTGCGGCGCCACCTCGGACGTCCTCGTGCCGGCCGGCGCTCTCCGCTTTGCGCGCGATTGCTTGCGTGGGTGGCCGCTGTCGAGGAAGGACTCCTTCTTCCGCCACCGGCAGCCTCCCACCGCTCCCGAGTGAGATGTAGCTTCGCCGATGGTAAACGGCCCCGAGAGATCGGGCTCGTCATTGTCGATGACCTTGAGACGACCTATCGCCTCCTCGATCGACATCGTGGAGAGGTCGGAGAGACTCATCGAGCGAGCGATCTGTTTGTACTTCTCGGGGATGCAACGGAAGAGCTTCTCGACGGCTCTCTCCTCGTTGTAGGTGTCGCCGCCAAATCGCACCATCTTCTGCAGCAGAGTGTTGAGACGAGAGCAAAGTCGTCAACGCCCTCACCGCTTGAAGGCGAGTTCTCCCACTCCTGCGGCGCTCGCGGTGTGGTCTTGCGAGCGCGATCGCCTGCCGATGCGTCTTGCGCAGCAATGGCGTCCCAGCCTCATGGCGCTTCGCTTCGGGAAAGCGAAGCGCATCTCGGCGGGCTGCGGCAATGAGGGCATCCAGCGCCGTCGATCCTCGTAGTAGTCGACGCCGCCGTCTCGAATCGCTTCTCCCACATATGCCACACCGGAGCCGCACCCTCATCACCGCCCGTTCGACGAAGTTGATCTTGGTGAGGTAGGCCACCCATCGCCGGGGGCGATGTCCTCGACAACGGCTCGATCCCGCGATGACCATGGTACCGATCCGGGAGGCGAAGTCGCGCCGCACAGAAGGCCGCGATCTCCGTCGACCGATTGCCGCCACCGAGCACCGCCGCGCGTCCGCGCCGTCGAGCTGCCGCCAAGGCCTCGCCGGAAGCGCCGTCGGCGCGTCTGCGTCCGTCTCGATCGCCGCCACCACGCCCGTGGGGATGCGCGGCTATCCACGCGCTTTGCGCTCACGCCGCCTCCATCGCCACTGAGCTCGTCGTTGGCGAGAATGGAGTCGCTGGCGCTCTCGCCGCAGAGCTCGAGCTCGCTGCGCCGCGACGCGCCGCGTCTGCCGCCGCCGCCGCTTCTACCTCCGCTTGCTTCCGCTTGCCCGCCGCCGCGCCCTTGACCTTGCCGCTCGCCGCCGTCGGCTGCGATCGCTGCCGCCGCTCGCTTGTGTTCTTCTCTGCTGGCGACCTCGCCTCTGCGGGTCTGCAGCGCTCAAGGCGACCGAAAGCCGAGATCGTTTCTTTGGACATGGCGTGCTAGCGGGGGTCATTGCGTGGGAAGAGGCGCCTCGAATTAACCGCTTTGCTCGTCTGCATGCGGAGAGGAGGATGGCGACAGAATCGGTGTTCTGCTCTGGCCGAGGACCGGGAGAGACGTGGGTAGGTGATGAGCGGAGATGTTTAGGTTGCGGACAACCGTGCTCGATACCAATTGTAAGTAGCGAACTCTTACTCTCATCGAGAGAGGATGACACTAGGTGCTGGGGCAATTTTTTCTAGTTTATTTCTCACACAATGCCATACCAACCTAAGGGGTTGGGGTTACATATTTATAGCTGGCCAAGGCAGACAAGCATATACCTAGGTGCTAGTCTAAGATGCTAGATGCTAGTCTAAGATGCTGTCCTAAAAGCTGTTAAGATGCTGTCTTAAAAGCTAAACAAAGACCAAGTACAACAAAGACCCAAGTACAAGACTTATTCCATCAATATTTAGGTAACTAGAAGTCATCATACCTTCAAATTGTTGTATGGATTATCAATTTGAATGATCCACATTAGCTTTGCACCTTCATTTTATTAGCACATTAACAATTTTAGCTAATTATCAAGTTGTAATGATCGAAGTGACATAATTTGCATGTTTAAGGACTTAAGTGGCACTTCATTACAAGTTTAAGGACCTGACTGTTATGAATAGCACTTGTATTTAACATGAGGCCAAAGGGCCAGTATATATACACGTACAAGAGGATATAGAAGGAAAGCCTATATAAGGCAATAACTATAGAAGGCAAATAATCTCTATACAAGGCAACTAGCAATCTCGTATATAAGGTAACAAAGATACTATCTAACACCCCCCTCAAACTCATGGTGGATCAACAACACTGAGTTTGGAGAGATAAAAGTCTTTGAACTCTAATTTGTGTCTTCGTGAAGAAATCGCTAATCAAGCTCAAGGCACATATTGAGAGCCACAACTCGATCCTGCACTGTGTTCGCATGTAGGAAGCATCAACGCCAATATGCTTGGTGAGCTCATGCTTCACTGGATCTCGAGCAATGCTAATAGCACTTGTACTGTCAGATAAAAGATGAGTTGGTGTAGAAACAAAAACACCAAATCCTCAAGTAGCCACCGTAGCTGGTAACCTCTGTCATCAAATCGCCATTGCCGCAACTCACCAAGATCGAACGAAACAGCCGCTCGCTTCTTAGTCTTCCAAGTAATGAGAGAATCACCAAAAAAACACAATAAGCGTAAAGAGACCGCGATCGGAGGATCACTAGCCCAAGTAGCATCGTAGTATGTCCAAGTCGATGAGCTGGATCGAGTAAAGAAAAGACGCGAGAGATAGTTCCACGAAGATATCGTAGAACACAAAGAAGATGACTATAGTGGAGCTGAGTGGGAGCAGAAACGAACTGACTCAAGATATGAACTGGATAGGAAATGTCAGGACGAGTGACACCAAGGTAAACAAGACTTCCAACAAGATGACGATAGCGAGTAGGATCTCAAGAGGTTCACCATCGAGGTCGAAGGTGAACATTGAGCTCCATAGAGTCTCGGTCTGTTGATCAAATGAGAGAAGCACGATCAAGAAGATCCTAAATATACTTCTCTTGGGATAGAAAGAAACCTCGTGTGTAAGAGACTTCAATCCCGTAAAGTAGCGAAGAGACCCGGATCGGACATGAGAAATCGCTCACGAGACGTGCCTTCACAAAGGCAATATAACGAGTATCATCGCCAAGAATGATCATGTCATCAACATAGAGAAGAAGAAGAGTCACCCACGAGTGAAGTGTGAACAAAGAGCGAGGATCATGAGTACTAGCGTAAAAGCCAAAGCAGAAGTGACTACGTAAGAAAAACGCTCAAACCAGGCACGAGGGGCTTGCTTGAGGCCATAAAGAGAGCGACGAAGGCGACAAACCATGCCCTCAGGAATAGAATACCCCGGTGGCTGCATAAAAACGTCCTCACGTAGCTCACCATTAAGAAAGGCATTTTTGACATCAAGCTGAGAGAGACCACTGACGAACAGACGCCACCGCAAGAAGAGTGCGAACAGTGGTCATATGAGCCACCGGAGAAAAAGTCTCATCATAATCACGACCATGCTCCTGCTGAAAACCACGTGCTACTAGACGAACCTTGTAGCGCTCAAGAGAACCATCAGAGCGAGTCTTAACCTTATAGACCCACTTGCATGTAATGGGACGGACACGTGGAGGAAGGGACACAAGATCCCATATGCCAGTGCGCTCAAGGGCAGCAATCTCCTCTGCCATCGCAAGGTGCCATTCCTGATGAACAACAGCATCACGGTAAGAAGTCGGCTCGGCAAGAACAAAGACCAAAAAACCAAGGCGCCAGAGGCCGAATAGACCGACGATCACGAAGAGCGTAGCGAGTAGGCCCAGAAGAAAGTGACTCAACAGGAGAAGAAGAGACATCAGAAGAATCCTCAACTCGCGGACGACGAGTGTAGTAGAGAGGATACGAAGGAACAATGTCAGAAGAAACTTCTGGAGGAGGCACGGAATGTGAAGACTCTTGTGGAGAGGCTGGCGAAGAAGGAGACGCCAACTGTGGAGAAGGAAAAGTGGCAACAGGAGTATCAGGAAAAGTAAGGAAAGAAAGTGGCTCGACAAGAGATGCTGGAGTGGAAGAAGGACGAGGGTAGAAGGGACGAGACTCATCAAAAGTAACATCCCGAGAAATCGCGATCCGCCGCCAACAGATCCCAACAACGATATCCCTTATGCTCAGCACTATAGCCCAGAAAAACGCACTCAACAGACTGAGCGGTCAGCTTGGTGCATTCACGAGGTGCAAGGAGGACATAGCACACACACCCAAAAAGGCGAAGACTAGAGTAATCAGGAAGCATGCCACAAAGACACTCCACCGGAATCCCACCCTTAAGAGCAAAAGAAGGCTGAATATTAATCAAGTGGCAGTGGAAAAACCCTCAGCCCAGAAATGAGGTGGAACAGCGGAAGCAAGTAAAAGAGCACGAGCTGTCTCAAGAAGATGGCGATGCTTACGCTCAGCCACACCATTCTGAGCATGAGCACCAGGACAGGAAAACTGAGAAAGAGTGCCCTGCGTAGCAAGAAAAGCACGAAGGGCGCCGGACAGATATTCCCCTGCTGAGTCAGCACGAAGAACTCGAATGGGAGAGTCAAACTGAGTACGGATCATAGTGGCAAAATTCTTATAGATGGACAAGGCCTCGCTACGAGAAGACATAAAGTATATCCAAGTGTGCCGAGAGAAATCATCTATAAAAAAATATAATATTTATGACCTCCTTTTGAAACAAAAGGAGCCGGACCCTAAACATCAGAATGAACAAGATCAAAGAGACGCTGGATACTGACTCACCGGAAGGATAGGGAGTTGTAGCCGCTTACCAAGCTTACAACCCGCACAATCTAAAGAGGTATCACGAGACAGATCCTAAAAGATCACGACGAATTAAAGAAGGCAGGCGTGACCCACAAAGATGCCCTAAGCGGTGATGCCACCGAGCAAACGACCAAGAGAAGATGCAGCAGAGGCGTAAGCAGCGGAGGCGAGAGGCGAGAGGCGGCGGAAGGAAGGAAGACGGCTACCAAGTTCCCAAAGGCGCTAAGAGTCACGCGACGAGGGCCAATACCAACCAGAGACCCGTCCCGCGATCCCGAACACAAGAAGAGTCGAGTCAAGGATAACACGATACCATGATCGGTGAGTGGCGGCGGATATAAGTTGCATGGTGAGTTTAGGAACATGAGAAACAAAGAGGACATGAAAGGAGGAAGACAAGAGTGCCTCGTCCTGCAATAGAAAGAGAGGTACCATCTGCAGTTTGTACAGTGATAGGAGCAGCAAGAGGACTAATGGAATGGAGACTCGTTGGATCAGATGTCATATGAAAAGAAGCTCCAGAGTCAAGAATCCATGGTGTGATACCCGATAAGGAGGAAGGTGGTCTCGTTGGAAGACCGAGTATCGTAACCGATGAGAACTCGACGGTGCGAGTAGCCATGCAACGTAGCAGCATAAGAATCTCCTGAGTGGGGTCAGAACCAGCAGAAGCCTGTTGAGGACAGGCACCTAGGAGTCTAGTGCCATTAGGAGGACGCCCACTGCGACGAGCAAGATCCTTTTTCTTCCGATAGCAAAACTGCTCCACATGCCCATCCTTGTTGCGATGGGTGCGGTGAAGCCTCGCACCTATTAGTCGATCTTTGCCAAGTAGGCGCCACTGATGGAGTTGTAGCACAAGTCACTGCTAGGACTGAAGGAGATACGAGCAGGCCCGCACCACGAAGACGAGTCTCCTCAGTACGAATAGCTGCAAGAGCCTCCAACAAGGTCACACGAGGATGACGAGCAAGCAGCTGAGCACGAATCTGCTCAAATTCGGCCCGAAGACGGGTCAGGAAGTCGTAGATGCGACGAAGCTCCAAGTGAGAGTGCTGACGCTGGCAGCACTGACAGGTGCGGCAAACCTCCGGTCCAAGAGAATCAAGCTGACGCCACACTGAGGACAGTTGAGCATAGAATTCATCCACTGTAGAATCACCCTGTTGTAACGACTGCTCCTGTCGTACAACAGCAAGGTACAAAGAATCACCAGTAGGCTCATAGCGGTCGCGAAGATGTGCCCACATCAACTGTGCTAAAGACAAACCAACAATATCGCCAGCGAGATGCACTTCCATACTAGCAACTAGAATAGCAGATGCACGAGCATCTTCATCAAGCCATATCTTGTATACAGTAAATTGAGTCTGAAAAGACTCCACAAAGATCAAGATAGTCATCGAGGCCTTCATTGAGCAAAGAATCGACCTCCTTAGCAATAACAAGCATGTCAGGGGGAGCAGGACGAGGCGAACATGATAGCTCGCCAGTAAGAAACTCCCATAGATGCTGCCCTCGCATGTGAAGGCGCATATGAAGAACCCAATCACGATAATTGAGGCCATCAAATATAACCGGGCAGCGAGGAACAGAGACGGTGCCCGAAGAAGAACCTGCAGATGATGACATTTTTTTTTATCGGACTCAAAACGCTTTGACCGGACCGGACTTAAACTGATTTAAAGTCCAATCCGACCGATCGCACCTGAGAATAGCCGAGCAGAGGAGGCCTGCGGCCGGGTTGGCTTCACGAGCGACGCGACCGGCCGGCGACGCAGCGTCCGCGCGCGCGCGAGGAAAACCAGAGCCGGCGGCAATGGCGCAAATGAGGCGCGCGCGCGATGATCCGGCGCGTGGAAGATGCCGGAGGATAGAAGCCGGTTGGAGGCCTGGGCGAGGCGTCAGCGGCGTCCGGGAGTATCGTCGGGCGGAGCGAAGGCGGCTCACGACGGTGCACGGAAGACGAGCCGCGATCGCGTCTGAGATAAATGAACGCAGCAGCGAGGCGCTGCCGATGGAGTCAAGGCGCGAGCGAGCCCGCGACGGTCGGCTTTGGAGGACGAGCGGCCGGACGGATGCGGCGACGGTTGTCGGCAGGCGATGAGGAGGCCGTGCTCGGCGGCGACGCGGGTGGTCGAGCGGCGCAGAGGCTGATCGGCCGAGGAATAGTCTAGGAGGATGAACCGGCAAAGAAAAAACCGGAGGGGAGCTCGGGAGAGCGCAAGTGCAACGCCAGTAAAAAAACCCTAACCCTAACTTGCCTCTGATACCATGTAATGAATAGCACTTGTATTCAACATGAGGCCAAAGGGCCAGTATATATACATGTACAAGAGAATATAGAAGGAAAGCCTATATAAGGCAATAACTATACAAAGAAAATAATCTCTATACAAGGCAACTAGCAATCTCGTATATAAGGTAACAAAGATACTATCTAACACTGACAAGTTAATTTTGAAGTTCAGGGACCCAGGTGATACATGCTGCACGTTTAGAGACCTCCAATGCAGTTTTCTCTCTCTCTTTTTCTTTCACAATGGTTATAGATCAAGCAAGAAGGGGGAAGATCATTAATAAATTATATTCCCTCTGTTTGATATTGTATGATGTTTTTTTTATTATTTTCAATGCCTTGACAGTCTCCAATATACAGCTTTGATTATTGATTTCTATAATATTTTGTTGGCAAAATATTACAAAATTATACTTTTGTGATAAAGTCTGAAAATTTTGGTTGCTGCATGCCATAGCAACTTATAATCCAAAACATACACACAAAGGAAGTAGCAGATAAGGAATTTTTGAAAAAACTGGATGATATAAGCCTAAGTTCCAAAGCTGTACCCTCCCGTAGACTCACTTTGTTAGATGATTTCTCTCACAACACTTGGATATACTTTATGTCCCTCCTGTACCCTCCCGTAGACTCACTTTGTTAGATGATTTCTCTCACAACACTTGGATATACTTTATGTCCCTCTTGTAGCGAGGCTTTATCCATATATAAGAATTTTCCACTATGATCCGTACTCAGTTTGACTCTCTCATTCGAGTTTTTCGTGCTGACTCAGCAGGAGAGTATCTGTCAGAGCCCTTCGTGCTTTTCTTGCTACGCAGGGCACTCTTTCTCAGTTTTCCTGTCCTGGTGCTCATGCTCAGAATGGTATGGCTGAGCGCAAGCATCGCCATCTACTTGAGACAACTCGTGATCTTTTACTTGCTTCTGCTGTTCCACCTCACTTCTGGGCTGAGACTGTTTCCACTACCACTTATTTCATTAACATTCAACCTTCTTCTGCTCCAGGGTAGGATTCCGGTGGAGCATCTTTGTGGCATGCCTCCTGATTACTCTAGTCTTCGTCTCTTTGGGTGTGTGCTATGTCCTTCTTGCACCTCGTGAACGCACCAAGCTGACTGCCCAGTCTGTTAAGTGCGTCTTTATGGGCTATAGTGCTGAGCATAAGGGCTATCGTTGTTGGAATCCTGTTGGCCGACAGATGCGGATCTCTCGGGATGTTACTTTTGATGAGTCTTGTCCCTTCTACCCTCGTCCTTCTTCCATTCCAGCATCTCTTGTCGAGCCACTCTCTTTCCTGACTTTTTCTGATACTCCAGTTGTCACTTTTCCTTCTCCACGGTTGGCGTCTTCTTCGCAAGCCTCTCTACAGGAGTATTCACCTCTCGTGCCTCCTCCAGCCTTTTCTTCTGACATTGTTCCTTCTTATCCTCTATACTACACTCATCGTCCGCGAGTTGAGGATTCTTCTGATGTGTCATCTTCTCCTATTGAGTCACCTTCAGTGTCTCCTTGCTACGCTCTTTGCGATCGTCAGTCTATTCGGCCTCCTGAGCGCCTTGGCTTTGCTGGTGCAGTTCTTGCCGAGCCAACTTCTTATCACAATGCTGTTATTTATCAGGAATGGCAGTATGCGATGGCAGAGGAACTTGCTGCACTTGAGCGCACTGGCACGTGGGATCTTGTTTCCTTTCCTTTACGTGTCTGTCCCATACATGCAAGTGGGTCTATAAGATTAAGACTCGCTCTGATGGTTCTCTTGAACACTACAAGGCTCGTCTCGTGGCATGTGGTTTTCAGCAGAAGCATGGTCAAGATTATGACGAGACTTTTACTCCTGTGCTCATATGATCACTGTTCGCACTCTTCTTGCCATGGCATCAATTTGTAAGTGGTCTATCTCTCAGCTTGATGTCAAGAATGCCTTTCCTAATGGTAAGCTACGTGAGGTCTTTATGCAGCCACCACCGGGGTATTTTGTTCCTGAGAGCATGATTTGTCGGCATCTTCGCTCTCTTTATGGGCTCAAGCAAACCCCTCATGCCTGGTTTGAGCGTTTTTTTCTGTGGTCACTGCTGCTGGCTTTTCTACTAGTGCTCATAATCCGACGCTCTTTGTTCACACTTCACCTCGTGGAAGGACTCTTCTTCTTCTCTATGTTGATGACATAATCATTACTGAAGATGATTCTTAGTATATTGCCTTTGTGAAGGCACGTTTCAGTGAGCAGTTTCTCATGTTTGATCTGGGTCCTCTTCGCTACTTTCTTGGGATTGAGGTATCTTCTACACCTGAGGGCTTCTTTCTATCCCAAGAGAAGTATATTCAGGATCTTCTTGATCGTGCTTCTCTCACTGATAAGAGCACAGCCGAGACTCCTATGGAGCTCAATGTTCACCTTCAACCTACTGATGGTGAACCTCTTGCGGATCCTACTCACTATGGCCACATTGTTGGGAGTCCTGTTTACCTTGGTGTCACTCATCCTGATATTTCATATCCAGTTCATATCTTGAGTCAGTTCGTTTCTGCTCCCACTCAGCTCTACTATAGTCATCTTCTTCGTGTTCTACGATACCTTCGTGGAACTATCTCTCGCTGTCTTTTCTTTCCTCGCTCCAACTCCCTCCAGCTCCAGGCATACTCCGATGCTACCTGGGTTAGTGATCACTTTGATCGTCGGTCTCTTTCTGCTTATTGTGTTTTTCTTGGTGGTTCTCTCATTACTTAGAAGACTAAGAACGGGCATGATTTCGTTTAATCTCGAGGTGAGTTGCGAGCTATGGCTCTTTTGACAGCAGAGGTTACTTAGATACGGTGGCTACTTGAGGATTTTGGTGTTTCTGTTTCTACACATACTCTTTTATCTGACGGTACAGGTGCTATTAGCATTGCTCGAGATCCAGTGAAGCATGAGCTTACCAAGCATATTGGCGTTGATGCTTCTTACATGCGCGCACAGTTACAGGATCAGATAGTGGATCTTCAATATGTGCCTTCAGAGCTTCAGTTGGCAGACTTCTTCACAAAGACACAGGCTAGAGCTCAGCACAGATTTTATCTCTCCAAACTCAGTGTTGTTGATCCACCATGAGTTTTGAGGGGGGTTTTAGACAATATCCTAGTTACCTTATATCAGAGATTGCTAGTTGCCTTGTATAGAGTTTGCTAGTTGCCTTATATAGAGATTGCTAGCCTTGTATAGATATTGCCTTATATAGACTTTCCTTTTATACTCTCATGCACATGTATATATACTGGCCCATTGGCCTCATGTTGAATACAAGTGCTATTCATAAAAATACCAACAACGGTGAAGTAAGATGATATACCATGATTCTAAAGAGAGAAATATCTGTGCTAGCAGCTAATTTCATAAAAATGACAACCAAGAAACCTCATCAACTATTATCAGCAGTTTTACATGAATTGCATACCTTGATGTTACTGTACCATTGACAGAAGCAATCTGAACATATTCATCTCCAGTAGCAATATTTGACCAATGGAAATGTATTCTGCCACCGCCACCTCCACCTCCACCATGTAGACCTCCATTGCCACCAGATGCTGACAATGATGAGTTTTTCTCTAGCAGAAGCCCTTGAAGGAATAAAAGAATTGACCCTCCAGAACCGCCACCAATCCCACCTTTAAATGTCCCATTGGAATTTCTAGTCTTGCTTCTATGGCTTTCACCATCAGAGTTCACTGAGCCATAAATTAACAATCTTGAAAGTGGCCATTTCATGGATCCAATGACTGTTAGGAAATTGATTAGAAATTAGAAAAGAGAAGTGATATCAAAAACATTGCAAAGTAAATGCACTTACTTCCAGAAAAGAACAGGTGAATTAAATCAAAGAGTGAACTTAGCAGAATATGCGCTCATTGTGCAGTGCATTATGCATGTCAAGCACAGAATTTAAAAAAAAAACTATGCCGATAGCAAACCCATAGGATCGTATTAAACAGCTTGAAGGAAACATCTGAGGATAGGTAAAGAGAATATACAAGACTACACAACATAGGATTGAAAAGGATAAGATAGTATCTACCAATTAACCCCCCACCAGCACTGTTATCGGCTGACTCAGCAGAACCACTACCACTTCCTAGCTCACATGGAAGATCAGCATTGCCATATGGTTGACCTCCTTCACTGTTCATTCCATTGTAAATTCCTGCCCCACCCCGACCTCCATGCCCAGCACCACCACTAGCTCCATACTTACGAAACATTCCCTTCCCAATGCCTTCCTTGCAACCTATTAAAGAATCCAGATTACTGACAGATTACTGAGTGAACAAAGTTACAATGTTGATAGAGAACACATTCCAGTTCTTTTACTGATTACAACACAAAATCACAGAATTACCTAACTCTGAGGCACTTATTGTGCCATCATTTGTAACGGTCACAGTTCTTGCACGATGAATATGGATTATACTCCCCCTGAGTATGCCACTGACAGTTATGTCTTCAACACGGCAAATCTGCAAAATGTGAATTTCTTACAAAGAAGGTTAGAACACACCTCACACTGAGCTGCAATTTAGCCACATCCACTATTACAGAAATATAAACACAAGTATAACTATGAGAAAGGCATGAATTTAATGTCATTTTTATTGCAGGAGGAAATAAATATTATTTAAACAGTCAATATCTATGGATCTGACATAGCATGAAGGTGTACTATTCACAAATACTTAAGACGCATGCTCCCCTGTGAACATCATTGTCAACTTGTTTACTGTTATGAATAGCACTTGTATTCATCATGAGGACAATAAGCCAGCAAATATACATGTACATGAGGGTACAAAATGAAAGCCTATATAAGGTAATATCTATACAAGGCTAGCAATCTCTATATAAGGCAACAAGGATACTTCCTAACCCCCTCTTCAAAACTCATGATGGATTAACAACATTAAGTTTAGAAAGGCATTCTTGACATCAAGTTGAGAGATGGACCACTCACGAACAGAAACCACAACAAGAAGAGTGCGAACAGTGATCATGTAAGCCACAGGAACAAAAATCTCATCATAATTACAACCAAACCTCCTGCTGAAAACCACGCGTCACAAGACAAGCTTTGTAGCGCTCAACAGAACAATCAGAGCGAGTCTTAACCTTATAGATCCACTTGCATGTAATGGAACAGATAAGTGCAGGAAGGGGTTCAAAATCCCACGTGCCAATGCGCTCAAGGGCAGTAAGCTCCTCCGCCATTGTATGTTGCCATTCCTGATGAATAACAGCATCATGGTAAGAAGTTGGCTCGACAAGAACTACACCAGCAAAGCCAAGGCACTCAGGGGAGCGAATAGGCTGGCGATCGTGTAGAGCATAGCAAGGAGACGACACGGAAGAAGGTGGCTCACTAGGAGAATCCTCAACTTATGGACGATGAGTGTACTATAGAGGATAAGAGGGAACTATATCAGGAGAATCCTCGGGAGGAGGCACCTGTGGTGAAGAAGGCACCAAAGGAGAGGCCAGCAATGAAGGAGACACCAACCGTGAAAGGGAAAAGTGGTAACTGGAGTATCTGGAAAAGTCAGGAAAGAAAGCAGCTCGACGAGATGCTGGAGTAAAAGAAGGACGAAGGTAAAAG
This sequence comes from Otatea glauca, assembly GCA_036346275.1. Taxonomy (NCBI): domain Eukaryota; kingdom Viridiplantae; phylum Streptophyta; class Magnoliopsida; order Poales; family Poaceae; genus Otatea; species Otatea glauca. Next base: position 49,851,433 of record CM070718.1, read on the forward strand.
GGGCGAGACTCATCAAAAGTAACATCCCGAGAAATCCGCATCCGTCGACCAACAGAATCCCAACAACGATATCACTTATGCTCAGCACTATAACCAAGAAATACGCACTCAATAAACTGAGCAGTCAACTTGGTGCGTTCACGATGTGCAAGAAGAACATAGCATACACTAAGAGGCGAAAACAAGAATAATCGGTAAGCATGCCACAAAGACACTCTACTAGAATCCCACCCTAAAGAGCAGAAGAAGGCTGAATATTAATCAAGTGACATTGGAAACTGTCTCAACCCAGAAGTGAGGTGGAACAGCGGAGCAACTAAAAGAGCACGGCTATCTCAAGAAGATGACGATGCTTACGCTTAGTCACACCATTCTGAGCATGAGAACCAAGGCAGGAAAATTGAGAAAGAGTGCCCTATGTAGCAAGAAAAGAACGAAAGGCTCCTGACGGTCTCTCCTGTCGAGTCAGCATGAAGAACACGAATGGGAGAATCAAACTGAGTATGGATTATGGTAGCAAAATTCTTATAGATAGATAAAACCTCACTACGAGAAGGTATAAAATATATCCAGGTGTGGCAAGAGAAATCATCTATAAAAAAAATATAATATCTATGACCCCTTTTAAACAAAAGGAGCCGGACCCCAAATATCAGAATGAACAAGATCAAAAGGACGCTAGAATACAGACTCACTTGAAGGATAGGGGAGTTGTAGTTGTTTACCAAGCTTACAACCAGCACAGTCTAAAGAGGTATCACTAGACACAGATCCTAAAAGGCCATGACAAACTAAAGAAGATAGATATGAACCACAAAAATGTCCTAAACGGTGATGCTACTGAGAAAACGACCCAATAGAAGATGCAACGGAGGCGGAAGCAATGGAAGAGACTTGAGACTGGCAGGGACGGCAGAAGTTAGACAAAGCAAGTCAATCTCCCAGATCTCCCAGAGACACTGAGAATCACGGCGGCGAGGGCCAGTACTAACCAGAGACCCCGTGCAACGATCCTGAACACAGCAAGAGTCAGAATCAAAATAACACGACAGCCATGATCAGTGAGCTAGCCAGTGAATGAGCTGCATAGTCAGTTGGGAACATGAGAAACAGCAGGAACATGAAAAGAGGAAGACAAAATAGTGCCTCGTCCTGCAACAGAAAGACAAGTGCCATCTGCAATCTGCACAGTGATAGGAGCAGCAAGAGGACTAATAGAATGGAGACTCATGGGATCAAATGCCATATAAAAAGCTCTAGAGTAAGATCCATGATGTGATACCTGATGAGGAGGAAGGTGGTCTCTCACCGGAAGACTGAGTAGCAGAACCTGTCAGTGTAGAGGTAGCCATGCGACGTACAAGCGTAAAAATCTCCTGAGTGGAGTCAGAACCAACGGAGGTCCGCTGAGGAGAGGCGCCTAAGAGTCCAGTGCCCTTAAAAGGGTATCCACCTCAACGATCAAGATCGTTCTTGTAGTAACAGAACTGCTCCACATGTTCATTCTTGTCGCAGTAGGTGCAGTGAAGCCATCCACCCCCAGTAACCACCACTGGAGTAGCCACCACTGATGGAGTAGTACAAGGCATCGCCAAGACTGAAGGAGACACCAGCAGACTTGCACCACGAAGGCGAGTCTCCTCAGTACGAATAGCTGCAAGGGCCTCCAACAAGGTCAGACAAGGGTGGCGAGCAAGCAGCTGGGCACGAATATGCTCAAATTCAGCCTGAAGACGTGTCAAGAAGTCATAGATGCGGCGAAGCTTTTAGATGAGAGAGCTGACGCTGACAACACTGACAAGTGCGACACACCTCTGGTCCAACAGAATCAAGCTAACGCCACACCGAGGATAGTTGTGCATAGAACTCATCCACGGTGAAATCACCTTGCTGCAACGACTGCTCCTGTCGCACAACAGCAAGGTATAAAGAATCGCCAGCAGGCTTATAGCGGTAGCGAAGATGCGCCCACATCAACTGTGTCGAAGACAAAGCAACAATATCACCAATGAGATGCACCTCCATGCTAGTAACCAAAATAGCGGAGGCACGAGCATCTTCATCTATCCATATCTTTTATGTAGTAAACTGTGTCTGAAAATACTCCACAACATCAGCATAGTCATTAGACGCCTTCTGACTAGTAGCATCATCAGCCAACTTGGGAATAACAGACGTGGCAGGGGACAGGACGAGGCAGACAAGATAGCTCGTCGGTAAGAAACTCCCAAAGACGATGATCGCGCATGTGAAGGCGCATATGAAGAACCTAGTCTCGATAATAGAGACCATCGAAGATAACCGAGCAGCGAAGAACAGAAATGGTCCCCAAGAAGATGCAGAAGATGACAATATTTTTTCTTTTTTTACCGAAACCCAAACATGCTTATAAGCCGGCTGTTGGATCTATTTGAGATTCAATCGGGCACGTCTGCAGCCGGGAGCGCGAAGGGTCGGCGCAACGAGCGTCGGCCGGCAACAAGGAGGTCGGGCTCTGCAGCATCGGGCGGACTCCAAGCGGATGGGAGTGTCAGGCGTCGGGCTCGGCGGGAATGGCCCGCGTCGTGCGGACTCCAAGTGAGCGGGAGCGGCCGACGTCGGGGCTCAGTGACCGAGCTAGCGAAGATGGCGACGTAGGTTGCAAATGCAATCGATCCGGCGGCCGATGGCGGCGGTGTCACAGCTTCGGAGGCTGCGTCAAGTGGCATCGCAGGCCGTCAGGAGGCGGCGTCACATAGAGCATCAGGCGGAAGCCGACGTGGAAGACAAGCGGGCCGGCCAACCGGAGCCAACGAAGACAAAGAAGAGCCGACAGGAAACGACAGGGAAACGACGACGGAAACTGGCCGTGGAGAGTCAACGGGAAGAGCCGGCGAGAAGCGATGGCCAACGGGAGGAGCTGGCCAAGCAAGGATGGCGCAAGTGCAACGTCGGAGAGAAAACCCTATGAGGGTACAAAAGTAAAGCCTATATAAGATAATATCTATACAAGGCTAGCAATCTCTATACATGGTAACTAGCAATCTCTATATAAGGCAACAAGGATATTGTCTAACATTTACCATCCTAACTTCTAAGCATGTTAGGTAGCAAGACATGGTTCCTATTTCTCTATCTATTTGTTATGTTGATTAACCTAGTTGGGTAGAATCTATGCAACCATTCAAGTTTGCAAACCTGAAGGTTTTGCATCCGGGCAGTAAAGGTAGTGTTGCATGCAAAATAACATCAGAAAAATGACAGAGAATGGGGAAAATTCCATCTATCTACTGTATGACCGTGAAGGTTGCTGTGCACATATCAATTTGACATGGTATACAATACATTTCCATTGGCGAAAAAGCTATCAGACCCATCCTGTGGAATGGAAATGAATATGAAAAGGCACAAAAGTAATTAAAAGTCCACCCATCACACTTCCTTGCCCCAAAAGTTCTCTCTGGTTAATCTTTCATTGTTATATAAAAGATCCACAAGCTAATAAATATACGAGCATTCTGTGGAAAAGAACATCACAGTAAACAATCCTTACTTGTAGTGTAAAGGACAAGGAACTGTTAACATGGCAATCATCAGGGGGTGTGATTAGCTCACTAGGGCATGTTTTACTTTCACAGCGTGCAAGTGCATCCCTGGTAAACAGAAATGTAGATCCACAGCATTGTTTAGCAGGAACGAAAGATCATTAATTTACAGTGACGTAACAGAACTTACAAGCTGCTTTGAATAGCCTCATCTAGTGGAGCCTCAACAAGGGAACCAGGACCAACCTGCTCATACATCAAGGAAAGCTGTAGAGTCCCCAAAAAATACTTGGAACACATTTCAAAGAGCACATGCTGGTTTGATATGATAACACGAACCAGCTGAACAATAAGCATAGCAAAAAGGAAACCCGAAGAACAATGGCACTGAATGAAGAAACAACCACAGAGAGTGGATATACTTGTTAAGTCTCTAAAGTAATCAGTTTCATGAATCCAGAGGCATCCCAAAAAATACTAGCAACAGAAGTTAAAGCCAAACAGTTCGAATCAATTCAAGCGGTGCAAACAAGTGGAGGCAAACATTGTAAGAAATGGTAATGCTTTCATGAAATTCACAATGTTGAGGGTTCAATCATCCATCTACCTAGGCTCTCAAATATATGGCATGCCAATATTTAGACATAAGAGCCAACATCCAAGTTTTCGAGTTTTTGAAATCTTTGGTTAGAAATTGGGTTTTCCAAAAATTTACAGCTTTTCCTAGAATTAGATAAAGCTTAAATGGGATTTTCCAAAATTAAAATTATTTAATATGAATAATATGAACTTCAATTAAATCCAAAACTGTTTTATTTGAGTTTAGCATATTCAAATATGCACCCTTGAATTTTCTCAAAATTTTCGTAGCTAGTCTGTGTCAAGCGCACTCCCAAGGCCCATAAATAGCACCACCTCTATGTGCATCTGCTCCGCCTCACCGCGCCACCCTTAGGAACCCTAGTGCTCCCACTGGAGATGCCGCCGTTCGCCACAACCACGGTCATCTTCTCCGAGCGTGGCCGCGCTCTACCACCGTCGAAGCTTCGCCATATACACAAGAGGGTCCGGATTAGCACATTCAAGTCACGAAAAGCACATATGAGAAAAGTAACACCGTTCCATATATGACATGCAGACTGCCATAAGGCAGACCACAGCCACGAGCTACAAACAGATAAACATTGCCACAAGCAAGGAAACAATTGCAAATCTCCATATGGTTACTAAACTCTTTTACCACCAATGACCAACCCTCAAACACCATATTTTCCGAAAGTTACTTGGATTTCATAACTCAGATCCTGATCATGGCAAGGCGTAACACCCCGATTTTCATGCCTTTGAACTATTTTAAAATTAAAAGGAACTATTTGGAATTTTTCACTAATTAATTAAAGCTTAACTGGAATTTCCCATTAATAAAAAGATTTAATTTGACTAATCTATACATCAAATAAAATAAATCCAGACTTAGTTGGGATCCTTTTGCTGCAAGGAATTTTTCTGTATTTTGAGATTTTTTTTGAGTTCGTTTACTATTTATTTTAATTTATTTGAAATCCCAGCCTTTTTCTTAATTCAGTAATCATTATATTTTATCAAAATTCTCGGGCCGAATCTTGGTCGGCCCATTTTCTCTCCCCGCCAACCGCCCGCCACCCACCACCCCACCCACCCACCCACCACACTTAAGCATGTGCGTGTAGCACTGTGCTTCTTCCCGGAAAATCCTAAGCACCGTTGCCAACACGTAATCCACCTCACACACACCACGCCGCCTCATCTATGGCTATAAAGCCCAGCTGATCACGTCACGAGTTTTGCCCGCATCCAAATTGGAGCTCGAGATGCTTTGCGCCACTGTTGCCCTTCACTGGCCCGATTCGTCGCCGTCAGTAAGTTCTATTTGCTATCTTCTACTCCCCTAGATTTGTCGTGTCACATTCTTTTCACCAGAGACACACCGGAGTTCATCGTCGCCTCAAGCCCCGTCGCTCCGCCGCTTTCTTTCTCCATATCAACCGATGTGGTCGCTTTCGGCCGAAACCAAGCGCATCACAATGTGCGCCGTGACTCCTTTGCCCAAGACTGAACCTTTATCGCAAACACGCCACCAGAGTCAGCCGCCATCTCCGATGACGTGGTCATCCATGTGGCAGCCACCTTGTTGCCACCTTAACGCCAACTCGGCCTCAGCGCTGACATGTCGCTCATTCAGCTGTCTCCGTGGACAGATCTAACCCATGTCTCACTAACGTGTGGGCCCCGATTGTCAGCCACCCTATTCCTTGAGCCCCGTCCATCGTGGACTAGATCTATTTCGTGGACTTGATCCATAGACTATGGCCCCACATGTCAGTCTCTAAGCTTTCTCCAAATTTCTTTTAATTCCAAAAATCCAAAAATTCAAGGGTCCCACCTCCCGTCCAATATTCCGGAAACCCATTCTCCTTCATATGAGCCCCGATTAAACCCATTCAAATTTCTAAATTCATCTAAAATTGAGCTCTTCCTTCCAGAGCCATCTATTTTCAATTTGGAGTTTGTTTGAGTTTATGTATGTTGTTTATTTGTATTTCTTACTCTTTTTTCCGGTAGACGTTGATCTCCATGGGGCGAACGAAGGATTTGAAGAGCAAGAAACAGTAACAACAATACACGAACAAGGAAATTCATAACCTTTGATCATTTTGAACCTATGTTTGCAAAAGTATTTTGTTTTATACAAATTGCATGCTATTTATATATCAATGATATTTACTGGGAATAGCTAAATACTTATTTTTCATTATGCCACCTTGATTATTTGAATACTCCATATCCATTGTTACCCTAGGTTGGGACATTAATAGTTTGACATAAATGTATTACCAACATTGAATTATCGTAGCTAAGCTTAGAATGCTTAGTTGTGCGATGGGTTTATATCACATGATAAATATTGATAAACTTGACTTAATGACATATGGAATTGCGGCGGGAAACCGCTATTGTAAAATTTGTTGTGCTATGGTAGGGTATGCCATTAGTCTTGGTTAAACAAAATAGTTTTCACTCGGTCAAGTGATCATGCAGTAAAAGGGGTGCGGTTAGCACATTTGGGATGTGGATGTCTCACCTGAAACTATTTAAGGACTTAATCTTGTGTGCCATTAAACTGGGCCTAAAGCTCTAAACGTACAACCACATGTTTGATATGGGACAAACTTGGCTAAATAACCTCTAGTATGCTTGTGCTCCCTTGCATTGTTGAATTGGTGGGTTACTCCAATGAGTGTACGAGCAGATGGTTGCTCTAACTCGATGAGACACCGGGTGTACGATGATGATTGAAGGGTTACTCCACTCTCTTACAATGGTGAGCCTCTCATTAAAGACGTGAGATGCGTGCTAGGGGTAGACCGGCTAGGTCACGTCTCAGAGTTGAAGGGATATACTCACTAGGCAGGGTGGTGCTAGTATGCAGCAGTGTAAAGGCCTTGTTATGATTTTCTTAGCCGCACACCTAAAGAAGTGTGTTAGACAGAAAGTCAAAAATAATCATATTTTGTGGATAAAACAGTACAACCTCTGCACAGTGTAAAGCTATTCGAATAGCCAGTCCGCAATCATGGACGTACCTAGGAATTTCACATGGGATATAGAGTTTTTATAAAAGTGTTGGAAGGTGTAATTGTTGGAAATTGGACAGGGAGTTCAATGTTGATTTTGATGTCTAAAGTTAGTGTTAATGAGTTCAGTGGTTTGATGATTGTTTTAGATGATGATGGGCAGATCCTCGCTAGTCTATTTATGTTGTATACCATTGATTTACCAGTTAATTATTATATTTTCTCAAATATGCTTTGAACATATTTATTGTATTTAAATTCAGGCTATTGCTTTCTAAAAAAAAGATATGGCTCACCCTTTGTCAAGCCTTGTATGAATATAATTGCATCATTTCCCTACGACTTGCTGAGTATTTTATGTACTTACAACTATACACCTTTATTGATTAGTTGCTGAGAAAGGACCAGCGAATACTGAATTCTATGAGTACTATGAAGACTTCGTGAACTAGGAATGTGTTTCCAGACGCTTGCCTATAGCATGTCGAATGGTGCAAATTATCTTATTCCCGCTACAAGAGTATTTTTGTTTCTTATGCCCTGTGAGGCATAGTTATGTAAACCTTGATCATAACGTCCGTTGCTATTATTTAATAATATTTTGCTACTTTCTTAGTTAATTCATTGTATGAAACAATATTTCATCTATATTGCCACTGTGTGCACTATAGTGACCCTGGATTATTGCAATATACACAGAGGGTTTCAGATTTGGTAATCTAGGTCCTGACAAAGGAATGCAAGTAAGCACAACAAAGCTAGCATTGAACATTTTATGGGCCTATGTGGCTGTGGCCTAGCTTAGATTTCTTCCGTAAATCAGGTTATAATGCTTCTAGACTAGAAGCCCGATAAAGCATCTTATATTGGGTTTTTATGTTCTAAACTCTCCACCTCCTCAAGAGGCCCCAAGTTAAAAAGATTATATGTGACAAACTCAAGCTTACACTACGACAAACAGGACCTAAGCAAGTTTCAACTAATTAAAAAATACCTGTAGTATATCATGAACAGTTCATTAGCAGTTTCGCTCTGTTGCTTACTGTGATCATGCAATCCAGTTCAGATATTCGTTTTGCAAGTTCTCAGGTCATTGAGAAATTATAAGATGGTAAATTGGGAATAAATTTGACAACACAGATAAAGTGTATCGTGTCCTAGTATAATGGTGCCAATGTTATATCATGTCCATCGGATAAGGCAACATTAAACGGAGAAAAACTGTATAGCATTAAACGGAGAAAAACTGTATAGCATTCACACAAGTACCATGACAGTACAAAAATAATGCAAGTAGTGCATATACTATAATCTTACTTCAATGTTGTAAAACAGAGACAAAAACAGTCGCCGTGCTCTGATCCCATCACCAGGGCCACTCAAGTTAAGACGTCCTTGTCCATAGACTCCCAAAGCAGCATTGGAAGATATCACTGATCCATGCTGTCACAATAACAAAAAAAAAACTGAACTTCCACTGCAGAAAAAGACATTTTGGCAATAATGTTTTCACTTGTCAAACAACATACCCTGAGTACGACAAGGTTTCTTGCCTCAAGCATAGATGCAAGAACAACATCCTTACCCCCACCATCTATCTGAATCTTTGAATCCCACATCAAGAGCACTTTCACATACATTCTGAAAGCGCCATAGACCTTCAAAAAAAGGAAGTTAGGACTGCAGAAAACACTCACAAAGGATAGTATAATGAAGTAACCATACAATACATTTAGGATGCCCCAAACATCACAGATTCGAGCACCAATATCACATAGGTTTCAATTAATAGCATTACTGCATCTGAACGAGCATACACCCTAGACGTCAGACATCAGATATGTCTTCCTGCTGAATCTAATCCCACTAGATCAAGCAGTTCTTCCATGTCTGCAAGTGTTGGATTCACGACACTTCCCCAGCATTTCTGGGAGCCAATTCAAGTATTCAATACTCCCTGCCGTGTGTTAGAGTCATGTCAGATCACATGTTGGGATATTGTTATTCTTATTTTAAGTGTTGACCTTTCCACTGATAAGTATCACACAACATTGGCACAACAAATTCGGTATATAAGAATTAAATAAGTTAAATAACTTTAAACTTCATGTATCTAGCATGTAGCATAGTTTTGTAAACCTTGGTTGGTTAAGGGTCCAAGGACCGAGAGTAGCGCACTCGCCCTTGATCGGCTGGCCATGCCACTGACAAGGCTCTGAGGCCAGTTGAGAAGAGGAAGAGAATGGAGAGTTTTCATTTATTTCTTGCTCAACAAATAATGACGGCGACATCTTCTTTAAATAGGCGCCCCAAACAATCTAGCGTAGAGATATATTAGCTAACCAAGTCCTAACCGACGCCATCTCCTAATGATTTCCAAAACTGACACAACTCCTAAACTTCTATGTGCCTCTGCTGCTTGCTGCTCAAGCCACGGCTGCTGTTGCCTGCAAGTGCACAACTGCTGCTGCCACCTTGCCACGTGGCCACTGCCCACAGGCCCAAAGCCCATAACACATACCATGTGATCTATGTAGAAAGTGAAGGCTTCTGAGTGTCATGTATTTGGTGCGTGTCTCAGACAATAAACCAAACATTACTATGAACTAATATAGCATATTATGTATTGATGTCGAGAAAAGATTTAAAAATATATATTTCTACACATATACATGGCAATGTCTTCAAGTCAATATATTTGGGCGAAAAATGACATTCCTGTGCCATTATCGTGTCATACCAGTGTTGCTTGCTAGTATCTATGAATCATTGCAATCTACACCATCCATTAAATTCAAAAAAAGATGATTAACAGTAATCCATAACTGCAATATTGTCTAGAAATACTGTAACATCCCAATTTTTGGCTAATATTGATTTAATATTGTTATTTATGAATTTTGGGGATTTTCTGGAATTTATTTGGATTTTTATTAATATTTTTAAGTTAGGTCTATTGTGAATATTATTTAAATATATGGAAAGTTTATATAAACTTTTGTCAAAAATATTTTATTTCAGTTCCAAATGTTTCAAAATATTTTTAAGAATTTTTCTAGAATTTTTCTGATATTTTTGCTATTTGTTTGCATTTAGTCGAATTTCTGAAATTAATTTAATTGAGAAATGTTTGAAAAATCTTTAAATAGTGTTTGGGCCAAACCCTAGCAAGCCCAGCCCATTTTCCGCACCAGGCCCGGTTTGACCAGCTCGCAGCCCATCTTCCCGCAAACCCTAGAATCTGGACCGTTGGATCTTGATCGACGGTTGAGAATAGCCCGAGAACCTTAAGCATTGTTTGGCCGTTGAACTGAGATAGCGTGGACGATTGAGATCTCGCTGCGTTCGGCGTGTCGGAGACCGCCGGATTTGCGACATGTGTGTAGCTTGGATTTCATCTTCCCCACGTTGCCGCCGCCATGTCCGAGATGGACTCCGCTGCCGTTTGGAGCAAGGGCTCCAATTCTAGCATGATTCTTGGGGCTATAAGAGGGGTGGATGGTCTCCCAAGGTTCACCGTGAGTTTGCGCATCCTTCTATCTGAGTAGATTTCGTAGAGGAGCTCTCGTTGAGGAGGAATAGCTCGCCAGAGATCCCAAAGTCCTACCAGCAATTCAAGTCCATTGATCTCCGCCGATAAGCCATCTTCGTCGCAGATGAGGCTTGATCTGAGTTCTTCGTGGTGTACGCTCTCAGATCCATCAACTTGCGTCGCTGGAGAGGCCCTAGATCGCCGTTGGCTCTGTCATCTTCTTAAGCTCCAGTGAGATCTACCGCCGTCGAGTTCACCGGATTTCGTCACCTCATGTTTTTCGCTCGAATCTGACATGGCTGGTTCGTCAGCATTGTGTCACTACCACTTGTGTGCCACCTCAACGTCTCCGTGCATGTGTGGCAGCCGAATCAACGCTCGGTCAGCTGCCACGTCGGCAATCCATGGGCCTGCATGCCAGTGACCGTGGTGCTATGAACTGGACTAATCATGCAACCACATGTTTGGAATGGGACAGACCTAAGTTACCGAGTTAACATTTGATTCATCGGGAGGATAACCAAACTTTGTGTGCGGTTATGGGGAATTTGTGTGTGCAGTGGCCACACATCTATCCAACGGTATGTCCCTCCTATTATTCTGCTTTGTGTAAGGGAAGGTCAGTGTTATGACGGAGCATAGTTGTCAGACTTATCGGGAGGGTCAGTGTTATGACAGAGCGTAGTTGTCACGACAATCCAGCTAGGCACGGCGATGATCAGTAGTAGCAGCATCAAACATTAGCAGCAAGCAGCACCATCAGCAACATCAAGCATTAGCAATAGGCGACAATGACACTTCAACAAAGAACGGCATTAGCAAGCAACAACAGATCTGGCGAAAGATTAGCAAGCAACAACAGAATCTGGCGGAAGTGTGGAAAAGCATCAGCGGCAGCAGCAGAGCATCAACAATAGCAGCCGCAAGCGGCAAGGCAGCAACGGTAGAACTCACGGCGAAAGAGGGGAATCACAGAGAATGGCGGAAGAAGTTGGCCGGAGAGGGGCAGCAGCGGAGGCATAGGCAGAGCAGCTCTCTCCAGCTCTCTCTCTACTTCTCACGATCTACTTTCTCTCTCCAGTCCTCACACCAAGCCATCTTAACCAGAGCTCTCTCCCTTCAGGCGCCCGCGTCGCGGCAACGATGCCTAGGTGACCACGGTGACACCCAGCAATCCCAGGCGCTCGCCTAAAGAGGTCCGGCCTAAGTGATGGGCCAAGTCTCACCCCCCGCTCGATTGGATGCCATGACAACTATGTGACGGAGTCTCTACAAGGTTTTGTTTGTCATATCTCTGCCACATATCAAAGGAAGTGTGTAAATTGCTTGGCATTAAGAGATCATGTCTTATAGGTAGAGTGTATAACCTCTGCAGAATGTAAATCTATTCGGATAGCCGTGTCCTGGGTTATGGATAATGCTCGGGAGTTTCAGTTAAGGGTTAGATTTTGTAAAATGAAACTTGACAAGGGAGGTTGTGTGCCAGTGGAAAGTTTGGAATATGGTTTAGAGCCGTGTGACAGTTTATTCTTGAGAAATGCTTGAAAGCTTTACTATTATTATTGTTATTTGTTTTACTTTCATTTCAATCCATTACTTTGACTTATTGGTTTTACGCCATCGAAATTGCAAACTTGTTTCCAAAATGCAACTGGTGACTCAACTTTTCTCAAAATGCTAGAATTGCCCTTACCATTTTTTTCTCCCCCTTCCATCTCGTGTTCTCCCCATGACCCATCTCTATCTCTCTCTCCTTTCTAGGTGTTTGTTGAAATGCTGGTATATGAAATGAGCAAAATCGCAATTGGATATAGATTTTGTGAATTGGAAAGGGTCATTTCAACTTGGTCAAAGGGCTTTGACCTTGCCAGAGTGGCATTTCCCAAAGGAGTTTGCAATTTTGATAGCATAAAACTAATAAGGGAAAAAACAATGGCAAAACCCAAAAGCCACAAAACATCATTGGTAGACTAAATTTCTACCGAAAGACTGAACGCCTATTAAAGGCTATGCATGCACTAGGAGTAACAGCGGGATGACCCTCTCTTAGAGCAGCTAGACTGATTTTCCTCTTCCAATAATCGGATGATAACTTACCCAAAAACAAGTGTGATGAACTAAGGTTCATCAGGGTAACTACCATACGGAGGAGGGCTGGGACGGCACAACCGAAGGGGAGGGATCTTAAGAAAAAAGGGGATCATAGAATGGGATGATGAACCTTGGGGAGAAACTAGATCAATTCATTCTTATTGCTTGCTTGATAATTGATACATGCTATCCCATTTTTAGGGACAACTGGACTTGACCTCTAAGAAATAATCTCTTAAGGAAACACATCTTTAATAGATGGAATATATCAATAAGGTAGTAAACCCCATATAATAAGGAAACTAATTATTGTTCTCTCTCAGACAGTATCATAGTTGCCTTATATAAGAGATTGCTAGTTGCCTTGTATAGAGGTTGCTAGCCTTGTATAGAGGTTGCCTTATATAGGCTTTCCTTCTATACCCTCATGTACATGTATATATATTAGCCCATTGGCCACGGTTTTAGGGTTAGGGTCCTCACCGGCGTTGCACTTGCGCCTTTTTCCGACAACTCTTCTCGTCACCTCGTCGCTACCACTCTTCTCCATCGGCTTCGTGGTCGCCACTTCTTCCTACCGCATCATCCTCTGGTTGGCGCGCCTGCCTCCCGGCCGCTTCGCGTGGCTTCCCGAGGAGACCACTGTCCACCTCTTCGCGTAGGCTGATCTTCCCGGTCGCCCGACGCCTAAGGCCGCCGTCTCCGACCCGCCTCCGCCTTCGCGTGGCGCCAAAGGAGACCGACATCCACCTCTTCGTGTGGACAAAGATCTTCCCGGTCGCCCGACGCCTGAGGCCACCGTCTACGGCCCGCCTCCGCACCTCCGGCGGACTGCCGGCCTGAGGGCCAACCCGGCCGATGTTGCCCAAGAGCTCAGCCGCCGACGCCGTCCTCTGCCTCACCTCCGGCCGACCGCCTGTTCGAGGAGAGGCCAGCCTGAGGAGACGCCGACTGCCCAACAGTGATCCTCCGCCAACCAAGCTCGGCCGTCGCTCGCTTTGCCCCAACCAGCGCCGCTCACTATCACTCGACTTTGGCTAAAGTCCTGATCGGACTTCAAAAATCTCACAACCGGTTTTAAACCCGATTCAAAAAAAAATGTCAACGTCTTCTTCCTCAGGCACTTTTGCTGTCCCTCGCTGCTCGGTTATTTTCAATGATCTCAATTATCGAGACTGGGTTCTACACATGTGCCTTCACATGTGTGGTCAGCGTCTCTGGGAGTTCCTTACCAGCGAGCTACCTTGTTCGCCTTGTCTTGCTCCCCCTGCTATGCCTGCTATTCCTCAAGAAGCTGATGATGCTACTCGACAAAAGGTGTTTGATGATCATGTTGATGTTGTGGGGTCTTTTTAGACTCAATTTGCTGCATATAAGATATGGATTGATGAAGACGCTCGTGCCTCTCCTATTTTGGTTGCTAGCATGGAGGTGCATCTTACTGGAGACGTGGTTGCTTTATCTTCGGCACAGCTGATATGGGCGCATCTTTGCGATCGCTATGAGCCTTCTAGTGATTCTTTGTACCTTGCTGTTGTGCAACAGGAGCAATCACTGCAACAAGATGTTTCTACCGTGGATGAGTTCTACGTGCAGCTGTCCTCGGTGTGGCGTCAGCTTGATTCTCTTGGACAAGAGGTGTGCCGCACTTGCCAGTGCTGTCAGCGTCAGCTCTCATCTAGAGCTTCGCCGCATATACGACTTATTCACACATCTCTGGGCTAAATTTGAGCATATTCGTACCCAGCTGCTTGCTCGCCACCCTCGTGTGAACCCGTTGGAGGCCCTTGAATCTATTTGTACTAAGGAGAATCACCTTCGTGGTGCGGGTCTGCTGGTGTCTCCTCCAGTCTTGGCGGTACCTCGTACTACTACTCCATCGGTGGCGCCTACTCTAGTGGCAGCTACTGAGGGTGGAGGGCTTCACTGCATCTACTGTGATAAGAATTGACATGTGGAGCATTTTTGTTACAGGAAGAATGATCTTGCTCGTTGAGGTGGACGCTCTTCCAAGGGCACCGGAGGCTCGGGCGCTGCTCCTCAGCAAACTTTTGCTGGTTCTGACTCCACAAGAGAGATTCTCACGTTGCTATGTCGCATGGCTGCCTCTGCACCGTCAGGTTCTGCTGGTTCTGCCCCTCAGTTTTGAAGTGAGACCCCACCTTCCACATCCTATTCAGGTATCTTACCATGGATTCTTGACTTTGGTGCTTCTTTTCATATGACATCTGATACCACGAGTCTCCATTCCATTCATCCTCTCGCTGCTCCTATCACTGTCCAGACCACAAACGGTACCTCTCTTTCTGTTGCAAGACGAGTCACTGTTGTCTTCCTCTTTTCACGTTCTTGTTGTTTCTCATATTCCTAAATTGACCATGCAGCTCATGTCTGCTGACCAGCTCACTGATCATCTATCGTGTTATCCTCGATTCTGACTCTTGTTGTGTTCAGGATCACCGCACGGGGGATTCTGGTTGGTACTAGCCCTCACCGCCATGACTCAGCGTCTTTGAGAGCTTGACTAGCTTCGTCTTCCTTCCGCTGCCCCTGCCAGTCTCTCCGTCTCCTCCACTGCTTCTGCCACCGTTGCATCTTCCACCAGGTCGTTTGCTCAGTGGCATCACCGTTTGGGTCAACTTTGTGGTTCACGTTTGTCTTTTTTAGTTCGTCGTGACCTTTTAGGATCTGTGTTTGATGATATCTCTTTAGATTGTGCGGGTTGTAAGCTTGGTAAGTAGATACAACTCTCTTATCCTTCCAGTGAGTCTGTCCAGTGTCCTTTTGATCTTGTTCATTCTGATATTTCGGGTCCGGCTCCTTTTGTTTCAAAAGGGGGTCACAAATATTATTTTTTTATAGATGATTTCTCTCGCCACACCTGGATATATTTTATGTCTTCTCGTAGCGAGGCTTTATCCATCTGTAAGAATTTTGCCACTATAATCCGTACTAAGTTTGATTATCCCATTCATGTTCTTCGTGCTGACTCAGTAGGAGAATATCTATCAGGAGCCCTTCGTACTTTTCTTTCTAAGCAAGGCACTCTTTCTCAGTTTTCCTGTTCTGGTGCTCATGCTCAGAATGGTGTGGCTGAGCGCAAGCATCATCATCTTCTTTAGACAACTCGTGTTATTTTACTTGCCTCCGTTGTTCCACCTCATTTCTGGGCTGAGCCTGTTTCCACTACCACGTACTTGATTAATATTCAGCCTTCTTCTCTTCAGGGTGGGATTCCAGTGGAGCATCTTTGTGGCATTCCTCCTGATTATTTGTCTCATCTCTTTGGGTGTGTATGATATGTCATTGCACCACGTGAACACACCAAGCTGACCGATGTCTGTTGAGTGCGTTTTGTAGGCTATAGTGCTGAGCATAAAGGATATCGCCGTTGGGATCCTGTTGGCCGACGGATGCAGATCTCTCGGGATGTTACTTTTGATGAGTCTCGTCCCTTCTACCCTCGTCGTTCTTCCACTCCAGTATCTCTTGTCGAGCCACTTTCTTTCCTAACTTTTCCTGATACTCCAGTTGCCACGTTTCCTTCTCCACGGTTAGAGTCTCCTCCTTCGCCGACCTCTCCACAGGAGTCTTCACCTTCGGTGCCACCGCCAGACGTTTCTTCTGACATTGCTCCTTATTATCCTGTATACTACACTCATCGTCCGCGAGTTGAGGATTCTTCTGGTGTACCATCTTTTTTTGATGTGTCATCTTCTCTTGTTGAGTCACCTTCTTCAGTGCCTCCTCACTACGCTCTTCGCGATCGTCAGTCTATTCGGCCTCCTGAACGCCTTGGCTTTGCTGGTGCAGTTCTTGCCAAGCCGACTTCTTACCGCGATGTTCTTATTCATCAAGAACGGCAGCATGCGATGACAGAGAAACTTGCTGCCCTTGAGCGCACCGCTATGCTGTCATATGACAACTATTCGCACGCTTCTTGTTGTGGCTTCTATTCGTGAGTGGTCTATCTCTCAGCTTGTTGTCAAGAATGCTTTTCTTAATGGTGAGCTATGTGAGGTTTTTATGAAGCCACCACTGGGGTATTCTGTTCTTGAGGGCATGGTTTATCGGCTTCGCCACTCTCTTTATGTGCTCAAGTTAGCCCCTCGTGCCTAGTTTGAGCGTTTTTCTTCTGTAGCCACTACTGCTGGCTTTTCTGCTAGTGCTCATGATCCTGCGCTCTTTGTTCACACTTCAACTTGTGGACAGACTTCTTCTATATGTTGATGATATGATCATTACTAGAGATGATTCTCAGTATATTGCCTTTGTGAAGGCACGTCTCAGTGGGCAGTTTCTCATGTCTGATCTGGGTCCTCTTCGCTACTTTCTTGGGATTGAGGTCTCTTCTACACCTGAAGGCTTTTTTCTATCCCAAGAGAAGTATATTCAGAATCTTTTTAATCATGCTTCTCTCACTGAAACTTTTTAATCAACTCCACTATAGTCATCTTCATGTTCTACGATATCTTCGTGGAACTATCTCTTGCCGTCTTGAGTTAGTTCGTTTGTGCTCCCACTCAGCTCCACTATAGTCAACTTCTTCATGTTCTACGATATCTTCGTGGAACTATCTCTCGCTGTCTTTTTTTCCTCACTTCAGCTCCTTCCAGCTCTAGGCATACTCCGATGCTACCTGGGATAGTGATCACTCTGATCGTTGGTCTCTTTCTGCTTATTGTGTTTTTCTTGGTGGTTCTCTCATTATTTGGAAGACTAAAAAGCAGAGAGCGGTTTCTCGTTTGAGTACTGAGGCTGAGTTGCGAGCTATGGCTCTTTTGATAATAGAGGTTACTTGGCTATGGTGGCTACTTGAGGATTTTGGTGTTTTTGTTTCTACACCGACCCATCTTTTATCTGACAATACAGGTTCTATTAGCATTGCTCGAGATCCAATGAAGCATGAGCTCACCAAGCATATTGGTATTGATGCTTCCTACATGCAATCACAGGTACAGGATCAGGTTGTGACTCTTCAGTATGTGCTTTCAGAGTTTCAGTTGGCAGACTTCTTCACGAAGACATAGACTAGAGCTCAAAACAGTTTTTATCTCTCCAAACTCAGTGTTGTTGATCCACTATGAGTTTTAAGAGGGGGTGTTAGACAGTATCCTAGCTGCCTTATATAAGAGATTGTTAGTTGCCTTGTATAGAGATTACTAGCCTTGTATAGATATTGCCTTATATAGGCTTTCCTTCTATACCCTCATATACATGTACATATACTGGCCTATTTGCCTCATGTTCAATACAAGTGCTATTCATAACAATCTCTACTTCTCTATTTTCCAACTAATAACAACCAGCATACCCTCATGAACAGATGAACAGTACATGGTATCTACAGTAGACGTTTTGCTGTTCGCGCATGTGTACAGTGTCCGTGGCAGGTGCCTCCCTCGGCAAGCTCTACTTCAGACCATATACCATGTATGCTGAATATTGAAACACAGTCAAGGATTTTCATTTTGAAAATTTTGGATTGAACATCCAGGGTTTCAGCAAATACTTCAATGCTATTGGAATCTCCCATGCAACTTTTTCGTGAATATTCAAAGTACTCAGGTGAGATATAATTTTTAGAGCAAAAATATCTCATTGCTGAGCATAGTCATCAGTAATAACAATCTAGTCATTGCAATGCCTGGTGGATTAGAAGAGAACCATAGACTCAGCTGCCCAGAATGGAATTTGCAGAAAATTCTGAAGTGGTTTAGTAGAGTAGCATCCACTCAGCAGGCCGGAATGGAATTTTTAGAAAACTCTAAAGCAAAATCTCATCAGTTTACTAATCTATAGATAGATTTACTGGAAACAGCATGGCACAATTCAATGTGTGAAATTTAGGGATGAAAATATCAAATTGTTTCATGCTATGGTCAATAAAATTTACAGACGCAACAGCATCTCACTCCTAAATCTACAAGATGGCATAGTTGCCTTAGACCACCACCACAAGGCAGCAATCTTATGGGTTATGGCAAGGTTTAAAAGATAGAATGGGTGTTACCGATGCCCCCCATATGCACTTCGATTTGCCAGATTTACTTACAAACTAGATGGATCTCTTGACACTCATGTCTCCTTTTACACAAGATGGAATTGATGAAATTGTCAGAGAACTCTGCAATGACCAAGCCACTGGCCCAAATGGTTTTAATGGTTATTTTTGCAGAAATGCTGGTCCATAATTGCCCCTGACTTCTATAAACTCTGTGAAGACTCTCCTTTGAAAGAGTTAGTTTACAGTACATCAACTCCCCCATCAACTTGCTACCTAAGGAAAACTCTCCATCACTACAAGGATGGAAAAGATACTGGTTTCCCTAAAAGAATTATATGAATACAGCATACTAGTGTCACCTGCCATGATGAACAAGTCCTCCGCGTATTCACAAAATATGCTGGATGCCCATGAGATCTTCAGCAGACAGATACAAAATTCACTAAACAATATATATCGAATTGATTCCTTTACTATGTGATGCTTATGAGTCATTATTTATGAGCACCATCAACGAAAGAAAGTATGCAGACAACAAGGCATACCTTTATAACTGAGTCACTCATTAGAAGCTCTTCTGCAACCAACTCAAATTCTGATATCGGATTTTCAGACAACCCAAAGCAGATGCTACCCTTACTAAGTAGTCTAATTTGGCCTGTCACCTGACAAGTCGAAAATGGGAACCAAATAAGAACAGTGAATATAATAATGGAATGCAAGCAAGCAGCCGTGGAAATGGCAACACAGGAAAATAGGTATCAATGTACCATACAATAACAATCAGCAGGTAAAGTGCAAGGAATGTACAATGACTATAAAGGGCATGGGAGCCCATTCAATCAATAAGATTTAGAAAGAAGCATAATAACTAATAAATAAATTTGAACATGTCTGATATGCAATTATGCATAGACTTATTTGCTGGCTCAGGTCTAGAAACAGTGTATTGAATTGTAAATTATCCTGTAAATGTAAGTATATAATTGTTCAGTGGCCCATGTAACAGAAAGTTGTGATCAATAAGCTAAATCAAATAACTTAGCCTCAATAAAAAAGAAGACAGAATCACAGTTGAGTGATAAGAATTGTAGTAATCAATGATTATAAGTACTGACACTCTAAGACACATGCCAGTGTGTAACAACAGAGGAACACCACAAGCCAATTCAAATAATACTAGTCCCAAACAGCTCATATCACAACCTAGTCAGATCATAGCACCATTTCAAGTGGTTGTGCCAAGCCCAAGCATCTAGAACCACTTTACAATCACATTAGCTTGTTAAGAACAACATCATTTCAAATTTGTTGAGCTAATTTCTAGAATTAGATTAGCGAACCTTTAAAGGGTAAAAGGACATTTAAAAAACAATTGGATATTAGAGTGGTGTAGATGCTATACTAAAAAACCAGAGATTTATAGATACACAAAGGTATAATGAAGCATTCATTAACACGATGTTGATGGGTCGTCGTATGCAAACCTGTACTCTGGACCACAACAGGGGAACCAGCACTTTTGCATTGCATTCCACAAGCACATTGGACCAAAGTCTAGTCGTTGGGAAACCCAGCAATGGAGTCTCCGTATGTGTGGTGAAATTCCCATTGCTAACTTTTAGAGTCTGCAATGAACTATCATATACTGTACCTGCTGCGCCAGCATTCTGAGGGCACCCAAAACTCTGTCCACCTGATGAATGTGAACAAAAACGTTTGCCATTACAAGACAAAGAAAGGGAGGATTGCATTACTGAAAGTTTAATAAAAAGCACATGTTCATGCAAAAGCACATGCATCAATATTCAACACTCATGATGGATACAAAGATCCACAACCATAACAGCTTAAAGTGATGCTCACAATTTCCACAGAAAGACCTAACTGTGATGAATTTACCAAGGTAGGACAATAAAGAATTTGGTTTTTGGGATATGTAGTTAAATTGTCAAAAATCAGGGTAAGTAACATTTGAACTGACTAAAAGTTAGGGTTTTATAAGTCTTCCTAATTTGCAAGATAAAGTGACAGAGGCTTTTCAAAATCAATAGACATTGCATAATTCAAAATTTTCATTTCAATCATTTGTGCACTTGCAGAAGTATCTGAGTTCCTACTTTCCTACACTTTTCTCATCCCTCTACCAAACTTTATATTTTTTCTATTGTCAGGGTTCCCCTAGGCGGCGGGATAAATCAGCTAGGCGGGCTAGGCGGGAGGGTGTAGCACTAGGCGCCAGTGTGCCACCTGCATAGCGCCTAACGCCTAGGGGAACACTGTCTATTGTTTATGCTAAAAGCACTACTGTAACTGTACTACAAAACACTTGTTAATGCGAATATACTGTGATATAAACACATTCTGTAATATAAATGTGCAATTTCTCTGAACGGAAGCTCAATCCTACATTCATGTCTAGCTCAAGGACTTGATTATGGATATCTAGCAGTTGCAGCATCAGGACAAGCCAAGATAATAATGTTTGCGAGTACGATGTTTGGGTGCAAGAGAGAGGTAGTTATCTATATGCCAGACAGTCCTAAAAGGCCAAAATAAGACTGCATAAGTTAAACATCAAAATAATAATGTGCATACTGCATACTATGGTCATTAGCTTAGGGTTATCATGACAATGCGTCTAATCAGTAATCACAAGCAATGAAAAGCGCAAACTGTTTTTACATCACAATTAACTCATTAGAATGCATTAATTGAGCTATTTCAGCATGTTGCCAACATGTCACACCACACCCCTAATGCCTTTGCTACAGTTACTAACTAGTGATAGAACCAATACATGACACTCAACAGCATAAATAACCAGCAAAGAATATCTATTGCACTTCTGTATGCAATAGTTTGGCTGATTATGTTCCCATATGGAGAAACAACAGAGGCAGAAGGATTACAAAACAATTGCATAAAAACTAATGCCAGGAAAATACTCACCGTGAACTGTAATTTCCAAATCTTGTTGAATGCTGTAAAAATCCAGAGAAATCCTCCCACCACCGCCTCCACCCCATCCATTACCACCACCAGCACTTATCGTACCGTTTCCATATCTAAGATGCGTGCAGAGTTGACCACCATCAGAATTAGGTTAGAAAAAACAGAGAGATTGATATCACAATTTGGATCAACAATGAATGATCTGGGGTCGGGTTTCAATGGGATTTTTGTAAGGGTTTGGATCCACTTGTGGGCTGCCCAAATAATATGAATCGTAACCGGGCTAAGTATTGTCAGATTTGTGCCAGAGTACCATGTCCAACAACATTTAGCCTGTCACAACTGACAACCCACAATACTTTTCAATATTTCTTTTTTTTTAAGAATGGTCATTGTTAAAGATTGCCAGCTTGAACAAAATAATTGTGTATAGGGCAGCAGGAAGAAAGGTTTCCTGATTCCCAACTGAATCCAGCAATTACAATCAAATTCTAGCATAGCAGTAGAACCAGACAAGTCATAGAAACTTTTGGTTCTTGTTTTCCTATTCCTTTTCCAGGGGGTATTGAAAAACATAATTTCACCTAAATTCGGCAGAATGCAGGTCCATCCAATGCCTAAGATAGTGCAATGACATGGCAATTCATAGAATGCCCTAAAAGTTTCTAAGCTAGCACCATATCATAATGTTCAAAAGGGAACAATTAAGTTATAAGACATTAAGCTAGATTGTGCAGTTTATTTATCTACATGACATCTAGACTGGCCAATTCCCATGGAAAAATGGCAGGACATAACATAATAAAATATTAAATAGGACTTGGAATCTCATACCCAAAGATTTCAGATTGGTAGCGTAAATCATAGTAAAACAGGTAAATTTTGAAGCAATGCAGTTCTTACAGCTTGAAAGCATGTATTATAATGCTTCCACCAGACCCGCCGCCTCCTTTGAGACTGCCCACACCTCCTTCAGCAAGTACATGTCCATCAACATTCAAAAAATCACTTGCCCTGAGCATGACGCGGCCTCCACCATCCCCTCCAAATTGATGATCAGCAGACATGCTGCCTCCCTTGCTGCCGTAACTCCACGGCCATGCTAACGTCGACCACGCATACACATCGCCTCCCCAGTTCGTGTCATTGGACACTTTACACGATGCGCCCCGCCCACCGTGTCCTCCGCCGGCCCCTTCCAGGCTGTGAGGTGTCCCGCTCGTCTGGGGAGGAGGCTCGCCAGCAAGCGCCGTGGTGTTTACTGTCGAATGGTTATCCAACGACACATTGGCTGCGTACAGACTAATCGACCCTGCAATCACGTCGACATGCTCGCCAATTGTGATGCTCCCGGAGACATTGAGCACGATGTAGCATCCCCTGACAGGGCAGATGATCTTGACGTGGGGCTTTATCTCCACATTCCCGTCGCCATACACGCAGAGATCACCATCCAACGAAGAGCTCGAGCTTATCACGCAGGTGGTGTTGAACGATCCAGAGCCATTCATCTCCTCGCACGACCTCGAGCTCGCCGAGTACGTCTGGCACGGGAGCTCCCCGCTTGGCCCGGCGTCCCCGCCGCCGTCGCCACCACCACGACCAACCTCAGCAGGGACCAGCCCGAATCGATCCTCAGGCAGCAGCGCCGACGCGGAGAGGCTGTCGCTTCCGCCGCCAATGAACCCCACCGCTGCGAGCAGAACCGCCCAGCAGGCGACGTACCTCATCGTGGCCACCGCCGATCGCACCGAATCATAGCTCAAAGGCTCATTTATGCCGAGGGATGGCCAGAGCACCAGAACGAGCGAGCAGCACCTCCGATTCGCCGCCGGAAGAAGCCAATCGGGGGGCACGGGCAGATCGGTGCGGATCTCGGGAGCGGGGCAGCGAGAGGGGAGATCTCTAAACCCTAGCCCCCACACGGGGGAAGGAGCCGAGGAGGATGAGATAGGCGAAGAGGAAGCAGAGTGGGCTGCTTGAGAGGAGTTGGGGAGGAGAAAGAGGAGACGGAGGGGGGAGGCGGACGGCCAGCTGGAGTGATTTGTCTGGTGGGTCATAACTCATAAGAGCACAAATTTATTTGTTTTTAAGGAATAAGAGCACAAAATTAGTCCACACTCATGCTGTTGTTTTTTCTTCTCGGCTGTCTGTTTGACCATCATGATCGAAAGAAAAGCTTTTTTTTGGATGAAAAGAACATGCAGAAAATAAAATTGCCGCTGTGTCCTTATCTCTCTCCTGTGAGATAATGATCCTGTTTAGAGGATATAGCTAGCTTCAAATTTCGAAAATTCAATAAACCCTTTAAATAGCTTAGCTTTTAAGTAGCTTTTAGCATAAGTTTGAAGCCATATATAACTAGTAAAAGCTAAAAGCTGGGCTGGATCTGCTTTTGTAGCTTATTGTTGAGGGAAATTAGCTATTTGTAAAACGGTTTCTTATATAAAGTTACAACAGCTTTTCAGTCCCGAAAGCCAAAAAAATAGTTTTTCAGAAAAGCTACAGCTCCCCCCAAACAGGCCCAAACTAGGCTGGCATGGCCTTTTATTACGCCACAGCCTAGTCATCTCACCGGCTATATTTTTTAATTGGAATAAGTTCAATTTACAACTTTGGTATTGGATCGATTTTCAATTGTGAACTCGGAACCGTTCAATTTATAACCTCAAACTCTCAAACCTTCCAATTTACCCTCTCAACCCAAATTGGAGTGGGTCTGTCTGACGTGGAGCTGACATGACATCCTAGTCAGCAATAAAGTGTGAATTCAGTAGATAAAAAAAGATTGAAGCTACTAGAGCACTTGTCACCAATGCAGAGCAGAGGAAAACAGGAGGCCGCCATGGCTTCCCTAGCTAGCACGGCACTGGCGAAGGAGATGAGGATGGTGGTCGGTGAGGGCAAAAAAGGAACAGTGAAGGGGAGGCGAATCCAATGGTGGTGGTTGCAAGCTCATAACAAATTTTTTAAAGAAAACTCTATCCGAACATAGATACTCCCAATAAGTCTGATCTCACTATTCCTCCCTCACACAGAGCAAAAAAATAAGAAGGACTCATCATTGGATTGAAAATAATCATTGTTCAAGATGTGGAGCCACTGCAATACACATTTTCCTCAACCGCACATGTAGCTAGGTTATCTTCCTTACGTATCATATGTCAAGACTTAACTTACTGAGCTAGGTCTGCCCCATAACAGATATGTGCTTGTATGATTTAGCTCAATTCAATGTCTTACAAGGTTAAGTCCTTAAATGACCGAGGCAAGACTTTCAATTATTCTCAGTTAACCATACCAATCGATTCACACAGAATCTCCAATCCAATATCACACAGACCCACTCTGACACATAGCCTATTGCCACTTGCCTCAATTTAAATCATTGACTACTCCAATTGATTATTGTGCAACACATACCATCGACAAATCAACATCATTGTCTGACAACACATGACATACTCTTTTCATAAACATGTTCTACCATTATTCAAGTTTGAATTTACACTTTCAAAAGTTTGATATGGCTATTTGAATTTATTTGATTCACTTTACAAAGAATGTACAACTGTACCCACAAAATATAATCATCTCATATTGTCTATAAAATTTACACTCAACAGGATAAAGTGTGACCTAGAGATTATAACAAGGCCTTTTACAATGTCATGCGCTAACATCACCCTGCCCAATGATCCCTCCAGGTATGGACGCCCAATGATCCATCAAGATGGTCTTACTTCATCTTTGCTTCCCTCGGGCGCTGGAGAGAAAATGACGGGGAGGAGTGTGGAGTGGAAGGCAAGGCCTTGGATGCCTTTTATAGGCATGAGAGTGAGCCACCTCGGCCTGGGCTTGAAGGCATGGCTCATCAACCAAGGGAAGGAAGTCAATGGCCCGACGAAGATGTTAGCTTTCACGTGGCTTTTTGCAAGTGCTTTGTAGTGCGGGCAGAGAGGCAAGGAGTTTGAGATTTGATAATAAGTAGTAATAGAGTATAACTAAGCATAAATAAATAGGTGACTTGCTGCCATAAATATTTAAAATCTTAGCAAAGTCCTTTTGCTAACCAACCATGCATGGACTCCCTATCCAAACACTTTTCAATCAATTTTTCAAAAACATAAAGCTACTTATTATGGGATATAACTAAGCGATGTCCATGTCCGAGGACATGACTATTCGAATAGATTACACTCTGTAGAGGTTGTACTGTTTTACCCACACGACATGATCATCTAAATATCAGCCTGACACGCTTCCTTTAGCGTGCGACTAAGAAATCATGACTAAACTTTTACATTGCCGGTTATAACAATTGCCGACCTATGATATGTATCTCAAGGTCCCGTGGTTCCGTCTTTTTGGTGGATCTTGCTAGTTACTCTCTTGAAGGAGTGCTCTCCAACTTTAATAGCTTATAGTTATGTTGGTAAGCTTTTGAGTCCGCATAAAAGCCCCTATGATCATGGACATCTTATCCACTAGCCGCGCTAGCCCAATTTTTATCTATCACTATAACCTGCGGTTAAATTGCTAGAATATGGAAACTTATTATGCTAGATTTGTCCTATGCTAGACATGTAGTTGTACAAAAAATACTTAGGTCTATGAAACAATAGATCAGTCCTTAGCAACCTATGTGACACTACCACATTGCCTATGTGCACTTGCACCTTTCCCAACAACCACTCATGCAAATTTAAAACATGTTTTCTACTTTCATTTGTACTTAAAATGTCAGATGTACCTCCTCTAAATCATATCATGAGTATTCCCTATTTTGAACATTTTGACCATCATCCAAGCTAAAGGTATAATATCAATATAAGAATGGCTAAGCATCTAGCGATCATTTCTACTCTACAATTCCACTTTTAATACTATGGTGACAAAAGTGAAGGTATCAATTTGTCAAGGTAGGGTGAATGAAACAATTGGATACGTCTATCATCCTTACCAGCATAGTAATTTTTACTGAAATTATATACATTATAATAGTTTTAAGAGTAAATTTCATAAAACTATAGAGTTCTTTTACAAACTATCAGGAAACTACAAGTTTAAGCTTCTATTTCACAAAGTTATAGATTTCACGAGAACTTGTATCACAAAACTACAAACTTTAGAATTGATTATTTCTTGTAATTTGTCTGATAGTGTGGGCCCACACTATTAGATCCATTACAAAAAATGATCTAACAAGAGAAGGCGTATTCCTTGGGATTACGTCTTCCAATTGAGAAGATTTGTTTTCCTTAAGGTTGAAATTGCATTTTTTATTTAAAGAAAAGGATTTTTCTCTCGAAGGGACTAATAGGTGGGACCCACATGTCAAACTTATATTATTTTCTGCCGGTCCACATGTTAGTGACACATGACTAAATATCGGTTTGAATTATAAAATGGTCTATTTAACTGAAATGGGTCCACTTTTGTAACATCCCAATTTTTGCATTTTATGGATTTATTATGTATTTTATATTTTTGTGAATTTTCTAAAAATTATTTAAATTATTTTGAATTATTTGAATGAAGCCTTTTGTTAAAGTCTTTTGAAAATGTTTAAAAAACCTGTGCATAGTGTTGGCCGAAACCCAACGGGCTCAGCCCATTCCCTCGTGCTGCCAGCCCGTGCAGCTTGTTTCTCACGAAACCCTAGCTCGCGCGAATGCAAATCGACGGATTTTGATCCAATGCTCATGGTCGCGTCGCGCGCTATTGGCCTCAGAGTCGCCGTCACGTGTACACGTAGGATTGTGCCACGTCCCCCTCACTGAATCTCAGCCAGACTCCACCGCCACATCGATTACACCTTGGAACCCACGCCGAATCCGCCTCCCGAGGCCCCTATTTATTGCGTTGCCTTGTGCCCTGTGAAGCCTGTCTCGTTCTACGTATTTCGCTCAATCTAGCCAAGCCAGAGGCACCGTCGTCTAGCTACGATTGCTCGCTATAGCTAAGAAGTGCCATCGCTGTTCTTCTTTGTTTTCGATGTCGTCGTGACCTTTTCGCCACATCCAAGCGCTCCGATGAGTTCATCGCATCGAGATGACCAAGATTTGCATAAAAGCCAGTCTAGATTCGACGCTAGAACACCTCATTCATGGTCGTCATCCCCAACTCCGACATAGTGCGGTTGTCGCCCTTGTCGCAGTCAAATCGCTTGCCCTCAGTTGTCGGATTCCCGCGTGGATGGCCACGATTGTGCCGTGTGTTGCGTAGAGCACCGCACTGCCGCATCACCTCGGCTGTTGGATCTATGTTATGTGCTCCAGATCGTGCCACACATCTTTACCGTTCGTCTGCCACGTATGCTCACTGTCACTTAGCCTGGGCCGTTCGATCTATTTTTAACGACCAGGATCATGGCAGGTGTTGCAACTGCGGTAAACCAAAACTGATCTTCACTGGTAATCTCCACCATCCGATTTGTTGTATGCGATCTCGATTGTGCCATGTGTCTTGCCCTCAGTAGTGCCACGCCTCCTGTCATGCGTCGGTACTGATTTCAGCCGCTGTTTGTCTGCCGCATGCACCGAGTCCATCGTGGATTTGGTATAGTTCTGTGGACCGGGTCTATGGACCCCAGGCCTACATGTCAGCCTAATTAAGGATTTTTTGATTTATTTTTATTCGATTATTCATCATTGACGTCAGCATGACGTCATAAGTCAAAATTTCCAATAAAAATAATTTAGTTAATTCGGATTTTCTATTTTTTTTCTTTTTTCTTATTTATTCAAATCTTTAGAAAGCTCGTTCTCCCTCATACGAACTACGATTGAGATGATTCTAGTTTCTAAAAATTTGTGAAATTGAGCTCTATTTAATAGTGAATTTTATTTAATTTTTGGAGTTGATTTTGATTTCTATTTTTGGTATTTATTGCTTTATTTATCGTTCCACGTAGACGTTGAAGTACCCGAGGTCTTCGTGAGCGAGGAGCCAACCCAAGAGCAAGGTCCAAAGCAGGATCAAGAGCTTTTTAAAGGCAAGTTATGCTTTGATCATGTTGAACCCATGTTTTAAAGTTATATTGTTTTAAACTATTGCATGCTAATTCAATATATACTTGTTTCAATTAATTTGGGATTAGCTATTCAACCAATTCAACTTATATCTACCTTGTCATTTATAAGCCATGACATTGTGTTATTAGTTGGTAACTATTAATTGCCAATGTGGGTTATATAGAATGCGAATAGTTTGCTTAGCTATGCAATGAGTTATTGACATCATTTTATGTGAGCAAATTTAATCTTATTTAATGGAATATGGGACATATTTATGAAAATGTGTGTCAAGTGTTATCACACAATGTTGTTGATGGCACATGGTACATGATAATCAACTAGGGTGGTAAAATGATTTAGAGTGAGGTAAGTGGCAAGGGTTGTGATTTTATGATGGGCCAATGTGGCACTTGGGCGGTCGCATTTTTTTTATAAATGGAAATTGATGGTATAATGGTAATGGTGAATTTTTAGGTAAGTCTTGCCTTGGTCAATTAAGGATTTAACCTTACAAGCATTTGAATTGGGGCATTCATACAACCACATGTCTAGTATGGGACAGACCTAACTGATTAATTTGTAATGCTCGATTTTGGTACTGTTGTGGTGGTGTGGATTCCATGTAACATCCCAAATTTTGCTTTATTGGTTTTAATGTATTTTCCCTTTTATTTGAATTTTCTGGGATTTTAATTAATTCATTTTGTATTTATTGAATGGATCCTTTTGCTATCTTTTAATTATTCAGAGAAAAGTATTAATGATCTATTATTGGAAATATTTTATTTGAGTTCCAAATATCACAAAGTATTTTCTGGAATTTTTCAGGATTTTTCCTGGTATTTTTGCTATGTATTTTGGCTTTGTTTATTTATCTAAATTGTTTTTATTCAAAATAGTTTTAAAATATGATGAATAGTGTTGGGCCGAAACCCATCGGTCCGGCCCATTAGTCCGCACCGCAGCTCAGCCTGTGCCGACCGGTGTGGCCTACTTGGTCGAAACCCTAGGATCATGACCGTCGGATCGAGATCCAACAGGCTTACTTTCTCCACGTCGCCCCTGTGTTTCAAGCCGTTGATTGCCGCCGCGTGGACATCTGCGATGCCGCCATGTCACTCTTCCGTATCCCCACCTGATTCCGCTGCTGAATCCGAGCGAACCACGTTTTGCGCGAGATTCATGAAAGTTGAGGCCGCTATTTATAGCGCCGCCACCGCCATTGAGATCTTCACCCAGCGCCGCATATTCTGGCCTAGTTGCGCAAGCCGAGACGCCCTTGTCTGCTCGTGCGAGCTCGCCGAAGTTCACCGAAAATCATATTCTGTGCCATACTGACTGTTGAGTCCCCGCCACCGTCGATGCCGCCATATGCTTCGCCACGCCGAGACGCACCGATTCCCTCTTTCCGTGTCGTTGAAGACGCCTCGAAACGCCGTCGCTGTGGTCATCATCCTCAAGTCTGGTGAAGACCTCGCTGTCGTGCCACCATCAGCGTCGAGGAGATCGAGGACCGTTGAATCCTCAACCGCTGGCCAAGATCAAGCCACGTCGCCGCGTCACCAGTGATCTGCACTGGTTAAGGTAGCCGTCGGATTCAAATCGTGTGGCCGAAGTGTCACCGCGTATTCCTTTGTCCGTAGCCATCCGATGGGATCTGGGCGTATCAGATCGCACCGGCGCCGCGGTCAACCACGTGTCACCGTGTGTCGGGTGCCGTAGCCGAGGTGCCATGCGCCAGGTCCACGGTGGACCGAGGCCAAACCGTGGACCGCGTTTATGCGCTAGTGGCGCGTGTCGCCTTCTGATTGGGCCACGTGTCAGCTGATGTCAGCGTGACGTCATGTATCATTTTTCCTGTAGAAAAATATTTTGCCAAAAATCATATTCGGTGCTGACGTCAGCACGATGTCATAATTGATGTTTTCTAGTGTAAAAGTAATTCGGTTTTTTTATTTTTTAGAATTATCTTTCATTTCAAACTTTGAATAGCTATATCTTTTGCATTTGAGCTCCGATTGAGGTGATTTCAGTTTCTAAAATTTTTTAAAATCATGCTCTATTTAATGGTGAATTTTATTTAATTTTTGGAGTTGATATTTCTCTCTTTATTTGCTATTTATTTTATTCTTGCTCGTTACGCATAGACGACGAGTTGCCTGGTGAGTTTGTGGTTGAGGAGGCAGCACCCGAGCAAGGTCCAGAGCAGGAGATAGAGTTGTTTGAAGGCAAGTTGTGCTTTGATCATGTTGAACCTATGCTTTAAATATTATATTGTTTCAAAGTATTGCATATTAAATCAAGTATCGTTGTTTAAAATATGTTGGGATTAGTTATTGTCCACTTTGAGTTACATCCACCTTATCATGTCGTATTTCGTATCTCATTTGTCACCCTAGAATGGTTTAATATTAATTGGTAGCGATAATTGACAATGTGGTTAGTTAGAACGCAAGTAGAATACTTAGCCGTGCAACGAGTCATCATTTTATGTAAAAATGGTTAATCTTGCATAATGATTATGGAATATGTTTATTAACTTGTGTGTCGGGTGTTATCACACAATGTTGTTGTTGTTGATGGCACATGGTGCATGGAAAATAAACCGGGGTGGTAAAATGATTTAGACTGATGTATGTGGCATGTATTTGTGGTGGGCCAATGTGGCAATTGGGCGGTCGCATTGCTTTTTTTTATAATATTTGGTTCATGGTTATGATGATTTTTAGTTAGTCTTGCTTTGGTCAATTAAGGACTTAACCTTGCAAGAATTTGAATTGAGTCATTCATACAACCACACGTCTGTTATGGGATAGACCTAGCTGATTAACTTGTTGAGTCTAAACTTTTGTACTATTTGTGGTGGTGTGAGGCTCGGGTAGTAGTAACCAGCCCTCGCACGGCTGTGCTCACATGGCGCCAGAGGGGGCCCTAGATGTGATAACCAGTCCCACCAGTGTTGAAACCTTAGGGGATAGTACTGGGTTTAGATAGGCATTGGAAAGGCTTTGTTATAATCACTCGCCTCTGTGGTGTATGGTTGTATCTCGTGGATAAAGTGTATAACCTCTGCAGAGTGTAAAACCTATTCGAATAGCCGTGCTTGCGGTATTGAGCGATACTCGGTGATTACAGTCAAGGGTTAGATTTTATTAAAAACAAACGTGGGTATGGATGTGAAATGTGGAATAAGGTTGTGAGTTGGTTATTGGAAAACAAATGGAAAATGTATTATTGTTATTATTTGTTTTATTGTCTTTCAATCTATATATGCTATTCTTTTACAAATGTTGTTTATGCAAATTAACCATATCAACCTATCCTATGTATTAAGCCATGCATATAGTATATTAGACTTGCATTCTGTGCGCAACTTGTTGAGTGCTTTATGTACTCACCCCCTTGTCAATTACCTGTGGCAGATTGAAGGATTTCTACGCTTGTGTTTATTTCCGCTGCTATTTAATTACTTCTCAGTCTTAGCCCTGCGAGGCGTATTTATGTAAGGTTGACCATAACGGCATCCAACAGTTATATTTAATATTGATGAAGTCTTTATTATGTTACCGTTAGGTATAATTATGATATTCAGCAATGTTGAGCCTGTGTGCACTAGCGTGATCCTGGACTAGTGCAGAATACACAGAGGTTCCGAATTTGCATATTTGAGTCCCGATAGAGGTGGTATCAGAGCCATACTGACTGTAGGTCAAGTTCTAGCTAGTTTGTTGTCTTAGGAGTGTTCAAAACTATTTTCTAAATTTAAAATTAACTTGAAAGATTAAAAGGATCTTTACTTATCGCTTCTTTCTTGCTTTCCACCTTTGCTGAAATTTTTCCTTCTTTTCTCTTGTTTTGAGTTGAGGTTTTTACGAGAGCCACTTTCTGCAGGTTGAGATAGAGTGTCTTTGTGGAGAACGTAAGGTAGGATTTGCCGCTGAGCTTTGGAGGATGCTGCAGCTGTTGGGAGGCTTTGATCGTCCTATCTACCATGGTACCAGCTGGATCATGAACGGGAAAATAAGAGGAACAATCTGCAAGATCACGGTCTACGCCAGGGAGAACACTATTAGGAGCCGCCCTGTCCACATCTCAGAGAGGAGGTCCACATTTGAGGCTAGGATCCAGGAGACTGTCCGTCTTGCACTTCGTCGCCTTGCCCGTGACTACGCTTTAGAGTTAGAGTCCACCGTATTCAAGTACCATCCCAACGGAAGTGCCGTCACTGAGGACAGGATCAAGTGGGAGGAAGATGCCACCGTCGTCCACTTAGCACGTCTTGCTTCAGCACAGGAGACCCTCACGAAGACTATGAATCAAGAGCTTACAGAGGTATATGAAGCATTGGAGAAGGCCAAAAAGGATCTTCGAGAGTCTAGGAGGATGGCTTCTGAGAGGATAGCCAAGCTAGAGGAGGCTCTCTACCTCTGGGAGGAGGCAGCTGAGTTGGAGGAGTCTGAGGAGGATCCGGAGGAGCTTGTGCCAGAGCCTGAGAGCCAGGGATCAGTGTCATCCAACGAGACCCCCGGTCATCGGAACAAGTTCGCTCCGATGCCACGTCATCCGCCGTACTGTCCACTTGGAGGCCTGCATCCAGGATGGCTTAGTGACTAGGTAGAGTTTTGAGTTTAGTAGTAGTAGTGACTCATGTGTTCGAGTCACATAAGTCTAAGTTTAGAGTGTTGCCATTAGTCGATTAGATATGCTTGATTAGCTTAATGAGAATTTTTATGATCTTTTTGAGTGTGCAGTATGCGTTGCATTGCCCTTAGACACTTGTGAGCAGCCATACCAAGTATTAAATAAAGTTTAATATATTTAGAGTTTGAGTTAAAGCATTTCCCCGCATAAGATCTTATATTACTTGTCTATGCTATTTCCCTCTTTTCTCTAAACCTTGGAGTAATCAGTAGATGGTTTGGACTCGCGGAAACATCAGAGCTGGTGGAAGTGGAAGCCGTCAGAATGAGAACCAGAATGAGTCGCCAATTCCTCAAGCAACGCCACCAGTTGACATGAGTAACTTTGGAGCCTTTCTTGCTGCACAAACTCAGCTTATGCAGACCATGATGCAGCAAATGCAGCACTTCACCAATCAATCGGTGGTCAACAATGCAAATCAAGCTGCTAATACTAGGAACCGTCCATACTCGAAGCTGTCGGACTTTATGAGGACCCGTCCGCCAACTTTTTCTAGGAATGCTAACCCAATTGAGGCTGACGACTGGCTAAAAACAATTGAGAGAAAGTTTCATATCACCTAGTGTGAGGGAAATGCAAAAGTATGCTTCTCATTAGCTAGAAGGCACAACTGTCAAATGGTGGGAGAATTACTACGCATCACAGGAGAACCCACAGGAGATCACTTGGGAAGAAGTTTCTGCTGCTTTTCGTCAGTATCATGTTCCTGAAGGTGTCATGGACTTAAAGAAGGAAGAATTTAGAGCCATCAAGCAGGGAGGCAGTATGTGGCAGACTACCTGAACCGGTTCACCCAGCTTGCTTGCTATGCACCTGAAGACGTAGCGACTGATAAAGCAAGATAGTCTCGTTTCATGAAGGGACTGAATTCTGGACTGCAGGTTGGGTTAATCACCCATAATTTTCCTGATTTTCAAGAATTGGTTAATAAGGCCCTTATTCTGGAAAGCAAGCGCAAAGAGTTGGACGGCAACCGCAAGCGCAGGATGGCACAACAAGGAGCTCGCCAAGGCCAGCAAAAGTTGAGGGTTGCACCGCATTAGTTTTTCAGGTTTCAGCCCAAGGCAATTTTCAAGATGCCTTCTTCTGCACCTCGCCCCAGTGGCCAGAATTTTCAGACACCTGTTCAGATCAATAACGCCTCGAGAGGAAATCAACAGTCATTAGTCAGGCGTTGTTTTAACTACAATGAGCCAGGGTGTAACATCCCAAAATTTGAGTTTTGGAATGTTTGAATTCAAAAATAAACCATTTGCATTTTTCTTGAATTCATCCCAGCTTAATTTGAATTTTCTATTAATCAAAGGATTTAATTTGACTAAACTATTCATCAAACTAAAGATTTTCAGTTTTAGTTGGGTTTATTATGCTCCAAAGAATTTTTCTGTATTTTTGGGGATTTTTTTGAATTTATTTGTTATTTATATGAATTTATTTGTATTTATTTGAATTTCTGGAATTTTTCTTAAATTGGAAAATGTGTTTGTTTTTCAAAACGCCCTCGGGCCGTTTTTCCCCGCGCAGCCCATTTTCCCCTCTGGCCTGCTTCGCCCCGACCCACTCCGCTCGGCCCACCTCTCGCAAGCTCGCTCGGCTGCCGCCCGACCAGTAGCGTGGTTTGTCCGGTCAGCGCCACGTGTGCGGTTCGGATCGCTCCGCGTCGCCCCGCCGCCGCCGTCCCGAACCCTAACCCTAACCGCCTCCGGATTCCGTGCGCGTCGCCGCCACCTCGACGTCTGGGTCGCGCACGCCTCCCGAGGGCTTTAAAAGCACAGCCGCACCCCTCCCGAGGTTCCCCTCGCGCCGCCGCTTCGTTTGCCCCATCTCTCGTCGTCCGCGCAGCCGCTTGTGTCTCGTGCGCCCTCGCCGAAGTTCGCCGTCAAGCCGAGACCTTCCGTCGCCCAGATCTTTGCCGCTGTTGCCCCTCCGCCTTCTCCGTTGGCATCTTTGAGTCGCCCGCGTTGAGCCCTCTCAGATCGGTGCTGAGCCATGCCCAAACCGTCGCCCTTCCGCCGTGTGCCGCGTCTTCTTCTCCATTGCCGGTAAGCCTCGCGCCGCCGCTCGCCGCCGTCCTCCTTCGCCGAACTGTGGCCGTCCGATCGCCTGCGAGTGCACCAGATTGCGCCGCAGCCCCGCATCCCAGCCGTCCGATCTATCCAGATCGCCAGATGAGCGACGCGTGGCCATCCACGTCAGCGTTGACGTCGGTCGTGCGCCGGGTGCACATGAACCGGTGCAGTGCCATGAACCCAGTCCACCGTGAACCCGACGACGTCAGCGATTGCGCAATAAATCATTTTCCAGTACAAAAATAAATCCAGAAATTCCGAATTTCTGATTTTCAGCCTTTTTCTGTGATTTAATTTTCCAGAAGCTCGTTCTCCCTCATACGAACTCCGATTAAGGCGATTCAAGTTTCTAATTTTTTCTAAAATCAAGATCTATCTTCTAGAGACATTTATTTTCAGTTTTGAGCTTGTTTGAGTCTCTGTTTTGAATTTATTTGGTTTCGTTGCTTTCTTTTCCGGTAGACGCTAATTTCGAGAGAGCGAACGAAGACTTTGAAGACCAAGACTTAGCACTAGATCAGCAAGGCAAGTCGTAACCTTTGATCATATTGACCCTATGTTTGCAAAAGTAATTTACTTTTATACAATTGCATGCTATTTTGTGTATAAATGCTTATTTAATGGGAGTAGATGTATAGCTAGTTGACATTATGCCACCTTGATTAGTTGTATGCCGTGTATCCATTGTTAACCCTAGGTTGGTACATTACTAGTTGGACATAATCATTATACCAACATCGGGTTATCGTAGCTATGCTTAGACATGCTTAGATATATGTTGGGATTCATGTCACACCTTGAATAATGTTAATCTTGACTTAATGAGATATTGAATTGTGGCCGTTAGCCACTGTTGTAAAATTTGTTGTACCATGGCGAGGTTTGCCATTGGTCTTGGTTGAACGAATTGTTTTCCCTCGGGCAAGTGATCGTGCAGTAAAGGGGGTGCTTTCTAGCACATTGGGATGTGGATGTCTTGCCTGAGACAACTTAAGGACTTAATCTTGTGCGCCATTGAACT
Organism: Otatea glauca; assembly: GCA_036346275.1. NCBI lineage: Eukaryota > Viridiplantae > Streptophyta > Magnoliopsida > Poales > Poaceae > Otatea > Otatea glauca. The sequence goes on from CM070718.1 coordinate 49,887,966, forward strand.
GGGCCTAACCGTACTACCACATGTCTGGAATGGGACAGACCTAGCTGATTAATTTGCAATGTCTAGTCTTGAGTACCGCCAGTTGGTTGGTGTGGGTTCCGGGATGGATGGGTAGATTCGCAAGGCGCAAGAGGGGGGCCTAATGGGCGAAACCTTAGCGGGCAGTACCGAGTTTAGACAGTGCATTGTAAAGACTTTGTCATGATATCTCTGCGGCACACCAAAGGAAGTGTGTTAGTAACGTTTGCACAAAGAGATGTTCATGTCTTGTGGGAAAAGTTGTACAACCTCTGCAGAGTGTAAAACTATTCGAATAGCGCGTCATGGTCATGGACAAAGCCCGGAATTTCACACGGATATAGAGTGTTTCATAAAATGTGGAATGTGGAATTGTTGGGATGTGAACGGGAGTTCATCGTTGTTTTGTTGTCTATCATTGATCTATCGCTTATTTATTTCTCTTTTCATAAATATGCTTTCAATCTATTTATTGTATTTCAATTCAAGTTATTGCTTTCTGCAAATGAAACATATAGCCATCCTTGTCAAGCCGTGCATGAATATATTGCATCAATTCCCTATGGCTTGCTGAGTACCTTTGTACTCACGGCTTTTTGCCCTTGTTGATCAGTTGCTGAAGGAGATAATGAATATCATGAGGAGGAATTCTATGAAGACTACGTGGATTAGGAAGGCGTTCCCCAGACGATTGCCTGTGGCATGTCGAATGGCTCAAGTTATCTTTTTCGCTGCAATAGTATTTGTTTCTTAAGCCCTTAAGGCGTAATGGTGTAAACATTGACCATAAGGTCGTTTGCTTTATTTAATAATAATTTGCTTCTTCTTAGTAAATTCGTTGTATGGAATGGTATTTCATCTATGTTTCCATTGTATGCACTAGCGTGATCCTGGACTAGTGCAGTATACACAGAGGGTTTCGGATTTGCAAATCTGGGTCCCGACACAGGGCATTTCGCCAATAACTGCCCCAAGAGAGGAGGTGCTACGCCTGTTCGCTTCAACCTTGGATCTAGCTGGCCAAGACGCCTGCACCAGGAGGGAACTGTGGAGCTATTCAATCTGGAGCTACAACTCAAGCCACGGTGAGGGGTCGTGTGAATCATATCACAACTGATGAAGCCCATGAAGCATCGGACGTCGTATTGGGTAAGTTTTTAGTTAATTCAGTACCTGCTACAGTTCTATTTGATTCTAGAGCTTTGCATTCCTTTATTTCTCGAGATTTTGCTGTTGGGAATGGGTTAGAAGTGATAAACCTTAAGTGTATGCTTTTTGTCCAATCCCCTGGATCAGAACTGCGATCTAACCTAGGATGTATGGGAGTTAAGATGCTCATGAATGGAATAGAGTTCCTAGCGAACCTTATTATCTTGGATACTCAAACATTAGATGTTATTCTTGGAATAGATTGGCTGTCTAAGCACAAAGTCGTATTAGATTATGGTCGAATAGTAGTTTCAATTGAAAGCCTGAAAGGTGAAAGAGTGGAAGTCCAAGCAACTGCCGTTCGCAATGGTCATATGATGGTTAATAGTGCTAAAGCAGTCAACATTTAAGAAGTACTAGTTGTTAATGAATATCCGGATGTTTTTCTTGAAGATTTACCTGGAATGCCACCTGATCGGGATATTGAGTTCATGATTGAATTGGTGCCTGGTATAGCCCCGATAGCCAAGAGACCGTATCGAATGCCCACAAATGAGTTGGTAGAAATGAAGAAACAGATTGAGGAGTTGCTAGAAAAAGGTTTTGTAAGGCCAAGTTCGTCGCCATGGGGAGCACCTGTTTTGTTTGTTCGGAAGAAGGATGGAAGCATGAGAATGTGCATTGATTACCAAGCTCTAAATGAAGTGACAATAAAGAACAAGATCCGCTACCCAGGATCGATGATTTGTTTGATCAATTAGAGGAGCTGGAATTTTCTCCAAGATAGATCTTCGATCAGGATATCATCAGTTGAAGATTCGCGCACAAGACGTACCCAAGACAACATTTTCAACAAGATATGGACATTACGAGTTCACAGTCATGTCATTTGGATTGACAAATGCTCCTGCATATTTTATGAACATGATGAATAAAGTTTTCATGGAATATCTGGATAAGTTTGTTGTCGTATTTATAGATGACATTCTTGTCTACTCCAAGACAGAAGAAGATCATGCAGAACATCTGATGCTGGTTCTTGAAAAGCTTCGAGAGCAGCAATTATATGCGAAATTTAGTAAGTGTGATTTCTGAAAAAAGAAAGTGAATTTTCTTAGTCATGTGTTGATTGCTAAAGGTATTGCAGTCGACCCTAGTAAAGTTGAGGGAGTATTGCACTGTGAACAGCCGAAGTCGGTGACTCAGATTCGTATTTTTCTTGGAATGATGGGTTATTACCGTCAATTCATTGAAGGATTCTCAACGATTGCTAGACCCCTTACGCAGTTGTTGAAGAAGGAGAAGAAATTTGCATAGACGCCAGAGTTCGAGAAGAGTTTCCAAGAATTAAACAAAAGGTTAACACCCGCACCAGTATTAGTGTTGCCAGATATTCAGAACAATTTTGATATTTATTGTGATGCTTCGCGTCAAGGACATGGATGTGTGCTAATACAGAATGGTAAGGTTGTTACATATGCATCAATGCAGTTGAGGCCACATGAGGAGAACTACCCGACGCATGATTTGGAATTAGTTGCAGTAGTGCATGCCTTAAAGATATGGTGTCACTATCTTATTGGAAATCGTTATGAAGTATACATAGACCATAAAAGTTTAAAGTATATTTTCACTCAGTCAGACCTGAATATGAGGCAGAGAAGATGATTAGAGTTAATCAAGGATTATAACCTGGGAATTCATTATCACCCTGGGAAGTCTAATGTGGTAGTCGATGTTTTAAGAAGAAAAAGTTACAGTGATAACATGTTAGTGCAGAAGGATCAACTTGAGTTATGCAAGGATTTTCAGAAGCTAAGCTTGGAAGTGGTAAAAAAAGGGTTTCTAACTACCCTAGAGGTGAAGCCAACCTTGGAGGATCAAATTAGAGAAGGGCAGAAAGATGATGCCAAAATTAAGAGGATTAAGTCCAAGATGGATGAAGGTAAAACGAAGAATTTTACTTTGGATGAGCAATGAACCTTATGAATGAAAGGTCAAATTTGTGTGCCAAATAAAAAGGAGATAAAACAGTTTATTCTTGAGGAAGCTCATGACTTGAAGTACTCGATTCATCCAGGAAGTGCAAAGATGTACCAGGATCTGAAGGTAAGGTTTTGGTGGCCTAATATGAAGCATGAAGTTGCTGAGCATGTCGCTTTGTGTGATATATGCCAGAGAGTGAAGGCAATGCATCAGAGGCCAGCAGGTTTGTTGCAACTATTGAAAGTACCTGAATGGAAGTGGGAGGAAATCGGTATGGATTTTATTACCGGTTTACCTAGGACCCAGAGTGGATATGATTCAATATGGGTCATAATTGATCGCTTGACCAAAGTCGCCCATTTCATACCCGTAAAGACCACATATGAGGAGATCGTTTGGCAAAATTGTACATGTCAAGGATTGTTTGTTTGCATGGAGTACCGAAGAAAATAGTGTCAGATAGAGGTACGCAATTTACCTCAAGATTTTGGAATAAGTTGCATGAAGCAATGGGAACTCGCGTGAATTTCAGTACAGCTTATCATCCTCAAACAGATGGTCAAACCGAGAGAGTCAATCAGATTTTAGAAGATATGTTGAGAGCTTGTGCTTTAGCTTATACCGCAACGTGGGATAAATGTTTGCCGTATGCTGAGTTTAGCTATAATAACAGTTATCAGGCCAGTTTGCAAATGTCATCGTTTGAAGCCTTGTATGGTCGATCATATCGTACCCCGCTAAATTGGAATGAGATGGGGGAGCGTATGATTTTTGGACCATATATTTTAAAGGAGGCCGAAGAGCAAATCATCATGATTAGAGAACGGCTGAAGACTGCTCAATCAAGGCAGAAGAGCTCTGCTGATAATCACCACCGAGAGTTGAGTTTTGAGCCTGATGATTTCGTGTATCTCAGAGTGACCCCTCTCAAGGGAGTAAAAAGGTTTCATTCCAAGGGGAAGCTCGCAGCAAGATATGTTGGTCCATTTAAAATTTTGAGTCGTAGAGGAGAGGTTGCATATCAGTTGGAGATGCCATAGTCGTTGGTAGGAGTGCATGATGTGTTCCAAATGTCTCAATTGAAGAAGTGCCTTCGAGTACCCGTAGAGCAGACGCTATTGGAATCAATTGAATTGCAAGAGGATCTAACCTACAAGGAGAAGCCAATCAAGATTTTGGATGTAGCAGATCGCATAACCCGAAACAAGTCAATGCGTTTTTGCAGAGTGCAGTGGAGCAATCATTCCGAGAGCGAGGCTACTTGGGAGCATGAGGAGGATATGAAGTTAGAGTTTCCAAACCTATTCGTTATTCATCCTAAATCTCGGGGTCGAGATTCCGTTAAGGGGGAGGTTTGTAACATCCCAAATTTTGCATTATTGGTTTTAATGTGTTTTTCCCTTTTATTTGAATTTTCTGGGATTTTAATTAATTCATTTTGTATTTATTGAATGGAGCCTTTTGCTATCTTTTAATTATTCAGAGAAAAGTATTAACAATACATTTTTGGAAATATTTTATGTGAGTTCCAAATATCCCAAGGTATTTTCTAGAATTTTTCAGGATTTTCCAAGTATTTTTACTTTGTTTATTTATCTGAATTGTTTTTATTCAAAATCGTTTTAAAATCTGATGAATAGTATTGGGCCGAAACCCATCGGTCCAGCCCATTAGTCCGCGCCGCAACTCAGCCTGTGTCGGCCCGTGTGGCCTGCTCCACCGAAACCCTAGGATCGTGACCGTCGGATCGAGATCCAACGGTCGTGCTTTCTCCACGTCGCCCACGTGTTTTAAGCCGTCGATCGCCGCCGCGTGGACGTCTGCGATGCCGCCATGTCGCTCTTCTGTATCCCCATTGGATTTTGCCACCGTATCCGAGCGAACTTCATTTCGCGCGGGATTTGCGAAAGTCGAGGCCTCTATTTATAGTGCCACCGCCGCCATTGAGATCTTCACCCCGCGCCGCATCTTCTGGCCCAGTTGCGCATGCTGAGACGCCCTCATCCGCCCGTGCGAGCTCGCCGAATTTCATCGAAGCCTCCGCCATCATTTTTCTCAGCTTTTCACCGTCCGTTGAGTCCCCGCCACCGTCGAGGCCGCCATCTGCTTCGCTGCGTCGAAACGCGCCGATTCCCTCTTTCCGTGTTGCCGGAGACACCTCGAAACGCCATCGCTGTGGTCATCGTCCTCAAAGTCTGGTAATGACCTCGTCGTCGTGCCGCCATCAGCGTCGAGGAGCTTGAGGACCGTCAGATCCTCTACCACTGGTCGGGATCAAGCCACATCGCCGCGTCACCAGTGATCTACATCGGTTAGAGTGATCTGCATTGGTTAAAGTCGCCACGTATTCCTTTGTTCGTAGCCGTCCGATCGGATCTGGGCACACCAGATCGCACCGACGCTGCGGCCAACCGCGTGTCGGGTGCCGTAGCCGAGGCGAGGCGCCATGCGCCGGGTCCACGGTGGACCGAGGCCAAACCGTGGACCGAGTTTATGCGCCAATAATGCGTGTCGCCTTCTGATTGGGCCATGTGTCCGCTGACGTCAGCGTGACGTCATATATCGTTTTTGCCGTAGAACAATATTTCGCAAAAAATCATATTCGGTGCTGACGTCAGCATGACATCGTAAATGTTGTTTTCAAGTGTAAAAGTTGAAAGATCGAAAAAGGCGACTAGAGGGGGGTGAATAGGAGCCAAATAAAATTTTCGAATAAACTCTCCCCCTAAAATTCAAACCACCAAAAGACTAGAAAGAAACTGCACTGGCCGGGTATTTCTGGTCGGATGAACAGTACTCCCGACCTACAGAGGTCGGATGAACAATACTCGGGATGAATAGTGTTCGGGTGAGCAGACTTCCCCACCAACACCGGTCGGATGAGCGATACTCCGACCAAGCGGTCGGATGAACAGTACTCGGATGAATAGTGTTCGTGCGAACAGTACTCCCGACCTGCGGAGGTCGGATGAACAGTACTTGGGTGAATAGTGTTCGGGTGAACAGTAAAATCATCACGCTCTCAAAAACAGAAAATCGATGTAACTTTTGATCGGCTGATCCAAAAACAGTGAAAATTGGTGTGCACATCCCAAAGGATGTCAGGAACCTATTTCAATCAACGATCGAAGGAATTAATACCAAGGTTCCGTCCTTTTCAGTTTAACAAATGCAACACCAAAAATAGAGTCACGAACACAAACTTCACCCCTAACTTGCTGGTGGGAGTTGATGGTCAGAAATCCTTGGATGACTCTTCACAAATCATAGCAAGTAAGTACACGAAGAAACAACCCTTCAAACAAATAGAAACACTATCTGAAAACTAGGCACATAAATTGGTTTCTTGCAAAACTGAATAGAAGAGGTTGTAGATTGCCTAGATGATTGGGATATGATCTATAGAAGATTAATCCAACAATCTTTCATCCTCGGCAACAAGAACCAGAAGTCAATCAAGACTAAAGAACTGTAAGTCACACGTTTACGCACTTTAAGAACACACAGATTTACTAACTTGCAACAAGAACGCAAGGATTGCCTAGATGATTGAAAGCACCAAGTCCAGAGAAGAGTTCATCAATCATGAATTACAATAAAGACTCAATAGCATGTAGAAGGAGATGAGGTAAATCCAAATTACGTAAAGTAAATTGCAAGTAAGTAAATGCGGAATTTAGATAACATAATTCAAGTGCGTAATGTAAAAACGTAAGAGAAATGAAACAAGAATATAAATGAAGAACATTTCATTTCTAAAAGGGAGGTTTACAAAGCCTCACAACAAAGTGGGCAAAGCTCAAATGAGCAGCAAAAACCTCAGAACCTTCACAGAGGGGAGGCTGCCCCTACCCCTCTATTTATAGTGACCTGGGATCAATTCCCACCTTTGGATGTCCTGCTTCAATCCTAAGCCAACATCCAAGAGCCAGGATTTGATCCTTACACTCATCCTCTCAACAACTCTCAACTACTCACGTACACTTTCCTCACTGCTCACCCCAAGGAGACACCCTCTCACTTTGTCTATTCATAGCGGGCTTGGAACACCTACCACCCTTGGATGAGCCTCTAAACCCTAGAGCACTCCATCAAGGGCTGAGATTTTACCCACTCACAAAGCTATGCATGGGCTCACCCGAAACCCAACAACACAACGGGTTTTGCACGCTTTTCAACTCACACTAACTTGACCCGCTACTCTATCTTCCCGACCGCGATCCAACGGTCCTCCTAGATCGAGCGGCTCCAAGTTAGCATCTCATCCATTCTTTTGTCTTCTCGGCTTGCGGCTACTCCTGGTCTCGGTCATCTTTGGCGACACCTTGATCATCGGACCTCGGCTCTCCCACCTAGTCACGATCCCCTTCGCCTCACCATGACCTAGCTCCAAAGTCCCGCAACCATCATAGACAAGGAAACCACATCACATAGCAATGTCCAACAATACATATCCATCTCAGCAGACGATATACACTACGCCGACCAACATAACCCCGACCACACGTGGTCCGACCATCGGTCTCCATCCCGACCAACCATGGTCCGACCATCGGTCTCCATCCCGACCACTCGAGGTCGACCACTAGTCTCCATTCCGACCACTCGAGGTCGGCGATCGGTCTCCGACCAACGAGACTGACCACTCGGTCGGGCGATCGGTCTCCGACCACCACGGCCCAGACCTCTGGGTCGGACAAGCGGTGTCCGACCAACCAATGACCTGACCACTCGGAGTCGGACGACCCAACCACTCGGGGTCGGACGACCGGTCTCTAACACGACCAAAGCCACGACCACTCGGTCGGACGACCCGACCACTCGGCCTCGGACGGTAGTCTCCAACCGACCAAAGCCCCGACCACTCAGGTCGGACGACCCGACCACTCGGGGTCGGACGACTGGTCTCCAACCAGTAACTCAAATTGCTCTAGCTCGAAAAACAATCCAAATCAAACTCAAACTTGAGCACACCTTGCTCAAATAAAGTCAAATACTCATCACAAACATGGATGGACCTCCACATGGTCCTTCAATCTCCCCCATGATGAGTATATTGACAAACCACACAAAAGGCATAAATTTGAGTTTGAATGAGAGAAGAAGAAAGCAAATTGATTGCAAAGCCAAACTTGGTCCAGAGAGAAAGATATAAAAATATGACCAAGTTGGCAGAAAGAATTTAGAGCAAGACCATGAAAAGAGCAAGTTTTCAACAAAAGCTCTAAAAACCAATCATAAATGTCAAATGTGATTATGATCCATAAGAGATAGCAAAGATTTACAAAAATCATAAGAACCAACAAGCTTTCACATTTCTATCTCCACCTTTTCTACATTTTAAATGATGCCTTTTTCTACATTTTCTCCCCCTTTTGGCAATATAGGCATCAAAAAGAATTTTCTCCCTCTTTTATGTATGCATGAAATGCAACCTAAGGAAGCTTTGAAGATTATCCAAATGATCATAATGACAAGATATGACACCAAGCTTTTTAATCTCAGATTATGACCAAACTAAGACATGTCCAAGTGCAAATAACAAATTTTGCTCATAAGCGAAGTTTTGAAAATGTATCATTTTTAGCAAGATTTGACAAGTGCAAAACTTAGCAAAGTTTCAAAACTAGAAGCAAAACCACTCAGGGATCAAATGGAAAACCTAGAGTTCAACCTACTCAACACTTTGGGAATTTTGAAGTGCATATTAGGTCCTTGAGCCCATTTTTCAATTTATGCAAATTTTCTTTAAGACTTGAAAAACATAGCGGGTGCAAATGTTTGACATAATTTGCATTCTTTACCCACTTATGTGTTTGATATTTGCAATCTTTTTGATTGACTCAAGCCATTTTCGATCATCTCAAGAGTAACTCTTAAGAGAATGATCTTGGTCATACACAATATATTCCAAGTTCATACCAAATGCAATGGGAGGCAGTCTCGAGAATATAAAGTCTCAAATCAATTTTGCACAAAAGTGTCAATTTTTTTTTAATTTTCAATTTAGCACATATAAGCAATTCTGAAGGACTCAAATATGGATCAAGCAAATTTCACCCAAGTTGCTATAGGGACTCTAGAGAATTCCAAAATTTCACAATTCATGGCACAAACCTCTAGAGAAGAAACCTAGCAAGTAAAAGCAACAAGTTTCATCAAGTTTTTCATTTAAGGCTTACTTCATTTTTAAGATTAGCAAGTTAAATGAACTTGGACATATCTAAGCTAGTGATTTCCTCCATATGATGTAGCATGGTGTATAGCATGAAGAAGAATTCAATTGCATAATAGACAAAGCTCATTAAACAGAAATGCATCTAAATGCAATGCATGAACAGATTTCTAAACTCCCCTCAACAAATGAATCATTTTAAGCTCAAATCTGGTTAAAGTTGAGTTATTATCAAGATTAGGCATAAAGAAAAACCGAATGAACTCAATAATAACGGAAAAAAGCAGAATGAGGAAAGAAATCGAGAAACTGCAAAACTGGATGGCTATAGAGCATAGAAAAGATATAAGAAACTCACTACAGCTTAGACTCGCTCTTATCTTCCCAAATGACTGACATAGGGAAGCTGACTATAGATCCCAACTAAGGAGTGCACACAGACCCTGTCTACCCAGGAGGTCCAAAACCTGCTAGACTTAAAAGACTGTGAGGGAACTCAACCTAGAGAGAAGAGAGAACAGCTAATCACGCATGATAGCAACCTAAAGCACAAGATAAGAGGTCCATGCGAGGCATGCCAGAAGTCTAAGTGAGTGAACTCAACTTAAGAAAACAAGCCCAAAGACACCCAGAAGAAACACACAGAAAAGAAAAGCTGGAAGAAAATATATAGTACATAATATACAAACCAGCTCCCCCTCAAGAAAAGCCGTAAGGGCTCACGACTCCAAGCTCACTCCTCAAGGCAACAAATCTGGAGCTATCCAAAGGATTGGTGAAGATATCAGCTAACTGGAGGTCACTCTCTACAAACTGAAGCGTGATATCTCCCTTCTCCACATGGTCTCTAAGGAAGTGATATCTAATATCAATGTGCTTGGTCCGAGAATGTTGCACTGGGTTTTTAGCAATGCAAATAGCTGAAGTGTTGTCACAAAAAAGTGGCACACTCTCTATCTCTAACCCATAGTCCCGCAAGGTCGATCTCATCCAGAGCACTGCTCAAACAATCGGCTGCAAACAACATACTCGGCCTCGGAAGGGGTCGTGCAACTCGGATCGCTTCCTAGATGACCAAGAAACAAGAGAAGTGCCAATGAATTGGCAAGTGCCAGAGGTGCCTTTCTATTCAATCTACCACCAGGCAAAGTCGGCATCGGAAAAGGCTCTAAGAGATAGACAAGAAGAAGAAGAGTACCAAATACCATAATCAGTGGTAGCACGAAGGTACCTGAAGATGCGCTTGACCGCTTAGCGGTGAGGCGCGAGGAGAAGCTTGAAATCGAGCGCACGCACACACAAATGAAATGTATGTCCTACTCGAGGCGGTGAGGTACAAGAGGAGCCGATCATGCTCAAAACTCCTTTTGATCGGCGAGCTCACCATCCTCATCGGGCGAGGAGGACAGCAGTGGTGGCCATAGGAGTCATCACCGGCTTCCCATCGACATGTCGAGCGCCTCGGGAGGTCACGGGTATATTTGCCTTGATGCAAGAAAGTACCCTCCAGTCCGCTTGATTTGGAAGCCAAGAAAGTAGCTCAACTCGCCCATCATACTCATCTCAAATTCTGTACTCATCACATCAGAAAACTGAGAGACAAGAGACTGAGACGAGGCACCAAAAATGATATCGTCCACATAAATCGGACAAGAAGAAAATGAGACTCATGGTGTCGATGAGCGAGTTTTGTCTACTATGCCCATTTTAAAGTCATGGTGAGAAGATAAGACTTGAGCCTCTCATACCATGCTCTGGGGCTGCTTGAGTCCATACTGAGCTTTGGAAAGCTTGTATAAATGACTCGGAAACTTGGGGTTCTCGAATCCTGGAGGTTGCTCGACATAAACCTCTTCCTCAATATAGCCATTGAGGAATGCACTCTTGACATCCATTTGATAAACCTTGAAGCCTTTGGATGCAGAAAATGCAAGCAGGATTCGGATAGCCTCTAGCCTAGCTACAGGAGCAAAGGTCTCCTCAAAATCAAGACCCTCAACCTGAGAAAAGCCCTGTGCAACTAGTCTAGCCTTGTTTCTAATTACAACCCCATCCTCACTCTGCTTGTTTTTGAACACCCACTTGGTCCCAATGACATTATGACCAGATGGGGGCTTGACAAGCTGCCATACCTTGTTCCTCTCAAAGTTCTCAAGTTCCTCATGCATAGCATTAATCCATGACTCATCAGATAATGCATGAGAAACATCCTTCGGCTCAAAGGAGGCAACGAAGGCAGTGGAGGCGAGAAGAGGATGATCCGTTCTTGAGCGGGTGACACGCTCGAACAAATCGCCAATCATCGATCGGAGGATGGCGTCTCGAATATGACGGGAGGTCCAGCAAGAATGTAGCCTCTACCTCTTGAGCAGAAGAGGTAGGAGCAGAGCCACTACCAAGGAGAGTCGGAAGGCAAGGGTGGTCTCCTAAGGTGCGTAAATGGAAGCAGGAGGCACCTCGGTGGAGAGGGACTGGATCCGGTGGAACACCATCATTTCCATCATCCTCATCTTCTTCAAAGATGGTCTCGGAGGGATAAGAAGAGCACAAACATCGTGTCTAGCTCTGGGCTAGCCTCATCAAAGGTCACATCACGGTCTCTATGATCCTATGTGCATCAACACTCCGCACCCTATAGCTACGAGAAGAAGACGAGTAACTTAGAAAGATACTATCGGAAGAGCGAGACTCAAACTTATCTAGGTTACGGACTTCAAGATAAAACACTTGCAACCGAAAACGCGAAAATGAGACACACCGGGCTTTCGCCCATACCTCAACTCATAAGAAGTGCGATGCAAATGTGCTCTCAAAACACGCGATTAGAAACATGGCAAGCGAGCTATAGCCTCGATCGAAAACTTCCTAGAGTCTTGTACTCATCTAGCATCGTCCTAGCCATCTCAACCGAGTCTGTTCTTCCTTTCCACTATGCCATTCTGTTGAGGCGTAGGGAGAAGAGAATTGATGCTCTAAACCGGACTCCACACAAAAACTCTCAAAGTAGGAATTCTTGAACTCGGTGCCATTATCACTGCGTATAGCTCAGAATGCACCAGGAGCTCAATAGACAACCTCTTGACCAAACCCTGAAGTGAGAAAAGTCTCATCCTTCGAGGCCATGAAGAATATCCAAGAGAATCTAGAAAAATCATCAACGATGACAAGAACATACCACTTCCTCCCGCCGATCGCACTCTAGCCGACCAACGATGTCCATATGTAAAAGCATCCCGGTGCATCACCATCACTACGGTCACTTTGGAGGATGAGAAGCAAGAACCATCTTGCCATGTCGGCAAGGAGAGCAAACTAAGTCTTTGACCATCTTGAGTTTGGGCAAACCCGAATGAGATCGTGGTCGCTAACTCGAGTCAAATGATCAAAACCAATGTGACCAAGTCTCCTATGCGGAAGGAGAGATCACGGGACTCGAAGCAATCAAACATTGAAGAGAGTCTCGGAAGAAGCGAGAAAAATCAGCACGAAAGACTCTCCCAAATCTAAAAATCCAAAACTAACCCTCCCGATGAATCAAGGATTCTACAGCATTACTCTTGAAGCTTACCTCGAAAGAGTCATCAATAAGTCGAGAAGCAGAGAGCGATTGTATTGCGACTTACTTACTAAGGCAACATCTTTAAGAATGAAATTTTGGTTAATGCAGATGGTACCTTTAGCAATGACTCTACTCAAGAAGCATCCCGAAAGTGATCAACTCATCAGGGGCTCGGACTAGGAAGAGAACCATCGAGAATCTCTGGTCATATGACGAGAACAACCGAGTCGACAATCCAAACATCTCCCTTCCCATCAACGAACTGATCAAGACACAAGAGAGAGAGATGACTCGATCTTGGGATAGAGTGAAGACTTGGGAACCCAATCTTGAACCACACGACGCCTCAGTACGATCCACGAGAAGAAGATCGACTCGAGTGTCTCTCGACGTTTAACCCTACCAAGATCGAGAGCAACTCTAGTAGATGATCTAGGAGTGGCGGGTTGGCATGCCGTGGTGCAAAAGCCGAGCCACCCGGTGAGGCTTCCTAAATCTCCTACCAGAAACTCCTCACGCCGTTGATACCTACCTCGATGGGAAAAGCGAGGAATATCAAAGGGCGGCGAAAGACCGACTATGAACAGCTCCAAGACTAAAACTCAAGAACCAAATGAAAACCGAGTCCCGGCCGCCCCAAAAAGCAGCGACTCTCTAACTGTCTAGAAGCGGTGTGTGCCTTAGGAACACTCAAAGTCCGGGATGACCACGAATACCCCTAAGAGCGACAACACGCTCACGCCGAGTGATCTTGGCGTGCTCAAGCGTAAATCTACTAGGTGACCATCCTTCTTACGTAAGGTGCATGTGTACTTCGCCTTGCTAGAGGCGGAAGCAACAGAGTAACATCCTTCAGTCGAAGTCCTATGGACAACCCAGAGACCTAAACTTGGTGGTGCTCACTCAGGGAGCTACCACAATCTCACCACTCTTGGAGCCGCGCACAATGGTGGGAGGATGCGCCGGCGTGCTCAAGGGATCAAATCCTAGACCTTGATTGAATCTACTAATCTTGGATTGGTCTAGAATAAGATTGAGCTTCTTCTTGCCTCCAACAAACTTCTCGAGAGTGCTCATAAGATCTTGACAATCTCGAAAGAAAGAGGCACAAGAAGAACATGGGGAAGAAAAGAAGAAGAACCGTAAAGATGAGCTCTCTCAAGACGTGCATTTTCTCCTCAAAGACGGCCGCCTCAATCTTGAGGGCCTCACAAGAAACATAAGATGCATTTCTAATTCTATGGGCTTGGTCTTCTAATTTCTTCCTAAGCTCGACATGGATTTTATCCAAGTCCCCCTCAATCACAGAACATCGCAAGCAACTTTCTTGTGACTTATCTAGTAAGTCCTTGGCAAGTTTAGCACACTTGACATTTAAGAATTCATTGTCAAGTTTTAGTTGCCTCTGACCCTCACATGAGTTTGTTGGTTCCTTAGAAGCATGCATTTCAAGTTCATCGTTTCTAGAAGAAAGCTTCCTAAGGTGATCGCTCATGGCATCAATTTCGGCAAGCAATTTAGGGCAATTAGCACAAGAAGGAGTAGAGTGAGCAGGAAGAAAACTAGCATCTACAGAATGAGTATCAACAGATTCATTGCTAGCATTCTTCAACCTAAGACTATCTAGTTCATACAACACACTATCATGCATAGTCCTTAGGTTCTCTAACTCCACAAGCAAAGCATCACACAAAGTACAGTCATCAGTGACTCGGGAGGGAGAAGATCTAAGCGAAGCTAACTCCCGAGTCAAGGTACCTACTTCCTTTTCTAACTCAGAACACCTCGACCTAGCCTTAGCATGAAACTTGCCTAATTTACAGAAGGCAGCATTTAACTCGTCGTAGGTGGGTACCTCATCCGTGTCGCTGTACAGCTCGGAGTCGCTTACTTCAATGGCGTCTGCCATGAAGCACATGCCGAAGAAGTCATCTTTGCCCTTCACCTTCTCTTGCGGATCGTCCTCGCTTGCATCACTCCAGTTCTCCGTGTCACAGAGCTCGATGTCGTCCAGTGCGGCGAGGACCCGGTGAAAGAGCTTCTTATTCTTGGCAAAGTTGCGGTACTTCTTCTTCGCCGGCTCACGAGCTGGGGCCTTCTTGTTGCGGTTCTTGTCGGTGTGGTCGTTCTTGCCCGAACCGCCTTGTTCGTTTTTGCCCTTCTCCAGCTTGGGACAGTTTGCTCGAATGTGGTTGGGGCCACCACACTCGAAACAGGTGATCATCCCACCTCTCTTCCTCTCTCTCACTCTCTTGTATGCATATGAAAATTTGCGAGCAAGAAGAGCAAGCTCATTTTCTGAAATTTTTCCAGCTTGGTCATCGCTTAGCTCGCAGAGGCGAGAGAGAGAAACCAACGAAGAATCGAAAGAGAGGATCCAATGGGATCGGTGACCAAAGCCATCGATCGAGATTTCGTCTTCCGCGAGGCGACGCGTCGATCTCATGAGTCTTGAGGCGGAATAAAGCCCGTCAAGAGTCAAGGTCGACAGTCGGTGGTGTCCTTGATGGTGGTCACCTTCATCTCCCAAACACGAAGATCGGCGCGGTCAAGAAATGTCGAGCATTATCCGAGTCGAGGTATATGCAACCGATCGCTCGGAGGTCGCTCAAAATCTTCGTAAACCGACCAAAGCACTCGTCAAGACTCTCACCGTGTTGTTCAAACTTGTTGAACTCACGCTTGAATTGGTCTGTCGAACCGTCTTGATTTGGGTAGTGCCCTCATGGTAAGCATCGAGGGTCACCCAAATCTCATGAGCGAAACGAAGGTGAGAAATCCTATCGTACTCATCTGCGACTAAGGCCACAGATGAGGATGTTCCTTGCCTTAGCATTTGCCTCAACATCGACCATATTGCCGTAGTGGCGTTCTCATTGGCAGAACCTCATGCGGAGCTTCACCTTCGCCATATCGAGAAACCCAGGCGATGATGTACGACTCCATCCGAGATTTCCAAAAGGAAAATCAACTCCAGCGAAAATAAGAGGCTTGGTGGAATACTTGTCCATCGCCATGGCTCTTGAGATCGGTCAAGATCTAGAAAGAGCAGAACCGGCTCTGATACCAATTGAAAGATCGAAAAAGGCGACTAGAGGGGGGTGAATAGGAGCCAAATAAAATTTTCGAATAAACTCTCCCCCTAAAATCAAACCACCAAAAGACTAGAAAGAAACTGCACTGGTCGGGTATTTCTGGTCGGATGAACAGTACTCCCGACCTACAGAGGTCGGATGAACAGTACTCGGAATGAATAGTGTTCGGGTGAACAGTACTCCCGACCTGAAATGGTCGGATGAACAGTACTCGGGTGAATATTATTCGGTGAACAGTACCCCCGACCTGCGGAGGTCGGATGAACAGTACTCGGGTGAACAGTAAATCGCACGATCTCAAAACCAGAAATCGATGTAACTTTTGATCGGCTGATCCAAAAATAGTGAAAATTGGTGTGCACCTCCCAAAGGATGTCAGGAACCTATTTCAATCAACAATCGAAGGAATTAATACCAAGGTTCCGTCCTTTTCAGTTTAACAAATGCAACACCAAAAACAGAGTCACGAACACAAACTTCACCCCTAACTTGCTGGTGGGAGTTGATGGTCAGA
This sequence comes from Otatea glauca, assembly GCA_036346275.1. Taxonomy (NCBI): domain Eukaryota; kingdom Viridiplantae; phylum Streptophyta; class Magnoliopsida; order Poales; family Poaceae; genus Otatea; species Otatea glauca. Next base: position 49,904,462 of record CM070718.1, read on the forward strand.
AATCCTTGGATGACTCTTCACAAATCATAGCAAGTAAGTACATGAAGAAACAACCCTTCAAACAAATAGAAACACTATCCAAAACTAGGCACGAAAATTGGTTTCTTGCAAAGCGAATAGAAGAGGTTGTAGATTGCCTAGATGGTTGGGATATGATCTATAGAAGATTCATCCAAAATCTTTCATCCTTGGCAACAAGAACGAAGCCAATCAAGACTAAAGAACTGTAAGTCACACGTTTACGCACTTTAAGAACACACAAATTTACTAACTTGCAACAAGAATGCAAGGATTGCCTAGATGATTGAAAGCACCAAGTCCAGAGAAGAGTTCATCAATCATGAATTTCAACAAAGACTCAATAGCATGTAGAAGGAGATGAGGCAAATCCAAATTACGTAAAGTAAATTGCAAGTAAGTAAATCACGCGAATTTAGATAATGTAATTCAAGTGCGTAATGTAAATACGTAAGAGAAATGAAACAAGAATATAAATGAAGAACATTTCATTTACGGAAGGGAGGTTTACAAAGCCTCACAACAAAGTGGGCAAAGCTCAAATGAGCGTGAAACCTCGGAACCTTCACAAAGGGAGGCTGCCCTACCCCTCTATTTATAGTGACACAGGATCAATTCCCACCTTTGGATGTCTGCTTCAATCCTAAGCCAACATCCAAGAGCCAGGATTTGATCCTTACACCATCACTCTCAACAACTCTCAACTACTCACGTACACTTTCCTCACTGCTCACCCCCAAGGAGACACCCTCTCCTGTTTATTCATAGCGGGCTTGGAACACCTACCACCCTTGGATGAGCCTCTAAACCCTAGAGCACTCCATCAAGGGTGAGATTTTACCCACTCACAAAGCTATGCATGGGCTCACCCAAACCCAACAACACAGCGGGTTTTGCACGCTTTTCAACTCACACTAACTTGACCCGCTACTCTATCTTCCCGACCGCGATCCAACGGTTCTCCTAGATCGAGCGGCTCCAAGTTAGCATCTCATCCATTCTTTTGTCTTCTCGGCTTGCGGCTACTCCACGGCCTCACCATCTTTGGCGACACCTTGATCATCGGACCTCGGCTCTCCCACCTAGTCACGATCCCCTTCGCCTCACCATGACCTAGCTCCAAAGTCACCGCAACCATCATAGACAAGGAAACCACATCACATAGCAATGTCCAACAATACATATCCATCTCAACAGACGATATACACTACTACGACCAACATAACCCGACCACACGTGGTCCGACCATCGGTCTCCATCCCGACCAACCATGGTCCGACCATCGGTCTCCATCCCGACCAACCATGGTCCGACCACTCGGTCTCCATCCCGACCACTCGAGGTCGACCACTAGTCTCCATTCCGACCACTCGAGGTCTGACGACTGGTCTCCGACCAACGAGAGACTCGACCACTCGGTCGGACGGTAGGTCTCCGACCACCACGACCCGGACCTCTGCGGGCCGGACAACCGTGTCAGACCAACCAAAGACCTGACCACTCGGAGTCGGACGACCCAACCACTCGGGGTCGGACGATTGGTCTGCAACACAGCCAAAGCCCTGACCACTCAGGTCGGACGACCCGACCACTCGGGGTCGGACGACTGGTCTCCAACCAGCCAAAGCCCCGACCACTCGGGGTCGGACGACTGGTCTCCAACCAATAACTCAAATTGCTCTAGCTCAAAAAATAATCCAAATCAAACTCAAACTTGAGCACACCTTGCTCAAATAAAGTCAAATACTCATCACAAACATGGATGGACCTCCACATGGTCCTTCAAAAGTAATTCGGTTTTTCTATTTTTCAGAATTATCTTTTATTTTAAACTTTGAATAGCTATATCTTTTGCATTTGAACTCCGATTGAGGTGATTCCAGTTTCTAAAAAAATTGTAAAATCATGCTCTATTTAATGGTGAATTTTATTTTGTTTTTGGAGTTGATCTTGCTCTTTGTATTTGATATTTATTGTCTTCTCGCTCGTTACGCATAGACGTCGAGTTGCCTAGTGAGTTTGTGGTTGAGGAGGCAGCACCCGAGCAAGGTCTAGAGGAAGAGACAGAGCTGTTTGAAGGCAAGTTGTGCTTTAATCATGTTGAACCTATGCTTTAAATATTATATTGTTTCAAAGTATTGCATATTAATTCAAGTATCGTTGTTTCAAATATGTTCGGACTAGGTATTGTCCAATTTGAGTTACATCCACCTTGTCATGTCGTATGTCGTATCTCATTTGTCACCCTAGAATGGTTTAATATTAATTGGTAGCTATAATTGGCAATGTGGTTAGTTAGAACGCAAGTAGAATGCTTAGCCGTGCAACGAGTCATCATTTTATGTAAAAATGGTTAATCTTGCTTAATGATTATGGAACATGTTTATTAACTTGTGTGTCGGGTGTTGTCACATAATATTGTTGTTGTTGATGGCATGTGGTGCATGGAAAAATCAACCGGGGTGCTAAAATAATTTAGACTGATGCAAGTGGCATGTATTTGTGGTGGGCCAATGTGGCAATTGGGCGGTCGCATTGCTTTTTCTGATAATGTTTGGTCAATTATGGACTTAACCTTGCAAGAATTTGAATTGAGTCATTCATACAACCACATGTCTGTTATGGGACTGACCTAGCTGATTAACTTGTTGAGTCTAAAATTTTGTACTATTTGTGGTGGTGTAAGGCCCGTGTAGTGGTAACCAGTCCTCGCACGGGTGTGCTCACATGGCGCAAGAGGGGGGCCCTGGATGTGGTAACCAATCCCATAGTGTTGAAACCTTAGCGGATAGTACTTGGTTTAGATAGGCATTGGAAAGGCTTTGTTATAATCACTCATTTCTATGGTGTATGGTTGTATCTTGTGGGTAAAGTGTATAACCTCTGCAGAGTGTAAAACCTATTCGAACAGTCATGCTCGCGGTATTGAGCATTGCTCGGTGATTACAGTCAAGGGTTAGATTTTTTTAAAAACAAATGTGGGTATGGATGTTGAAATGTGGAATAAGGTTGTGAGTTGGTTATTGGAAAATGTATTATGGTTATTATTGTTTTTACTGTGTTTCAATCTATTTATGCTATTCCTTTACAAGCGTTGTTTATGCAAAATAACTATGTCATTCTATCCTTTGTAATAAGCCTTGCATATAGTATATCAGACTTGCATTTTGTGCGCAACCTGTTGAGTGCTTTATGTACTCACCCCCTTGCAACAAAACATCACCAGTTGGAGAAGAAGCAACGCCTGCTTTTGAGGAAGAGTATCAGGAAGAGGCGAATAACTAGGGTGCAAACCTTGTCAGTTGCCTATGGCAGATTGAAGGGTTTCTACGCTTGTGTTTATTTCTGCTGCTATCTAATTACTTTTCAGTCTTAGCCCTGTGAGGCGTATTCATGTAAGGTTGACCATAAGGTCATCCAACAGTTATATTTAATATTGATGAAGTCTTTATTATTTTACCGTTAAGTATGATTGAGATATTCATCAATATTGAGCCTGTGTGCACTAGAGTGATCCTGAACTTATGCGGAATACACAGAGGGTTCGGATCTGCATATTCGGGTTCCGACATTCCGGGTGCACGGGTAGACTGGCCCTGATTGTGGTAACCATTCCCATCAGTGTTGAAACCTCCGCAGGCAATACTGGGTTTAGACAGAGCATTGTAAAGGATTTGTTGTGATCACTCGCCTTTGTGGTGTTATGATTATATCTTGTGGGTAAAATATATAACTGCAAAGTGCCAAACCTATTCGAATAGCCGTGCTCGCAGTATTGAGCAATGCTCAGGAATTACAGTCAAGTGTTAGATTTTAATAAAATGAAATTAGGAATGGAGGTTGTATGCCTATGGAGGTTTAGAAATTGATTTTAGGTCGTGAGTCGGTTTATTTGGAAAATAATTGAGAAATTTATTATTGTTATTATTTATTTTACTGTTATTTCAATCCATTTATGTTATTCATTTGTAAATGCTGCTTTATTGCAAAATAGCCAATTTAGCCATTCATTTGAAATAAGCCATGCAAGTAGTATAATAGACTTGCATTCTGTGTACAACTTGTTGAGTGCTTTAGGTACTCACCCTTTGCAACAATGAATCACCAGTTAGAGAAGACTCTACACCTGCTTATGAGGAGGAGTTCCAGGAGGAGACGATCAACTAGGGTGCGAACCTTGTCAGTTGCCTATGGCAAATTGAAGGGTTGCTGCGAATAATTTTTTTTGCTGCAGTTTTATTTATTTCTTACTCTTAGCCCTGTGTGGTGTATTTATGTAAGGCTGACCTTAAGGCCGTTCAACAGGTTATATTTAAATAGATGAAGTCTTTATTTATGTTTCCGCTGTGTATGATTGTGATATTCATCTATGTTGAGATTGTGTACACTAGCGTGATCCTGGACTAGTGCAGAATACACAAAGGGTCCGGATTTACATATTCAGGTACTGACAACTTTTCATAGAATCATTACACTTAATCATGTTGAACAAACTTAACGAACATCATTAATGCTAACTACTGGGCCCGCATGTCATAGAGAACCAGATAGGTGTGCTTGAGCATTGCAGTCGAGCTCGTCTCTGTGCTTGTCGGCGGCATTACGGAGATGGAGTGGTCTTGTGCTTGGGCAAAATGGAAAGTCGGTGCCCTCGTGCACTTCTGGGAAGTGGTGGCTGTCAAAATGTAGACTAGGGCGTTGGCGCGGCGATGTTGAGCCGTAGGGCATCTTGGGTCAGTAGCAAACTTAGCATAGGAAGGCAAAGTGGTTGGATTGGGTCATTGTGCAAACACTATGGGTCCTCGTTGAAGCTACAACAATGGGTGTGGGGACCAAAGGTCTTCGGAGCAGTGACCACGACACTTTTCAAGGCAGCACCATGGATGACAATGGTGAAACCTTGGCTTTAGTGCTATCCTTGCGAATCTAACTAGTGTTCTAGCATCTAGGGACTATGAAGGGTTTACCGGGTGGTCTAGCAGTGATGAAAATGGTTAGAGTTGGTGGGTTGATGGTGAACAGGGGAGGCCACGAAGACTCGTACGATGCCAATGAGTTGCAATGAAGAAGGGGTTGCAAGATGATGTGTTTCGGCTTGTATATCAGGGAGGGCTCTAGAGCAAGGAATCAATACGGAGCTCGCTCGAGAAGATGTGACGGTGAAAATGGTGGCAATAGCTTGAAAACAGGGGAACAACGTGGTGTCGATGACTCACTGCCAAATCCAAGCAATTGAGTGAGGGTTTTTTGTGAGCAGAGTACGGACACACAAGGTGACGCGAACAATTAGGGAAGGAGCTCACCAAAAATAGGGTGTCACAATGACCTAGATCGGTATGCACGCTGGAAACGAGGAAGATGAGGTCGCCTTGGTCTCACTTGGCTGCAACTATTTCATTAAGAACGAAAAGGGTGAGGACGAAGCTTAAGCAAGATAATGATGTGCATGTCGAGCAAAGAAGCTCACCAAGGCGGCAGCGACGTAGAATTGTGCTCGCCGACATCAAAGAAGATGATGCCATCCCTAGCGATCCACAAGATCAAACTTCCCAGCACATAGAAGGGAATCTAGGGGTGCCGAGCTGAAGGAGATAACGCGCTAAGCAGACCTTAAGTAGATATAAAACGCTAAGCAGACCTTAAGTAGATATGAGATAACATGCAAGCTCTCCTCCGGCTGGCGATGCACAGAAGAGGACAAGGGAAAGGCGCTATGCAGCGATGGGACGGGTCGATGGGGCGTTAGGTGCTCATGTTGGCGTGATTGGTTGGCGGCTTGGTCGAAATGGGATGGCGCTGCGCGGGGCAAACAACGGATGATATTGTGAGTGTTCTATAGTGATGAATGTAGTGGACAGGTCCTACAGTGAGGACCTAGGGTCCACGAGTCAGCGACAGTGTGAGAGAGAGAGAGAGCTCAAGCTTCTTACTCACGCGGGTGAGCGTGGCCACGGAGGTGAGCAATGCGGGTGTGAGGTGGACGAAAGCCTTTGATAAGTGGGGCGAGTGGTCAGTGAGAGTGAGAGAGAGCTAAGATGGAAGGCGTATCAGCTGGAATAAGATTTCTCTAAGAGGAAATGGGTTTCGGTTGGTTGCTTTCAGAAAACCAAATTTTAAAATATTTTTCCAAAATACTTTAATTGCAAAGAACAAGTTTAGATTTTTAGAAATAACAAATCATCTTCAAAATTTATGAATTTTTTTGGAGAGGCACTTTAGATCATGTAGGTTCTATACAGAATTTAAATAATTTTTAAAATTCAAGGACAATAGCTAGAAAATGGAAAACACAATTTCTTTAATGTAGAAAATTCTAGACAAATCAGAAAATGGAGCAAAAACTTTTGGAACCTAGAATATACTTTTAAGGTATCCTGGGATGTTACAATTATTATGGCTAGATTTTCATCTCCTTAGATATTTCTCTTGTGAAGGATCTGGATGATTATTGTGAGAGGTTTGTATATGGAGATGTGACATTCAAATATGTCTATCAAGTCATATATTTTAAAGAGTCTAAAGACCGCCCCACTCTAGTGCTATTAAGCCAGAACCATATGTTGCTATGTTTCTGAAGAGGAGGCGATGTGTGTGAGTATTTTATTGGTGGGTGGCAGTTGGAGTACTTTTGTTAACTAGGAAATGTGTTGTACTGCCTTTTGTTAACTAGGATCAATTGTTAATTTTTAGATGTGTTTGTTAACCGTCTGTTGTTGATTCACATGTGTTTTGTCAACTGTACTGTGTTTTTGTATATATTTTTCAACTATGAAATGTTGTTGTATTGTGTAATATTTGTATAGGAAGCATGGCTAGCATGATTCCTGAGCTTAGATGTAAAATAGAAAAAATTATGTCAAAAATATTGCATATTACATACGGTTATTACCTAAATTACTGCCTGTGATATGCACTATCACAGATGGTTCCTTTATCACAAACATATATGATGATCTAATATCACAGACGGTTGACATCTTCTAACCATTTGTAATGGCAAGCAAATGACTATGTCTATTTAGCTTCCTGCTTGGTCAATTCAGATACTCACACTTAACATCTCTCCATCCAAATATAGGGTTTTCTCTCTGCACTGTCACCATCCTCTCTGTGTTGTTGTCACCCTCATCACCTATGCTTGCACCGTCCTCTCTACGTTGTTGTCGCCCTCATCACCTACGCCATCACCCTCGTCACCACATTGTTGCCGTCGCTGTCCTCTCTGCACTGCATCGTCACCATCCTCTATGCGTCGTTGTGGCCCTCATCACATGCGCGTTGTTGCCCTCATCACAGCATCGTCGCCGTCCCCACCCTCTCCATACTACTCTATCGTGCTCAGCACCTCGCGGTCCCTATCCCTGTCCTCTTCACACCGTGCCGTTGCCCTCCTCCACTACCTCTCAAGTACTGCCATCAACTTAGAACTTCATTGCTTCAGTTTAGAGTGAAGATATAGTAGGGATACAATACTAACGGTAGAAATTTGGTGGTTGTGAGACCATGAACTAGGAGTAGTCTGGTGGCCTAAGCATCTTGGCATGCATTTAGTATATACCAAGTAGTGAAATTCTCTACTTCTTCTTTTCCCTGTGATGATCTTGCGAAGGTTCGAGGAGAGCTCACCGCCTTCTTTCTAGCTGATGTAATTCAAGTCAGAGGTGAGTTCGGTGCCTTAGACAGTCTGTAAGTTGTATAGCGAATTGTGTGTATTATTCAACTGTGAATTGTGTAAAGTGCATGTAGATGTATTGGAATTGTGAACTTTAAGTCATTTATTCTGTTTGAATGTGTGTTATGTATATATATCTCAACTGTGAATTTTCAACTTTGAATTGTGTATGTCTTATGTTTGTTTGAATATGTGCTGTGTGTATTTATTTCATCTGTGAATTGTGTAACTTATATCTATTTCAATATGTGTTGTGTATCTATACAGAGTGCATGACTAGCGTGATTCCTGATGCTAGCCATAAAACTAAAATTATGTATAAAAATGCATATCATATATTATCCTTACCGTAGATGGTTCCTAATTGAAACTGTCTATTATTTATTATTATCACATACTATTTCTTATGTACTAACCGACCATAATGTATAACTGTCTCTGTGATGATCACTGATCATCACTAACTCTTTTTTCATAGATGGTTCTAGCTGACTATTTTTAACCATTTGTGATTTTTCTGTGTGGTAGTGAAAGCTTGGTTGGTGGCCAAAGGGTTTAAGAGACGCCACGGCATCCACTATGAAGACACCTTCAGCCGGGTACTGAAGCCTGCTACAATCCGACTCATATTGTCGCTAGCAGTTTCTCGATCGTGGATGGCATCTTCTTCAACTTGATGTGCATAATGCCTTCTTTCATGCTATTTTTGAGGAAGAAGTGTATATAATACAGCCTCTCGGGTATCAGCATTCAAGGTATCCTAATCACCCATGCAGGTTGAACAAGGCTCTTTATGGTTTGAAGTAGGCACCGAGGGCTTGGTTCACTAGGCTTAGCTCTAAACTTCAAGAGCTGGACTTCGTTCCATCCAAAGCAGATCCGTCGCTGTTTGTCTTCAACCAACCTAGGAATACTACCTTTCCTAAAGTCCGTAGGTTTCCCGGTCAAGGAGACCCTCCACGTCGCGCCCCCTGTAGAGAGGACCTACTATTTTCCCGTATTTGCGTCACGTTCTCGAACGACGTTGGCCGTCCGCTTCGCGTTTCTGAGCAGATCTGCCCGTCCGTGCAGACCCGTCCCGATTGCCGAGTATTATCTACATACTAGTTTATGTGGATGATATTATAGTGGAAAGTTCCTTACCGTGTGCTACAAGGAGACTGACTACTTGAGCAGCTACACGAAGAATTAGCCATAAAGGATCTTGGTGATGTTCATTATTTTCTGGGCATTGAGGTTCAACGGAAGCCTGATGGAACGATCCTAACTCCGAAGAAATACATCAATGATCTACTTGAGAAAGCAAATAGACCCTGACATGACTAGATATTGCATATTCAGTCCTATTGAGGGTTCATCTCCGGGGAGATATCCAGTGAAAACCTCTGTTGCCATGTGAACTCTATAAAAACCACATGTAAAAATCCTAAAAAATTATCATACATAGGAGAGGTGAGCTTCTACAACTCTATAAAATTTTAAAACCAACCAAATCGCATTTGAAAGATATGAAATTGACAAGCAGCGTTATAAATAGTGCTGAGCAGTGAAAAATCACTATTTAGACTGATTTGCACAAGATTTGCATTCCTAAAAGAGGAAATCTTAGATGTGGATGTGAGAGGAGAATACTTCAACTAACTGAATGATGGTCATCTTTGTAGTAATTAGTGAAAGTAACAAAGGAGCAGCCCATTGGGCTCGGCCAAAACTGTATAACTTGTGTCCACAAGCTGCACTCTTTTAGCATCCTAGTACCCTTTTGGTGTTACCAGGGAAGATATGCTTTACTATTTTTTTAGTATAGGAAATTCCTGTTCTTGTATACGAGTCGTGTCTCTCAATTGAAGAACAGAACACAACCATTTATTTTTCTCTTGCCACATGGCATTATCCATTCATATCTCTCTCTATTTTTGTCTGTCTGTTGTTGTTTATCTTGTTTCCACCCCGGCCGTTCAACTGTCAGTTAGCTAAATCATACTCCCTTCGTCCTTGAAAATAAGGGAGAGAAGCATTCAAATTGTGTCCTCCAATATTAGGGATTGAGAGCTCTCCCCCCTTAAATTGTGTCCTCAAATTGTACCCATGCATGCAGATGCACGCAGATACATGCGACCACACATATTCCAAAACAAAAATGAGGCAAGTCATTCCCTATAATCGTGATTAATCAATGCATGCATGTTGCCAATTAATAGAGACACAGTATTAAATAGGGGCATTAGAGTCTTTTGGCAGAAACCATAATTTATCCTAAAATTTCTTCTGTCCCTTATTTTCCAGGACGGAGGCCCTCCGTCCTTGAAAATAAGGGAGAGAAGCATTCAAATTGTGTCCTCCAATATTAGGGATTGAGAGCTCTCCCCCCTTAAATTGTGTCCTCAAATTGTGCCCATGCATGCAGATGCACGCAGATACATGCGACCACACATATTCCAAAACAAAAATGAGGCAAGTCATTCCATATAATCGTGATTAATCAATGCATGCATGTTGCCAATTAATAGAGACACAGTATTAAATAGGGGCATTAGAGTCTTTTGGCAGAAACCATAATCTGTCCTAAAATTTCTTCTGTCCCTTATTTTCCAGGACGGAGGGAGTACTAGTTTTATAACATATAAGGTTGCGTACAGTATAACATATAAGGTTGCGTAGTTTTGTTTGGTTCATTAATCCCTACTAGTTTTGTACCTTAGAAGCATTGTTGTGAAAAATGGTCAAGTCAATTATGGTGACTAAACTGCCATGAAAATTATAGACTGAGTGATGTCAGTGCTCTCAAACGATTAAATCAGATATATTGGCCTTGTTCAGAACAGCTTTTGATTGTGCAGATTCTATATTCTCCAAGAATCGAGTGAGTAACAGCTTATGATTATCTAAAAAGCTTCTTCCACAACCAGAAGTAGATTTGTACACAAAATTAGAAACTATCACCCACTCGATTCTTAGAGAATCCAGAATCTACACAATCAAAAGCTGTCCCAAACAGGACCATAGTCTTGCATAATCATGGAAACAACTTATGTTTACTTGCTAATTACAATAAATTACTTTATAATGTTGTGTAGTGGTGTGCTCACATGTACCATATAGATGAAGTACAAACTATGAAATATAAAACATGGTAAATGGTGTTTTGTAGAGCGATAGTTTACCATACTTAAATGGGAGTAACTATATAATTTACCATTTGAGCAAACCCTACACCTATCTAGCTGAGTCACATGTGTCCAGCGCAATCCCTTACTTGCTCCACACACACACCTCTTCCACTTCAATCTGATTGAGCGATGCAATCGTCGCTACCCACATTGCATCGCGATACACCACCATCATCCCTTTTGCGGCCTCCCTTTGGCTCGCCGCCTCACCAGCGCTGGCGAGCCCATCGTATCCATCTTCACTCATTCGCTCTTCCTCAAGCTTCCGTCGCATCCAATGCTGTTTTACACGAATCAATTAGAGAAAATCACTAATTGATGTGTGAGATACCTGATCTTTTATTGTACTACACACGCAATCTTACAAATCAATATGAAAAGATAGAATTGCACTAACAAGACTTCAGTACAATCTAAAAATGATGTGTTTTCAGCTTGCGCAAAGATCAATCTTCCTCTTCTCTCTTGATCCCTCTCCTTCACGGCAAAACAACTTCCATCATCTCGCACACACGATCATGCCCTAAGGCTTTTTTCTTTATTTCATATATCTAAGTCATAACTTCAATTATCAACTCTTTAATCTGAATTTTACAAAGGAGGAATACAAATATATAGGGAACACATGGGGTATAGCCAAAGTGACTGAATCCACCTCTAATTTGGTTAGGGGCTGAATCCTACTCTAAGTCATGGACTCTATATCATATTTAGGACTGGACTTAAACACAAGAAGGAAAAATATAATATGTTAACGGATTTTGGCCAACTAATGTGCTAATACTTGTCAGTCCAATTAAACCTAAAAGGAAGCGGAATCCAAACTTGACGTAATTGAGAGATATTTAGGTGACATTCTAAGCTTTTGAACAAGTCAAAGAACACCTCAATCTGAGTTCGAATATGAAAGTTATGGCATTTTTAAAACCGGTTAGTCTGGCAATCCGAATTGGCTTCTTTCCTTATCCATCTCTGATCCGAATTGGCTTATTTAGTTTTGATTGTCACATCATTTAAGGCTCGGTAATCTACACACATCCGTGTACCACCGTCCTTTTTGGGAACAAAAAGAAGCGGACTACCCCACGAAGAAGAACTAGGTCGAATAAATCCTTTCTTTAATTGCTCATTAATTTGCTTCTTTAATTCGACTAAGTCATGAGGGGGCATACGATAAGGACGCTTGGAAATGGGAGCGGTTCCGGGAACAAGATTGATGACAAACTCCATATCTCTGCGGAGGAAGTCCGGCAACTCATCCGAAATACATCGGGATATTCGAGACTATAGGAATTTGGTGAGTTCTTTTATTATGGTTGAACAAAGGAAGGATTGGGATTTTTCAATCTTGGATGGAGGAAAAATTTATTGGGACACCTTGAGTTAACAAGAGAGATAGATCGATTGTACAGATCTATACATCCTTTATATTTGGATAACTATCCATGCCAAGGATTACATCTAAACCAGGTGTTTCTATGAGGATGAGATCAGCGTGAAATAATATTCCATTTATTTCAATGCTGATACTAGGACAAATTTTTGTTGATTTCATGGTTGATCCAGGGGAATAGATTAACATTTTGGTAGAGAGAAGGTCGGATTTAATTTTATTTTGATCAACAAATTTTTTTGAAATGAATGAATGTGATGCTCCGGAATCAAACAATACCAAGGTAGATACTGAATGAACAGGGAACATACCCAGCACGACATCAGGGGTATCGTTGGTTTCTTCGGCGGTCACATGGTGCAAGCGACCGCTACTTGAATTCCGGTTTGCAGCTGACACTGGCCTAACTGCTTGAGTTCCTCCAGTACCTTGCGGTCTTCCAGGGGGACGCTGAACACCTTGAGCTGGCTGATGACTTGGAACTTGAGTCTTCTTGGGACATGCATTAGCGAAATGACCACGCTCATTGCACCGATAGCATGTGACATCCGCTGCTTGATTCTGAATTCCAACATGTCTTCTTTCAGATGTGCCAGCTTGCCTAGCAGGAGGCTGCCGAGGTCGAAGAGGTTGACCTTGCTGCCTTTGTTGTCGATAAGGCGGAAAGGTCGCACATTGGTCGGTTGACCCATGCGTGGCCTTGCTGGACTAGCACTTGCAGACTTGCGAGCCATCCATTTCCTTTTTCGATTCTCCATAATATTTTTAGTACTGTGTTAAGCTATAATAGCTTTATCCACCAGTATCTGAAAATCATGGAAATCATGAATAGCCAAGATATGTTTAACCTCATCATTCAGATTATCTCTGAAGCGTTCAATTCTCCTTGCTTCAGGTGTAACCTCTGAGGTTGCATATCGAGCAAGATAATTGAAACGGTGAAGATATTCCATCACGGACATATTTCCCTGACGAAGATCCAAGAATTCCCTCTTCTTGAGATTAACCAAACTAGAAGGAATGTGAGTCCTTCTGAAAGCTTCCTTGAAAGATATCCAAGAAATTTGCTGGCCTTCGGGCTGAATAGATTGGAAATTTTCCCACCAAGAGGCAACTGCACCTTGCAACTAGTACGAAGCATAAAGCACTTTTTCATTATCACTGCATTGAGCAATGGCTAACGTGCTTTCAACTGATCTTTGCCAGTCATCTGCCTCTAAGGGGTCAACAGCAGAAGAGAAAGTTGGGGGTCGGGTTTTTAAGAATTCCCCCAACTTAGATTGACGATAAGCTTCAACATTTCTGGCTCCTGCATCCGCGGCACCAAGATTAGCTGTATTCTGCACCAGCTGCTGAAGAAGAAGGGTATTCGTCTGGCGTCCTTGCTCGATCATCGCCAAGACTTGAGCCATCGTGGGCGGTCCCGGCAAATTTTCTTCAGGAACCTCATCTTGGACTTGCGGAGGCGGGGAGTCTCGTCGACTTGGACGTCGCGATGAAGAACCTCTAGCTGCCATCGGATGAACTGGATTGGGCTAGGCCAGAGTGGTCGAAGTCACTCGCTACAGATGAGTTTCTGGGGTTTCATCACTCCCCAAAATCTCATTCAAAGATCTAGTAGCAGGCATCTGGAACGGCATAAAGAAAGTGATAGATAAGATGCTATTCATTTGATTTCTAATGGTTGCCTCATTATTATTGATCATAAGTTATTATTATCAAGGATCGCAACATCGTAAAAATATTAACAAAAATGTTAAATATTCACGAGTAGGAGCCATAAGCACACAATAAAATACACAACCAAAAACTTTTATTCCAACTTTTAATATGTACAAGCAAAAGGCCTAACCACTATCATTCACAACTGACATCTAACTTACGTGGTTTAGGAGGGAAATTAACCAAAAATTATTTCTTATTTTCTAACTAAGACTCACTCGACTGACTCCATATCCACACTACCTACTGAAGATCTACAGGTAGAACTCTCCATGTCCGAGGAAGGAAAAGTCCCTCGACGACGGTACACCTGCGGTCTCTGGGGACGACGCAAAACAACACTGCCAGGATCTACATGAATCCTAGGCAAGCGAGGTCGACTTCCTATAACTGACATCCGTGCCTGGCAATATCTCGGCGGTGCTCGGGTACCATCCACGGGCACTCGAGGCGCTTACCTCAACACTGAACGCGGCACAACACCTCTAGCTAGACAAGGGGCAATAGCATCTTCTAAGTACGCTATCCTATGCCTAGCTTCCCTATACTCAGAAACTATTTGTCGACAATACTGATCTGAAGCGTTAATGAATTCCACTAAGTTTCTTAGAGTGGTATTTGTTAACCTAGTGGAATCCATATAACAATTTTCCCCACTAGGTGGCCTAGAAGGAATTCTCCTATATGCAACTGCCAATTCAGGTAATGCATGGCGCAGCCTGACAATTGCATTATAGGCCGCTTCGTTCATGGCCATCGTGATGGAAGAACCGGGGCCTTCAAATGATCTATCCCCTTCACCATACTCGACTCTAGCAGGGATATCTACCCTTGCTATATACTCCACAGATACTGAGCTAACAGGGGCATGAAATACTATATATCTAGGATTCTCAGAAAAATGAGCAAATTCCAGCAGACGAGCAAGGTATCCCATCATGCCGGAATTTTCCCTCTGAGTAGACATATAGCATGGAGCATAGCCTCCCATCTGCACATTTAACAAGGAATTAGTATTCTCGATTAAATGTAAGATAATAAAGAAATTTTGAAGGAAAAGATTCTAGCAGAAATTTTTAAAACAGAAAAGAGTTAATAACAAATATATATTTGGCACAAACAAAGGAATATACTTAAGGAATAATTTTTGGCAAGATGGCCTAATTCATCATTTTAGTTTTATAATCCTAGTTTCAAATTTTTAGGTTCATTTACGCCCAAGTTACCTAGGGTTTCCTACAGCCAGCATAGCTCTGATACTAACTTGTAAGGCCCCCATTTTTGATAATTAATACCAAAAATGGATACCATGTGCATACAGTACTAGTCCCATCATCAGTGGCTAGTACGCACAAATACAAATTGATATCACAGTCATACACAACTTTATTATTACAGCGGAAGCATAGTACATAATATTCTTACAACACCAAAAGTAAAAACATATCAGTGGAGACATATTTCTTGTAGTATGCCTTTAACCCAAAATCCCCACAGGCAACTGACAAGGAGAACCCTAGTAAAATTCATCGTTCACATCCCCGAATCCCGCGTCGTAAAATGTATCGTCGGGGAAATCTGTTTCTTCACCTAAAAATATCAACATAGGCAAGTTGAGTACTTACGTACTCACAAGACTTTTGCAAAACCTATTATATGCATGCCATTTCAAGGAAAGGCTTATGGTTGCTTTGCATAAAGCTAAATTGGAATGTAAATACAGAATAATAGATTGTAAAACGGAATTTAAGTAAAAGCAGCTTAATAATGAGAGTAACAGAATATAAGCATAAATAAATCTCAGGTACCTGGGTATCATGACCATGTCCATCATCCAACCCTACCAGTCCCAGGTAGAAATTCCAAGTTTTATGAAAATAAAACAGCTAACTAGTCTTTGGCGCACCAAGATTCCCATAACCGCGGGAACGGCTTTTCGAAAAGTTTGACAGTCTGCAGAGTTGTACAGCTTTACCCACAAGTAATGATCAACCTCTTTTGCGAGGCCAGTAACACACTTCCTTTGGTGTGTCGGCAAGGAGATCATAACACAACCGTTACATTGTTTAACCCTAACTTTGCACCAGCCCGGTGACGTCAAACCCGTACTATGGTGTAAATGTTTGCACAGTCACTGTACAATAATGATTAAGCATATCCATAGTATGACATTCACCGTTGTATCAGCAAACGTGACTCCCAACACCTCGGTGTGGGCGCCCCTACGAGCAACCAGTCACTGAAGAAGCTCGTACTACTCCAGCCTACCAATGTGCAAAGCTAGTTTTAAGCAACTTAATAGGTTAAGACTGTCCCATACCAGCACTTGTGGTTGTACGGTAATTCTTGGGTTTAACGAACACGTAGTTCGGTCCTTAATCCGACACGGGCAATAATCTCCACCCTACACTACGTACAAGACCCTTGTACTCCCGGCTATTACCAATAATTGCCCGCATCAAAAACATAGTTTTATTTTCATTTTTTTATCAAAATACCAACCATAAAGAAGGTCATACCCATTGATTGTCATATCCAACATTTTAACCAGGTCAAAGTTTTATGTTTATTTAAGCATGGCTAAGCATAACACTAAATGTGATTAACCCAAATTGACATCATGTATTGTCTAAACTATTCTAGGGTTATCAAGGTTCACAAATCCATACTTATCAAGGAAGTTCTATGTGACAATAGGTACGACTACCAATACTCAAAATATAGCAGACTTTAATAAAAGTAAAGTATGCAGTAAAAATATTTAATGAAAATATTTATAAAACTGGGATCAATATGATCAAAGGGGGTGCTTTCCTTGTTGATGAGCCTCGACGACAAATTCCTGATCGTCGAACTCACAGGTTTCGTCGGGTGCTACACGTCGAATAATAATAACATAGCAATTCCAACAAAACGAAGAATCAGACATAAGAGCCAAATAAAAGCAACTGCATAAATCAAACATATTTGTTGTACTTTTATTTGTAAGTTTCATGAACATTTTCTGATTAGGTTTCAATAATTACCAATCTTATTTTCTTGAATTATTCACTTTTATTTATCATTTTCAGAGACTACTTTTATATGCTTTATGAATCTAAATTTTCAATTTCTATATCCTGAAATTATTTGGATTGTTATCATTAGACTACTTTCTCACCCTATATAATACATTTAATTATTTTCCATGGTATACCCTAAGTATTTTTGCATAATCAGGTTCCTAACAGAGCATGGAGTCTGACAAAATTTATTTCATTCAATTTGAAGTTGAATTGCAGAAATTCTACACATGGCATATTTCAAATTCTTTCTTTAAATTTAAATCAGAAATTCAAACAGAGTTCATTTTGAAATATTTTTGCATATTCTGAATCTTCGTGATTTTAGATGAATTTAGAAATTTGTTTCACTTCATTTGGTTGGATGATTCAAAAGTTATTCAAGTTTGAATGTATTCGGTTTTGTAAAATCTGAAAATTAGAAATTATACTAAATATGGAAAGTACGCTTTCAGATGGAAACTACGCTTTCCCTTTTTGCGCTGCACCGGACCGAGGCACTGACATGCCGGGCCCAGATGGCAGCGAGTCATGAGCGCGCAGTGCGGCTGACTACTGGGACTCGCTGTCAGAGCAACGTGTGATACTGACGGCTGGGCCCGATTGGCATAGGCGCGACGCAGCTTGTGCGACTGACAAAGGGGTCCCACTCATCAGTGACCTGAGACAGAGGTCACGGTTGCGAAGCTCACCGGCGGCGGAGCAAGGCCGGAAAAGTGGAATGGGTTACACCTTCGCGTTCAGCGTGCTTGTGCACATCTAGGGGAGGTGTCGCTTCGGCCGGAGGTGGCCAGAGGAGGCCTGCCATCGGAGAGGGGCGGCGGAGCTCACGGCTCACCAGTGTTTCGGTGAAACAACGGCATCCCGAGGCAAATGAACACCGCAGTGAGCATCAGCAAGTCACTAGGGTTCGGTTTTTGGCTTTAGATCAAGAAAATGGGTAGCGGAAGGGGGTTCTCACCTTGCGACGGCGGAGGCGGCGGAAGGAGCTCGGCGGGAGAGCTCACTGGGGAAGGAAAGCTCGGATCAGTGGCGGGAAATGGTTCCTGGTAGCGCAAAGGTGGTTCAGGTGAATTGGTTCGAGGCGAAATGGACCACGGTGGAGCAAAGGTGAATTTCTCCCCTTTTTCGGTGCTTCACCGGAGTTGGGGAAGAAAGAGGTGTTTAGCGGCGCTGGGGCGGATTGGCTCAACTTTGCTGGTTCCAGGAGATGGCACGAGTGCCTGCGACATTCTGGCATCGCTTAAATAGACGATGGAGGCAGTTGGTGCAGTGTTTGAACGGGGAGGTGAAGGCGGCGGCTCAGACGGGCGTTTTCGCGGCTATTCTGGCGCGGGGAGAGAGAGCACGGAGGCCGAGGCACTGTGGCGTGTCCAGGGCGACGTGCTAGCGGCCTCGGGCGAAGTGCTGCGACGCGAGAGGCGACAAAACGGGAGAGGCGGCACTGACTCGGTGAGAGAGCAGAGAGAGACGCGAGAGAAAACGGGAAGGAACGGAAGAGACGAAGCTGATAGGTGGGTCCGGGCGGTCAGCGAGAGAAAAGAAGTCGGTCGCAAGGGACAGCTGTCCACACGGGCCCACACGTCAGCGAGACAAAAGCGAAAATCCAGGATAATTCTGGACAGCTCAGGGTAAATCTGAAAGTTTAGGCTAAAAGATGAAGTCAGTATTTTACAAACCTTTTTACAGAGGTCGGAAAGGTAAATGTTAAGGTCTAATAAAAGTTTCAGATAAATATGATGATTAAAAATATTATTAAAAATCTGACATTGTACTGTTGAAGACTTTAACTGATTCTGTGTTTTATTTGATTGAGGATTAAAATTAATTTAAAATTTTATGAAACTTTTTGAAAGAATTGGTATTAATATTTTATACTTCCTGTAAAATATTCATAATTTTATATTTGATATTTTATTTATTATAATTCTGACATTGCATTTTTCATCTTTTCTTATTGACTGTTTTTGAATTTCTAAAATTACTAAATGAAGAGATAAATTCTTTATATTTTTAACAGGGTTGGTTTAGGTTAATATGTCGGCATGGTTAAAATGTTAACTCTAGTTAAGGTAATAAATATCCTGAACAAATCTTTTGGTTCAGATTTTCACTTGTCTCCTCATGATTATTTTGTCTTTTTATTTTATTTTATTAATGCCAAATCAGAGCAAGTAGAACAAATAAGATTCTGAGATTTTTAAGAATTTTTACTGACTTTAGGTTTTTACCTTTTGTCTTTTACCTTTTTACTATATTGAGAATTTGGATTTCTTTTAATAAGAAAAGGACAAAAGAATTTTCTTTAATTCGGGAAAAATCAGAAAACATAACAATTAATCATATGAATATTTTAATATTGTATTTCTTATTTTATTGAATTTTGGGCTGTTACACTTGGCTTCCTTTCTTGCCAAACTGATATAACCTTGTTTCTTTTCTTGCCGCACATGCCATCAATCCTTTGGACTTCCATGCGCCTAACCATCCATGCGGGTGACTTTAGCTGTCCTCTTGCCCACTTGACGTCCATCGCATAAATCCAATTCCCATGCACCTGAGCACCTTCTCCATTATACGGCTGATTCGTCCCACCAGGACTTGCACCGCACAGCCCCCAAACATCATGCACCAAAGTCCTTTGTGCCCTCCATGCGTCGTATTTCAATTTATGCACCCGATTATGCAACTTTGCTAGGGTATCCTTTTTGTGCCCTCCTCGACTGGTCGTACATGCTAGGTTTTGCTTGGCTTGATTGTTTCTTTGCTCCCTTCGTTGCCCATAAATATTAGGGTTTCTTCTATCCTCCCTTGAACACAAGGAACACAATCCAAAGTGGTGTTGGCTATTAAGGCCGTATCACTATCGCCATGTCCATCCTCTACATCTCTAGCATCCTCTCCATTCACCTCCTCCTACTTGATGTAGCCACTTCCGACGCATCTCCTTAATATAGTAAAATGAAGGGGATTATTGGTGATTCTTTTGCATTACAAAGAATTATCCTCAAGTGCACGGAATTCATTACAATATTTCACCATGGAGTATTCGAGGGTATCATATTTTTCTCAAGGAAGCTATTGGTTTAGAAATATCAAATTAATGATTTATCCCAAATATCGACCGATCTTTCTGGAATAGGGATAAAAGGATAATAGGAACAAGGGTATCAAATTTAGATAAGTTCCATAGGTAGATAGCTAGCCAGAGTTTATAGTTGGTGGTAGGAGCCAGTACGCGGTTCTTAAATAGCAGTCTATGTCATCTCTGTGCCGAGTAAGTTGCTGCCTAACTTTGGAAGCAAAACACAAAACACTAATAACCGTTCTCATAGAAGTGAGACTAAGTGTTGTTACCAACTTAGTCTAACTCTCAAAGATGTAGCTGGACTTGTCCCCGTGGATCTCTATATGACACCTTATAGTCATGAACTACTAAAGAGATAAGCTCCACATACATATGATTAAAAAAAGATTAATCATGATTAAACGCTAGTAGCAAAGCCTGGTAGTCTATAAGCTCCAAGTACTGTTTGGGATGATTATACAACGAGGGCACTTGTCTTGGCCTCAGTCTGCTAACCCCCCACCAACAAGAATTAACTGACTACTACCGAGACAGGTCCTATGTTAATCCACAAATGAGGCAACAAAGTACTAATATAAAGAACAATTTATTTATATGATATTCACTCTCGTAAGGTAAAGTAGGTACATGGAGCTCAGCATGTACCAAACTACCGAAGAAGATGACTCTGGAATCGTTGGTGCGCAGGTCAACTCTTCTCCTACTTCCCTATCAGGCTATTAGCGACTCTGGTGTTCGCTATCCTATCATAGGACTTATACTGGAAGTGATGGAGGTGAAAAATGGATGGAGTCTAGTTTGTTGGAGTGCATATGCTAAGGATGGCATTGAGACCTATTTGTAGTGTGCCCTTGGTCGGCCAATGTTATGACCCGAATATGAAAATCTGGACCCTCTATGTAAACTGCACTAGTTCAGGAACATGCTAGTGCACACAGTGACAACATAGATGAAATATCACAATCATACATAGAGAAAACATAATAAAAGACTATATTTATCGAATAAAAGATAGTTTATTGACCTTATGGTCAACTTATATTATTAAGACACATAGGGTTTACACTCTAAGAAAGATAACAGTAGCGGAGCGGAAAACTTCGTAGATGACCTCTCAATATGCCACAGGCAACTAACAAGGTTCGAATCCTAGCAACTCGCCTCCACGTGGAACTCCGCCTCCATAGCAGGTGTAGACTCCTCTTAAACTGATGAATTTGTTGTGGCAAGGGTGAGCACATAAAGAACTCAACAAGTTGCGCATAGAATGCAAGTCTATTATAACTACATGCCAGGCTTATTCAAATGGAATGGCTATCATTGTTATTTTGAAGTAAAACAACATTTTCAATTGAATACAATATATAGATTGAAATGATAGTAAAATAAATATCAAAAATAATAAATAAAGCTTTCAAGTATTTTCTCAAAATAAACAGGCCCACAACCTAAACGAATCACATTACTTCCATTGGCATATAGCCTCCCTTCCCAAAATTTATTTTATAAAATATAATATTAGTGTGAAATTTCCGAGCATAGTCTATAACCAGGGACATGGCTATTCAAATAGGTTCACACTCTACAGAGGTTATATATTTTACCCACAAGATATGATCAATCTCTTATTGTCATGCAAAGACAAACTTCATTAGGCATGCGATAAGATCATAACAAAACATTTCGGAAACACTCTCCAAACATAGACACTCTCGATAAGCCTAGTATTACTATTACTCCCTCACACAGAGCAGAAGAATAAGATGGATTTATCGTTAGACCAGGAACCATCACTGTTCAAGATATGGAGCCCTTGCAACATACACCTTCCTCAACAGTGCACACAACTTGATTTCTTCCTGAGATATCATATATCAAGACCCAATAACTTACTGAGTTAGATTTGACCCATAACCGACATACGGTTGTATGATTAGCCTAGTTTAATAGCTTACAAGGTGAAGTCCTTAATTGATCAAGGCAAGACTTCCAATTAAATCTCAGTTATCAATATCAAAAGATTCACACAAAATCTCCAACCCAAATGTCACGTAAACCCACCCTAGTACATAACCTCTTTCCACTTGCCTCAATCTAAATTATTTACCACCCCAGTTTATTATTGTGCAACATATGCTATCAATAACTCAACATCATTGTGTGACAATACATAGCACACCCTTTTCATAAACATGTTTCATATATCATCAGTCAAATTTGAATTTTCACTTTTAAAAAATATCAATTTTCTGTAGCATGGCTAAGCATACTACACACATTCTAATCACCCACATTGGTACCTATTAGCAACCAACTAATAATTATCCATCCTAGAGTGGCAAATAAATATGCCATAGCAAATGATAAGGTATGTATAATCCAATTGGGGTTGAATAACTAATTCCCAAATTACCTGAAAACATTATAACTTGAAAGAGCATGTAATAGCTTTAAAACAAAATATCATTTGTAAAACTGGGTTCAACATGATCAAAAGCACAACTTGCCTTCGAACAACTCTTGATCTTTATCTGGACCTTGAACTTGAGTCAACTCTTCACCTTCGTAAACTCCCGGCACTTCAACGTCTACACAAAATAAACAATGAAAACTAAAATAAATATCAAATAAAGATAAAACAATTCAAGAATTCAAATAAAATCAACAAAAATAAACAGCTTGAATTTAGATGAATTTAAAATTTTGAATGAGCTCAATCGGAGTTCGTGTGAAGAAGAATGGATTCTCGAAAGATTACCAAAAAATTAAATACAGAAAAGAAAAATAATATTCCTAGAATATTCCCTGATGAGTGGGCCCAACTGTTAAATTAAAATAAAAAGAAAATTTTATTTTCTGGAAATTAAACCTGCAGAGGCTGACATGTAGGCCCCACATGTGATACTCATATTGACATCAGTAGACATGCGTCGGCCACCGAGTTTACCACATCGACTCGACGGCACTCGCAACCCAATGGTCACCGGCGGTCAACTCCGGCGACTCCGGGTGGTCTCCTCTTAAGCTCTCGGCTCGACCATCCTTTTAACGTGAATGTCGTGAGCTTCAACGACATCTAGCGATGGCGGTGAGCAAAAGAGTGGTGGCAGCTATGGCTCCACGGCGTCGGTGACATACCGGCCTCCTCTCGGTTAGATCATTCACGCATTAGTTAGAACATGGCGAGGCGAACAAGATGGTGGAGTCCAAAAGCTTCAGGGATCACCTGAGACGGTGGATCGATGACTTCTTCTCTGCAGCAGCGCTCGGACAAAAGCTTGAAATTTGGCAAAACGACGATGATACCTCAGGAACTGATCTAGGGTTTAGGTTTGTGAGCTCAAGGCGGCCACGATGCTCCCCTTAAATATCTCTAGCAGTCCATGGCTTGGCTGAAACGGCATCGTTGTCCACGACGGACACAGCCGAGACTCCGAGTCCATGCCGCACAAGGAGACGATGCACTATTAGGTAGGACCCACCTGTCAGCATATCATGTGGCGGATCGGGCCAGGTGGCTGACTAGGCTACGCTCGCTAGGCTTCGACGTGGTTCTTGGGCCGAACTGTGTGTTTCGGCCCAAAGCCTTTTCCGGATTTTTCAAATACTTCTTCTTTTCAGAAATTATAGAAAATACAAATAGCTCCAAATAAATAGCAAATAAATTAATAAAAATCCTATAAAATATGTAAAATACTTTAGAACATATAGAACCCAAATAAAATATTTTTTTTGGCAATTTTCACTTGAACATAATCCATATTAAATCATTTTTATTTAGGAAAAAATACATAATAAAATTTATTTAGCAATAAAATTCCAAAAAATTCTAAAAAATGTTAAATTACACAGAAATAACCCCAAAGGAAAAAATTGGGATGTTATAGCCGACCAAGTGGTGACAATGCATAGCTCGGTCAAAGATTAGTGGATAGGGTTTGTACATGGGCTTAGTCATTGTAGGTGTGGACAACCAAGATGCAGTGAAGATGGCGCCAAGCCAAAATAGGTGGCACGTACCGCCTGGGTGACCTAACTTGGTCGAGCTACCAAGTCAAGCTTGACCCAGCTTAGGTCGGTAGCGCCATAGGACGAGGTGGCTGAGCTGGGCGGCCTAGTGAGCTTGGCCTCGACTTGGGCCTTGCCCTAGCCAAGAGACGGTGGAGAGATTGGGTCGGCCGGCCTGGTGAGCTTGGACGGTTCGTAAGCCCATCTAGCCCATGCCTGAGGTTGTGCTAGCCTAGTTGGCTGGACGGTCTAGGGTTAGGCCGGGCAACTCACTGGTGGACTGTGGTCTTTTTCGCTGTTTTTGTGACTCTTCTTTGTTTTTATGATTTACCTGCAAAATATGTTGATATGAAATATACATGAAAATAAATGCATAAATGAGCTTGAACATAGATTAAATCATCATTGTACCGTACATTTTATAGAATTTATGTTGGCAAAATATGGGTAAATATTGCGTCTATAGGGACATGCAGCGGAGTATTCATTCACCAAAGGAAGCATGCGACAAAGGGTCCCTTAGCAGTGGCGGTGAGGTGGATTTGTCGGCGAGCCATCCAGTTTCACTGGAGGCACTGGCACGCGGCACTCACATTTGGCTTTGCGAGAGATGCAGAGGGATGTGGCCGGTGCACTTGTGAAGACGATCTAAAGGTTAGAAATTCGCCTGAAGTCACAAAAAAGTGTAATTGAGTATTGTACAGCAAGTCTGGAAAAATATATTAACCATCCATTAAATTTGATGGAAGAAATCTATATAACACTTTGAACTTTGGTCGAAAGTCTATTCAGCATCTCAAACTATAAAATCATATATTTAACCATTAAAACTTTGCAGTCCGGTTCAAATAACATCTTGACCCGGTTTCGTGTAGTGGCATGCCTGTGTAACACAATGAGTGAGTGATTTTATCACGTAGGATGACACGCTGACCAAATTAAGAAAATGACAAGTGAAGCCCATATGGACTTCTCCCGCACTGAGCTCTCAATCATGATTCTATAGCTATTGGCCCTCGTAGCTCACCTACTCTCAACTTTGATTTCAAAGAGAAGCACCTATGAGCTCATGTGTCATTGACCTATACTTGCCTAAAGTGTTATTCTACGTGACAAAACCGTTCATTTATCATACCACAAGGGTAATACCACTATGCAAAATTCCAGTAAAAAAATACCACTATGCAAAATCGGATCAGGGTGTTATTTAAATCAGATTGTAAAGTTTATGAGTCAAATATATGATTTTATAGTTCGAGATGCTGGACGGATTTTTGATCAAAATTTAGAGTGTTATATGAACTTTTTGAAATTATGGTTAATGGCCATCTCACGATCATTCGCATAACGGTACTCATCATCCGACGACATGTAGTTAAAAAATATTCAGCTTGTTTCACCCAGCGGTCTCAAAAAAAAAAAAAGGCTTGTTTCACCCGGGCCAAATCCATGCAGTCCCGACCCAGCGCGATTTGCTGGCTGTTCAGCTACCAAACGGCGCATTCATTCCCCCCCGCACGTTCCGACTTCCGCTAAATATAGCCAACTACTCGATCGCATGCTCTTCAGTCAGCTCCAAACGCTCATGGCCTTAAGCGCGCCATTAAAAATCAACACCACCTCACCTTCTCGCTTCCTTTCCCTCCCCTGGCCACCAACACTATGCACGCCCAGACCCCATCTCCCCTCCTCCTCGCCACCGTGCTCTTCTTGCTCGCTCCCGCGGCCGCTGCGGCCGACGGAGATGACGCCACCGGCGACCCCCTGACGACGTACCTAGTGGTCGTCTGCCGGGCCGATGGCCCCAAGGAGGGTGGCGAGAGGCTGAGCGTGTGGCACGCCTCGCTGCTGGCCTCCGTGCTCAACACCACCACCGACGCGATCCTTCACCACGCCCAGCCCGCGGCCGGTCCGCGCCTCGTCTACTCCTACGCGCACGTCGTGAGCGGGTTCGCCGCGCAGCTCACGGCGCGGGAGGTGGAAGCGATGACGAGGCTCACATGGTGCGTGGACGTCTTCCCAGACGAGACCTATCGACTCACAACGACGTACACGCCGGAGCTGCTCGGGATGAGCGCGCCCCGGACGGGCATGTGGAGCGTGGCCGGTACCATGGGGGAGGGCGTCATCGTCGGTGTCCTCGACAACGGCGTGGACCCGCAGCACGCGTCTTTCGGCGACGAGGGCATGCCACCGCCGCCGCTCAAGTGGCGAGGCCGCTGCGAATTTGGGCGTGTGCCGTGCAACAATAAGCTGATCGGCGGGCGTTCGACGACGCCGCAGGAGCACGGCACACACACGGCCAGCACCGCCGTGGGCGCGTCCGTAAGGGACGTCAAGCTGTACAAGAGTAACGTCGGGACCGCATCCGGCATGGCGCCGCGCGCGCACCTGGCATTCTACGAGGTGTGCCTCGGGGACCAATGCTCTTCAACGCAGATTCTCACCGTCACGGAGAAGGGCGCGTACCAGGACGGCGTCGACGTGCTCTCCATCTCGGCCGGGGACGACAAGCAGCAGCCGTTCTACAAGGACCTCATCGCCGTCGGGAGCTTCTCGGCCGTCATGTCTGGCGTCTTTGTGAGCACGAGCGCTGGGAATGGCGGCCCACACACCGGGACCGTCACGAATTGCGCGCCGTGGGTGCTCACCGTCGCCGCGAGCACCATGGGCCGGCGCGTCGTCTCCAAGGTCCAGCTCGGCAACGGGCTGGTGCTCTATGGCGAGACGATCAGGAGGTACAAGAGCGTCAAGAACAAGCTTCTCGTCTACGTCGACGGCCCGTTCGCCGGTGGCGCGCTAAAGGCGGTTGACGTCCGCGGCAAGATCGTGCTCTGCGACCGCAATGAGGACCCCGTCATGCGTGGCGAGATGGTCCGCGCTGCCGGCGGTTTGGGCATGATCAGCATGTCCGGCCTAAAGCGCGGCAGCGCGACCACTCCCCTGGACAAGTTCACCATCGCCGCGGCGCGCGTCCACCACGCCGACGGCGAGACGATCAAGGCGTACATCAACTCCACGGCTAACCCCACCGCGAGCCTCGACTTTGCCGGCGTTGTGCTGAACCCGTCCTCTCAGCCGAACATCGCCGAGTACTCTTCAAGAGGCCCCTGCAACATGTCCAACATCGGCGTGATGAAGCCCGACATCACCGGCCCCGGCACGAACATTGTCGCGGCCGTCCCGGGCTCCCCACCCAGCGGCAACAGCAGCGCGCGCACCCGGACCTTCGGCATCCACAGCGGCACGTCCATGTCCACGCCGCACCTCGCGGGGATCGCGGCCGTGCTGAAGAGAGCGCACCCGGAGTGGTCTCCGGCAGCGATCAAGTCTGCGATGATGACGACAGCCGATGTGACGCACCCGGACGGCAGCCCGATCACCGACGAGACGACCGGCCGGCCAGCGAGCCACTTCGACATGGGCGCCGGGCTGGTGAACCCGACGAAAGCACTGGACCCCGGGCTCGTGTACGACCTCTCGGCACTAGACTACATCCCGTATATCTGCGGCCTTGGGTACAACGACAGCTTCGTCAACGAGATCATCGCGCAGCCGATGCAGAACATGAGCTGCATATTGTTCAAGAAGATCGACGGCAAGGACCTCAACTACCCGTCGTTCATGGTGTCGGTCACGCCGGCCGAGCCGGAGGTCGAGGTGACGCGCACGGTGACCAACGTCGGGGAGGCGTTCTCGGTGTACACCGCGGAGGTTGCTGCGCCGCAGGGCGTCGCCGTGGAGGTAGTTCCAAACAGGCTGGACTTCGTCTTTCTGTACCAGAGAAGGGAGTTCAAGGTGAGGTTCAGGAGAGGTGCCAGTGCCACCAACGGCACCGCGGAGGGCAGCCTGCGGTGGGTCTCCGAGAAGCATTCCGTTCGCAGCCCGGTCGCCGTTCAGTTGGCAACATGACGAGGTTGCCTGTGAGTAGTCACGGCGTGCGTGTCAGGAGGAAGCTTCTGTCTTCTGACCATCAGGAAGCAACCCATGCAATTATAAGTTGAGAAGCTACCAAGTTGCAGTGATTAGAGTAGATCAGAACAAAGGGCGTAGTAAAATCACAGCACCAGCTAGCTTGTAGACATCTTGTTATCAAGTCTTAATTTCACAAAAATGATCGATGCATACAACATGTTGAAATAATTATTCCAAGCAGAAATAACTCCCTTTTAGCAATACACAGTTATCCAGTTCTCCTATTTCAAAAAAAAAAAGTTCTCCAGTCCTCCAAGTTCCAAGTACATGGATATTGCCTAGTTTTATATGATGGATAGGAATGGGATTGAATATAAGACGGGCATAATCCTATCCCACGATCCAAATCTCGATCCTACTCTCACCCCTTGTTTTCCACTGTCCAAACAGACCCTACGAGAACACATACATAATTTCTGACGAACGTTCCCATGTACCGCGGGGGGGTTCTCATCAGACAACGACCATACATCCTCGTCGAAGCTGGATGGGAATGCGTGCTGAAGAAACACCCGATCGAAACTCTCGGTCCAGCGTTCTTCGCTAAAACTCTGCACTTCTGAACTTACCATTGGAGATCAACTGGACATGACTTTCAAATGATCAAGCACGGCATGTATGTGTGTTTGTTCAGTTGAGGCTTGCATGATCTCAGCATACCCGTAAGAGGTCGCCAATGTTGACGACGAACGCTCGTCGACCCCACCGGTCCTGGCGGAGGATCTGGAGGCCGCCAATTTCGTCCTGGAGATGTACGTTCAGGAGACTGCTGTGTTGTCCCCATGGTAAGTTCAGGCAGGGAGCACGGTGGGTAGTAGTGGCCTTGGTTGCACTATGATTGATGTTATGAATAGTACTTGTATTCAACATGAGGCCAATGGATCAGTATATATACATGTACAAGAGGATATAGAAGGAAAGCCTATATAAAACAATAACTATACAAGACAAAACAATCTCTATACAGGGCAACTAGCAATCTCTTATATAAGGTAACAAGGATACTGTCTAACACCCCCCTCAAACTCATGGTGGATCAACAATACTGAGTTTGGAGAGATAAAAGCTATGCTGAGCTCTAGTCTGTGTCTTCGTGAAGAAATCTGCTAACTGAAACTCTAAAGGCACATACTGAAGAGCCACAACCTGATCTTGTACCTATGTCCGCATATAGGGAGCATCAACACCAATATGCTTAGTGAACTCATGCTTCACTGGATCACAAACAATGCTAATAGCACCTGTACTGTCAGATAAAAGAGGAGTCGGTGTAGAAACAGAAACACCAAAATCCTCAAGTAGCCACCGTAGCCAAGTAACCTCTGCTGTCAAAAGAGCCATCGCTCGCAACTTAGCCTCAGCACTGGAACGAGAAACTGCTGTCTGCTTCTTAGTCTTTCAAGTAATGAGAGAACCACCAAGAAAAACACAATAAGCAGAAAGAGACCGGCGATCGGAGGGATCACTAGCCCAGGTAGCATCGGAATATGTCTGAAGCTGGAGGGAGCTGGAACGAGGAAAGAAAAGACGGCGAGAAATAGTTCCACGAAGATATCGTAGAACACGAAGAAGATGACTATAGTGAAGCTGGGTGGGAACAAAAACGAACTGACTTAAGATATGAACTGGATATGAAATATTAGGACGAGTGACACCAAGGTAAACAAGGCTCCCAACAAGATGGCGATAGCGAGTAGGATCCTCAAGAGGTTCACCATCAGTAGGTCGAAGGTGAACATTGAGCTCCATAGGAGTCTCAGCGGTGCGCTGATCAGTGAGAGAAGCACGATTAAGAAGATCCTGAATATACTTCTCTTGGGATAGAAAGAAACCCGCAGGTGTAGAAAAGACTTCAATCCCAAAAAAGTAGCGAAGAGGACCCAGATTAGACATGAGAAACTGCTCACTGAGACGTGCCTTCACAAAGGCAATATACCGAGAGTCATCGTTAGTAATGATCATGTCATCAACATAGAGAAGAAGAAAAGTCAGTCCACGAGGTGAAGTGTGAACAAAGAGCGCAGGATCATGAGCACTAGCAGAAAAGCCAGCAGCAATGACCACAGAAGAAAAACGCTCAAACCAGGCACGAGGGGCTTGCTTGAGCCCATAAAGAGAGCGACGAAGCCGACAAACCATGCTCTTAGGAACAAAATACCTCGGTGTTGGCTGCATAAAGACCTCCTCACGTAGCTCACCATTAAGAAAAGCATTATTGACATCAATCTGAGAGATAGACCACTGACAGACAGATGCCACAGCAAGAAGAGTGCGAACAGTGGTCATATGAGCCACATGAGCAAAAGTCTCATCATAATCACGACCATGCTCTTACTGAAAACCACGTGCCACAAGACGAGCCTTGTAGCGCTCAAGAGAACCATCAGAGCGAGTCTTAACCTTATAGACCCACTTGCATGTAATAGAACGGACACATGGAGGAAGGGACACAAGATGCCATGTGCCAGTGCGCTCAAGGGCAGCAAGCTCCTCTGCCATCGCATGCTGCCATTCCTGATGAATAACAGCCTCGCGGTAAGAAGTCGGCTCGGCAAGAACAGCACCAGCAAAGCCAAGGCGCTCAGGAGGCCGAATAGACTGACGATCACGAAGAGCATAGCGAGGAGAAGGCACGAAAGAAGAGGACTCAACAGGGGAGGATGACACATCAGAAGAATCCTCAACACGCGGACGACGAGTGTAGTATAGAGGATAAGAAGGAACAATGTCAGAAGAAACAGGTTGAGAAGGAACAGGAGGTGAAGACTCCTGTGGAGAGATCGGTGAAGAAGGAGACGTCAACCATGGAGAAGGAAAGGTGACAACAGGAGTATCAGGAAAAGTCAAAAAAGAGAGTGGCTCAACAAGAGATGCTGAAGTGGAAGAAGGACGAGGATAGAAGGGACGAGACTCATCAAAAGTAACATCCCGAGAGATCCGCATCCGTCGACAAACAGGATCCCAACAGCGATATCCCTTGTGCTCAGCACTATATCCCAGAAAAACACACTCAACAGACTGAGCAGTCAGTTTGGTGCGTTCACGAGGTGCAAGAAGGACATAGCACATACACCCAAAGAGGCGAAGATTAGAGTAATCAGGAAGCATGCCACAAAGACGCTCCACCGGAATCCCACCCTTAAGAGCATAAGAAGGCTGAATATTAATCAAGTAAGTGGTAGTGGAAACAGCCTCAGCCCAGAAATGAGGTGGAACAGCGGAAGCAAGTAAAAGATCACAAGCTGTCTCAAGAAGATGGCGATGCTTACGCTCAGCCACACCATTCTGAGCATGAGCATCAGGACAGGAAAACTGAGAAAGAGTGCCCTACGTAGCAAGAAAAGCACGTAGGGCGCCGGACAGATATTCCCCTGCTGAGGCCGTTGGGCAACCAAAAGCGACGAGAAAAGTCGCAAAAGAAAAGGCGCAAGTGCACACACCGGTAAGCTCTAACCCTAGAACCTATTGCTCTGATACCATATTATGAATAGCACTTGTATTCAACATGAGGCCAATGGGCCAGTATATATACATGTACAAGAGGATATAGAAAGAAAGCCTATATAAGGCAAAACAATCTCTATACAGGACAACTAGCAATCTCTTATATAAGATAATAAGGATACTGTCTAACAATTGACAAGCAGGGAAACAATTTCGGGCAAAACCCTATGACACCATCTAGCACTGACAGCCCATTTATTCCCCAGCTCCTCCAATTAATTATCCCTTGCTTCAACGAGCTCCTACTGTTTATCACAGGACTGGTATCATACAGATGAGAAGTGTAAACTATATGCTTCAAATTATGGTTAATCATGATTTGTACAGTGATAACTTTTTATGATACCATCTCGTATGGAACGGAGTGATACAAATTCTAAAAATATTATTTAAATATGCTGTACCATCTTATACCTCTAAATTGACTGAACCATCCGGTACCGGACGAGCGCTCCTCACGCTTCACACGCTCGCTGTCCTCAAGCTTCACTCGCTTGCTCGCTCGCTTCACTGGAAGATTTTCGCTTCAGATCAAAGAGAGATGCCAAGCTATGCGAGTGGAGTTCATCTATATCAGCAGGCAAAAACAATCAAGAAGCTGATCAGCTAGCTAGACAAGCTCTAAAAACTAATTACAGAACAAAACATAGAAACTGCTGTAGCTCTTTGCACCAAAACAGCTATCCTGTCTTGACAGTCCTCTGTAACCATGACTATGGCATGAGGATCTGTAATATCTCTTGCTTGCAATGCAATCAGCACCAGCCCCTATGGGGCTTTTATCCTTAAAAAAATGGTTAATCAGTGTTCCATGTTTTTCCAAAAGCAAATCTGCACAAATTGTTGAGCATGGTTGGTGGTGGAGCAGTGATATCAGCAAAGTCAGAAGCACTTTGCAGTGTTCACTTCTTGTTCTGATCTCAGCTCCAAGAGACAAACTGCTCCAACTGCTCTTCCATCAAGCTAGCGTGCGGTATGTGCCTTGAATCTTGATGCTGTAACTTAGCCAAGTATCACTAAAAAAAGAAAGTGCAATGCTTCAATACTTTTCCTCTCAGTATAAGTTGCACAGATCTTGAAGTAAACGAAGAGATAAGTAATCATCATCTATCATTTATTCATACTTTAATATTTATGCAAGTGTCAAAAAAGAAAGCATGGAAGCACCCCAAAAGAAAAACCTTAGCCAAGTATGGTCAGGAACTGATCCAGGAGACTGAATCAAATGCTTCTGAGCGGATGCAATTCCAGATTGTGCACTGGATTGGGTGTCCAGCATATTCCTTTCTGCAGAGCATTCGAGCAATCGAGTATCCAATGTGAAATTACAATTGCTACAGAACTACCACTAGTGACAACGGTTACTATACCAATCTCATCCCTCCAACTAAACATCATCTTGTACCATCCTATCCAAACAACCAAACAAAATCTTATACCATTCCATTCAAACAACCAAACACTCTTCCTGTACCATCTCATTTAGAATCATCCCATCCATCTGTACCATCTCATCTCATTCATCCTCGCTCACCCAACCAAATGCACCCTAAAGATATATATATTGCCTGACTTGCTACTCTTAATCGCCGTGACTGCGGCAATAGAGACCCTTAATCTTAAGCCGCCGAAACTTTAACTCATGGATAACTTTTTTTAAAGGGAAACTGCAACATTTTTCGGTGGTGTCGAGATAGTAGGGGCTGTTAAGTTGTTAGAAGTTTGTTTGTTAGAACAGGTAGATTTTAACTAAAGTATATATCTAAACCGGCCTATTAGAGCAGCAGGCTCACTAGTAGTATTCTATTAAGTGATGAACCTCCCGAATCTATATAAGAAGAGTTAGTGGTTGCTTATTGTACACACATCCAATGAGAGAGAATGCTATCTGGGACTACATCTTTGTGTTCTTTTTATTCTTCTCCTGTGTTTGTCATACGTCAGCATCGTGATGACTATCTCGAAATCGCTGAGCCCTCAATAGTTTTTTTAGTTTTTCGTTAGACATTTTCTAGGGAGGGAAGGAACAGATTGTTAGATTAAAAGAACTAATACTTAAACTATTAGCTAGTCTAAGAACATGATCACAGAAATAATTATGCGGAAATAAGCATTAGATGTTTTCACTGACCCGGTGAAGAAGAAGTGGCCATTAGGGTTTGTAGTTTTGAGCGTCGATGAAGAAGATGACACAGCAGGCGCGATGAAGAAAAAGGGAGCACCGTGATCTTCACGGTGATGGTTAGGGCATTCGGTAGCCTCACGCCAAAACCCTAGATCGGATGGGTGTTGGGGATTAGCAAAACTCAAGAACAACAGTCATCGATGAGTTCTAGCTTCTCTCCTCTTAATATGGCGTAGGCTCTCGGGACCCAAACCAAAGTCGTTAGCATGCTCCCGATCAGAGCGCGATTTGGTGGGGCTTAGTCCCATAATTTTCGGATCCGGCAGTTAGCCAATATCATAACTAACATTCTCCCACTTGATCGTAAGGCTAACTTCATGAGTCCACACTCAACAGAACAACACACCAAGATAAAGTATTACAGCAATTAATTTAAGCACCGCTGCAACCCCAGTATCTATAGTGCATCGTTCTATCTTGGTAGGATAATTACTTATTCTTAACAGGAGTTGGTTTTATACTTATGGTACTTTTGTGCAGTTTGTTTTCATTTGTCATCATGTGCACATCGAAAAGAGTGAAAACAAACTTTGTAATTTCAGAGTCGAAGTTTTGATATCTCAATTTGTCCCAGAAGTATAGGCTGTCAATAAGTCTTATGCCGGCACGAAATTTTAAGACAAGCCTTTAACAGGGAATCATTAAACTAATCATGATGCATAAACATAACACTCAATTTTTATAGGCTGAACATCAATAGTTCGATTCTGGATTACATCTTTCACAACGTCATGTGTTTGGCAGCACCACTTGATATGTTGTTACTCAAAGCAAAAATTGCACTCTTACATAATAAATTTCGGGATAGAAAATTAAGCCAAAATTAAATTTTCTTATTCTTAAACTACAACAGCTTATCATGGATTTCTCATTATCTAATAGCCTTATGATATGCCACAAGTCTGCTTGCATCATTAATGATGCCTTAAGATATTGACTAGAGCTATTCCACAATATGGCTCTTTCTGCAAGGTTAAAGATTTGACTTGATGTGGATTTCTTAATATCAACACACCTTGCATAATCAATGTCTGAATAACCCACAACTTTATGATTACCAGACTTCTTATATGTGAGCATGTAATCATTAGCACCTTGCCTACGATGCAAAGTTGTCTTTAGTACTTTTCCAGTGGTCCAGTCTTGGATTAATGTTTGCCAATTATCCCGGTTACAAACGTTAAATAAGGGCGCATACAAACTTAAGTATACATAATGTTCATGACAGCGGAACGTAAGAAAAACATCTGTCGCCCTTAATAATCGGAGTAAACTCACTTAATATTGGACCTATCTTGGTGAATCTTAATAGTCAAAACACCACCAAGACAATCTTAATTCCCAGAAGAGAAAGAAAATTTAGGTCATAAACATTAATGTCCCTATTGTTGATAGTCAACAAAACATCGTCTATATAAACAGTTAAGTCCATATAAACAGATAAGAGGTTAAATTTACTCCCATTGGTCTTAAGGTTAAAACTTAAGGTATCTTTATGTGAGGCTCGCATTAGTCATAAACTCCAGAATCAACTGAAGGTGAACTTTTAGAGACAAAGATTGCTATTCTCTCGGACAATCGGCATTAGAACATAAGCACGATTGTCGTCAAGTATAGTTTACCTTGCCTCAGAGCTCCCACTAGAATCAATATTTCTATAACCTCAGTGGTTTACAAACTCAGTGGTACCCTTTAGTTTGGATGGAAGCTTGACAATCCCACATATATAAGTATCTTAATTTTCCCGGAGTATAAGATATTGATATTAATTATCTTTAATCCTTCCATCCATTAAACTTATTGACAAGGAGAGTATCTTTAATAGAGTAAGAAATTTGTTCATGGGGTTTATGTCTCACATAATGAAGCTATTCTTTTCTCAATGAGACGTTCCACTCTCCCCTTCGAAATGTGGTACAAGCATCAATGCCACAATTTCGATGAACTCTCATAAATATTTCACTTTTGATGAAGTCAACAGAATTAGTAACATACTTAATGCTCCCCAAATAATTTATTAGAGTGTAAGCAAATTACTTTCATGATGGGAACATAAGTTACATTATTTAGGATGGAGGGTGAAAACATAACTTAGTACTGATGAAAGACTTCCAACAGCTTTAATATTAGCCTCCTATTCATTCTCTAAGGCTTTGCTTTAAAACTTTCATAGTCTTGAGGTAATGTTGGCAGCATAAACGTAGTATTCTATCTTAGCATTTAGCCAACTTTTTTTATGAATGCACACATTCATGGGCACAATCATAGTTCACTTCTCATTCTTCATTCTTTATTATTGTTGTTAGATTCTTTATGAATGACGTAATGGAGTGAATTAGAAAGGCTCTAATAATTTTCATGTCCTAGCTCACTCTTATGATCAGAATACTGGCAAGAACTTTTGAGGAG
The DNA here is from genome assembly GCA_036346275.1 of Otatea glauca. Taxonomy (NCBI): domain Eukaryota; kingdom Viridiplantae; phylum Streptophyta; class Magnoliopsida; order Poales; family Poaceae; genus Otatea; species Otatea glauca. The sequence goes on from CM070718.1 coordinate 49,940,668, forward strand.
CTTCATAATGCTTTTCCATTATCGTCAGATAGTCATAATTTAACTGGGGGATTGCTCCTCCAGATTCTAAATTTTTATGATCAAAAGGGACATTTGCTTAAATTGCTCCTACTAGTCATCAGAATATTGAACTGTCTGTAAACTTATGTCAGTGATGACAACGGTATATCACAGAACCGTCTATGATATGTCACAGACGATTCCTTGTATATAACCGTCTGTGATATTATTTTTTACTGCTGAATATTTTTCTGTTTATTGGCTATCATCAGGAAATACTAGCCATACCCTCTAAAACAAGCAGATTACACAGATTATATCACAAGTAGATTACATAGATTATATCGCATGCAGATTACACACATTACAAGCTAATCATAGACGGTTTTGTGAACCATCTATAAATATGTATTAGTAATGACAACGGTGTACACATCACAGACGGTTCTTTATTAGAACCGTCTGTGGTATCACAGACAGTTTCTTATATGGAATCGTTTGTGATATTATTTTTTACTATTGAATATTTTTCTATTTATTGGCTAACCTTAAGAAATGCTAGCCATGCTATCTGAAACAAGCAGATTACACATATTATATCACAAGCAAATTGAAGGACCGAGATGGCGAACAGAGGGGGGGTGAATGGTCGCAAATAAAAATTTCCCCAAAATACTCCAACAAAAACCTTGACAAGATCGCTCAAAAGGAATTGTGAAAAACCCGAAAAACTAGACAACTATGTGTACCCCAAGCTTGCATGGATAAGTACCATAAAATATGTGGGGATTTTTGAGTCACAATCCTGGTTGTCTAGTGTCCAAAATAAAGAGGAATCAATTCAAACTCTTGCTTTTAGAAAGGACATCAATTCAAATCACAAAAGTCACTTTCAGAAAAGCAAAAGCAGGATTTCCAGAACTTGTCCTCAATTTGCACAGGAGGTTGGTGGGTTTCTGTAGCTCACAAAATTTTGAGACTTTTTCTCCCTCTGAGAATTAGAGTCTTGAAGAACTCCACCAAATTTCTCCTCAAAAATCCTTACAGAAAAAACAGGAAAAATCGAAGAACACAGTCTGGTCAAAAACTTCGAGCAGAAAGTTTGGGGCTCGGTTTTCACCTCATGACACCCAAACGGTGCAACAAGTGAACTCCAAAATTTTTCTGTAAGCGGATATCAGAGTTCCTCACCTCCTCCAATAAGAATCACTCAAAAAGGATTTTTCTATATTTTTATAAAAATCAAACACTGACTGCTGCGCGAAGAACAAGTTCAGAACAAAGTTGGAACTTGAAAGAAAAGATGTTCTCTACTCAATCCAAGAGTGCAAAAGAGATGTAAAACCATATGAACACACTCAAAACATCCAAGAACAGCAGCATTTAGAAGGAGAGGAGGCAAATCCAAATTACTTGAAAGTAAATTGCGGGAATGTAATTGCGGAAAGTAAATGCTGAATTTAAATTATGTAAAGTAAAGACATAATGTAAATGCTAAAATAAATTCAGAGGTGGATGAATAAAACTTTCATTTCTGGAAGGAGGTTACAAAGCCTCACATTCATGTGGGCAAAGCTCAAATGAGCATCAAAACCTCAACACCTTCAAGGGAAGGAGGCTACCCTCCAACCCTATTTATACTACTCTTGGGCCACCTACCACCCTTGGATGAGTCCCTCAACCCTAGAGCACTCATCTAAGGGCTAGGATTAACCCACACACACAGCCATGCAAGGGCTAACCCAAAACCCACACACATACCGGGTTTTCTTGCACGGTTTTCAAAGCATACTACCTAGACCCGCTAACCTATCAACTAGACCTCAATCCGACGGTCCTCATTGATCCACGCGGCATCTAGCTAGCATCATCTCCTTTCCTTGTCTTCTTGACTTGCCCGGACTCCGTCTCCGATCATCTTCCGGCGATCTCCCAACCGTCTGGACCTCCGACGCTCCTCGCCTAGTCCCGGTCATCCTTCGCCTCACCATGACCTAGCACCGTCGTCCTGCAACCATCAAAGACAAGGAAACTCCTCACATAGCAATGCCCACAAAGATGTGCAATAAACCATGCAACTCATCACTACCGCGTCCATACGACCGGTACTGCCACTCCTGGCAGAAACAACTCAAATTGCTTCATTTTGAAAATCAATCCAAATCAAACTCAAACTTGAGCACACCTTGCTCAAATAAAGTCAAATACTCATCACAAATATGGATGGACCTCCACATGGTCCTTCACAAATTACACAGATGGGCCTTTTCCAACACAGTTGCATCATTGATCTTCTTTGTACCATTGAGGATTCGCATGTTATGGCTAACGTAGAAGACACATAGGTTATTTTCCTATCCCTGCTGGGCACATTACGAAAATAGAATTGGTTAGTTCCAGGGGCATTATTATGGCGTATGATATAGAATTATTGTGGACTAGCAGCTACCAAAAAGTCAAAATCATGTTTCAGCTTCGACGTGTCCTTATGTGGCCCTCCACGAAGTCTATACACTTGGAACGCCCTATGTGATTCCAAAAAAATTAGCCTCGGTCATTCCACGAGCTATAGGAGAGTTATCTATGAAGGAAACGTGATTACCTGTCGAATAGTTTTCCGATAGGCCTCAAGTCGTGGGCGCCCCTACGTAAGGAATCAACGTAGCTAACCCTGTTATTTCTTGATTCAAATACAATTAGAACCCAATGAAACCTACATAGTAATATCATCACGGTTACTCAACCGAACTTTAAGATGCGTATAAAGTACAAATCAAAGTATAGCAGGTAGTGCAACACTTACAACGGGTTGTAGGGTATAAGTATGTACTCTACATCGTGTTGAGCCAGTGATGCCTCTACCACGTAATCCTCGACGTAACGAGAATTTTCGTTCATTGTTTGTCTCGAGACTATGTGTGGGTCAAGAAACCCATCGGTTCTTTATTCCTTCTCGCTTCAAGGATCACATATCTCTATATACAAAAATAAGGAGTTATATGACATCTATCGATATTACACGAATGTATAGACCGTGATTGCATACACTTACAATATCCAGTGTCTCATGAGCACGACGTCGATGGCGTCGAGGTAGAAGAGATTGAACAAGTCATTTGTAACATCCCAAAATTTGGTTCAAATAATAAAATAATGTTAATTGTGCATTTTATGAATTTTTAGAATTTTTTGGAATTTATTTTCTATTTTTGAATTATTATCTTTTTGGATATTATTTTATTATGTGAAAATATTAAATAAAGTTTTATCAAAAATATTTTATTTGGGTTCCTAAAGTATCAAAATATGTTTAGAATTTTTTATAGGATTTATTTGAATGTGTTTTAAATTAAGAATATTGGCATTTTGTGACAATTAATTAATTATAGTTAAAATTAAAATAAATTTTCATTAAAAATATTTTATTTGAGTTCTAAATGTCTTAAAGTATTTTTGAGAATTATCTTGGAATTTTCCTACTATTTTTGTTGCCTTAACTAAATCATTCTATTTTCTAGAATTATTTTAATTAGAAAAACATTTTATGATTTTTGGATCTGGTCGAAGCCTACTAGCCTGGAAACCCTAGATCATATATTAGCCGTCGGATCAAATCATAATGTGTGGCCCGGATTGAGTTGTGCCGAGCGCATCTTGGTCGCACACCATGACGTGTGTCAAAATCTTGGTCATCTTCTTCGAGTCGGCTCCGATGCAAACTCTGCTCTTCAACCGTGCCTGCATCGGAGTCTTCGCCAGACCGTACCCTACCCGGACAACGCGTGCTATAAAGGAGGAGGCCATCGGGTGCGCGGAGATGCGATCTACCAAAGCCCTCAGTCGATTTCTCAAGCACAGTTGGAACTTCACTGGATTTCACATCTTCAACACTGTGCTATCATGAAAGGAAATCAATCGAATCGCGTCGTCCTTGCGTTCCAGGCTTCACCGTCGGTATTTGCAGTTTTGCCATCATGAGGCGCAGCCCGTGCGCATGTCAGTCACAACGGAACCTCACCGGAGTGCCACCATCGTGGAAGACCTAGCCGTCGACTTGTTCAAATCATCGCCGCCGTCGTGCTAGTGCGTGTAGGACCGAACCAATTGCGTCAGGAGGTAGGCGAGGTCGCGATCATGCCTTAGGTATCCTCGTCGGTCGCCGGCGATGACCCTAGGGTCTTGCGCACAGCTGGCTTGCGTGGCCTTACCCGGTGTCGACACGTGGAGCCGCGTGGACTGCAATGTAGACGCCATGTTAGCATCTCGGATGGGGTGGCTGCTCGGTTAGCGCTTGTGTGAGAATTCCAGTCAACTTTGTCGGTCCCACCTGTCAGCAAGAGTTGTGTCGCAGACCGGGTTCACCGTGGACCGATGAAGTTCATGGACGTATTCCATGGACTGAGGGCCAGGTGTCGTGTCCCGATTGGCTCGGATCTGAGATGACGTCAGTGTGACGCATTAACTATAAATTCCCGTATAAAAATAATTTGATTAATTCGGTATTGTCTAATTTTCAGGTTTTATGATTTTTGGATCTTTTGAGAGCCCGTTCTCCCTCATACGAGCTCCGATTGAGGTGATTCAAATTTTTAAAAATTTGTAATTTGAGATCTATTTAGTGGTGAATTTTATTTGATTTCTGGAGATTGTTTTCTCTCTATTTTGGTATTTATTTGGTTTTCTCTCTCGATTCGCGTAGACGTTGAGTTGCTCGAAGCATCCGAGGAGAATCCGTCGACTCAAGACCAAGGTCTAGAGCAAGAATAAGAGCTTTTCTAAGGCAAGTTGTGCTTTGATCATGTTGTACCCAGTTTATAAAATCGCTATATTGCTTTTACTTTATTGCATGTTATTTTATGTATATAATTGTTTCAAATTAAATTGGGACTTAGCTATTCTACCTATTTGATCTATACCCTACCTTGTCATTTGTATGCCATGATTGTTTGTCACCCTAGGATGATTCATTATTAGTTGGTTAATATTAGAGATCAACATGGTTTGGTTAGATCATATTAGTATGCTTAGCCATGCCACGTACAACACATGACTTTTGGAATATCAAAAGTGAATCATGACTAATGGAATATGGAACATGTTTATGAAAGGTGTGTCCGGTGCTGTCACACAATGATGTTGAGTTGCAGTGACGTATGTCACGAATGATGTTGATTTGTTGATGGCACATGGTGCATGGTAATCAATTGGGGTGGTAAATAATTTAGATTGGGGCAAGTGGTAAGGGGCAGTATGCCAAGGTGGGCCAAGAATGGTAGAGGGTTTGTGGAAGTCTTGCCTCGGCCATCTTAACCTTGCGAGCCTTTGAACTAAGTCAATCATGCAACCACATGTTTGGAATGGAACGAACCTAACTAAAGTAGGATTACTGATATCTTGATATATGATTCCTCAGGTGGATAATCACACAGATGCGTGCTTACATGGAACTGTGGTTATAATGAAGGATATGGTGTCACACATCAATCTAACGGTTTGTCAGTCCTAAACTTCTCCTCCACTGAGGGAATGGATAGTGTATGGCTTACCGGGAGGGTCAGTGTCAGGATAAAGGTTTCTGAAAGGTTTTGTCATGATCACTCGCCTTTGTGGTGTATGGTTATGTCATGTGGGTAAAGTGCATAACTTCTACAGAGTGTAAAATCTATTCGGATAGCTGTGCTCGCTGTATTGAGCAATGCTCGGTGATTACAGTCAAAGGTTAGATTTTATTAAATGAAAACTTGGATGGGAAGGTTGAAGGTTAATGGAAAGTTTGGAATTTGACTTAGGGCTGATGCCTTATTTACATGGAAATGCTGAAAATTACTATTATTGTTATTCTGTTATTTGTTTTACTGTTTTTCAATCTATTTATCATACTTGTTCATAAATGCTGCTTTATTGCAAAATAGTCATATTAGCATTTTCCTTTGGAATAAGCCTTGCATATAGTTATATAGAATTGTATTCTGTGCATAACTTGTTGAGTGCTTAAAGTACTCACCCTTGCCAATAATATCACAAGTGAGGAGTCTACATCAGCTTTAGAGGAGGTGTTCCAGGAGGAGACGAATGTTTAGGGTGCGAGCTTTGTCAGTTGCCTATGGTATACTAAGGGGTTTATCTACGTTTTTATTCCACTGCAGTTTAATCTGTTATTCTCAGTTTAGCCTTGCAAGGCATATTCATGTAAGTTTGACCATAAGGTTAGTCAATAGGTTAATATTTAATATATGATGTCTTTTACTGTGTTTTCACTGTGTATGATTGTGATATTCATCTATGTTGAGCTTGTGTGCACTAGCGTAATACTGGACTAGTGCAGTATAAACAGAGGGTCCGGATTTGCATATTCGGGTCGCGACATCGTTGAAGTCGATCGAGAAGAAGCCCCCCGATAACTGGTTGAAAAGATGCTTGTGCTTGAAACTGGTCGAGATACTCGTTATGCATTTCTTCATTGGCTTTTTTTCTTATTCCATGTACCAATCATGCAATCTAATGGAAGCCGTTGAAAGTTCTTTTAGGCCCTCTTCCGTTACTAAAGGTTCTCCTAGTTTGAATTTTTGGGCCAACGAGGCCTATTCATATTCCAGATCCTTCGTGATCTGCTTGGATTTTTCCTTGTCTCCCTTTCCACTTTTGGTCATCTTCACGGGAGAGGATTGGGTATAAAGTGTTGTATCAGCTGCATTGATGCTCTAGGCACAATAGCCGATTTGGTGGCCCGCTTCGGTGCAGCTGGTGGCTTCGGTAGCACTGGTAGCTCTGTCGTAGTAGGCCAATCATGTTCTGGATGTTGCTTTGGTGCTGGTGACGGTCGTCGATGAAGATGTCCCTCTTGCGCCACTGAATGAATGTGTCAACGGCATCCCCTGGAGTCACAATCTCATTGTTTGGGGGCATCTCTAGTGAGATAGGCTTGAAAGATTCATGTACGTAGTCCACAGTGACCTTTGCGTAACCCGATGCTACTGGGCGATTGTAAACAGTCGACCCTTCACTGGTTAGATACACGCGTCCCCAACCAGCTTGCAAGGGAAGAAAGCTATCGACAAGGCTCACTTGGAGCTTGCACGGTGTGGCCTCCTACATAATGGTACATAATTAGCTAAGACATCCAACAAATTCTATGTATGAAGCATTCTAGACATATGTATTACCTGGATGTCATCGACAGCAAATTTGTCGTCATGGACGTCTGTCTCAGGGGTGGACGCGCAGCTGCTCTACTGGTTAGTGGGCTAATCTACATTAGTGCTTCTGGGACTTGCGCGGTTTGTGTGAGTTTATCTGCAGCCACCCTTAGCTCCTACCTTTCCCCAAGGCTTCTTAGCATTTCATCAAATTGTGCTTTCAACACTGCCTCAATCTGTTCCTTAAGCCCTTCCTTAATAGAAGCTACTAGCCATTCCTTGCGCTCGGCTTTGACTCTTTTCCTACTCTGGTACGTGTCGGAGTCCTATGAGAATCCCATTTTTTAGGGAATGAAAACACCCAAGCCTCGCATGCGACTAGGGTGCTCCTTGCTTCCCAAGGTCATTGATAGTACATCTTTCTCCCTATCTGACTGGAAAGAGGCTTACGATGATTTTGAACTCAACGCGACCTATAAGAGCCCAGCATGTCATGTCACTTATAATTATGAAGTAATTACAAACTACGTAGTTCGATATCTGGCGTTGGGGCACTTCGTCATCTACGGGGTTCCTAAAGGACACGGTGCCCAAAGACGTGGTGTTTGACCTCGCTCTTAGCCAGTTTTGGGTATGCAGGTCTACGATCCAGGAAAATGGCAGGGACGCCTCCGTCAGAAGTTCCTCCTTGTCCTCCCTCCTCCATTGCTCACTCTTACCCGCGTACCCAGTGGTGTCAAGTCTATGGGGGTTGGAGTTTTGGGCCTGGAGGGCTTTGTGCACTTCACTTTGATGCATGAATTCTTTTGCCGTCTTCATCTCAACAAATCATTGATATATGGCTTTGTCAATGAAACTATACTTAGATAATGGAGTCCTTCTTGACATAATTTGTGACAAGCGTGCTCTTGAAGTTCTTCCATGTTTTTTCGGCCACTAGAAATGTGTATCGTTGCACTAGGTGCATGGCATATTCCGGGATCTCAAATGATGCAAAAATTTCTGCCACTATGTTATTGCGCTCCTCGTCGGTCAGCGACTTCCAGGATGGACGGGTGATGAGGACCCGTTCCTGTCCAACTATCCCGCACAAGCTCCGAAATGTGTTCACTGCCTTCCAAAGTTGAGTGGGGCCTGTCCTAGGGATTGACCGTCGTGATGGCATATCGGCCCTGGGGCCTTTTATCTACACCTCTTGGATCGCGTATTGGCTTCCTATCTTTGACTCATCAGATCTATTCAGCGACGAAGAATGAGGGACATCATCTTCATCTGATATAACCCAATTGATAAAAAAGCAATAAAATTGTCAAAATTCAAGTTGTTCATAAGATATAATGCAATCCACTACTTACTGACCTACTGGATAAAGAAAAAAAAGAACACGAAATTCATGCAGTCATTTTAAGAGTTCATATCAGAACAAAGAAATGTTGGAGAGATTTGATTTTACAAATGTTCGATAAGAGTATACTATTTTGTAAACTTGTTCATAGACCTTGTATTCTGTGACAAATGTAAGGTAAACAATGCATTATTAATTCTGTGATTCCATATTTGTCTTTTTCAGGTTGTAGAGCTTGATTATCCAAACACAACCGAGAATTACAGGTTGTACTGCATGGTATGTTCAGTAACGAATCTTTGATTCTTGTTTTGTATTGTTTAATTTTGTCTGGATGCCATTAATGGTGATGCTTCATCTGTATCATAGAGAGCTATTTCTAGTGACATCACGGAGTTCGTTTGCAGAGTTCCAGATACTGCCATTGATGGTATAATATAAATAAAAACAATATTTCTGTACTAGCTATTACATTATGTGCATGTTTAGCTCTGTTCTATTGGTGTATAATCTTGATTAATTGTGTTTCCACCTTATGCAACTACCTGTATACACAATTGGAGGAATATGCCTATTCCATGAAACCATTGACGAATATCTATATGAATACTACCGCAAAATAGTTGGCTACTTTAATGCGTATTTAAAGTTCCGCAACATAAATTACGTTTCATTTAGTGACTGATTTGGCCCAGCTTTTTGTGTGTTTTAAGCATTGTCTTGCTTTATGTTCTTTTTTACGTTGTTCTGTTGTTTACTTTCCTTGCTTTATTTTTATGCAGAAGTGGCATATGCAAATGTTCCTACAACTTCATATGAGCTTCCAGATGGATAGTAAGTTGGATACCAAACTTATTTAGCCACAGAGCATGTCTAGTGCATCCTTGCATGCCACATCAGTACACCAAACAAATGGTCATGAAAATTTCCAAATAACTTGACTATTAATATAAAAGAATATAACATACCACCAAAAAATGACAATATTGACATAAAATCATTAAACCATGCCTAAAAATTTCAACTGAAAATTCAGTGATAAGGAAGTCTAATTACCAACTACTAAAGATGTCTAATTACCAGCTGAAAATTGAGATTTTGCATATTGGTATATCATCTCATGACCTTGTCAGGCCAAGACATAGACACATGCTAATTACTAGCTGCTAAAGAAAGTACCTTACTTAATGTGTACAAAGAACTCTTGGCTACAGCAGCAGCGCTACAGGTACAAGCTCGATTTTTTATTCATCTTATTATCATTTCTCTGGTTCATTGTGTGTTAGAGTGCTAGTTGCATGTATGAAATAAAATTGTTGTGTTAGAGTGCTAGTTGCATGTATGAAATAAAATTGTTTAACTTTGTAAGGAAACATATACATGAAATATTTTATCTATTCCTAATCAGTATCCTTGCAGAGGATGTGTAAAATGAAAACTATTTCTGACAGGGAAAGCAAGAAACCTTGTACTCGTGGGAGGATGGAGTCACCGGGGGCAGCCACGGGGGGTCACCGGGGGGAGGAGGCTGCCGCAGGGGAGGAGGAGGAGGTCGCCGCGAGGGAGGAGGAGGAGTTACTGAGGGGGAGGTCGCTAGTGTTTGGGAGAGACAGCGCATGTGGAACGCTAGGGTTTGAAGAGATGGTGCGCACGGTTATCATGCTACCCTCCGGCTGAGATTGATTCCGTACGTAGGACTTGAGAATTCCCATGTACCTCCTGAATGGGTACATGCTACGTAGGAATACAGGCTTGCACACCTTTATCTTTCTCACAAGGTGAACAATAAAATGGACCATGATATCGAAAAACGACCGAGAGAAATACAACTCAAGATTACATAGAGTCATGACCACCTCGCCCTGCAGAACATCTAGTCCTTCAGGATCGATGACCTTCTGAGCAATTGTGTTAAAGAAATAACATCGCCTCATGATTGTCTCTCGAACCTTGCTCGGCAAAATATTTATAATTATGACAAGGAGCATCTGTGTCATCACTGACGGTTTTTAGATAAAACCGTCAGTGCTGTGCATACATGTCAAACTGTCAGTGATGATACTTAATATCACTGACGGAAGTTTTTAGATAAAACCGAATGTGATGATATGCATGCACATCACCGATGGTTTTATCTAAAAACCGTCAGTGATGAGAGGTTTAATATTACTCTTTCTGTAGTAGTGTACTAAGGATTCAAATCAAAACCCTTTTATCCAAATGTGCTAGAATTAACCAATTTTAATAAAATTTGACATGACAACATAAAGGTGATGATCCTAACAAGCGATGGAACAAAATCAAATTGCAGTACTTGCACAAGGGAATACCAAGAGGACATCTTATGAACAAGTGTCCTGTGTTCCAGAAACACACATCAGGAATGCAATCTAGCGTACCCAATAGGCCAACAGTCCCATACCATTTAAGCATGCATGCACATGCGGAACTGTACTGTGCTTTATTTGTCCATTGCATAGTTGTCGGTACATCTTCTTATTGGCATTACACACTGATCCAATCTTTCAAGTTCCGAGTACATGGATATTGTCCATAATATCAGAACACAAAATTTCTTTCCAAATTCACAAACGGAAATCAGAAATAGCAGTCTTGCCATCTAACCCGATGTGGTAGTAACGCGCGATGTAATCTCTGACGAGTGTTTCCCTGTACAAAGGAGGGTTCTCATCAGACAGCAGCTCCTTAATTGGACCATACATCCTCGTCGAAGCAGGGTGGAAATGCGTGCTGAAAAAACATGCGATAGAAACTCTCGGTCCAGCATTCTTGGCGACCACTCTATGCTCCACACTCCTGAACTTGTCATTCGAGATCAACTGAACATTATAATGAAACAATTAGTTCCAAATGATCAAGCGTGGTATTGGCGGAGCTTGGAGAAAAATACAGTGGGGGCGGAGGGTAAAGGAAAATACAGGGGGGCCAATATAACAACGTAGATAACTGAGAGAGCTAGTAGTGCTAGTTAGCACTTCAAAAGTGGTTAAACTAAGCACTTCTGTGCAAATTTTTATCCTACAGAAGTTGCGCCCCTGGCATTGGCGAAGCTTACAGGAAGGGCCAATATAACATGGTAAACTTAGGACCTGTTTAGAGGGGTTTAAAAATCTGCCTTCTGGTTTTCTAAACGAAAAGCAGCTATAGATTTTTATGAGTGCAAATATCTAATTCTCCTCCACAATAAATTGACTTTTGTCAGTTACATGTAACTTTTGCCTTATACCAAAAACCATTTAAAAGCTGATCCATTTAGAGGCTTACCGGCTTTTTAGAAATCAAAGGTGACTTTAAGCCTCGATCATAAGCTTAGATAATTCATGAAGATGGAGCAAGCAGCAGTGTTATCATTTAAGTGGTAAAACTAAGCACTTTATAAGGCGTACAGGGGCGTTGCCCACCAACTCTACCCTTTAGCCTTAAAAAGCTCCGCCCTGCCCACCAACTCTACCCGACGCGCCGCCGCCACAACATCGTCGTGGTGGCAACGTCCGTCATCATCCCCGTTGGCCGTAGCCGTATCCCTGTGGAGGCGCTTCCTCTGCTCGTGGCTCCTTCACGCCGCCACCACCAGCTCCAACAGCTTCTCCCCACCGTCCTCCTCCTCCTCCTCAAGACTTGAACCCACAATTCAACACACCACCCTCATCTCCCTCCTTCCTCCCAACAATTCTCCCCAACGCGCCGTCGCCCCCGCCTCCATGCCGCCACAACGCCACCGTGGTGGCCGGTGTCGCCATCACCGCTGCCGTGGTGGCAGCTGCTGTCATCGTCGTCGTAGCCGTAGCCCTGTGGAGGCACTGCCTCCAACTTTGGCTCCAGCGGTGGAGCTTGGAGGAAAATTAGTGGGGCCAATCTCATATCATGTACATAGTTTACTTAATAAGAAAGGGTTAGTTTGGTGTTACATTAGCATTTAAGTAGTAAAACTAATAATTTTTTTGCAATTTCTCTAGAGAGCTCCTTTTGGTCTTAAAGAAGCTCCGCCCGTGAAGCATGACACATGTTTGCTCAATTTAGGTTTGGATCTTCTGAGTTCTGAACATACCTGCAACAGATCAGCGATATTCACGATGAACGCTCCTGGGGTTGGCGTAACATCGACCCACCTGTCCTCATGGAGGATCTGGAGGCCCCCAATCTCATCCTGGAGAAGTACAGTCAGGAAGCCAGAGTCTGAATGCCGGCTTGTCCCAATGGCAAGTTCAGGCTGGGGACATGGAGGGTAATAGTGGCACAGGATAATCTGTCCTTGGTTGCACTCTATGTCTGTCAAGTAGCTCGGTTTGAGCCCAAGTGCCTCGGAGAGCAGCTCAAACAAAGTGTCCCCCAAATTCTTCACTTGTTTGGCATATTCAAATAGCGCATCGCTGCAAATCAAAATAAAGAATAGATATTCTCCCTCAAAATAAAAAAGAGAGAACAGGTTCTAAGAGTTAGTCTCACTAAGTTACTATCTACTCTGCGTTTTGACAAAGAAAAACAAATATTTCAATTAACAGAGAATGGACTATAGCTAATATTCTGACTTTATTACAGCCTTCGTGCTTACCAAGCTCACAAGTTCAGAACAAACAGAGGGCCTATACAAAGTATTTTCATTGAACAATTTAGCTCGTCAATAACCATGTGAGAAATAGTATCCGTCAATTCACTCAGTTCAGCCATGTTCTTAAACACTAACAGGATATATATAGGAAGCTCCACCATGAAAATCATACCATCAGGCATCAGTACTGTCTGTAGGATTACTCAAATTCTAAAACAAGAGAGAAAGAGGAGCAACATCTATTGCCGTTAGTGGTAGTAGAAAAACTGAAAAATACTACACAGACATAGGATTATCGATAAAAAAGTGAGTACTGTTTTTTTCTTTCTAGAATGTGGAAATACTACACATAGACATAGGATTGTCGATTAAAAGAAATTGGAATGATAGCAAAAACATATTGTTTTTTTAACAATGAGGAAACTATACAACACCTTTTTTGAATATCACTTAGCTTGTTTCGTATGGCGCGTCATTCAAGCGGCTTTTAATTTATCACCACCTAGTAGCATAGCAAATATGTTTGGGAACTACTTATTAGGGTTGGAAAAAGATTTAAGGGCTTACATTTTAGTTGGAGTTACCGTTTTGTGTTAGTCAATTTGGCTATGTCGAAATAATGTGGTTTTTGATAAGAAAAAATCTCTAATCCTTTGCAGGTTATCTATCTTTGCACAAATTGGTTTTGTTCATGGTTTGTGCTGCAGTTTTAGGGGGGCTTCAAAAGGTTATAGGGAAATTTGAAATCATTTGTTGCCTTTGGAAAACCAAAAATAGTGAAATTTAAATGCATTAATACCATGATCAGAATTTTTAAAAATATCATTAGTTTGATCATGATCTTAAATTTTTATGGTAGCTTAGGCATGCTCTCAAACCCTTTTAGAAAAGTTTCAAAAATTTCCAACATGATTTAATAGCTCAATTAAATCAGTGAAGTTGCTTTAAATGCATTAGTAGCATTGTTAGAATTTCTAAAAATTGCACAAGTATGATCATTATCTATAATTTTTATGATAGCTTAGCCATGCTCTCAGGACCCTTCTAAAAAGTTTGAAAAATCAAATTCACTTTATGCCTCTGAAAACCAAAAAATAGTGAAATCTAAATGCATTAGTAGCATTGCTAGAATTGTTAAAAATCATACAAGTTTGACCATTATTTGAAATTTTCATCATATCTTAGGAATGCTTTCAGGACCCTTCTAAAAAAGTTTCACAAATTTATAACATGATTTAATAGTTCAATTGAATCAATGAAATTGCTTTAAATGCATTAGTAGTATTGTCAGAATTTTTAAAAAGTGCACAAGTTTGATCATGCTCTAAAAATGGTAGCTTAGCCATACTCTTAGGACCCTTCTCAAAAAGTTTCAAAAATCAAATTCATTTGATGCCTCTGGAAAACCAAAAACCGTGAAATTTAAATGCATTAGTAACATTGTCATAATTTATAAAAAAATCGCACAAGTTTGATCATGATTTGAAAATTTTATGGTAGCTTAGGAATGATATCAGGACCCTTCTCAAAAAGTTTCAAAAATTTCCAACATCATTTAATAGCTCAATTAAATCAGTGAAGTTGCTTTAAATGCATTAGTAGCACTGTCTGATTTTTCAAAAAAAATTGCACAAGTTTGATCATGATTTGAAATTTTTATGGTAGCTTAGAAATACTCTCAGGACCCTTATAAAAAAGTTTCAAAAACTTCCAACATTATTTAGTAGCTTAATTAAGTTAAATTTAGATGCATTAGTATTATTGTCATAATTTTTAAAAATCGTACAAATTTGATCTTGAATTGAAATTTTTATGGTAGCTTAGGAATGCTCTCAGGACCCTTCTCAAAATGTTCAAAAAAATTTCCAACATGATTTATTAGCTCAATGAAATCAGCGATTTGCTTTAAATGCACTAGTAGAACTGTTACAATCTTTAAATTTTGTACAAGTTTGATTATGATCTAAATTTTTTATGGTAGCTTAGATATGTTCTCAAGACCCTTCTAAAAAAGTTTCAAAAATTTTTAACAAGATTTAGTAGCTTAATTAAATGCTGCAAAAAATCAGACAAAAAACAAGTATACTAGAAATTGAACCTGGGACCTCACGCACGCATAGAAGGAAGCGGCGCCACACGTGCAACCCACACCAGACGTGGGGGAGCCGCGGCAACGTAGCTAGCGCGAGAGGCCGGGAATCCTATGAAATGTAATATAGAGACTATTAAGAAGTCCTTATGTAAGCAGAGGTCCTACGTCCACAATTTTTTCTTTTTAAAATTTTTCACATTGGTTCGGTGCTCAAACCAAAATGGTTCCCAAACTATGGTCTGGACTCTGGAGAGGCACCCAAGGTTACGGTAGTTTCGATGACAAACCCCTGTTCTCCTTCCCTCTGTACTTACATATTGTGACAAAGAAAAAAGATTCGATTCCCGGAGATTGACAGCAAGATATTCCTAAGCATACACAATTAATTATATATAAACTATTACACATCACGAGATCATGCATCTAATCATGCTTATTTTACTACGCGCTCCGAACCAATGGCAATTAACATTATAAAGTTAGGTAATTAACAAATCCCAACCCTGTCGTTACAAGTCATTGCGCAGTACTACATGCAAAATCTAGTACTACTAGTAGCATTACAGTGAAGTACAGTCAGGGAACTCACTGGCAGTTCTCCGGCAACTCGCCGGCTGTCGGCGGGTCGGGCGCCATGCGGAGGTAGAGGGTGTCGCGCCAGTTGGCCACCGGCGACTGGTACAGGTCGAAGTTGCAGTGATACTTTACCGCCTTGCCGGGCTCCCGCGAGTAGAGCCGCGCCTTGTCGCTGCCCTCCCCACCGTCCGCCCCATGGAACCCCCGCACGGCCTCCACCGCCGCAGCCATCGCCCCCTCGGGCACCCCGTGGCCCGTCACCTGGAAGAACCCCCACGCCGCCGCGGCCCGACGCACAGATTCCACCACGGAGTCGCGGTCGCTGCCGCAGAGGTCGATCACCGGGACAGTCGCACACGGTTCTTGGCTGGGGCCATTAGGTTGCGCTTGTGGTTTGTGGTCAGGGACGCGGAAGATGCGGGGGAGCTGCGTGGCGCCGGAGGCCACGAGGCCGCGGACGCCAGACAAGGTCGCGTCCAGCGCGCGGAGCTCGGCCGTGCGGTCGTAGGCGGCGGCGGCGGCAGGAGAGGAAGCGGACATGGTGACGTCGTCACTGTGTTTGGTGGTGGTGTCAAGACAGTCAATGTGTGAGTATGGCTCTGCGGGTTTCTTCCGCTGGTGGCTGGTGCTTATCTGCTGAGTGCAGCTGGACAGTTGGGAGTCGCAAAAAACGGCGCGCGTGGTGCCGTCCGGGAGAACACTAGTAGTGGTTTTGTTAGAATTATTTTTTTAATAATATTTTTTAATGAAAAACTAAAAAATAATATATCGATTAAAAAATTACAAATATGCAAATGGCGATAGAGGTGTATATTTGTAATTTTTTAATCCGACATATTATTTCTATAATTTTTTATTAAAAAATATTAATTCAAAATTTTCATTTTTTTACGCGTTATCTGAATCTTTACACTAGGGTTTTTATCTTCGGAAATACTAGAAAACGGTATGCCGTTTGTCTAGCAAATCAACAGGATAACTCCCCGTTCAAATCTCTCACTTTGCGGAAGAAATCCTAGGTAGTGCGCTGCGGCGTGTTAGTGTGTGCTTCGTCCCCAAGAAAGCCAAGCCCGCATAAAATCCCATCTGCTCAGAACCAACCAATGCTACAGCCTCGGATCGAATCAATAATCAGAATCAAACCAAAACTAATCCCCATCCCACGCTCCCCACCACCGGCATTCTTAAAGCGGATGGAGGAGGACGACGAGCACGGGGAGATCCCCGCGGTGGAGCCCGCCGAGGTCGACGTCGCCGACATGGATGCGTCATCGGACTGCATAATGTGCGCAAGCGCCCCCGCCATCGATGGCCGCCACAGCCGGGAGAGGCAGCCCAGCATCATGTTGTGCTTGCTCTAACGTGAGTGCTAGCTTCTTTGTTCTGCTAGCTTACACACTAGAGACGAAAGAGAGGCTGTGCCTCGTGAATGGAGTGAGAGAGGTGGCTATATGATGCTACGTCCGCTCTCAGCACACGTACGTACGTATGTAGTGTATATATCGTATATCTCTATGTATGCACATCTATCACTCATGTATGCGATGATACATCTCCCATGTTCACTTGCAACATAGGATTTATTTTCGTGTTCGTTCCTATTCATCCATGGAGATTCATATGTTTTTATGGAACCTCATGAAACTTTCGAGTGAAATCTATCTGTGAAATCTACATGTAGGCGATGTTTCACCAGTGCAGGCTAAGTTTCACCAGTGTAGGCGAAGTTTCACGAAGTTTCAATTACAAGTTTCACCACGTTACACGCTTAGGTTTCATGATTTTTCACAAATTCGTTCTACCAAGTTTCATAGTATTCATATTAAAGTTTCACGACGTTTCACACACATATTTCACATGAAACGTATCTATCAAATTATATTTGACAAAACTAAAACATTATGAAACTTATAAGTACACTACGAAACCTAATGAAACTTAACTGTGAAACAACATGAAACCTATCTAGGTAAAATTTAACTGCAAAACATGCTATACCATTGGAATCAATTCCAACGATATAGCGTACAGTAGTACCACTCTTTTATCTTATGGTAGGATGAGAATTTGATCGTTATCGAAAGGTACTACCTAAGTTACTTTTTTTTTTTGCACTTCCTAGTATCTTCATCTTTTAAATTTTTAATCTCTTAATATATCTTAGTACTTAAAACTCTCTCTTAACATACGAAGGTTGCCTATGCGCCTACACGATGAACGCTCCATGGGTCAGCATAACATCAACCCACCGGTCCTTATAGAGGATCTAGAGACCTCCAATTTTTTAACATCTCAATTTTTGCTTTTAATTTTTTTTGCAATTTAATGTTTTTAGAAATTTTTGGATTTTATTATAAATTTAAATAATATTTTGGATTTACCTTATTGAAAAAAGTATTCGAATTGGATAAAGTTTAAGTGAACTTTTGAAGAAAAAAAATTGAGTTCTAAATATTTCAAAATATTTTACAGAATTTTTTAAATTTTTTCCAAATTTATTTGAAGTCATTTGAATTCTGTGTTTATTTTTAATGGAAAAAATTTCAAAAACAGGAATGTTTCTTTTGGGCTGAAACCTTTCGGTTCGACCCATTTCTTTCTGGCCGCATCGGCCTAGCTGCTCGACCTAGCCTGTAGCCCGCGCCCAAGCCGCTGACAAGCAAGACCGCCTGTTAGTTGGCCCGTCCGAGTCTGTTATGGACACAACGTGCCGGTCATGTCCGCCGCAGACATGGTTGGTGTAACGGCCAAAGCACAGAAGCTGGGGGTTTAAAAGGCGCACACCATAATCGCTAGCTCATCCCAAACCAAAACCCTAGAACCGTTCGCAACATCAGGTTTGCCTCACCAAGACCTTGCCGTACATAACCGCCGTTGTCACTGGCAACGACCATCAGGCCCAGAGCGCTGCTGGCTGACATGGCCGTGTCTCGATGCTGAAGCGTGGCATGGTGACGTTATGATAACATCCTCTACGATATTTTTCTTTTAAAAAATAATTTGGCCAAAACAAATTAGTCGATAATGTGAGCATGACGTCACAATTCGATTTTTCTTTAGAAAAATAATTGTAAAATTTCATAAAATCTTTTATTTCTTTATTTTCAATCTTTTGGAAGCCCGTTCTCTTGTATACGAGCTCCGATTGAGCTGATTTAAATTTTTAAATATTTACAAAATTAAGCTATTTATTTTGATGATTTTTTGTAATATCCTAGAAATTTCAAAAAAGGGAAAATAAAAAAATTTAATTTAATAATAGAATTGAATAAAAATTTCAACTGAAACCTAGATTTTTATTTTAAATATCATCTGTTTCCCCATTTTCTTGTATTTTAACCTAAAAGAAAAGAATAAGTTGCAATATTAAATTTTTTTGTCCAAAATAAACAAGCTTCGAAAAATGAGTTGAAAATAAAATCTTATTTTGAATTCCCATATTTTCTTCATTTTTCTGGATTTATTTACTTTTTTGGATTTTTGGCTTTAAAGAAAAATCACTTAATGGCGTTAGTAAAAAGATGAAAGTGAAAAAGGTGAAAAGATAAAAGTAAGTGTTAGTAAAAATCTAAAAAATAATATTAAAATGTATTTAATCTCTAGTTCTTCTTTTCAGCTGTCAAAAGGTTTTTAATGCAATAAGTGATGAAATGACATGTGAAATGACTCAAATTGACTGCAAAATATTGGAGTGTCAGACTTTTATAAAACTTTTCGAAACTTATATATGGCTTAGAATTTTCCCATGTATTCCTTATAACATTAATAATCTCTGGTAAAAATATCAAAAATTCATATTTATATTTAATGCCTTTTAAAATTCAAACACAGAAATCATGAAAATCTAAAATCTGTACGTCAGAATTAATAGAAACTAAATATGCATTATATTGATCTCAAAGTTTTGCACAAGAATTATTAGCCCATATAAAACTCTCCCAAAAATTTTAAAAAATTATTGAATTCATTTCATCCTCAAATAAAATAAAAGCATAAATGTGAAAATAGGGTAGTCATCATTGCCAGAATTACTATATTTTATCTGTAGCAGATTTTAACCTAAGATTATTACTGGATGTCAACCCTTATTCCAGGACCTCAGTCAAAAAGTTTCGAAGATTTTCATTGTGATTTGATGGCCAATTTAATACCAAACCCGAGCTGTCCAGAGACCTCCCTCTCTCGTCTCACTTTCCCCTTCTCTTACATGTGGGGCCCTTAAGCCAGTGACTTAAAACCTTGAGCGGCTGCCATCCTCGGCCCACAAGACAGCCATCCAGTCCTTCATCTTTGTTTACTCCGTCTCTTCCCTAGCTCATCACTGAGACGCTTCCACTGCAGTTACTCCCTCATGTTTTTTATCGTGACGTCAGCAAGGTTTGCATCGCCGTCTTGCGCCACCTGCAGCAGTGACAAGATTTGTGCCATATCCCGCCACGGCAAGTCGTCAGCCACAGCCAGCCTTCTTCTCCATGCCGTCTTTCCCCTCCGCCCATTCCGCCGAAGCCAGGCCAGTGTCTCACTTCTCTGCCGAAGCTGCCACGGCTGCAACCTCATCGCCCAAATGCTGCCACGGCCATGCCCTGATCCCGTATTTCCCGGTTACCATCGTATTCCGGGTTCAAAAAACCGTCGAAAACCGCTCGGTTTTCGTGAAAACCGGCCGTACCGAGCCGGTTCGGTAATTAAAACCGCTCGGAAAACCGGCCAGATGAACAGTAAATTTAAAAAATTTAAAGAAATTTAGCAAAAAGTGTCAAAAAATTTTAATTTTTTTTTGTGAGTTCCTGAGGTAATCCTAATGGTTCTGTAAAATTTTCAGATTATTATCAGATATGTACATTTTTAAAAATTACAGCGGTAATCTTGTCACAATATATGCTCTTCAGTTTTTATTTTCTAGGGGCACAAAATGAAGTCTAATATTTATTAAACTTTTTTTGTGATTTTATAACGTCATCAAAATGATTATGTAAAATTTTGAGATGATGATCAGATATGTGTATTTTTTAAAAATTCTGAAAGTGCTATTATCATTGTATATGCTCTTCTGTTTTTGATTTTATATGGGAAATAAATGAAGTCTAATATTTCTGAAAATTTTAGTACATGATCCTTTGGAATTATTTATATTTTCAGTAAAATTTTAGAATATAATAAATCATTTTACTATTTATAAAAATCGTGATGTATTTGTTCCTTTTCATTAATTTCTTTTAGATTTTTTAGAAGAAATAAATAATTAAAAAATTGTAAAAATTTCTCTTAGGTGTTTTATAGATTAATTGGGATTTTTTTTACATTTTTAAATTTTTTTTGCAATTTTTTCAATTTGTTCTTCTATTTTAACTATTTTTTCTTCTGTCATCGGATTTCGATGTTCCGTTCATGTAGGTCGAACATGTCATTTTTGCGATAATGGAAGAGTGACGAAGCTATGCTTATGCCTACTCCACAACTTCAATTTAAATGCATTATAATGTAAATGGTGTTGATAAGTAAATGGTAGTGAAATTGCAAATGATTTTGCTTTGTAGTTATGTAAATGTTGATTTTTGCACTTATGTGATTGTAGTATTGTAATGAAAGATTATTTATTGATATATTATTGCTAAATACATAACTAACAACTTATAATTCTCTAAAATATAGCAAAGGCCATGTCGATTTTTTTCCAAATTTAGGAGAGATCATTCTGGAATTTTTCACGTTTTCACATACCTTATTTATATATTTATTATATTTTTACTCAATTTTAACCTTCCCTGTATTTCTACAAATTTTACAATATTTTTTTGCATTTTTTCCCAATTTTTTTCGAGTTTCTCCCCAATTTTCCAACCTCGGGCGGTTTTTGCGGTTTTCTCAAAAATCGCTCGGTTTTTCGCGAAAACCGAGCGGTTTTTCGTCAAAAACCGCGGTTTTCGCGATCTCATTTGACCAAATTTCAAAATTTTCAAATTTGCAAACCGTTCGGTTTTTCACGGTTTTCGAGCGGTTTACTGCGAAAACCGGTACCGCCGACTTCGCGAAAACCGCCCGCGAAACGGTTTTGTGAACCCTGATCGTATTTGCCCAAGCCAAATCATAGCACCGCAATCTCCGCCGTGGCAATCACATGACCTCGGCTCCGAGATTGCCACGCAATGTGAACAGAATGTGACTTTTGCAGCGGCAATTTATGTTAAATTATTTTAACATAATATGGTCCATGTAAATTATAGAAAGGTTCTTATAATTAAAAGGTCTAAGTGTGATGGTTGCTAAACTAAAAGTATTTATAACCTATGGGTGTAATTCCCTCTCCTCTCTCTTCGAAAATGTAACAAATAATTTGTGTGCTAATAATAGATTCTAGCCATAGTGCTTTGCATGGTGCTTCAGTTTCATATGTGCTGAAAATTGAAGGTTGTAACATGAACATATTGATGCATGCATGAGTTTCAGCAATTGAATAGGTATTAAATCTTCGGTTTCATTCATTAATGGATATTAAATGAAGGAAACTGACGTATTAAGTGCGAGGAGTTTTCAAGAAACTGACGTTCCTCTGTAACTCTCTCGTTACAGAGGAACCTCTCGTTGGCCTCTCGTTGGCTATAAAAGGAGGAAGCCTCCTGTGCATCAGAGAGATAAGGGAAAAAGAACAAGCACATAAAAGCATAGTACACATATAAAAGAAATCTCAATTCTTTAATCATCAAAAGAACTATATTAGCAGAAGGAAGAGAAGAGAAAAAAAAAACTAGATATGCAAGGTGTCGCTAACACGTCTCAAGGTTGGTTTGTGCTGTTGCACATATAAAAGGATGATTTGTGCTTTTGCACATATAAAAGTTGCTTATTTGAATGAATCAAAATTGTGCTAAATAAACTTATAACTTCCGCATTTTTTGCTTACAATTTACTGCCAGTCTCATCACCAGAACCCATATCATATCTGTTGGAGATATTGCCCAAAGTCAACCATAGAGATATTTATATTTTCTTATTTTATGATTAATTATTTGTTCTTTAAATATTGTTATTATTATTTTTTAGCAAGTATGTGACTTGTTTGTGAAACTCTATATATAACTTTGTGATGATTATTCTAAAGTGATCCCTAGTCGATAAACATATAAGGACACATATGAATAGACTAGCATATGTATTAATTGATAACCATGTTTCACGGGTCATAGATATGGAGATATTCAATCAATAATATGAACACATGTTGGAGAATATGGAGTTGGATCAACCCACCTTGAGACATTGCGAGAACGTTGTAATCTTCTTATCATCAGTTGGTCTCATATACAATGTGTATGCTATATCCTTAGACTTGAGGTTAGTGCATGTCCTCGAAATATGTAATGACTTACTTAGGGGTTGTCAAACGATACTCCGTAACTGGGTAATTATACAGTTAGCTTTCGGGTTTATCATAAAGCATGCTGCGAAGTATGATCGATTAAGATAGGATTTGCCCCTCCATTCAACGGGAGAGATACTCTAGGCCTCTCGAGTGGTCAAAATTCGAAAAATGTATGGTCATGCTACTTGGGTTAAAGAGTGAACCTAGTCGATGATTTCGAGTCACAGTATAGAGAAAGAGTGGTCGAACTATGCAAACAAGGATGACAAGAACTCGCCTTGGGTTTAACCAATATCGTGAGGCAAAAGGAAATGCATATTGAGCATTGTTGAGGTTCATCTGATTCAATCTTTACATGTACTTGGGAGTCGGCATGTCCTGATAGGGGCCGCTATCGGTTATTGGTCGAGTAAGAGTATTCGTGCTATGTCTGGTTGAGTAAGAGTACTCGAGCCATGTCTAGTCGAGTAGGAGTACTCGAGCTATGTCTGGTCGAGCAAGAGTGCTCGAGCCATGTCTAGTCGAGTAGGAGTACTCAGGCCATGTCCAAGTGTACGTGAACATATTGGGTCGCACACTTAAGAGGCTGAAACCAATTCGGATAGGGATCCGAGTTGTAATGGGCTTAGAGTTCTTAATGGGCTTCTAGGAGTAGAAACCCACTATGGGACGTCTATATAAAGGGAGGAGGTGGTGGTTTCGGTGAGATGCGGTAACAGTACATATATAGTTTAGAACTCTTGAAACCCTAGCTGCCGACTCTCCCACACCCGAATCACGCCGTCGGCGCAGCACTCTAGTGCGTGGTGTTCCTGCCCCATACGTGTGGATACCTTGGAGGCGTTGATACGAAGCTTCAACGCTAGGATGATTTGCAACCTGCAACGGTCACAAGAAGCTGTTGGAGGAGGCGCGAGGCTAGTACGACTAAATCTGCACCACCGCGCTACATCGACTCTACTTTCGCTACGGGTCTGCGCATCTAGTGGTAATTTCGTGATCTATGACTTGTAGTGGTTCTTTGTTTATGCGGTAGAAAAAATTTGATTTTACCCTAGAGTAGCCTACCCATTCCCCAACAGTGGTATTAGAGCCAGTCTGCGTAGTTTTAGATTCGAAATATATGCATATGATGATATGCGATAGTAATAGATGTGATTTATTGCTGTTTTGTTGGTCGTTTTATTTGATAGATCGGTTTTTGGCACTGGTTAATAAGATTAATTCATGTTTGGTGGTCCTAGATGGGTTCAAGGTCATTATTTCGTTATCGTGCTGTTGTGGTCGCGCCATTACTTACCCCTACTGGTCGGTTTTCCGCCATCGGGGTAGACCGTGAAACGTAAAGACACAAACAGCATGCGAAAATCAATAGGATTGATCGACACGGATATGTGGTCGAAAATAGGGTTAATATGATTAACCCAAAGAGGTTTTCCATGGTCGGATTCATGATTTGATATGCGAGAGAGCTATATGTGTACAACGCCTTATAGTTCGTTGCGAGTTCATATCGTTCGATAACGTTGAGGGGCATGGAGGATTTCCATGGTCGGATTCATGATTTGATAGTACCGAGGCTTGGGATGGCGTGGCTGGCTTGAGGGGCATGGAGGATGTTGGCGGCGTCGATCGGTGAAGCGCGGCAACATGGTGTCAGATTCTTGCATGCACGTGGGCTGGGGCACACCAGAGCATGCACAATGAGGCAAGGGTAGGTGTAGGGTGCGCACTTGGTCAAGAGGTCGCTAACATGTGGGCCTGGCCTATCGGGACCCAAATATGCAAATCCGGACCCTCTGTGTATACTGCACTAGTCCAGGATCACGCTAGTGCACACAGGCTCAACATAGATGAATACCACAATCATACATAGCGGAAACATTATAAAAGACATCATATATTAATTAATACCTATTGAATGACCTTATGGTCAATTTACATGACTATGCCTCGCAAGGCTAAACAACAAATTAAACTGCAGCGGAATGAAATCGTAGATAAACCCCTCAGTATACCACAGACAACTGACAAGGCTCGCACCCTAAACATTTGTCTCCTTCTGGTACATCTCCTTCAGTTTTGGTGTAGACTCCTCAACTGGTGATGTTGTGGGCAAGGGTGAGTATTTAAAGCACTCAACAAGTTATGCACAGAATGCAATTCTATGTAATTATATGCAAGGCTTATTCCAAAGGAAAATGCTATTATGGCTATTTTGCAATAAGCAACATTTATGAACAAATACAATAAATAGATTGTAAAGACTGTAAAACAAATAACAGTAATAGATAGATTCAACATTTCTCAAGTAAACCAAGATTCTAACCCTAAGTTATGTTCCAACCTTCCATATGGCAATCCCGCCATCCCAACCAAGTTTTTCATTTAATTAAACTAACTCTTAACTATAATTTCTGAGCATTGCTTAATACCGCGAGCAGGGCTAATTGAATAGTTTTACACTCTGCAGAGGTTATGCACTTTACCCACACGATATGATCGTCTCTTGTTGCCAAGCTATTGACACAATTCCTTTGGTGTGTCAGCGGAGAAATCATGACAAAGCCTTTACAATGCACTAACTTAACTTAGTACTACCCGCTAAGGTTTCAACACTGGTGGGTCTGAAAACCACAACCAGGGCCCCCCTCTTGCGCCATGTGAGTTACTCCATAACTCGGGAACTCACATCGACATTGATAGTACCAAGCTAAGACATTGCAAATTAATCAATTAGGCTGTCCCATACCAGACATGTGGTTGCGTGATTGACTCAGGTCAAAGGCTTATAAGGTTAAGTCCTTAGGATGATTAAAGCAAGACTTCCACATACCCTCTGCCCATCGGGCCCACCTTGGCATGTTCGCCCAATCTAATTAATACCACCCAAGTTGATTACCAAGCACCACGTGCCATCAACAATTCAACATCGTTGCGTGACATGACTCGCCACTACAACTCAATCTCATTGTGTGATCTCACATGACACACAAGTTCATATCATTGTTCCATATTCCATTAGTCAAGATTAAACATTGATGATTCAAGTACATGTGATGACGTGGCATGGCTAAGCAGCTAACACGGTCTAACCATCCCATGTTGATTTTATTATCAACCAACTATAGTGAACCAATCTAGGGTGACAACAGATCATGGCATACAAATGACAAGGTAGGGTATAGATCAAATTGTTAGATTAGCCAAGTCCTAATCTAATTTGAAACAATTGTATATGTGAAATAACATGCAATAGAGTAAAACAACATAGCAATTTTGTAAACATGGGTTCAACATGATCAAAGAACAACTTGCCTTAGAAAAGCCCTTATTCTTGCTCTGGACCTTGGTCTTGAGTCGACGAATCTTCGTCGGATGCTTCGCACAATTCAACGTCTATGCGAAACGAGAGAGAAAGCCAAATAAACACAAAAACATAGAGAAAACAAACTCTAAAAATCAAATAAAATTCATCATTAAATAGATCTCAATTTTACAAATTTTTATAAATTTAAATCACCTCAATCGGAGTTCGTATAAGGGAGAACAGGCTCTCACAAGATTCAAAAATCATAAAAACCTGAAAATTGGAAAAATACCAAATTAACCGAATTATTTTTATATTGAAATATATCGATTTATTGCATCGGCGTGATGTCACGGTGACGTCAGCCCTAGCCCGAAGAGCTCTCAGGCCGACACGTGTTATCCGGTCCAATGGACCGAGTTCATGGACCATATCACGGTCCACGGCCTGATCTTTATGGATCGGGTTCACACATCTCAGCGGCTGACAGCGGGAACCGCACATACTGACGCTTGCACACATGCATGCGCTGATGTGGACAACCACTCGACGCCACCTCTACGACACGTTCGCGTTTTTTGCTGATGCGTCATCCACGTGTACCTCACCGAAGCATTCCACGTAGGCCGACAGAGCGCGCGGCCCTAGGGTCATCGCTGGCGACCGGCAAGACCACCTACGGCGAGATCACAGCCACATATACCTGCTGACGTGAACGGTTCTTGGGTTTCGGCGTGAAGGACCATGTGGAGGTCTATCCAAATTTGTGATGAGTATTTGACTTTATGTGATCTAGGATAGCTTATGTTTGAGTTTTGAGTTCAAAATGGATTTCAAGTTGGAAGGTTGTTTGCGTCGGACCAAATGTTGCATGAGTTGTATTTGCGCCGGACCAAGGGAAATGAGAAACAGAGAGTTTCCCATTTGCGCCGGACCAAGGGAAGAGGGAAACATAGGTTTTCCCATTTGCGCCGGACCAAGTCCAGTGAGTTTCACGTTTACGCCGGACTGCTTTTCTTTCATACGGACCGGTTCTGCAATGGGCGAAATTTGCGTTTTTGAAGGTCTTCCCTTGCTCAAAAAATTATTTGGTCTACATAAAAGTTGTATATAATTCCAATATGCATCTTTTTCATGTTGACATTTTTTCATTTGACCAACATAAAAAATCATATAAAATCGGGAAGATTAACAGTGAGTTTCATGTTTGCGCCGAACCGATTTTTATTTGCGCCGGACCAATTCTTATTAGCACTTTTTAAGTATCTTACCGTGCTCAAAAAATTATTTGGTCTACATGAAAGTTGTAGATAATTTCAATACTCATATTTGTCATGTTGACAAGTTTTTCATTTGAGGAACATAAAAAATCATAGAAAATCGAGAAGGTTAACAGTGAGTTTCACATTTGC
The DNA here is from genome assembly GCA_036346275.1 of Otatea glauca. Taxonomy (NCBI): domain Eukaryota; kingdom Viridiplantae; phylum Streptophyta; class Magnoliopsida; order Poales; family Poaceae; genus Otatea; species Otatea glauca. Next base: position 49,968,469 of record CM070718.1, read on the forward strand.
GCCGGACCGATTTTTATTTGCGCCGGACCGATTCTTGTTAGCACTTTTTAAGGGTTTTCCCGTACTCGAAAAATTATGTGTTCTACATGAAAGTTGTAGAGAATTTCGAAACGCAACTTTTTCATGTTAACAAGTTTTTCAGTAGAACAACATATAAAATCATAAAAAATTGAGAAGAACCTGTTGTATTGAAAACAGCTTGTCTGCATTTGGTTGAAATGCTTTGGTCTGTTTTTGGTCCTTTTTAACCCCAACTCGTGATCGAATTGTTGTGATGGGTTCATGGTGGAACCAAGAAGGGATTTCTTGTCTTTGTGAATGTAGGACTTCATTTGTGGTCATGGTGAGGCGAAGGGAGGCTGGAATTAGGCATGGGATGGCCGGAGGTTCAAGTTGGCCGGAAGTTCGCCGGAAGATGGCCGGAGATGAAGCCGGTGCAGTTCCAAGAGACAAGAGATCAGTGAAGAAGCTAGTCTATCACTACTTGGATCAAGGAGAGCTGTAGGGTTGCAGTTCTGGAAGATAAAGTAGTGGATAAGTGTAGCTTGCTTTTAGGTGTACTAGAAAGTACCTGAGTGTAGTTGAGAGTTGTTGAGAGTGACAGTGTAAGGATCAAATCCTGGCTCTTGGAAGTTGGCTTAGGATTGAAGCAAGACATCCAAGGGTGGGGATTGATCCCAGGTCACTATAAATAGAGGGGTAGGGGCAGCCTCCCCTCTTTGAAGGTTCCGAGGTTTTTGCTGCTCATTTTGAGTTTTGCCCACTTTGTTGTGAGGCTTTGTAAACCTCCCTTCCAGAAATGAAATGTTCTTCATTTATGTTCTTGTTTCATTTCCTTTACGCATTTACATTATGCACTTAAATTCTGCTATCTAAATTCCTCATTTACTTACCTGCAATTTACTTTACGTAATTTGGATTTGCCTCATCTCCTTCTACATGCTATTGAATCTTTGTTGAAATTCATGGTTGATGAACTCTTCTCTTGATTCGATGCTTTCAACCATTTAGGCAATCCTTGCGTTCTTGTTGCAAGTTGTAAATCTGTGTGTTTTTGAAGTGCGTAAACGTGTGACTTGCAGTTCTTTAGTTTTGATTTGCTTCGGGTTCTTGTTGCCAAGGACGAGAGATTGATTGGATGAATCTTCACTCAGAGCATATCCAAATCCTCTAGGCAACCCTGGTTCAAGTTCTGCAAAGAAACCGATCTTTTGTCCCTTTATGATGAATTCTTAATTGATTGAGTTTTGGTGTTTACTCCTGTGATATCTTGCTTGCTGTGACTTGTGAGAAGGTATTCAAGTCTATCTTCATCATTAGAATCTCACGAGCAAGCCAAGATCACAGATTGGCTTTTGGAGTCGTGCTGTTTTCTGAACACTGCTTGTGTTTTTCTAGTCTCTTTCTTTACAAGCAGTACTGAGTCTTTGGCTAGTATTTGTCCAAGAGGTGGGAAAATTTATTTTGGGACTATTCACCCCCCTTTGGTCGCCATCTCGGTCTTTCACGGCGCTGGTTCGACTGCGGCGCGATCTTCTTCTTTGGCGGCGACGGCTTCTGCGGTGATCTCCTGTTCCACGAATGCTCCGGCTTGACCAACACGCGCACAAGGTGCGTCTTGACACGGCGAACGCGAAGACCCAACTGATTACCCGAAGAGACCACTTGCGACGGCTAAACGGCGATGAAAGGCTTGCGGTGGCGCACGATGTCCCACGTGAAATCCAATGAAACGGCAGCGCAAAACTCTCAGTGAACTTAGGGTTTTGGGCACTTTGCTCTATGCGCTCCTTTTATAGCACTGATTGTCCAGGATCTGCTCGATTCGATTACGGAGTCCATGGCGGCGCCAACGAGAGCTCGGAATAGAGTCCCGCATGGACATGCGAAGACGGTGATTGAACGCCGTCCACGTGTCACGATGAGTGGCAGCAATCTCATGTTCGTGCTCCAATCCAACCCGTTCATATTCATCCAACGGCTACGATCTGATGGAGTCGAAATCTCATGCGGTGAAATCCCGACGTGCAAAATCGATCCAAAGGCTAACACGGCGGCTTCTAGAAGACAGGCCGGCGCACGCACAGTATATGGGCTTGGCCCATTACTGTTTGGGGATTTACTCAAGATTTTTCTTTAAAAACAATTCTAGTAATTCATTTGATTTATTTAAGGTAGATAAATTACCAATAAAAATCTAAGAAAACTTTCATAACTACTTTGACACATTTTTAACTCAAATAAAATATTTTTAGCCAAACTTTATATAAACTTTATCATTACTTTAATACTTTTCAATAAAAGGCCAAAACAATTATATTTAATAAATTCCAATTAAATCCAAAAAAATCCAGATAAATCATAAAAATAATAATATGCATAAATAACAATATAATATTATTTCAAGCCAAAAATTAGGATGTTACATAGCCTGACAAGCGGGCTCGGCTCATTAGTGAGGGGGAGAGAGAATACTTAGAAGGGAAAGTTTCTTTGGTGAATTTACGCTTTCAAGCTGTCCAAAACAGGTTTGGGAGGGGCGCTTTCCCTTTTAGGATTTAACTAGATTTTATTTTAAGTTTTTATCTCTCCGCTAGGGGTTTTTGGAATTTTTAAAGCTAAAAAATTAGCTCCAAATTTTATAATTTTTTTAGGGTGATCTTGAGATAGTACTAATAATTATATAAAATTTTCAAAGCATAAGTAGTCCCATAAGTTTCTGAAAAATTCTTTTAGTGTTTCAGCTTTTAATAAAGTATTTAGTTTTTGATTTTTCATAAATAGAAAACTACTTTTAAAATTTATAAAATTCTTCAGAGAGGTCTCTCAGACCATTTGAGGTTTAAATAAAATATTTTTAGACTTTGAACTGTTTCAAAGTTGAAGTTTGAAAATTAGAAGCAATAACTAAGTTGTTAAAAAGCATTTTCTTTTAATGTCAAAATCCAAGAAAGATCTAAACAAATTCTGAAAATTCACAATCAACTCAGGAAATAATTTGGAAACTTTATTATTTTATTTTGGAAGAATTGGGATGTTACAAAGATGGAGATTGTTAAATATGATGACTAATATGTAGCCTTCTAGATTTGAAAAGGTATGCTAGATGAATCCTAATAGGAGTATGGTTCCTATTTGCTTTAGAGGAGAATAAGTAAGGCTATATAATCTAGAGTGTAGTCATGGAGAACCTAAGCAATCAAGAAGCCATAAACTAACTCATGTAAAGTAAGAGAACCACGAGAGGATTAGAGGCTATAGCTAGGTTATTTTTTAGCATTAGATTCTTGTGTAGGACAAGGATCCAAAGGTTCTAAAAGCTTCAAGAGGTTGTGAAAGAGCAACAATCTCTTGTAATATTTTGAGATTGTGCTTAAAGAATTTATGGTCGATTTCGCCAAATCTTTTCTCTCTTATCGTGGTTGCTTCAACGTCGTTATTTTTGTTTTCTCTACGAGATTCATTTGCTTTGTTTCTGAGACCGTGCACGCTTGTACCTTATCTCACAAAACTCTGATTTAATCCGAGGGCTAGTGCGCATAAGAAGGGGTATAATGGTGTAATAATATACAACGTGTTGAAACTTTATTGCCCTTTTATTCACCGAACCATGCATATATTGGTCCATTTCTTTTATGGAATAATTTAGCGTAAGGGTATGTATAACAAAATGATATTTCCTGTCCCAACTCCCAAACTTAAGTCCTCCAGGAGTCCTTTTTAAAATTAAAGGTCTTTCTGAATTCATATCCGGAAATCATGAATAGCCATTTTGGGACCTAATCCGACGGAGTAGTAATGCGCGACGTAATCTCTGACGTGTGTTTCCTTGTACAAAGGGGGGTTCTCACTGGACAGCAGCTCCTTGATTGGGCCATATATCCTCGTCGAGGCTGGATGGCTGGGGAAGCACGCGATCGAAACTCTCGGTCCATCGTTCTTCGCAACCACTCTATGCTCCACGCTTCTGAACTTGTCGTTCGAGATCATCTGGGCACATATATATTCAGTTAAAATATCAGTTCTGAAATGATAAATAAGACATGGTACGCACACAAATTTTGTGAATCTCAACATACCTGTAAGAGATCGCCTACGTTCACGATGAACGCTCCAGGTGTCGGTGTAACATCGACCCATCGGTCCTCATGGAGAATCTGCAGACCACCATTTTCATCCTGGAGAACCACTGTCAGGAAGCCAGAGTCTGAGTGCCGGGTTAATCCAATGGCGAGCTCAGGCTGGGGACATGGAGGGTAGTAGTGGCACAGTATCATCTGCCCATGGTTGCATCCTATTTCTGTCAAGTAGCTCGGCTTGAGCCCCAGAGCCTCTGATAGCAACCCGAACAAAGTGTCCAACAAATTCTTCACGTGTTTGCAATAGTCAAAGAACACATCCCTGCAATGCAAATCAACACAAAGAACTTGTGTTCATAGAGTCTCACTAGTCTGGCTCACTATCAAGCTAGTCCAAGCTTTGACAAAAGGAACTACGAAGATAGGTACGAACAGATGAAGTTTCTACAGTTTATGACATGGACTGATAAACTTTGCATGCATGCTTACAACGGTCAAAGCAGGTATATCATGGAATGGATGGAAAATTTCAGTAACCTTTTCCGAAAGTTGAGACCAAATTAAAGTCATATACAAAGTAATTAATTTTCTTAGCGTTATTTAGCTTAGTCTACACTCTTAACACTGGTGTTGATAGATGCATTCTAAGGCATCTCGGCCTTTCCAAACAAGTCTAGCTAAGTGATCTAGCCAAGTTTATGTTAAAAAAAGAAGAAGAGATAGGACCCTACTGTGGTTTGTTTGGATCTTTGCTTCCAAGCAAAAAATTGTTTTTGTTATTCCGTCTCCCGCGAGCTTCTAATTTAGGGTGGGGGTTGGGGTTCACCAGGATCTAAATATAGAGGGAGGCTGGGGCGAGCGAGGACCGGCGGTTGCATCGTCGGCCATGGGTCGGAGCAGGCGGAGGCCAGCGAAGAGAACAACGAGCGATTAGGAGGCGACGACGGTAGCTATCGGATACGAAGAAGAAGGGCGGGGCAAAAGAGATCAAGGCATAGACGATAACAGAAGTAGAGGAGAAGGCGGTAGCGACAGGAGAGGGGCTCGCTGCAAGGCCACGCCGGCATCAGCGAGGCAGCAAGCCTGCGGCTCGTCAGGTAGAGGCGGGGCAATGACGCTCGGGAGTGGGGAGGCTAGAGGTGGGGGAGTTGACTGAATCGCCAGATCTAGATCCAACGGGACAGCTGATTTTGATCTCTGAATTCATTCGAACGATAGCTAGACAATCCGATATTTTTTAACAAGGTCTGTTCAATTAGAAAATCTACCACCAAACAAGCCCAGGTAAAATCATACAAAAAATGCTTTAGATTTGTCTGATTCTCTTGGTTAATTTAACTGTAAACTAGCGAACACTTAATTTCATACCTACATTTTTTCTGTTGAATTCTTCTCAACTACCACTAAACCACGATTGATGTTGGTGCTAGCTGTTGCTATTTTTTTTAGCTTTTGGGCTTTTCATCTACTTCATTCAGTCGAGAATATCTTGTGCAAAAGAAAGGAAACCAGGAGAGAAACCGCTAGCTCAGTAGCGACGACATGTACAATATTAGTAAAAGTACAGGACTACAGCGTGAGAGGCTCACCGGCAGTTCTCCGGCAGCTCGCCGGGGGCCGGCGGGTCGGGCTCCATGCGGAGGTAGAGCGTGTCGCGCCAGTTGGCCACCTTCGACTGGTGCAGGTCGAAATTGCAATTGTACTTCACAGCTTTCGCCGGCTCCCGCGAGTAGAGCCGCGCCTTGTCGCTGCCCTCCCCGCCGTCCGCCTCGTGGAACGCCCTGGCCGCCTCCACCGCACGGAAGGCCGCTTCCTCAGGCACGCCGTGGCCGGTCACCTGGAAGAAGCCCCATTCCGCCGCGGCCCGACCGACAGCCGCTACTACCGCCTCGCGGTCTCCCCCGCCGAGGTCGATCACCGGGATGGACGGCGACGTTTCTTGCACGGGGTACCTGGCGGGACCGTCAGACTGTAGTTCGGTGTCGGGGACTTGGAAGATGAGGGGCACGTGCGTGGCGCCGGACGCGACGAGGCCGCGGACGCCGGACAAGGTCGCGTCCAGGGCGCGGAGCTCGGCCGCGCGGTCGTAGGCGGCAGGAGTGGAGGCCGACATGGTAGCGCCGAGTTTAGCGCGTTTGGGTGGTGGTGACTGGTGCGAGACTTGTTACAGAGTGCGGTTGGGCTGTTTGGTGTGGCACTAGTTCTTGGTTGTTCTTATCCGCTGCTGCCGCGGCATAAAATTCAAGTGACAGAGACGGGAAAGAGAAGAAAGTGCACCGGGGAGGATGCACGCCCATCCGGCCATTTCTTTAGGATCTTTTACCGTGATTTAAATAGCCCGCTACAGTTCTACCATATCTTAGCTATGGCTTTTTTCAAACATAAAACATTACGCAATTGACCGCTATAACTACCATAGCCACTATTTCCACTATTTTTTTAGCCGTAAACATGTGTCAATTCTCTTTATAACACTAAATGTGCTTTGTTCATTATCTTCTTATTTTATCATATTTGTTATACTTAAATTAAATTAATTTGGCTCCTAGAAATAATAAATATTAGTTAAAATCTATATCCGTCTTATAAATTTACATAATTATATAGATTATTTTCTATTATGTATTATGCGACTAATATATAACAATCATAACATGTACTTCAAACTCAAATATAGTTCATTATATATAAATTATCAATACGACCTATTTGAAATAGTAAAATATATATATATTATAGTAAATCACACTGCATAGTATAGCTTCCACGATAGCCCGCTATAGCTTTTTCATATTCCTCACCATGATGGTCCACGAATCGCATTGAGAGTGAACAACAGTTTACGTGAGAAAGCCCTATTTCGGTGGATGCTGAAATAAAATTTAAAATGAAATTCGAAACCCCGAGTGGTACTAGTTGGAACAAATTGATATAGGTTTACATGCATTCTTAAGTTTCAAGCACTTGAGTGGAGCTGCTCAGCTGAACAAAGGTATGTCGGGGAGTTGGTCCCTGTGACTTGCGTTAAAGGGGCCAGAGGATATATTCCCTACAACTTAGACCAAAAGAGGTTAGAATAATTAAATAAATACAGCAAAACCAATAGAATCCTCTAATGACTATGCAGCCTGCAAGCAATTTTTGGACAGAGCTGCAGAAACAGGGAAAACAAACAGAGCAACAAAAGTAAAACACAAAAACATGCCAATACATACACATGGCAGGCTAATATCATATCCATCTGCATCATACAAAGAAAATGCACACCGTGTAATTCCTTTGACAATTATTATAGCAAATTGACTTGAAATAGGGCTTATTCTAGAAAAGATAGATTGTTGTTGCACATCATGTTTGACCATTCTAGAAGATCTCAAGCAAATACAATCATTTACGATTGGAATAAGTTCATTTTACTCTCCTAAACTTTGCAAAAAAGTTCACTTAACCCAATAAACTAAAAAAACCGGGTATTTAACCCTTCAAGCTTACAAATCAGGTTACCTATCCCACATGTCAGCGGCACAAAAGGATGATATATCCGAGATTTGTGCAATTTGCAGTAGCATGCAAACATTTCCATGATTTAATAAGACATTATATCTAGATTCATTTATCTCCAGCACAGTCCCATAATTATTTTTATCAAGAGAAATTTTACGGTGCATTATACTGGTAGTATATAATAGGTTGTAGAAATCAGATCTAGCCATTGATTTGTTAAGAGTATCTCTACTACTCTACTACTATAGAAAATATAAATAAATTCTAGCTAATCTAATCCATTAGATAAAAAGAACAAATAGTTCAAATCGAATTTAGTAAGCTCTTTTATCAAACCCAGTCCAACAAAGGATTGTAAGAATAATATTAGAAACAGAGATAATAGGCACGAATGACGAGATACGCGAGGAGTAGGAAAAGATGTCGCACAGGAAACGTGACAATGAAGGAACGCTAGGGTAGCTAAGGTAGTGATGATTCAAGCCAGACAGTGTGGTAATCAATCCTCCACAATCCACATACGTAAGTACGTACGTACGTATAAACACATTTGTAGAATAAGGATAACCGATTAGAGAAGGGTGAATAAGAGGTTTTTAAATTTTTTGACTTTAATTAAAACACTAAGTTAGAATTGTAATAATGGTAATTTACAAATATATATTCTCTGGTGATCACCAAACACTCTAGCAAATCAAGTATGAGCAATAAATGATTCTAAGCACAATAATACCCTGTGGTCTCGAAGACTTACTGGTCTCGGATATATTTCTAGAGATATAAATTGGGCGCAAGAATGATAAAAGCAAACCACAAGAGAATGAGACACAAGAATTTTATCCCGTGGTTTCGGAGACTTACTTGTCCCTTAATCCACGTTGAGGTGAACAACTTTAAGCCGGCTCCAACCTCTTGAACCTTCCTCGATCACTATGGTAGTTCTTCTCCGCTCTGGGTAGGCGAACTCCGACCTTTACAACTTGCCGGGACTTCTCACAACCTTCTTTGAGAAGCTCATCGTGCACGAACGCCTCCAAACCGTCTAGGAGGTGACAACCTCAAAGAGTAATAAACCTTGACGGTCGCTTGAGGTGAATCAAGTGTCTAAATGGCTCACTTCAATGCTCTCACTTGATTTTCACTCAACTACTCCTCAAATGTGGATTTAATGCACTAGAGTAGAAGAGATGCACACTAGAGCTCAAGGATATGCAAATAGGAGTCCAAGAAGAAGCTCTATGTTGCATATTGGGGTGTATTTATAGTCCTCATCAATTCTCCTAGCCGTTGCTACCAAACTCCTAAAAAATTCAGGGTGGTCGACACTACCGCTTATCTGGGGCCGGTACTTCTAGCCTTAGGTCCAACGATTGACTGTAGGCATTAAATGCACTAATAGACTAGCCGTTACAGGAAAGTTGGCACTACCACCCATGTGGGGCCGGTAGTGCCAGCTGAGCGGCAGTACCGCCTTATGAGGTTAATAGTGCCGGCCAGGCTCAGCTCCAAAACACCCATCTCTGTAATATAACTACCACCCTAGGGCCGGTACTGCCGACTGGTCGACAGTACTGCCCTACCATGGGTGGTAGTACCGGCCAGGCGAAAGTACCGCCCTATCATGGGCGGTAGTGCCGGCTGGGCTCAGAGCCATAAACACTCCTCTTTGGAATAAAACTACAAGCCCTAGGGCGTCTGCAGACCAGGGCGGCGATCAGCCCTACCATGGGCGATAGTCTTTGTAGAAGCGCATCTTCTGGGTCAAGCCAAGGTGTTTCTTTGTTTTTCAATTTTCTGTCTATATCAAGTGAAAATACTTAATATATGAGCACTAATTGAGCCATTTTTACTAAAACACATCAAGCTACTAGTCAAAAGTCCCTCTTAATAGTACGACACCTAATCGAGCAATCTGATCTTTCTCCAAAACACCGAGATCGGCAAAAGCTATGAAAGGGTCCTTAAGTTTATACATTTGTCCTCTTTCTTGACTCATCTATCTTCTCTCTTTTCAATTTCATCCCCCATCATGCTCCAAATCTGAGTTCAACCTATTTTTAAATATTCTCAATGAAATATTAGTCCCTTAATCACGATTGTCATTAATTACCAAAACCAATACAAATTTTGGGGCCTATATGCTCAATGAAATATGAGTGAAGCACTTGTATTTTGCACATACAAAAATTTTGGTGGAGTTTCCTTTAGATGTTGAGACCATGGATAATCAAAATATGAGCAATGAATTCATATGAAGATAAATAAGCAATAAAATGTAACAAGACATCCATAGAATCCAAGTTTTAACGTAACTATAATAACATCCAACCTCCTAAACACGTAGTATCCAACATTCAAAACACATAGCATAAGGTTCATTAGCTTTTATATATATATATATATATATATATATATATATATATATAAAGTAAAACAAGCTAATCCTTAGTCTTCGATCTTCTTCTCTCCCCCTTTGGCATCAAGTACCAAAAGAGGGGTCTTCATGTATCACTTAGGAGGGAGGAGGAGTACCACTGCCACGGCCACAAACGCGTCGAGCATGAACAAGAACAAGCTCATCTCTAAGATAATCTACCTGCTCGCTGACATTGTCCAAACGGGCTCTCATCTCTTGTACCAAGGCTCGAGACTGAACCTGGTACTGGTGCTACTCATCAAATCTGCTCATGATGCTCGATGAGAGAGTCGAAAACTGAGCCATCATGTTGTGGCACAGTGAGTCAATGCTGGCAGAGAAAACAACCTGAGGTACATCATGAAAGGCCTGGGGAATGTCATCAACTAGGTCCTAAGCCTCCTACTGCTGCTGTTGTACCGAATGACCTACTACTTGAGGTAGAGCCTCTCGGGGCTTGTACTAGTTGTGAGCGAATCCACACCCCTTGTTGTAGCCAGCCTTCATCGTGATGAGCTTCATAATATAGGGGCCAAAGTATATACTCTTACCCTGCTCCCTCGCTAATTGAGCTATTTCTCTTATGATGAAGTCCACCACATCAAATGTCTCCCGATGCATTATTTTGCTAATCACATTCCAGGCATATCCTCTAATATCATCAAAGTTACCACTCTTGGGATGAATGGTAACTCTGACAATTCAGTTCACCAAGCTAACCTGTGGGAAAAGTCCTGCCAACTTCCCTAGCCTCCTCACATTTGCCGCTGGATCATAGAACTCCAGTTGTTGAGTGACATTGAGTGGCCTCTCCTGATGGATCTTTGGGTAGCCATTGTGATATATACCAAGGGCCTGCTCAAACTCCTCTTTTGTGGCCATGTAGTCTGTAGAGCTTGCCATCCATGATATTGAGTCATACGAGTCTGGGATGTGCAAGGTGGCGTAGAACTGACGAATAGCATCCTCCGCAAAATCACACCTCATTGAGATGACCATTTCTGATCGGCATCCAACCAACAGAGGCAACTTTCTTATGTGATTCCAGTCTACCCATTTCTGATCAGCGAAGTCCTTGTCTGAATAGATTTCATTGAATACCTTTTCTTGAAATAATGTGCGGAAGAACTTTTGTGAGGCGGTCCTTGGGAGCCTATACTAATTTGCCCCTCTCAAAGAGAAATACTAATCCGCCTTGATTTGGCAGAGATCAACTTTAGGGTCAAACCCTAGAAGTCCCTCATCAGATTTTTCCTCCTCATCACCATTATTATCACCTCCATCTCCCCCTTCATCCATATAATCTTCATCTTCCTCATCATCATCTTCCCTAGGTTCCGAGACCACTTTCTTTCCTGTGTCCCTTTGTGAGCTACTACCTCCTTGCTCTAGCTCTTGTTGCACCATTCTTCTTATTTCCTTATCACTTTTCGTGTCAGCAACAACATCTCTACCCCTTGGTCATTGTGCTGCAACACCTACACCTCGAGTGGATTTTCTTATTTGTCCTCCTCCACGAGGTGCCCTTGGTTGAGAGGGGTTCTTCGCTCTTGGCATGATTTCTGAGATATGAGATTAATGAAATGATGAGCAAGGATACTAGGAAATCAAAGCGATTATAGAGTTTGATAAAATTTTACAAATGTTTAGTCTGGCAGGCTAGGTGCGGCAGTAACGCCCAAGCTAGGCCGGTACTGCCAGGCATGAGCGGCACTACCGCTCTGGGTAGAGTGGTACTGCCGGCCGCATGAGGCATCGGCACTACCGACCTTAAAACCTTGGTTTATTCTTAGAATGGGCAAAATTTTGTTCAAGGTGATTAGCATTGTTACCCATCTAAGCCTCAAAACCAAGTCTTTTGTTTCTTTCACTAAACATTTGCAATCTCTTGATCAAAACCCTAGAATATTCAATTTGAGACCTAGAACACAATAGGCGTTGAGATAAATTAAAAATTTGAGGGAGATAAGTACCTTGAGAAGAGGGGAATCAGAATTTCACCAAAAGAATTCCTTCAAATGAGAGATTGAGTTTTAGGGTTTGAAACTTGGAGAGAGAGAAGTTCTTGCTTTGAGAGGAATGGAGAATAAGGGAAGAGAGGGAGAGGAGGCGTCGTTCAGGGTAGGGGATAGGAGTGATAACGGTTGAGAAATTAAGAATTGACCGCAACCGCCCCAGAGGAGGCGGTAGTGCCGGCCTAGGGCAGCAGTACTGGGCTCAAACCGCGGTAGTGTCGTCCCTGGCATGGTCACATTCCAAAATAAGTTGCAAATAGCTCTAATAATTTTGCCAAAAAGCAAAGTATATTTATGAGCATTTCAACTTGTTCAAGAGATTCATAAGATGAATTTTCAAATAGATTGAAATAACATAAACTCATCTTTAGCAAATAGGAGATAATTTTGAAATCAAACCAATTTTCAAAAGTATTTCAACTTGTCGGCATGTATGAGTTATGAAATACCTTTTAGATAATTAGATACAAGTTAAATTTAGTTCCAAAGGCTTTAACTCATTTCGTGCATTGAGTATGTCAATATAGACAAATTTTTGGAATTTCATGGAGATTTGTTGAGATACAAAACTTTATCTAAAACATTTAAGATAAGTTTAAAACATAAAGGAGATTTGTTAGAAGACTAATATTCAAAAGATGAAATTTACATATACATATTAAAAAATGAAGTTTTTGATGAAATTACATCTTAAAGCTCTCAATTAGAATAGTTTCAAATATTTTGACCTAATATGGTCTAGAGTTTTATTTTTTTTTAAAAAAAACAATAGCACTAACTTTGTATTTTCACATTTTAGGGATGTAGTATACATATGAAAGGTATAATACTCCCCCTTGATGTGTTAATCATTTGGAGAATTTTAGAAAGTCAAATAAGAACCAATAAATATCCAATAAAATCAATCATGATGAAAAACTTCAAGCAACATTTGAGATATCTATGACATTTAATTCATTCCTCAATTTACAAAATCAAGCTTCATCTAAGGGCTTGGTGAGGATATCCGCTAATTGATCTTCGGTTCTAATGTGACTAATCATAATATCAACTTTACTCACATGATCTGTTAAGAAATGATGACGGATATCTATGTATTTGGTTCTTAAGTGTTGGGCCGGATTGTTGGTTATTTTAACGGCACTTTCATTATCACATAAAAGAGGCATATTTTTGAAATTTATTCCATAATACATTAAAGTTTGCCTCATCCATAATAATTGAGCACAACAACTACCGGCGGAAATATATTCGGCTTCGGCAGTGGATAGGGCTACGGAATTTTGTTTCTTGGAGAACCATGAAACTAGGGACTTACCTAACAATTGGCAACTCCCAGAGGTGCTCTTTCTATCCACTTTGCAACCCGCATAATCCGAATCCGAATATCCAACTAAGTCAAATTTAACACCTTTAGGATACCATAACCCTATATTTGAGGAATGCTTTAAATATCTTAGAATTCTCTTAACATCCACTAAATGGCAATCTTTAGGTGAAGCTTGAAAACGTGCACACATGCAAACACTAAACATGATATCAGGCCTAGATGCGGTAAGATAAAGTAAACTACCAATCATGGAATGATAAAGCTTTAAGTTTACCGGTTTACCTCCCTCATTTAGGTCTAGATACCCGTTGGATGCCATTGGAGTCTTGATGGGCTTTGCGTCTTCCATGCCAAACCTCTTGAGTAAATCTTTTACATATTAGGTTTGGCTTACGAATGTCCCATTCTTGAGTTGCTTGATTTGAAGTTTAAGGAAGAAACTCAATTCGCCGATCATGGACGTCTCAAATTCCCTAGACATCATATCACCAAATTTTTTTGCAAAAATCTTCATTAGTAGAACCAAATATGATATCATCAATATAAATTTGACACACAAAGAAATCTTCATCTATTACTTTAGTAAAGAATATTGTGTCAACCTTCCCAATTTTGAAACCTTTTGAAATTAGAAAATATCTAAGCCATCCATACCATGCTCTAGGAGCTTGTTTGAGACCATATAGCGCCTTAAAGAGTTTGTATACATGATTTGGATGTTTAGGATTTTCAAAACCGGGAGGTTGTTCAACAAATACCAATTCGGATATTTGTCCATTTAAAAATGCACTCTTTACATCCATTTGAAATAATTTAATATCAAAGCAAGATGCAAAAGCAAGCAAAATACGAATAGCTTCTAATCTAGATACGGGAGCAAAAGTTTCACCAAAATCTAGTCCTTCGATTTGTATGAAACCTTGCGCCACTAATCTTGCCTTATTTCTTACCACAATACCATTCTCATCTTGCTTGTTTTGAAATACCCATTTTGCGTCGATGACGTTGTGATCCTTGGGTCTTTCGACTAGTATCCACATGTCATTTCAGACGAAGTTGTTTAGCTCTTCATGCATTGCATTTACCCAATCCGGATCATCTAAAGCTTCATCTACATGAGAGGGTTTAAAAGAAGACACAAAAGAGTAATGTTCGCAAAAAGAAGCAATCTGATATCGAGTTTGAACTCCCTTACTAACATCATCCAATACTTGAACTATTGGATGATCCTTGGAAATTGCATTGTGGATCCTTTGTGGTAGACATTGAATTTGTCGATCATCCTCCTTCTCATCCACATCTATTGGTTGGGTTTGACTTTGCATTGCGGAAGTTGATGGTTCAACTTGAGTGGATGAAGGTTGATTTTCTTTGTCTACCTCCGGCTTCACATCCCCAAGTGTCATATTCTTCATTGCTTCTCTGAACCCTTCATCACCTACATCATCCAAATTCTCTTGCTCTTCTTGAGAGCCGTTAGTTTCATCAAATTCAATATCGCAAGTTTCTTCAACAAACCCTTTGTTTTGATTAAAAACACGATATGCTTTACTATTTGAGGAGTAGCCAAGCAAGAAACCAACATCACAACGACTTTAAATTTCGAGAGTCGAACACCCTTTATCAAAATATAACATTTGCAACCAAAGACTCAAAAATAAGAGATGTTCGATCTTCTTCCAATGAGAAGCTCATAGGAAGTCTTTTTCAAAAGACGATGCAAATAAAGCCTATTTGTTGCATAACAAGCAATATTTATGGCTTTCGCCCAAAAGCTATCGGGAGTGCCATATTCATCAAGCATAGTTCTTGCCATTTCAATTAATATTCGATTTTTCCGTTCTACAACTCCATTTTGCTCTAGAGTGTAGGTAGCGGAAAGTTCATGTTTTATTCCAAGTTCATCACAATAATCTTTAATTCTTATATTTTTGAACTCGGAACCATTATCACTATAAATTTTCTTTATTTTGAAATCAAATTCATTTTGAGCCCTTTTTGTAAAGATTTTGAAAATTTCGGAGGATTCGGATTTATCATCTAAGAAAAATACCCAAGTATACCTTGAATAATCATCAACAATAACCAAACAATAAGAATTGCCCCCGATGCTCTTATAGGTTGTCGGGCCAAACAAATCCATATGAAGGAGCTCTAATGGTCTAGATGTGGACATGATACTCTTTGAAGGATGAGAGCTAGCGACTTGCTTGCCGGCTTGACAAGCACTACAAAGTCTATTTTTATCAAACTTCACATATTTCAAGCCCACAACTAAATCATTTTTGAAAAGCTTTTTAAGTTGAATCATCCCAACATGAGCTAGTCTTCTATGCCATAACCATCCCAAGGAGATTTTTGCAATTAGACATGTTCGAAGACATGACTCACTTGAAGAGAAATCAACTAAATACAAGTTTCTAAACCTAAAACCTTTGAACATTAAGGAATTATCATTTTCTTTAGAAATAATTACTCCATTTTTAGAGAATGTGCAAGTAAGATCAAGATCACATATTTAAGCAACCGATAGCAAATTAAAATTTAAAGTTTCTACTAAAGAGACATTTGAAATAGAAAGGTCATTTGAGATAGGGGTGGGCACTTTTAAACCGAAACTGAAAAACCGAACTGAACCAAACCGAATTAACCGAATATTTCAGTTTTTTCGGTTTTCGGTTTGCGGTTCGGTTTTTATTATGGTATTATTCGGTTTTCGGTTTGCGGTTCGGTTTTTTAGTTCTAAAAACCGAAGAACCGTTTCCCCGAACCGAATTAGCAGTGCTAGCCATTTAGCCAACTGGCCCAACCCGGCACCCGCAACTCGCCAATCGCCAACGCCAAGCCCAAGTGAGTCCACAGTCCACACCGCAGCCTCCCCTCCTGTTCGTTCTTCAATTCCCAATCCCAGCAAACGCAAACCCTACCAGCGCGCTATAGCGGGCAAACCAATGGCCGAAGGGCGCGTGGGCGACACCTACTAGCGAGGCGAGGCGCGCGCATCCCGATTAACCCGGCGCTCGCCGCCGCCACTTCGCCCTCCGGCTCCGGATCCCATCCCCAGGCATCGCAACCGTCGCTGGCTTGCCGCCCTCCCGGCTCCCATCCGCCGCCACCTACCAGCGCGACGCCGCGGCTTCAGCCAATCAGCCCCCAGTCCACTACAGCGCTCTGCCACTTCGCCGCCCTCCTGGCTCCCGGATCCCATCCCAGGCGTCGAGACCATCGCCGGCTTGCCGCCCTCCCGGCTCCCATCCGCCGCTGTCCTCTAATCTGGCGTAGACCCAGGCGCCATCGACCCATCGTCCTCCACTCCTCCCGGCGCTGGATCTACTTAAAGAACAACAAAAGTAAAGGCGTATAGCTTCTCTGTTTCTTGCATGTGCTTGAGCTTGAAGACGCTTGGGTGAAACAAGGGCCTTGTATTTGTAGTAGTACAATTTTCATAGAACTTGTCTACTTGTTATGGCAAAAGTATAAAATTAGCATCATCTTACAAACAAAAAAAGCCTAGCATACTAGTTTGTGGGAACCTTAGAGGTCAATGCAGTACAAAACAACTTCCCTTGGCAATATATTGACTACTGACTAGACTGTGAAGTATTCCATACCTTTATTGCATTTGGTAAACCCAACAATGTTTGCTATGCTTAGACTTAAGCAAACTCCAACAACAAGAAGGTAATCAGCTTCAAGTCTGATGAGTGAAAATATCCTGAGAACAATCCATGCAGCAACCTGAAACAAAGCTACATAGATCTAACATGAATTACTTGTTACATTAGTTGGGAAAATGTATCAAAGGAACGAGAGAAAACTTCTGAGGATAACTGTGGAATATTGATACATACAAGACTCTTTTTTTAGCTATCATCTACATCTGTTAACATAAACTTCAATTTTCTCAAGATAACAATGGATCAAATAGATTAGTTGATAGTTCTTCTTGAACAATATTACCAATTTTCTCAAGATAACAATGGAAGTTATTTAGTGCTACTGGGACTAATAGAGGTAGCCTTCTCATGCCAATCTTTGAACTACAAATAGCAAGAACTTTTCCTAATCTTTTTTGTTAATTAACTCTATATCTCCAAAACATGAAGCAATAATTAATAAAGAGACCATCTTTGTGTGTTGAGCAAAATTCATATTAGTCAAATATTGCAAAAATCCATCCTATTGCTCTAATACTATTTGTTTTCTCAATTTTCTCTAGCTTAGCCTTATGCTCAATGTTGCTACCTGCTGGAGTGGAGGGGATAAGAGTGGTGCTGCAGTGCCACGGTTGTGTCATATGCTGCTGGTTGTGGTTGCAAGATTGACGCCATATTCATGTTTATGCAACTTCTGCGTGTTGTGTTTCACTGCAACTGCAGGCCTACTAGCTAGCCGTTGTGCTTCATTGCTAGCTCTTGGCCTGTTGTTGCTCATTCTATATATATTTCTATGCTGATTGTTGTTGTGTGTTTGGTTCTCACTTTTGTTGTATTGATTGTTGAACTTTAAAATTTGTTTACTTTGTTATGTTGTGTGCTGGAGCATGGTGGACAAATGGACAATATTTTGAGTTATGTAATGCCTACTGTTAGTGTTGGATATTATTTCTGAATTCTGTAATGTCTGTTGACTACTGTGCATGCGAAATTTGGTTAACCGAAATACCGAATTAACCGAACCGAATTATTTTGGTTAATTCAGTTCGGTTTCTGGAATTTTTCGGTTCGGTTCGGTTTTCTGTTCCTGAAAACCGAATTTTATAAAAACTGAATAAACCGAACCGAAAAAACCAAAAAAAACCGAATGCCCAGGCCTAATTTGAGATAGCAATTTTACCCAAACCTAATACCTTTCCCTTGCTTTTATCGCCAAATGTGATCTTGTCGTTTTGCCCATTTCCTACTTCAAAAGTGATGAACATCTTCCGGTCGCCGGTCATGTGTTGTAACATCCCAAATTTCGCCTAAATATTATTTTATTGTCATTTGTGCATTTTATGATTTTTCTGGAATTTATTGGGATTTTTCTGGATTTATTTGAATTAATAGCAAATTGGGTATTTTGGCCTTTTGTTCAAAACTATTTAAATTTATTCAAAGTTGAAATAAAGTTTTGCCAAAGATATTTTATTCGAGTCCAGAATGTCTCAAAGTATTTTTGAGAATTTTCTTGGAATTTTCCTGATTATTTTGTTGCCTAAAACAAATAAAATGAATTTCTGTAATTATTTTAAATCAGAAACCCGTTTTAATCCGAAGAACGATGATTGGGCGGAGCCCATCATCGCGCGTAGAGCCCATCTTGGTGCGGCCCAGTGCTTGCACCGTCGGCCCGTAGCTGAAAGGGCTGTGGACCGTCGGATTGAGATCGCACGGTGGGGATCAAGACGTACCGGTTCGGGACTTCTTCAGATCGGGGCCGTTGGGGAAGCGCGTGGATGGATAAGATCGTGCAGCATCCGGAGTGTTTCGTGACCGTCCGATCATCATCGCGTGGAGCTGCGTCGTCGTCTTCGCAACAGATTCAGGATCGCGTCCGGGCCGTAGCCGCCATGGACTCTAGGTCCGAATCGGCATCGGAGAAGGTTAGCGCGGCTATAAGAGGAGTGCCTCAGGGTCGCCTTGAGTTCGCAAACCAAAGCCCCACGGTAGATTTCGTAGATTGAGCCCCGTTTCGTCAGAATCCCTAGAAGTTTGCCCATCGCCGCCGCTAGAGGAAGTTGACGATTCGCCGCCATCAAGCCATCGCGAAGCCTGGAACTAGATGCATCTGCTTCGTCGTCGTCTAGAGCATCTTGTGCGCGCCGTTGTTTCGCCGGAAGCTCGTCGGAGAGGGAGATCCGCGGGGAGGACTTCGCCGCCGAAGAATAGAACCTCGCCACCGTCGTTCCAGTGCACCGGAGGAGAAACCGATCGCGTCATCAGATCCGCGCCGGCAAGACGCGTCTGTAGGTACCCTCTGTCCTCGCCGCCAACGACCCTAGGGCCCTGCGCCATCACCGTCGACGTGGCTAGATGCTCTGTCACCATGTGTCGGCCGCGTGGACTCGATCGCTGGTGTGGCACGTTGCGTGGCGTGTTGCGTGGACGTCGCCGTGGCACCGAGTCAGCCGAGGCGTGGGACCCGCGTGTCGATGGCCCAAACCCGCATGGACCGGGTGCACCGTGGACCGATGAAGCTCGTGGACGTAGTCCATGGACCGAGGGGCACGTGGCAGCATCTGATTGGTTCGGGTCAGGGCTGACATCACACTGACGTCATAAATCAGTTTTTCAATCTAAAATTAATTCGGTTAATTCTGATTTTCTAATTTCTGTAATTTCAGTATTTATTCAAACTTCCAAAGGCTATAACTTTTGCATCTTAACTCGGATTTTAGTGATTCAAATTTCCAAAAATTTGTAAAATTGAGATCTATTTAATGGTTAATTTTAATTGATTTTTGGAGTTTATTTGCTTTCTATTCTGGTATTTATTTGCTTTTCTCCTTCGGTACGCGTAGACGTTGAATTGTGCGACGCTTCAGAGGAAGATCCAACAACTCAAGAGCAAGCTCTAGATCAAGATCAGGACCTATTCCAAGGCAAGTTGTGCTTTGATCATGTTGAACCCATGTTTATAAAATTGCTATATTTGTTTTACCCTATTGCATATTATTTCAAGTATACAATTGTTTCAAATTAAATTGGGACTTAGCTATTATACCAATTTGATCTATACCCTACCTTGTCATTGTATGCCATGATCTATTGTCACCCTAGATTGGTTCATTATAGTTGGTTGGTAATGATAATCAACATGGGGTGGTTAGACCGTATTAGTTGCTTAGCCATGCCACGTCATCACATGTGATTGAATCATTGATAATTAATCTTGACTAACGGGATATGGAACGATGTTATGAACTTGTGTATCATGTGGGATCACACGATGAGATTGAGTTGTTATGGCGAGTCATGTCACACAACGATGTTGAATTGTTGATAGCACGTGGTGCTTGGTAATCAACTTGGGTGATATTCACTTAGATTGGGGCAAGTGATAAGGGGCGAGTATGCCAAGGTGGGCCCGATGGGCAGAGGGTATGTGGAAGTCTTGCCTTGATCACTCTAAGGACTTAACCTTGTAAGCCTTTGACCTGAGTCAATCATGCAACCACATGTCTGGTATGGGCCAGCTTAGCTGATTAATTTGCAATGTCTTAGCTTTGGTACTATCTTGGTCGGTGTGAGTTCCCGAGTTATGGAGTAATTCACATGGCGCAAGAGGGGGGCCCTGGATGTGGTAACCAGTCCCACCAGTGTTGAAACCTTAGCGGGTGGTACCGGGTTAAGCCAGAGCATTGTAAAGGCTTTGTTATAATCACTCGCCTTGGTGGTGTTTGGTTGTATCGCGTGGGTAAAGTGCATAACCTCTGCAGAGTGTGAAACTATTCGGATAGCCGTGCTCACGGTATTGAGCAATGCTCGGGTATTACAGTTAAGTGTTAGCTTAATTAAATGGACAACTTGGTTGGGATGGCGGAATGCCATGTAGAAGATGGAATTTGATTTAGGATTGGAAACTTGGTTTACTTCAGAAATGTTGAATCTATCTACTATTGTTATTTGTTTTGCAGTCTTTACAATCTATTTATTGTATTTGTTCATAAATGCTGCTTATTGCAAAATAGCCATGATAACCTATCTATTGGAATAAGCCTTACATATAGATACATAGAATTGCATTCTATGCACAACTTGTTGAGTGCTTTAAGTACTCACCCTTGCCAACAACAATAATCAACAGTTGAGGAATCTACACCTGTGTTGGAGGAAGAATTCCAGGAGGACGCGAGTCATTAGGGTCCGAGCCTTGTCGGTTGCCTGTGGTGAACTGATGAGCTATCTACATTTTCTACTTTCCGCTGCTTAATTCTTAGCTTATATTTCCAGTCTTGCCCTGTGTGGCTTAATAATGTAAGTCGGTCATAAGATCATACACTTAGCTATATCAATAAATGGAGTATTATTCTATTATCGTTGAGTATGATATGATATGTACCGATGTTGAGCTGTGTGCACTAGCGTTGATCCTGGGACTAGTGCGGTAAACACAGTGGGTTCGAATCAGTGGATTCGGGTCCTTACATGTGTTGTGTGCATCTGTTATCCAACACCCAATACCGTCCACCAGTCTTGTAGTTCACCTATAAAATCAAACCTTTTTAGGTACCCAAATTTGTTTGGGTCCTTGGAGGTTAGTAACCAAGTGACATTCTTTCTATGGCCAAGTATGGGAGTGCCGATAAATTTAGCAATAATCTTTCCATTGCTATTCTTCTTAAGCACATAGCAAGAATCATAAGCATTGTCAGGATATAGGGCAAAAAAAAACAATAATCTTTCCATTTAGCAATAATCTTTCCATTGCTATTCTTCTTAAGGTTTGTGAAATCAAATGGGAAGCTCATCGGTTTGTGGAATCAAATGGGAAGCTCATCATAGGTGGGTCATCATCGTCATTTGATTTTACCTTAAAATCTCCTTTTGCCATGAGACATAAATGAGCGACGAATCCAGAGGATGCCTCCTTGATGGCAACGCCGGTGAGACCCTTTTTCTTTGAAGATGCATCATCTTCGGATGAGTCGGAGTCCGAATATTCTTCTTCGGAGTCCCACTCTCCAATGTGAGCCTCGCCTTTGCCATCCTTGTGAAGTTTCTTGAAGAGCTTCTTCTTTTCTTGAAAGAACTTCTTCTTCTTCTTCTTGGGCGACTTGTTCTTGTTGTCCTTTTTCTTGGGACAATGAGAGGCAATGTGCCCCTTCTCATCACACTCATAGCACCGAATATTTGCATATCGATTGATGCTAGAGTGTTGTCCCTTCTTGAATTTATGAGAGACGTTTGAGCTTGAGCGCCTCTTCATATATCTTCTCATTCTTCTTATAAGGAGGAGCTATTTCCTCCTCGGTGTCATCTTCTTCAGAGTCCTCAAGCGACTCATCACTTGACTCCGCTTTCACCTTGAAGGCGATATTCTTCTTCTTCGAAGAGCTTTGTTCTAAGAGCTCTTCCTTTTCCTTCTTGTAAAGATCATTCGTGATGAGGTTTTCAAGAAGTCCCGTTGGCGTCATCCTTGGCAACTCCGGTGAGTTGAAAAACAACGTCATAAAGTCTCATATTTGTACAGAAGAGCCCTAAGAATCTTATGAACAACATCAACAATGGTTAGTGATGCTCCAAGGCCCTTGAGCTCATTTACTATGTTGTTCAACCGTGAATACATCTCATTAATGTTTTTATGGGGTAACATGATAAAACTCATATTTGATCTGAAGCATATGCAATTTGGTTTCTTTGACCGAGGAGGTTCCCTCATGGATTTTTGAGAGGGTTGTCCAAATCTCATGAGCAGTTTCGAGATTGCTCACTCGATTGAACTCATCCGCGTTCAAAGCATCAAATAAAGCATTCATAGCTTGAGCATTGAGATGAGTGTTTCGCTCTTCTTATTCAGTTGTGAGCATGGGATTTACTCCGGTAGCGAAACCCTCATCTACAATTCTCCATATACTCGGGCTCATGGCCTTGAGATAAACTGTCATGCATATTTTCCAATATGCATAATTTGTTCCATCGAAAAATGGCGCTTTACCTATTGATACCCCATCGCTAGCAATCCTTACTCTCTAGGCGGTAAAGCCCCAAAAGAGAGTCCAAGCTCTGATACCACTTGTAGGATCAAGGATAACCGACTAGACGAGGGTGAATAGGAGGTTTCTAAATTTTTTGAATTTAATCAAATCACTATGCTAGAATTGCAATAATGGTAATTTACAAATATATATTCTCTAGTGATCACCAAGCACTCTAGCAAATCAAGTATGAGCAATAGATGATTCTAAGCACAATAATATACTCAAATTTCTAGAGATATAAATTGGGTGCAAGAATGATAAAAGCAAACCACAAGAGAATGAGACACAAGAATTTTATCACGTGGTCTTTGAGACTTGCTGGTCCCCTAATCCACATTGAGGTGACTTGAACAACTTCAAGCTGGCTCCAACCTCTTGAACCTTCCTCGATCACTTTGGTAGTTCTTCCTCACTCTCGGTAGGCGAACTCCGGCCTTCACAACTTGCCGAAGCTTCTCACAACCTTCTTTGAGAAGCTCACTGTGCACGAACGCCTCCAAGCCGTCTAAGAGGCGGCAACCTCCAAGAGTAATAAACTTTGACGGTCGTTTGAGGTGAATCAAGTGTCTAAATGGCTCAATTCAATGCCCTCACTTAATTTTCACTCAACTACTCCTCAAATGTGAATTTAATACACTAGAGTAGAAGAGATGCACACTAGAGCTCAAGGATATGCAAATAGGGCTCCAAGAATGTAACGACCCCCATTTTTACATGAAATGCAAAAATGGAAATCTAATGTGCATACAGTACTAGTCCCATGATCAGTGGCTAGTACGCACATTTTCAACAATTGGAATCACAACTATACATCATATTATTAAGCGAAAGCTATTATACAAAGAAATCTTATAGCTCAGAGCATTTATATAGCGGCAGAAGAAGCAAAGTCTTGTAGTGTGCCCATCTGACCTGCAGGCAACTGACAAAGCATAATCTCTAGAAAGATCACGTCATCGAAATTCTCACAACCTGCGACGAAAAGATATCTTCGGAGCTTCGCTAACTTTTCCACCTAAAACAACATATTAAGCAAGGGTGAGTACTTTACGTACTCCGCAAGACTTTAGCAAAACCTATAATATATGCAGGCCATTTCAAAGGACAGGCTTCTATGGTTAATTTTGCATAAAGCAATATTGAATTTGTAAATCTTGTTGTCATTTGCAAACGGAATTTGTAAGAGCAAGTTCGACTGATAAGAAATAAGTAAAGCATAAGTAATACTCACAACCCTTCGCGAGCAATGAAATCATCCAATAATCCTGCCAATCATGACACAATATGGTTTTCGCCAACACGTGGCAAATCAAGTAAACCCATGCATTTTAGAAAATAATAAAACATCTAACTAGTGTCAGCTCACCAAGTTTCCCATAACCGAGGGGATGGCTAATCGATTAGATTTTCACTCTACAGAGATGTACAACTTTACCCACAAGTCATGACCTTTTCTTTTTGCCGCATGTTTCACACACCTTTGGCGATGTGGCCAGAATGTTCAAGACAAAAACCTTTACATTACCTAGGTTAACTTTGCACCAGCCCGGGACGTGAAGCCCTCGCCATAGAAACAGGAACACTCACCCAAGACATGGTTCCTTTCATGTAATACCCAACACACCGTTTCTGTTCATGGCAAGGCGTACACCGTTGCATCGGTATGCATTTACCCACACCGAAGTGTGGAAGCCCCTCACAAGTAGACCTGATTGGAATGCTTCTGCTAGCTTTCGTCTACCAATGTGCAAAGTTAAACTAGATAACTTAATTGGTTTTAAGGCTGCCCCATCCCAGCACTTGTGGTTGTATGGATTTATCTTGGATCATACAACACTATGTTCGATCTTTAATCCGACACGGGTGATACTTCACCCTACACTACGTGCAAATCCCTCTGCACATCCGGCTATTGCCAATAATCGCTCGTGTCAAATTCCATAGTTTTATTTGGGTTTTTAATCAACATACCAGTAACCAACAGTGTCATTCTCAGGAAGCAATTTTGATCTGATCATCTACCTCGTTGGTACTAAAGCATGGCTAAGCATGGATAAAATGAAATCACATATACCCATGATGACATTAAATAATGCCTATCCTTAATCTATGGTTATCAAGGTTCACATGTCCATATATATCAAGGGAGTTTCATGAGACAACAGGTATATCTATCAGTACCACAAGATAGCGAGTTTACAGAAAATAAGCGCATGCATGAAACATTTTAATGAACACAATGAATATTAAATATTGAGATCAATATGGTCAAAGGGATCAATTTGATCAAAGGGGGTGTTTGCCTTGCTTAATCATTGTTTTTGGCGAAGTCGAGGTCGCAGCAGGCGAAGTCGACGATGGAGGTAGTGACGTTGGATTCTACACGTCGTTCAATGGAAATATAGCAAGTCACAAACTTCAATAAGGGCAAAAATAAAACAGACAGAAAACCAAATAAAGACTCACTAAAGAAAATAGGAATATTTCAGGGTTTGAATAGAATGATTCCATAATCTCGCGTTTTTGTTGATTAAACATTCATATTATTAACGGCTTTTATGATGAACGATGCACGGTTTCTTTCATAGATTATCTATTCTTGTTTTACGAATTCAAGAGGCTAAAATTATGAATTCTTGCATTTATAACTTCAAATTCTAGATGCTAAACTTATTTGGATAAATAGGATTAAGATATTAGATCATTATGCTGAATGCTATGAATGAATAGCGCTTAATCCTTTTTAATTGATTCTGCATAATAGGTGGTTTTGAATATGCTAGATCTGTTAAGTTAGAATACTGGTCATATATTCAAGGTTTTTAAGAAGGTTCTGGTAATACAAACATCTTAACTACAAATTTCTTCATTATTACTAAGTTCATTTATTCATATTTTGAAGTTCAGAAATCATAATACTTAAGGTTATTTTGCTATCAGGATTTATATGCAAAGCATGACAAAATGAGATTATTTATTCGGAACAGGATTGTTTTTATTATGGAGAACATTCCTATGCTGATTTTATAAATTTTAGGATTTAGACGAGATATTTTATTCTTTGCTGAAATAGCTTAAATGGTATTAAGGGTTACACTATAAGGAATCAGATTAGCAAGATGAAGTGTACGATTAACACTTAGGGTTATTGCACTAGCAGAATTTAGATGAAAAGCAAGTTGTAAATAAAATATTTTTCCAGAATATGATAGTACATATCATAAATATCATTTTTAGGCTAATTTGCACAATAATTGCATTTAGACGAGATATTTTGTGAGCTACCGAAAAGGCTTAAGTGTTTCTAAATTCTACGCGATAAAGGTTCAGTTTTTTATTTCAGTTTGCGACTACACTTCTATAGGATAATTTATCCATTTTCAGGCATTAATAAGGGACATCTCTAAGAGTGTTTTAAAGTTGGTTCCGCAATATTTGGCTTTTACCCCAGATAGTTTACAAGCATATAAATATTGAAGTCTTTTAAGAATTTAATTCAAATTAGTTCTTTTTGCCGATCATATCCTTTAGAATATGCTGAGATTCCATCCTGAAATATATGCATTTATACATATGAGTACTACTGCTAGATACTCATGCATTTACATATACATATAAATTTATGCATCTTTGAGTATTTAAAGTACTGAAATTAATCATTAATGGAGAATGATTCAAACAAAGATGAAATTAAAATATTTTCATATATTCAAGTTTCTGGAAGCATAAGGATTCTAATAAAATTGGTTTAATTCAATTATGAGTTTATTTGTAAAAAATTTATGTATAGCATATATTTAAGCCTTTTATTTAAATTTGAATTTCAAAAACTCACAGAGATTATTTTAAAAACAAATTTGTATATTATAAGAGTAATTGATTTTTTATGATTTTACAATTTTGTCTCATTTTATTTGGAGTCGAAACGCACAAGATATATGCATTTGAAAATGAGAGTATTGTTTCCTTTCCCATTTGTGTATTATAGACTATTTGAGAAACAAGGAACACAGTTACATTTGATGCACAACCCCATGAGTACCACAAGTTGTCTATTCAAAAAATATATGATAGAAGGGTAGGTCCCGACCTTTCGATGAGAGGGAATAGTTTTGATTGGGAGGGAGAAGACGTTGGCGATCCGACTACACCATCCCCAGACGATGCACCTTAGCAATCGTTACACCGACTCCCAAAGTAGTTATTGATCTTGCTGGTGCATGATCAACCTGACCACGAAGGCCTTTGTCCCTGCAAGCAATCGAAGAACACGCAAGAACAAGATGAACAAGCAACTGAAATTAGAATTGAAACCACAAGTTCAGTCAGAATCACAAAAGAGGGGTTTCCGAAGACAAGTAATTCGGGCGGTTTAGCCAACACGCGCGATTACAAGAAGTAGCAACTGCTATCTTTAATCTAAAAGAAAAACCCCCTCCCTAATGGCAGTGGCTGGCTGTTTATATGGTGGAAGGTGCGTCCAGGAAACCTAGGGCGCAGGCTAAAGTGGGCTCTCCTTGTTACAAGGCCAAATGCCCACTTTGACTCGGACTGGAAAAGTGATGCCACTTGTTAGAACGATTCCTGTTGACTCATAAGGAGTTTAGATGTGATTATAGATCCGTTGGAAAGTAGACATGATAAGCTTTCGATGAAGTACAAGAATGCTCCAAACGGAGTCCGGATGCAGCCGTGGCGGCCGAAACAAGTCAGCCCTGTCCTGGAGTCGAATCTGAAAACCCATCTTATGCACGTCTCTTCTATACTTCAGCTTGCTTGGTTCCTCGCCCTGGTTCCTGAGGCAAAGAAAGTCATCACAAGAATTAAATAGCATTCCATCCATTAAAATGTTTATATGTAGCCTGAGGAACACATTCACCTGGTAATTGAGTTGATGTGCGTGAGCTCGAGTAATTGGTCCTTGTATTACAACAGTGGGTTCCGATTGATGTGTAGGTGATGGATTTGTAGGTGTGGCTATATCCATAGAAGTGATGTCCTCATCATCCTCCCCTTCTTGCATTGGAGTCGTCTTCGACTCAAACTCGTCCTCTTCTCCAAAATATTGCTTTAAATCTGCAATGTTAAATGTGGGAGTGACCCCAAAATTTGTAGGCAACTCAAGCTTATATGCATTATCGTTAACTTTTTCCAATACTTTAAAAGGGCCATTAGCTCTAGGCATCAACTTAGACTTTCTTATTTGAGGAAAACGGTCCTTCCGCAAGTGCAACCAAACAAGATCTCCAGGTTCAAAAGTTACATGTTTCCTTCCTTTACTACCAGCAAGCTTATATTTCTCATTCATAGACTCAATGTTCGCTTTCGTTGTCTCATGCAATTTTAACATCAGTTCAGCATGTTGTGTAGCATCAAAATTCAACTTCTCCGAAGGCGGAACAGGCAATAAATCAATGGGAGCACGAGGAACAAAGCCATACAAATCTCAAAAGGGCACAACTTAGTAGTAGAATGCAGTGAACGATTATACGGCGGAATAGGCAATAAATCAATGGGAGCACGAGGAACAAAGCCATACACAATCTCAAAAGGGCACAACTTAGTAGTAGAATGCAGCGAACGATTATACGCAAACTCAACGTGAGGCAAGCATTCTTCCCACATCTTAATGTTTTGTTTTAAAACAGCCCTAAGCATGGTAGACAAAGTTCTATTGACAACTTCGGTTTGCCCATCAGTTTGAGGGTGACAAGTAGTAGAAAATAGTAGCTTAGTCCCTGTTGACAACGATTTTATCCTGAGATTAAATAAAAATAAATAATTACATAAAAATAATAACATCAAATAAATAAAATACACTGACGGCTAAAATCCGTTAGAACATAAAAAAATGACTAAAGGGTGTGAGTTATATTTAAATAATAGTCGTTATGATATATGTGGACTATATGACTAGCAAATAGTCCGATGATTAATATTCCACCGACATTAAAATACCAGTGTACCTAAATATTTAATAATGCTTAAGGTCATACACGGGTCAGGCCAATTGGTTGGATAACCGCATACATGCACAAATAAATTATGCGCCCCATTAACTTAATTTATTAGTTAAGGATTGGACTACATGTAGGCCCACGTCGCCGTGTGGCCTTACATACTCATGTAGCTTCGAAGTCAAACGAAAAGAAAAGGGAAGTGGCACATATCCAGCCACGTGATCAAATCTTGCATGCAGAGACTAACACTACACTGAAAAAGTTCATCTGTGGCGGTTCATAACTGCCATCAGTGGCGGTTATTGAACCGCCACAGATATAGTGCCACTGATAATCGAGGATTATCAGTGGCGGTTTTCTAACCGCCACAGATAATAGTTATCTGTGGCGGTTCTATCCACCAACCGCCACAGATAAATATATTATCTGTGGCGGTTCTATCCACCAACCACCACAGATAACAATATTATCTGTGGCGGTTCTATCTACCAACCGCCACAGATAATATTGTTATCTGTGGCGGTTCTATCCACCAACCGCCACAAATAGTACCTGACCGAAAAAATAAAAAACCGCATTTGGGCTAGCCTCAGGTGCTGCTAGCCATGCCCTCTGAAACAAATACATCAATCACAGATTTTGCATATACACAATTACAATGTACAAACAATATACCGATTTGATCAAACAACAACAATATACCAGTGTGGAAGAAATGATGAATTTGTTGCTAACTGCTAAAACAACCTTCTAGCAAGGGTTAGCCCTTGTGGCTTTTCTCCACGTTTGCTCATGTTGAGTAATAGAACTGGACTCATGATTCTTCCATGTGCTCTATACGGGAAAGGTAGAATTTTCGATCCATCCTTTCCTTTCCACCGAGAACATATATGTTTCTGATACTGCTTGGGACCACAACATCAGTGTGACCATCTCCATTGACATTACCAATCGTAGGTCATTGTCATCATATGATAATGACAATCGATTGCATATAAAAACATAGCCTAGTAACAAAGAAATATACAGCTAAGAAAATGCTGTGGTGAAAGTACGTGGTATCTTCATTTTTATTATAACCAAGTTATAATGTTCTCAATCAATCAATCAAAAAATAGTAATAGCACAAGATGAAGCTCGAATGGTAGAATCTCTAAGTAATGGATCTAAGCAAGATTATGGATGAATGTATTCTCCTTAGCTAAACTAAGAAAGCAACAAGACACATGTAGCAATAGTGTGTATAGATTGTCAAGAGACATGTATTACCTTTGCATGTGGATAGACAATCTATTTATATAAGCAATTTGTTAACACCATACAAAATAAATGGATGAAACTTGCACGTGGAATAAGACTCTTGAGATGCACTTCCCGATTTCTTCTCCTCCGTAGTCCATGCCGCTACATTTCCATGGGCATCAGCAGTAACCATCTCGATTTTCCCATCCTCATTGATGTCCGCAGCAATGACTGGTGCATGGATCTCAGCCATCTCAAGTGGAAAGTTGTTCCTAACCGTACCTAAATTGACAAAATCAACATAAGTAGACACATGGATGTTTACACATAAGTAGCGTATCAGTGCGCCAAAGGTACAAGTATAAAGGATGGTGGGAATTCATTGTTTTCTAGTGAGGATTTCAATGAATTACAGTCCTATTTTCCAAAACAAAAAATAGCATGGTAAAAACTGATTATTACTTAATTACACCAGCAAATTTATGCTATGGGAACGAGAACTCAGCTTAAAGTTGTTTTTGGATTCAATAATTAGTATTATGAGGCTAAGAATTTACCGCGATGATCGATAACATAAAACAAGCCATAGGAAGTTCTGACAAGGATGTCCAAATTTCTGTCACCATCCAAATCAACCACAGTCGGAGAAGAATATGAATGGGCACGGAAGTTTCCAATATCAGTACTCAAATGAAGGTCTGCAGTCCATTTAACTTGTCTTGTGTCAAGGTTAAAAACTACTATACTGCTTGCAACATATTTTTCAATGTCAATCCTCCTAGCTCCTTTATATGCTCGGGTTATCGTAATACCGCAGAAAAGCCAAGCCAAGTTACTAGTGCACTAGGTACACCAACACAAGAACACAAACAAGAAATCATGAAGTGTTCATATTGTGGTTTCAAGTTTTGCATTAAGAAAAAGTATTTCGATCATAACCAAAAGATAACACAAAGAAGATAAGCAAACACCTAGTGTTGGCACCTTTTGATTCATTGTTGGAACCAGCATGATAATACTTAATAGAAAATCTATGCCTGCTAATT
Source organism: Otatea glauca (assembly GCA_036346275.1). Classification (NCBI taxonomy): domain Eukaryota; kingdom Viridiplantae; phylum Streptophyta; class Magnoliopsida; order Poales; family Poaceae; genus Otatea; species Otatea glauca. Next base: position 49,999,743 of record CM070718.1, read on the forward strand.
TAGCGAAATAGTTTCTGGATGCAGACCATCGCAAAGTCAGAATCAGTGACTGAGGAATATTATGAAGGATGGAAAAAGTAGTAGTAATAAAATATCTACTTCTTAAAAAGAACATGGATTGCTGGCATGAATTGATGGCGCTTACCATAAAAGTTGAGTTTACAGAGCATAGACCTTGCTAAATTTGCATGATGTTTATCTTCATCGACGACCATGACACTAAGCCCATCAGTAGTGCGTCCTTCTGTTCTTTGAGCCATGAGTTTCTCAATGCTAGAGTTATTCTTGTTTTTGAGCTTTATTTTTGTGTGTGAAGCACTTGATCCTGATGAGCAATTTTTTCTAAGAAGAAACCAGCATGATGAGCAAGAAAAGCATGATTCACTCAGAAAACCACGCATTTCTTTAGTAAATTTTTCACTTGGTTAGTTTATCAAACTATTACAAACACATGAAATAACATCATATGAAAAAATAACCATGTAAGGCAAACACATGAAATATTTAGAAGTGTCACTCGCATGTGTGTGTGTGTTCCTGAAGAAGACAAAAGTACATGCTACACTAGCACAACCACTGACAAAAGAAGTGGCATTGACAAAAGAAGGAGTTCCCATTTGAAAGCAACAAAGAGTTATTTACACTTTGTAATAAAACAGAATTGAAGTAACAAAAGCCTAAACTAGTGGAGGTAAACTAGAAGCCTACGAGTCTTCGGAGGTTGGAGACACATGATGTGAGAGAAGAGTATGGATGACTGGATCGTTGTTGTCTTCGTCATGAAACTCGCCTTTTTTGTTGATTACTTCCTTCATGATGAAGTAGGCGAGCTGGCCCTGAATGGATTGGATTTCAAAAGGAAGCAGTCCTAACGTAGACAACTTGAGGTGCTATAAGTATAAAAAGAATAAGAGAGTACATAGAAATTGAGTGGTGCGAATCAATGTGTCATGTCAGCGTGACTGACCTCTACGTCATTGTCTTTTATTGTGCATGATAAGATTTCGCGCATGTACTGGCACACGAAGTACCCACATAAATTTGTTCCTTGCGGCTGCTTGTGACACTGCAAAAATCAAATGAACTAAGATGTCGTCGAAGGAGCTATTTACTATGAAATACGATATAAGAATATTCCTTGCGTGCATACCGGAAACTTAGTACGGATTGTAAGGGACTTGTGGTATGGGTGGTATCTCGAGCTCTTCTGACAATATCTTTTGAACGCCTCATTTATTAATTGTGTCATCACTTCAAAGTCTTTTTTAGGTTTATCCAGTGGATCCATGATTAGCATCTTGCTCTTTTCTGGATGAATTATTACGAGAATCCAGTGGAAGCTACATACACATGCATGATGCCACAGTCATTAGTCCTTACATCAGAGTAAATAACGAAATCAACGAGTAATTTAACTAGCTAGTGAGGAACTTACTTAAAAGGTATGGTAAAAGTATGAACTCCTTGTCTTGTAGTTTAATCAAAACATTATATACGTACTCCTCGACCTCCTTTGGTGCTCTTTTGATTTCAGATTGGCAAACCGTTCCCGGGTCGAGGAATCCCACTGGCCCCTTGGTTCTTCGTAATTCAATCATCTCGTATCTATATAACGAAATAGTTAGACATGACATTTATTGGTATAACGTGAATGTAGGCCAAGACTGATATATTAGACACTTACAGTGACCAGCATCTCAAAAAAGATATGTCGAGGGCGTTGTGATAGAACAAGTTGTGTAAGTTATCGAATTCTATTAAGAAGTAGCCATGGCCCGCATGGTGAAAATGTTCCTCACGAAAAATTGCAGTGATCACCTTCGGGAGTATGTCTTGGTTGGATCGATCCATGTACCATGCATGTAATCGCTGTATCATGGGTGTTAGACTTTTTAAATTCGAAGCGGTGACTAAGGGCTTCCCTACCTCGAATTTCAATCTTTGTTGATTATATTGGTCATCAGACTTCGCCTTGCCCTTACTTTTTTGTCGCACGACATCATACTCGGTCCTGGCTTCACCTGATCCGGCTGATACGGCTTGTTTAATGTGCTAATTTTTGGGATCAGGGGTTCCAGGTTTGTCCTTTGAAGTACCAGGTGTTATAGGTTTCTGCTTTGGAGTACTACCAGTGGCCATCTTTATGGGGTCCTCAATTGATTTCTTTTCTACCTCATCTTGCTTCTTCACCGTTTCACTCTCAGTGCTGGTGACGGATGCGAGGATTGTACTGCAGGAGAGGCTGGCACTGCATGGTCCAAGACGATGTCACGCTTGCGCCACTGGATGAATGAGTGGGCGGCACTTCCTAGAGTTGTTATCTCATCATTGGCGGGTTTTTCTAGCCCGATCTCAACAACCGTGCAAAGTACCGTGTCCACCTGGACCTTTGCATAACCTAGCGTTATCGGGGTATTGTGCAGGACACCCCCTTCTTGGCACGGATAAACTACCCCAGAGCACTGTACAAATATGTTCATCACGGACACGTTGAGTGACGTGGTGTGGGGTCCTGTATGTCGTCCACGTGATAATGGTTGTTGTCCGCCGCTAATGGCGTGGGCGCGCAAGCTAACGCGACGACTGTAGGGCTACAGAGAATGTTGTGGGCTGCGCGATCGCTCAAGGCTTGTTGTACTTGTCGCTCAACTTGTTCTTCAATGGTGCCTTGTATTTCTCGCAGACCCTTTCCTTCATCATTTCCATTTCTGCTCACCGCTCTTCTTTAGCTCTCTTCCGACTCCTATAAGAGTCTCCGTGCTCAGGGAATCCAATCTTCCATGGAACCTTGACCCCGACTCCTCGTGTCCGACCGGGGTGCTCTTTGTTTCCTAGGGCCGCTGTTAGCTCGTCTTTCTCCCTGTCTGGGTGAAAAGATCCTTGGGTGGACTGGGCTTAAAACTCATGAACTCTTTGCGTTATTGCTTCGTCTTCGCTGCTCTTGAATGATAAACCCCCAGTAGACAACATATCTGCCCTCGCTAGCACGTAGTGCTTCACTCGGTCTGGTAGTCCGATCAAGGGACTTGTGCCAGCCAATTGGACCGCTTCTAATTCCTGCCTCTCCTATTGAGCAATTTTACCCGCGTACCCACTCGTGCCAAGTCTGTGGGGGTGAGTATTCCTTCTTGCGATGCTAATGTGGTCCTCACTGGACTTCCTTGTTGCTTCGGATTGCTTCAACGCCACAAACTCATCCCAATATGGCTCTAATCTTGGGTACTCTCCGATGGCTGACCGGTTTTGCTTCACATAATTTGTGTTCAGTCTCACCTTGAAGTTTCTCCATGCCGCATCCATGGTCATCAATGCGTCGCGACGCACGAGATCTTCGGCTCCTTCGGGGAATTCGAAGGTTTCTTTGAGCTCTGTCCACAGATCCTCTTTGGTGGCTCGGGGCACTTTATGCCAATCCGAATAGGTGATTGACACTTTATCCCTTACGATGTACCCGCATGTTGACCTATATTTTGCTGCTGATTTTCTCAGTGCAACAGGGGCCCAATATCTAAGACCTCTGAGATGGTGTACCGGCCTTCAGGCTTCTTATTTTTCCCTCGTCCTCGGTGTCTTGCAACAGGAGCATCATCTGCAACAGCGGTGGAGGCCTCGGCACCTTCGGTGGTTGGGTGGAGGGTAAGGTACCTGCTCGGGCTCTCCTCCATTATAGGCTCGGTTTCGGGCTCCATTAGAAGTGCATAATCCAATGATTGCCGAAATGACATAAATAGCATGATCCAGCATAAAAGCAAGATTATGTCATTCATACAATGAATCATGTCTTACACCACCAAAAGAATGAAAATGGTATTGAATTGTATTGCTCTCAGATTAGGGTCTAATTGAAGATCTTAAACCTTCAATTCTTAATCACAAATAGGCTAACAATTTATTCAGTGAATAAGGCCTTGAACCCTTACCACCTTAACATGCACAGTAAAGAATTGTTAACAATTTCAACAAATATACCCAGATCAGCAAGAGTTAACTTGTCGACAGAATACACTAGCTATGTTCTGATTAACAGATAAATAACAAGACTACTGAAAGAATCAATACTCTACACATCAAACTAGTTATCTGTTCTCATCAACACAAAGAAGGACAAAGATACGCATGAAGCAAGTAGATTAACAACAAGAATGAATACTGATCAGTCTACCAAGCAGTGAATAGAACAATACTTTCTAGCATGTGAGTCTACCGGTTCAAGGCCTAGTTCACAAAAATAAATGTTCTTATCATATAAAAACCCATTATCATCACAGAGCAATTAAAAAGGCAGCAGAATCTGAGAACAATTCTCAGAAGTACTCACTGAGGCCAAGGTAGTTCTTATAAGTAACTACAACATAAGAATGAGAGAGCAATCTGGATATATACTCAACAAAACATATCCATGCAATCAATAGCTAACAATCCAATATTAGTGGTTAAAAAAGCAAGGCGGAGTTTCCATGACACAAACATAAAAGGTACAAAATGACACAAACATTAGTGTTTACCGTCCAGACTAGATGTTCCTTCTATTCTTCAATTGGTGTAGGAAAAAAATTCCATGATCATATTACCTAGAATCTACTTTTAGAGTCCTGTTTCCAATAAAACAACGCTCAACAGGAACCCACTAATTGTGCATGAAGGTAATGAGATGGGAACATGCTCCACTAATTGTGTGCATCATGAGAATCAAGTGGGAACCCACCAATTGTGCAGCATGACAATCCAATGGGAATTCACCTAATTGTGCTTAATTGAGATTAATTGAGATGGAACATTGCACACGGCATTACTCCCACAAGTCTGTAAGAAGAGACGCCCCAAATCACTCTGCCCAATTTACATTTAGAGAGGTGGCAATTCGTGCAACAGAGGCGAGCAACTCCCAATAGTCGGGCGAAATATATGTCTATCGCAGATCATGCACAGATTTCACATGAGAAGGAGACTAAAAGGAAGGGAAGGAGCACGCACTTGCGATGGAGTAGTTGTGCTCGGCGAGCCAAGAGGAAGTCGTCGGCTGGCGGACCTTGTCGCGGAAGGCCTCGACGGTGGCGGGAAGTCGGCGTCGCCGTCGGTCTTAGGTCTGTGTTGAGCAAATGGCAGGTCGGGGTGGCGTCGAACACGGCACGGGGCGTCGGGCGCGCGATCGTGGTGGCGCTGGTGGGGTGGCATTGTCGGGGAGGGCGGCGTCGTCGAGGATCGGCGTCGGGCGCGAAAGCGTCTTGAAGCGTCGAAGCGGCGACCGTGGCGGCGTTAGGTGGGCGGCGGCGCGAAGCGACGGAGTTTAGGCGCGTCGAAGCGGCGGGAGTTTAGGGTTTGGGCACTAGTTGACAAGAGCGACTGTATCCATTTTATATATGGAGCATATTATCAATGGCGGTTCTTCACAAGAACCGCCATCGACATATTTATCTCGTGGCGGTTCGTATAAAAAACCGCCACTAATACATATATTATCTAAAAAACCGCCACTAATACATATATTATCTGTGGCGGTTCTTTATACGAACCGCCTCAGATAAGTGTATCAGTGGCGGTTCTTGTGAAGAACCGCCACTGATATAATTATCCTATTATATTAATTACCATACATAATCCTAATATAGTAATATACCCTACATAATACTAATGCATTAATGACCCTATATAATCCTAATATATTAATGTCCTTATATAATCCTAATAAAGATTATTATATTAATGACCCACATTTCCATTACTCCACACAAATGCATAACACCACATTTCCATTACTCCATACAGATGCATATTGTTTACATCACATTGCCATTACTCGTATATAGCTAATGATTTTCTTTCACAATTTGCCCTTTTTCATGATCGTCGTGATGATAGGTAGTTTCCTGAGTGGTTTCTTCCTCGAGCCTGATGTTGCCATCTACGAAAGGAGGTAACTCATCAAACTGGTTGTACTCATCCTCATTCACGACATTCTCAACTCCGACGATCCTTCTTTTTTTCTGAAGAACTACATGGCGCTTCTCAGGGTTTAAAAAGCCGATGAAAACCGGTCGGTTTTCGCGAAAACCGGCCGTGCCGAGCCGGTTCGGCAAGTAAAACCGTTCGGAAAACCGTTCAGATGAATAGTAAATTTAAAAAATTTGAAGAAATTTCGCAAAAAGTGTCAAAAAAATTTGAAACTTTTTTTGTGCGGTCCTGAGGCCATCCCAATGATTGTATAAAATTTTCAGATTATTATCAGATACGTACATTTTTAAAAATTCTGACAGTGATACTGTCACAATATATGCTCTTTAGTTTTTTATTTTCTAGGAGCACAAAATGAAGTCTAATATTTCTTAAACTTTTTTTGTGATGTTATAACTTATTTACAATGATTATGTAAAATTTTCAGAAGATGATCAGATATGTGTATTTTTTAAAAATTCTGAAAGTGATATTATCATTGTATATGCTCTTCTATTTTTGATTTTATATAGGTACTAAATGAAGTCTAATATTTTTTAAAATTTTATTACATAATAATTTGGAACTATTTATGGTTACATTAAATTTTCAGAATATAAAAAATCTTTTAAATATTTATAAAAATCTGACAATATCTTTGTTCCTTTTCCTTAATTGCTGTTTTGGATTTTTTAGAAGTAACAAATGATTTCAAAAATTATTTAAATTTCTCTGAGGTGTTTTATAGATTAATTGGGATTTTGTGTAATTTTTTCAAATTTTTGCATTTTTTCAATTTTTCCTTTCATTTCTACCATTTTTCCTTACGTCGTCGGTTTTAATGAAAAAACCGACCGGTTTTCGAGCTTTTCGACCGGTTTTCGTTTTTTTTAATTGGTTTGACCACCAGTTTGACTTTCGCAAACCGATCGGTTTTTACCGAATTTCGACCGGTTTTCGCGAAAAACCGGTGCCGAGCAATTCTCGAAATTCAGTTCGAAAACGAAATTGTTAACCCTGGCGCTTCTTATCTGCCGGGTCGATTACATAGAAGACTTGTGCTACTTGCTTCGCAAGTATGAATGGTTCGTCTCTGTATCCGACATGTTCGATGTTCACAGTAGTGAAGCCGTACTTGTCTACCTTGACACCCTTTGGGAGTTGTACCCAACGACACCGAAACATCGGGATCTTAAAAATAAAATAGTCAAGCTCCCAAATCTCTTCTATGAACCCATAGAAGCTACTCTTCTTCGCTGTGTTGTCATAGGCATCTATGCGACACCACTATTTTGGTAAGTGCTTTTGCTATCCCGAGATCTCGTGTAAAAGGTATATCCATTTATGTCGATCCTGCCATGTCAAGATTGTACCGATGGCCCTTTGCCAACCACCTCAACATAACACTCATTTCTTTCCAGTCCATATGCTCTTTGAACCAATGATTGAACAAACGGTTATGCTCTTTTGTTACCCAAACCTCTGATCGTCCACGATTTTCCTCTCGTAGCTTATCCTTGTGCATGTCCATATACGAGGACACCTCAACCGATCAAGCAAGATCGTGAAATGAGCTTTTTCGAACAATCCATGATCGTAAGAATTTGTTGATTTCCTTCCAATCGTCCCTTTCCCAGCTAGCCTACCCTCATGGCGAGATACAGGCACTCCTACCGGTTCCACCCCCTCTATGTAATCCACGCAAAACTCGATAACCTCCTCAGTTGCATAACCTTCTACAATGCAGCCCTCCGGCCGAGATCGATTGCGTACATACTTCTTTAGGATACCCATGTACCTTTCGAACGGGTACATCTGATGCAGGAATACGGGGCCACATACATTTATCTCATTCACAAGGTGAACAATGAGATGAACCATTATATCGAAAAATGATGGAGGGAAATACATCTCTAGCTGGCATAGTGTCTTGACCACATCATTCTGCGATTCGAAAAGTCCGATGGGATCGATGACCTTCTGTGAAATCGTGTTGAAGAAGAAACACAACCTCATGATTGCCTCTCGGACCTTTTCAGGCAAAATACCTCTAATTGCAATAGGAAGCATTTGTGTCATCATCACATGACAATCATGAGACTTCATGCCAGTTAACTTCAAATCTTTCATCGAGACTAGTTTCTTGATGCTTGCGGAGTAACCGGACGGAACTTTCACACCATGCAAGCATTTGCAGAGGTCTGTTCTCTCTTTCTTGGATAGAGTGTAGCAAGCTGGGGGAAGGTAAAGTCGCACTTTCCTGGTGTCTTGAGGATGTAGCTTAGCTCTGATTTTCATATCTTCCAGGTCCCTTCGTGCCTTCAGTCCGTCCTTAGTTTTGCTAGGAATGTTCAACAAAAGACCAATCAAGATGTCACATACATTTTTCTCTACATGCATGACGTCTATGCAGTGTCGAACTTCAAAGTCCATCCAATAGGGCAAGTTCCAAAATATCGATCTCTTCTTCCACGTGGTCTTCTCAGTACGAGACCTCGATTTATTATTACTATCTCCCTTTCCAAGTACAACATTAATATCCTTAACCATATCATATACCTCTTCCCCACGACGAGGCCTTGGAGCTATACCATCCTCTTTTGTTCCGTCGAATTGTTTTTTCATATTGCGGTAGGGGTGATTCCTGCGAAGAACCTACGGTGATGAATGTACACAGTTTTTCTCGAGTTATTGAGCCACACACTAGCGGTTTCATCCATGCACTGGGGGCATGCTTTGGCCCCTTTACAAGACGACCGATAGGTTACCAAGGGCGTGGAAATCATTGATGGTGCAAAACAACAATGCACGAGGATGAAGTACTCGCTTGTACTCATCCCATACACATACACCTTTGTTCCACAAGACCACAAGATCTTCCACCAATGGTTGTAGGTATACATCAATATCATTGCCAGTTGTCTCGGCCCTTGGATAAGCAATGACATCATAATGTACTCGTTTCATACACAACCAAGGAGGAAGGTTGTAGATACAGAGAGTCACGGGCCAAGTGCTATGAATACTACTCATGTTACCGAAAGGATTCATTCCATCCGTACTCAACCCAAACCTTATATTCCTCGGTTCATTCCTCAAGTCCTTCCTAAAGAGCCTATCGATGGTTCTCCATCGGCGTAATCGGCAGGTGCCTCGACTTTCCATCCTTTTACTCTCTTACGAGTGCCATCGCATCAATTGGGCATGCTTTTTGTTTCCAAATAAACGCTTCAACCGAGGTATTACTGGTAAATACCACACCACTTTAGCGGGAGCTCCTTTCTTCACCACGGTGCCTTCGCTGTCATGGCCTTTACGCTTGTATCGCGATGATTTGCACACCGGACATACATGCATGTCTGTATACTCTTTGCGATAGAGTATACAATCGTTTGGAAATGCATGTATTCTTTCTACTTTCAATCCCAATGGACATACAACCTTCTTAGCTAAATAAGTGGTTATCGGCAATATGTTTCCATCCGGAAGCATATCCGCTAAGAGATGTAATAGCGTCGTGAAACTCTTATCGGACCAACCATTGCTTGCCTTCAATTTTAGCAGTGAAAGCACGGTGTGCAACTTTGTGTATTCCTCCTTGCAACCCGGCAACAAAGGTGTGTCCGAGTCGTCCAACAAACCCTTGAATTGATTAAACTCTCTCTGACTAGTGTAGTTCCCTTCTACATCGCGCAACATCTGAGCAAGATTATTATCATCATCAATGTCCAACCTATCTTCATCAGATCCATAACCGATGTCAGCTGCCATAATGCCTTCTCCATCATCCAATACGTTATCACCTTCATGTATGTTTTCCTCTTCACCATGACTTGTCCAACGTGTATAGCCAAGTACAAAACCCCTTCGAATCAAGTGCAAGTGGATGTGCTCTTTGTCTGAAAACATTTTCTCATTCTTGCAATCAATGCATAGACAATGTATGTACTCCGTCTTCTTGTGCAACTTGTTCTCCTCAGCGGGTCTTAGAAAAGCAGATACCCCGTCGATGTAATCTCTACCAGAATTCGTCGCATTGTACATCCATCTTCGGTCCATCTAGAATTAATTAACATATAAAAATTGATTAAAAACTAATCTTAAATAAATAGATTTAATATATGCAGGATGTATATTATATGTGCACACTAATGGAACCAAATTAATAGTAATTAAAAAACTAATCTAATTACTTATCATCTAAAGGAGCTAGGTAATAAATTCATCATCTAAAAGTGATGAGCACCCACCTACAAATTAACTAAAATTTCATGTATATTAATATCCACTAATCTTAATGAAACAAATTTAATATATGCAAGATGTATATTATATGTGCACACTAATGGAACCAAATTAATAGTAATTAAAAAACTAGTCTAAATACTAATCATCTAAAGGAGCTAGATAATAAATTCATCATCTAACAAAGATGAGCACCCACCTACCAAATTAACTAAAATTTCATGTATATTAATATCCAATAATCTTAAATAAATAAATTTAATATATGCAAGATGTATATTATATGTCCACACTAATGGTACCAAACTAATAGTAATTAAAAAACTAATCTAATTACTTATCATCTAAAGGAGCTAGATAATAAATTCATCATCTAAAAATGATGAGCGCCCACCTACCAAATTAACTAGAATTTCATGTATATTAATATCCACTAATCTTAATTAAACAAATTTAATATATGCAAGATGTATATTATAAGTCCACACTAATGGAACCAAACTAATAGTAATTAAAAAACTAATCTAATTACTTATCATCTAAAGGAGCTAGATAATAAATTCATCATCTAAAAATGATGAGCACCCACCTACCAAATTAACTAAAATTTCATGTATATTAATATCCACTAATCTTAATTAAACAAATTTAATATATGCAAGATGTATATGTCCGTTCACTAATGGAACCAAATTAATAGTAATTAAAAAACTAATCTAAATACTTATCCTATAAAGGAGCTAGATAATAAATTCATCATCTAAAAATGATGAGCACCCACCTACCAAATTAACTAAAATTTCATTTATATTAACATCCAATAGTCTTAATTAAATAAATTTAATATATGCAAGATGTATATGTCCACACTAATGGAACCAAATTAACAGTAATTAAAAAACTAATCTAATTACTTATCATCTAAAGAAGCTAGATAATAAATTCATCATCTACCAAATTAACTTAAAATGCAATTTATATTAAATATATGCTTGATCATAATTCATCATCTATAAAAGGAACACAACATCATCTAATGAACCTAGCTAGGAAATAAATTCATTAACTACAAAATGGTAGGTAAATAAAAATAAACAAAATCTAAACTTTTCATCTCATCTACATATAAACCTTAATTAAACTAGGTTTAAAAATTAAATTGCAACAAGATTAACACAAATCAAGAGAGGAGAAAAAATAACTCACCAAAGAACAACTAGAGGAAGTACAAGCACAAGAATTGGAGAAAACGAAATCTGAAAATTAGAACTTTTGATTTGCTCTCGGGAGAAAGAAGACCAGTGCTGCTACTGACCACCTATTTATAGGCAATATTATCAGTGGCGGTTGTTAACTAGAACCGCCACTGATAACATTATCCGTGACGGTTCTATCCTCGAACCGTCACTGATAATGAATTATCTGTGGCGGTTCGAGGATAGAACCGCCACAGATAATCCAATAGTATCAGTGGCGGTTGAAGGATAGAACCGGCACTGATAACCTAGTTATCAATGACGGTTCTATCCTCAAACTGCCACTAATGATGTATTTGTTATCGCGGCGGTTCTATCTCGAACCGCCATCGAAAATGCATTATCAGTGGCGGTTCGAGGATAGAACCGCCACTGATATTCTTCCCGCCATTTTCAGTATAGAACCGCTACTGATAATTATATTTGTGGCGGTTCGAAAAAAACCGCCACAAATAGACCATTACCTATTGCAGGTTTTGGCGTAGTGTAAGCAATCCTATAATTAACTACTAATTAAGAATAATCAGTAAGGCTCTTATGGTGGCCAAATTAATACATGGGTAACATCTCTCCCATCACATGTTGCAAGGAAAATGGCATCATATGCATGCATATCATTGATAGTTTAAATTAAGAAGAAAAGATCATGGCACACATGACAGTTAAAAAAAATTGCTACGTCGCTTCTCCCAGGTAGTAAAAAAATGGTTGCATGCATCGAGGGTTAATTATCACAATCGCAAGGCCTGCATGCATGTGTGGCGCCGAGATATATATATGCACACAACAACAAGAAAATGAGAAGTAGCAACTACTGCATACCAATCGTGTGCTGTGGTCCAAGCCAAAGAAAAATGCTAAACTGCTACAACCTCCCACTGTCCACTATCCCACGATCAGAAAGGAGTGGTGCATGCCACAAGGCTTTCATGTACTAATCATTTCTCCGTTAGTTAATTGCAGCAGCATGCATGCATGCACATAAATGCAGGAGGGAGGTTGAAGTATTTACCATTTTCCTTAATTAACTGATTTTAACACATGCATACGTGCACACACATGCAGAGGAAAGGAGGGAAGTGGCAGCAAGTGCTGCATGCTGCACGCACGTGAGGGGAGGAGTTGCTGTAACCTCCCTCAAACTAGCCACCGACTCATACTTGCTCTATAAATAGGGGTGAAGTAGAGAGAAAGAAAACTTTTGGGAGGAAATACTGGAGAAGAGAAAACACTTGAGAGGAAACCAAAGAAAAGGAGAGCAAGCAAGTTGTCATTTGAGAGGAAGAGCTTCAAGCACGAGAAGGTAAAAGAAGGTGAAAATTATGTTCTTCCTTAGCCCTTAGGCTTGATCAAGTGATACAAGCCAAGGTGCTCTTCTTCCTCCCATCCTCCTCTAAGTCAAGATGTATTCTCTTCAAGACCTCACTTCCTAATTCGGTCCTGTAGTGGGTATGGATGCAAGAGCGAAGATCCAAAATCTTCGATTCTTAGTATCGGGCACTACGTTTGGAAACGAATCAAGGGTGAGAAGATTCAAGACCTCACTTCCTAATTCAGTCCCGTAGTGGGCATGGATGCAAGAGCGAGTATCCAAAATCTTCGTTTCTTAGTATCGGGCACTACGTTTGGAAACGAATTAAGGGTGAGAAGATTCAAGACCTCACTTCCTAATTCGGTCCCGTAGTGGGCATGGATGCAAAAGCGAAGATCCAAAATCTTCGTTTCTTAGTATCGGGCAGTACGCTCGGAAACGAATCAAGGATGAGAAGATTCAAGACCCCGCTTCTTAGATTCGGTCCCTTAAAGCGGATACGAATCATGAGCAGGTATATGTTGCAAAAAAAAGAGAAAATTATACATGATAAAATCATCAAACAACCAAATTGTCGCGGTTATGCTCGTACATGGGTTCCTATTCGCGAATGCCATGTCATGAGTAGTAATACGGACTAAAAAGAAGAAGAAGAAGAAGAAGAAAATGCATACTGATATACTAGCTCATGTCCAGGCTGCATGCATGCATGAGGTGAATACTGGATTAGCGAAGAAAAGAAAACAAAAAGAAAAGGAACTCACCATCCCACGTCACTTTGGAGTGTATAGTGCATGCTTAGATAAGGCTTGCATGAATACTAATCAATTTCTCCATTAGCTAATCTCAACCACATGCATATGCATGCAAGCACATACGAGCAGAAGGAGCATGCAATACGGAGGGAAGTTGAGCCACATGTGTGCGTGCACATACACGCATGAAGGAGTAAAAAAGAAACCCATCATCCCACGTCATTAATGTCTCCATTAATTATTGCATGTAATAATTACTGTCTCCATTAATTAATTGACAAGAAATGATAATGATCCACTAGCAAAATAAGCTGCTGCATGCGTAAGGAATAAATCACTTCTCTAGCAAATCGCGGCTCACACGGCAGCCAAAAGAGCGCATGAGGTCTTCACTGTGTGGTCTGATCAGTGACTAGACTTACATGCATGCATGCATGCGCAGCATCACTGACCAAAGAAAATGGGTTAGCGCACAGTACACGATCTGCATGTTGAGCGTGCTACTGCATAAACCAAGACAAGATGCTAAAGTTTCCGTGACATTTGAGAAAAATTGATTAATGTGAAAACAATTAAAATACCCCAAGCAATCATCCGTCGACGTCAAGATTGAAGACTTTTCTTTTTTATATTTTTGTAATGTCATATGTTGCAATTTGGTGTAATCTGTATGTTGGAATTCTTAATCAGGGGTTTTCTCGCAAAGAGATGTAATTAATAGAATTTTTATGTAAATGTATGAATTCTGGAAGTAATGTACCCGCAATACCTGATACTTGATGTTGCTTAGTCTCATATTCAATCAAATTTAAACAACTTGTCTCTAATGACGTTGGAGACGGGTCCACGCCCATTTTCCTGTCATCAGTCCCCAATTTAGCCCATAAAGTTCTCCAAAAGTGGCTAAGAAATTTAGCTTCACGATCTGAAACTATTGTGTTTGGCACACCATGCAATCGAACAATCTGTAACATCCCAAAAATTTGGCTTATAATTTCGCTCATATGCTTTTTGGTGATTTTCTGAATTTATTGGATTTTTTCCAGAAATTAATTGAATTGAATTTAATTAAGTATATTGAACCTTTTGTGAAAACTAAATATATATAGATAAAGTTAATATAAAGTTTTACCAAAAATATTTTATTTGTGCTCAGAATGTCTCAAAGTATTTATGAGAATTTTCTGGGATTTTTCCTGATATTTTAATTGCTTAAAGTAGATTAATCTAATTTCGGGAATTATTTTAAATCAAAAAGCTTTTGAAAATCGAGTGAATAAGATCGGGCCGAAGCCCATCGCGTGCGTGCGCCCATCGACGCGCGGCCCGATCACCGCTATTTGCCGCCGCTCGCGCGTGGCCGTTGGATGAAGATCGGACGGCTGTCTCCTTTCGCGAAACCCTAGCGCCTTCGGCCGTTGGATTGAGATCGAGCGGTCGGGATCGTTTCGCGTTGTTTTGATAAGTTTAGATCTCGCCCGTTGATTTTGGAAAGAGCGGATCGGATCGTATCACTTCGGATCTAATCCTGGCCGCTCGTTGCAAATCGGACGGCTGTCAGCCTTCGTCTCCGATTCGGTTTTCCGAATCCGTCGCCGCTTGCCGTCGCCGCCGCGTGATTTAGGGTTGCCGTTTTAGCGCGCATGCCGAGGCTATAAAAGCCGCAGCCCGCACACCGAGGTTCCTCATCCCGAGCGCATCCGCCAGCTAGCCTTCGCCGCTGAGTCACCGCCGTTTAGCCCCGAGCTCGCCGTAGTTTTCTAGCGCCGCCGCTCGTTTTCGCCGTTCCGCCGCCGCAAGCCGCCGTTCGACGTGTGGGTTCCAGCTGGTTCGCCACGCCGAGCCGCACCGAGCAGCCTACCTCTTCGTCGCCGGCAGAGCGTAACGCCGTCTGGTCGTCGTCGTCCTCGTCTCGGAACTCAGCGCCGCGACATCGCCGTGCTGAAGCCGCGACACCGCCGGATCTCCAATGGACCATCCAGATCGAGCCACGCCGCTTCGTCTGCGCAGAAAACAACCGTAAGCGTGACCGCTGGATCGTGGTTGTTCGGTGAGATCGCGCGCGCGTCGCGAGAGCGTTAGCCGTCGGATCGTCGCGCGATCGCGCCAGCGTGTCGAGCATCGGCGACGGCGCGCGCAGACAATCGATCGCGCGCCGCGTGTCGGGCGCGTGGTGCGAGGCGCCGTGGGCGCGTCCCACGGTGGACGAGAGCGTTCCGTGGACCGAGTCCATGGACCAGCGACGTGTCACCGATTGGTCCGAGTCGTAGCTGACGTCGCGTTGCGCAATAAAATCTTTTCCAATAGAAAATAATTCAAAAAATCGAATTCTATTTTCGTATTTTCAAGATTTATTCAAACTTCAAAAGGCTATATCTTTTGCATTTTAACTCGGATTTGAGTGTTTCAAATTTCTAAAAATTTGTAAAATCAAGATCTATTTATTGGTGAATTTTATTTTATTTTTGGAGTTTGGTTGCTCTCTGGTTTGGTGTTTATTTGCTATTTTGGCATCGTTTCGCGTAGACGTTGAACCGCTTCGGTGATCCTAAGAAGATTCGTCGCCCAAGACCCAAGCTCAGATCAAGACCAGCACCTACTCCAAGGCAAGTTGTGCTTTGATCATGTTGCACCTAATTTTCACCAAATTACTATTTTGTCTTTTAAACTTTATGCATGATATTTTATGTGTATAAATGATTTCAATTAATCTGGGAATTAGATAATATGCCTATTTGAATTAAACCATACCTTGTCAATTATATGCCATGATCTATTTGTCACCCTAGGATGTGGAATTATAGTTGATAATCAACATGGGCTAGTTAGATCGTCATAGATTGCTTAGCCATGCCACGTCATCACATGTGTCCGAATGTCGATACTTAATCTTGACTAATGGAATATGGAACAATGTTTATGAATTGGTGTGTCATGTGTTGTCACACAATGATATCAAGTTGTCGTGGCGAGGAGGTCACACATCGGGATTGAAATGTTGATGGCATGTGGTGCTTGGTAATCAACTGGGGTGGTAATGATTTTAGATTGAGGCAAGTGGCAAGGGCGGTGTGCCAAGGTGGGCCAGTTTGGCGGGGTATGTGGAAGTCTTGCCTTAATCACCTTAAGGACTTAACCTTGCAAGCCTTTGACCCGAGTCTCTCTTGCAACCACATGTCCGAATGGGACAAATTTAGCTGGATAATTTGTGAAACCTAGATTTCGGTTACGTCGTGGTGAATAGTGAGTCCCGGTTACGGTTTAACTCACATGGCGCAAGAGGGGGCCTGTTGTGGTGGTTTAACCCTTGATGTTGAAACCTTAGCGAGCAAAGATCGGGTCTAGGTGTAGCATTGTAAAGGCTTTGTTATGATCACTCGCCTTGGTGGTGTTTGGTTGTATCGTGTGGGTAAAGTGCATAACCTCTGCAGAGTGTACAATCTATTCGAATAGCCGTGCTCACGGTATTGGGCAATGCTCGGAATTACAGCTTAAGGGTTAGACTTTTGTTAAACAAAAACTTGTTGGGATGGCAAGGTGCCATGGAAAGTGGAAAATTAATTTAGGATTGGAAACTTGGTGTATTTGAAATACTGAATTTATTAATTATGTATTTGTTTTATCGCTTTCCAATCTATTTATTGTATTCTTGTTAAATGTCGCTTTATTGCAAAAATACCCTTACTAGCCATTCCTTTGGATTAAGCCAAACATATAGAATATTAGACTTGCATTATTTTGCACAACTTGTTGAGTGCTTTATGTACTCACCCCATCAACAACAACTTCGAAGAGGAAGAATCTACGCTCCATGGATGAGGATTATTTGGATGCGAATGCTTAGGTCCGAGCCTCGTCGCTTGCTCGTGGCGAATCGAGCGCCACTGCGCTTATTCTATTTCCGCCGCTTCTCATTGATACTCTTTTAAGCCCCGTGAGGCATTATTCATGTAAGACAACAGCTATTATTAATTAATGAAGTTTATGCTATATTTCACTGTGTGTGACTATGATAGCATCTATGTTGAGCTGTGTGCACTAGCGTGATCCTGGACTAGTGCGGTATACACAGAGGGTCCGGATTTGCAAATTCGGGTCCCGACAGAGGTGGTATCAGAGCCATACTGACTATAGGTCTTGGCCCTAGGTAGTTGGTATCTCTTAGGAGTGTCCAAAATTATTTTCTAAAGAAAACAAGAAATTGACTAATATGAAACTCTTGGCTTATCTCATCCTCCTACTCTCATCCTTGCTAAATTACCTTCTTTTCGTTGCGTTTGAGTGGAGATCTTATTCAAAATTTTGTTTTGAATAGATGCCGATCTTTCAGTCCTTCGAGTCAAGACAGGGTGGCTATGCCATGGAGCTGTGGAGAGTTCTTCAAGTGATTGGAGGCTTTGATCGTCCGCTCTACCGAGGAAGCAATGGAACGCCAACGGTGTGCATCGGGGTTCTTCTCGCAGCCGATCATCTTCGCCGAGAGTGCGACGAGACCACCGCATCGATCCACATCACCGCCGGAGGTTCACTTACGAGGCTGGAGTTCAGAGGTCGCTAGACTTGCTCTCACGACGGATCCGCCACGACTACGCCTACGAGCCGCGAACACCGTATTTCGACTTCACCCGACAAAGGCGGCGCGCGGCGTCGACGGATCGTGGAAGGAGAGTGTGCTCTCGCAGACACCTTGCCGAGTTCGCCACCGCCCGGAGGATCACTTGAGGGACACTGCGCAAGAACCGGAGAGCGTGTGAGGCGTTGAGAGTGGCAGAGCGGGAGCTTCAAAAGACCCGCGACGCAGCGAGCCGAGTCATCGGCGAGCCGGAGGAGGCCTTGCAGTAGCCGAGAAATAGCGGACCAAGTCGCCCAGAGCCGGATGAGGTCGCCAAAGAAGAAGAAGAAGAAGACCCTAAGAGCGTGAGTGGGAGCCCGAGGAGCCAGCAGAGGGTCACCAGATAGGTTCGCACCCATGCCAACCCACCCACCAGTGTATGCCCCGGATCGCCTCGGCCAGGTGGTGGATGAGTGAGAGTCGATCTTAGAGTTGTGTTGAGACTCGAGTGTTGAGTCGCGTTTTAAGTTAGCCTTTACCCTTTTAGTAGACGCGTTAAAGTTGCATGTTTAGTTGGTTCTTAATTGTTTGTCGAGTGTGCAAGATGTGTTGCAAAGCCCTTAGGCATTGTAAGCAACCATACCAAGTAATAATAATAAAGATTATTTAAGTTGGGTTTAACCTGTTTCCCCCTTAGAAATTCTTGCATCTTATCTATGCTACATCTATCTTTCCTAACCCAAGAAGCAATCAAGCGGATGGTGAACACTCGCAGAACAATGGGGCTTGGAAGTGGTCTACGCCAGCAACAATCCCAATGAAGGAGTACCACCGCAGCAAGCACCGCCAAAGGATATGCGAACTTGGGAGCTTTTCTCGCAAGCAAAACTCGCTTGATGCGCACTATGATGCGCAGATGACCAATATGGCTGCAGCCAACAACCCACGAGCGAAACAACAATGGCGGGCCTCGTCCTTACTCCAAGTTGTCGACTTCATGAGGACCCGACCGCCAACATTCTCGCAACGCCAACCCCTTGAAAGCGTATGATTGGTGAGAACCATTGAGAGGAAGTTGTACATCACACAATGTGAAGGGCATGAGAGGGTTCTTTACGCATCCCATCGCCTAGAGGAACAAATGCAGAATGGTGGGAGAACTCTCGTGCTACTCATGAGGCACCCATGGAAATCACGTGGGAAGAGTTCGCAATGGCCTTTCGCCATTACCACGCACTGCAGGGAATGATGGACCAAAAAGGAAGAATTCGTGGCGCTTAAGCAAGGAGGCCAACCGGTGGTGATTACTTGAACAAATTCACACGCTTAGCACGCTATGCTCCTCGAAGATGTAGCGACGGACAAGGCTAGACACCCGCTTCATGAAAGGACTAAACTCGAGGCGCAAGTGGGTGATTACATCACACTTTTCCGATTTCCAAGAATTGGTAAACAAGGCTTTGATTACGGAGGATAAGCGCAAGGAGCTTGGGAAAATCGCAAACGCTTGATGACTAACCCGGTGGACGCCTAACCACCTACGAATGAGGATGACCCATAACAGTTTGCTAGGTTCCAACCACAAGTCGTTAACAAGCCAAGAACACCGCACCGCGACCATCGGGACAAGGTTATCGAGGCCGGCCCAAGGTAACAATGCTCAAGGGGAGTGCAAGTGATCGGCCGCCGAAGGTGCTACGCTTGCAATGAGTCAGGGCATTATGCTAATAGATGTCCCCGAAGGAGGAATCACGCCAATCGTTTCAACCTTGGAACGACACCGCTAAGGCACCGATGACGGAGCGAATCGAGGAGCCGACAGCAGGAGTGACGCCTCAAGCTACTATTCGAGGCGAGTCAACCACATCACCGCCGATGGAGCCTGTGAAGCATCGACGTCGATCGGGTAAGTTTTTGTAAACTCGAGACTGCAATAAGATTATTTGATTCAGAGCTTCACATTCATTTGTCTCTCGAGCTTTTGCATCTAAAAATGGTTTAAGCATGAAAATCTCAAGTGTGTGATGCTAGTTCAAGCCCCGTGATCGAGTTAAGATCTAATATTGATGTTTGGGGGTAAAGCTGATAATTAACGGGGTAGAGTTCCTAGCGAACTTAATTATTCTAGATGCCCAAGTTTTAGATGTTATCCTTGGTATGGATTGGTTAACCAAGCATAAGACGGTATTGGATTGTGGTCGAAGGGTTGTATCCATTGAGAGCCCTACAGGAGAAAAGGTGGAATTCCGAGCGACATCAGTTCGCAAGGGTCAATTAATGGTTAATAGCATGAAAGCCGTCAGCATTGAGGACGTGCCAGTGGTCAAAGAATATCCAGATGTATTTCCAGAGGATCTGCCAGGAATGCCGCCATACCGTGACATCGAGTTTGTCATTGAGTTAGTACCGCACAAAGACCAATAGCAAAAGACCTTACCGGATGCCTACCGATGAGTTAGTAGAGATGAAGAAACAGATCGACGAGTTATTAGAGAAAGGTTTTATAAGACCAAGTTCGTCGCCATGGGGAGCGCCAGTTTTGTTTGTCAGGAAAAAGGATGGAAGCCTTAGAATGTGTATTGATTACCGTGCACTTAATGAAGTGACGATTAAGAATAAGTATCCGTTGCCAAGGATTGATGATCTGTTCGACCAGTTGAGAGGAGCTAGAGTTTTCTCAAGATAGACCTTCGCTCCGGATATCATCAACTAAAGATTCGGACGGAAGATGTTCCAAAACCGCATTTTCTTCAAGATACGGACATTATGAGTTCACGGTCATGTCTTTTGATTGACCAATGCGCCACCTATTTCATGAACTTGATGAATAAGATTTTCATGGAATACTTGGACAAGTTTGTTGTTGTGTTCATAGATGATATTTTGGTATATTCAAGACCAAGCAGAGCACGCAAATCATCCGAGGCTAGTGTTGGAAAAGTGCGTGAGCAACAAACCGTATGCTAAATTCAAGAATGCGACTTTTGGAAGGAAAAGGTGGAATTTCTCGGTCATGTCATGATTGCGAAAGGAGTTCTTTGTCGACCCAAGCAAAGTGGAGGCGGTGTTGCATTGGGAGCAACCAAAGTCCGCACTCAAGTCCAAGTTTTCGGGAATGGCGGATATTATCGCCGGTTCATAGAAGGATTTTCAACGATTGCTAGACCTCTTACTCGCTTATTGAAAAAGGAAAAGAAATTTTCATGGACGCCTTGATTGTGATAAGAGTTTTGAGGAATTAAAGAAGCGCTTAACAACAGCCCAGTGTTGGTTTTGCCTAATGTTCGTAATACTTGATATATATCGTGATGCGCCAAGACAGGTCTTGGATGCGTATTGATGCAAGAGGGTAAAGTGGTCGATATGCGCCAAGGCGCTTAAGACCGCATGAAGGAAATTATCCTCGCGATGACTTGGAATTGGTCGCGTGGTGCATGCCTTGAAATTGTGGCGTCATTATCTCATTGGAAATAGATGTGAGATATATACGGACCATAAGAGTTTGAAATATATTTTCACTCAATCGATCTCAATATGAGGCAAAGGAGATGGTTGGAATTAATCAAGGATTATAACATGGGAATTCATTACCATCCGAAAAGCAAATGTAGTAGCCGATGCCTTAAGTCGCAAGAGCTACGTGGCGAATATGATGGTGCAGAAGGACAATCGAGGAATCAGGCAGAGAATTGCAAAATTTAAAATTGGAAGTAGTTTTAGAAGGATTCCTAGCTGCTTTGGAAGTGAAGCCAATGCTCAAGATCAAATTCGGAAGGACAAAAGATGATGAGAAAGTCAACCGAATCAAGGCTAAAAAGGATGAAGGATTAGCAAAGGACTTTACCGTGACGACCAAGGTACCATGTGGTTCAAGGGTCGCATTTGTGTGCCAAATGACTAGAACTTAAGCAGTTGATTTTGGAAGAGGCTCATGATTCCAAGTATTCAATTCATCCAGAAGCGCTAAGATGTACCAGACTTAAAGGAGAGGTTTTGGTGGCGAATATGAAGCGCTAAGTCGCCGAGCACGTTGCCTTGTGCGATGTATGCCGAGAGTTAAGGCAATACATCGAGACCAGCGAGTTTGCTACAACCGCTAAAAGTCCTGAATGGAAGTGGAAGAAATCGGTATGGATTTCATCACCGGATTGCCAAGAACTCAAAATGGGTATGATTCTATATGGGTTATCGTGGATCGATTGACCAAAGTTGCTCACTTCATTCCATCCAAGACCACTTACTCAGAGACCGGTTAGCGTAACTATACATAGCCGTAGTCGTGTGTTTGCATGGTGTACCAAAGAAAATAGTGTCGATAGAGGTACCCGAGTTCACCTCGAGATTTTGGGATAAATTGCATGAAGCTATGGGAACGCTGCTTGAACTTCAAAGACATATCATCCGCAGATCGATGGTCAAACAGAAGGGTAAATCAAATTCGGAGGATATGCTAAGGGCTTGTGCATTAGCCTATACTACATCATGGGATAAGTGTTTGCCATATGCGAGTTCGATTATAACAACGCTACTGTGCTAGTTTGCGATGTCGCCATTCAAGCTTTATATGGTCGTGCTCGCTGTACTTCACCGAATTGGAATGAGACAGGGAACGATGATATTTGGCCCTAATATTCTCAAGGAAGTCAAGAGCAAGTTGCCATGATAAGAGACAGGTTGAAAATCGCGCAATCAAGACAAAAAGTTATGCGATAATCGACGCCGTGATTTGAGCTTCAACTCGATGATTTCAGATATCTTAGGTTACCCTCCGAAAGGAGTTAAAAGGTTCCACGTTAAAGGGAAGCTTGCCCCAAGATATGTTGGACCGCTCAAAATTTTGAGCCGTCGAGGGAGGTTGCTTATCGCTTAGAATTGCCGCATCACTAGCGGCGCATGATGTGTTCCATGTGTCACACTCAAGAAGTGTCTTCGTGCAGTGAGCGACGCCTTTGGGAGAGATTGAATTGCGAAAGATCGACCTACAAGGAGCAACCAATCGTAATCTCGGATGTTATGGACCGCAAGACCGTGACCAAGTCGCCGCTTTGCAGAGTTCAAGGAGCAACCATTCGAGAATGAAGCAACTTTGGGAGCGTGAAGAGGATCTCAAGTCGAATTTCCAAACCTATTTCCTAGTCACCTTGAATCTCGGGTCGAGATTCTTAAGGGGAGGTTTGTAACATCCCAAAAATTTGGCTTATAATTTCGCTCATATGCTTTTTGGTGATTTTCTCAATTTATTGGATTTTTTCCAAATTAATTGAATTGAATTTAATTAAGTATATTGAACCTTTGTGAAAACTAAATATATATAGATAAAGTTAATATAAAGTTTTACCAAAAATATTTTATTTGTGCTCGTAATGTCTCAAAGTATTTATGAGAATTTTCTCGATTTTTCCCGATATTTTAATTGCTTAAAGTAGATTAATCTAATTTCGGAATTATTTTAAATCAAAAGCTTTTGAAAATCGAGTGAATAAGATCGGGCGAAGCCCAAGATCGCGCGTAGCGCCCATCGACGCGCGGCCCGATCACCTGCTTGCGCGCCGCGCGGTCGTTGGATGAAGATCGGACGGTGTCTCCTTCGCGAAACCCTAGCGCCTTCGCCGCTGGATTGAGATCGAGCGGTCGGGATCGTTTCGCGTTGTTTTGATAAGTTTAGATCTCGCCGTTGATTTTGGAAAGAGCGGATCGGATCGTATCACCGGATCTAATCTCGCGGCGCTGTTAAATCGGACGGTTGCCGCCTTCGTCTCCGATTCGGTTTTCGAATCCGTCGCCGCTGCCGCCGCCGCCGCGTGATTTAGGGTTGCCGCTTTAGCGCGCATGCCGAGGCTATAAAAGCCGCAGCCCGCACACCGAGGTTCCTCATCCCGCAGCGCATCCGCCATGCTAGCCTTCGCCGCTGAGTCACCGCCGCTTAGCCCGAGAGCTCGCCGTAGTTTTCTAGCACCGCCGCTGCGTTTTCGCCGTTCGCCGCTGCCGCCGTTCGACGTGTGGGTTCCAGCTGGGTTCGCCACGCCGAGCCGCACCGAGCAGCTACCTCTTCGTCGCCGGCAGAGCGAACGCCGTCTGGTCGTCGCCGTCCTCGCCTCCGAACTCGCCGCCACGACATCGCCGTGCCGAAGCCGCCGACCGCCGGATCTCCAGCGGACCATCCAGATCGAGCCACGCCGCCGTCTGCGCAGTGAAACAGCTCGTAAGCGTGACCGCTGGATCGGGGTTGTTCGGGTGAGATCGCGCGCGTGCGAGAGCGTTAGCCGCCGATCGTCGCGCGAGATCGCGCCGCGTGTCGAGCATCGGCGCGGGCGGCGCCGCAGCCCAATCGATGCGCGCCGCGTGTCGGGCGCGTGGTGCGAGGCGCCGTGGGCCGCGTCCACGGTGGACCAGAGGCGGTTCCGTGGACCGAGTCCATGGACCAGCGACGGTCGATGCTCGATTGGTCCGAGTCGTATAACGCCGCTTGCGCAATAAAATCTTTTC
The DNA here is from genome assembly GCA_036346275.1 of Otatea glauca. Taxonomy (NCBI): domain Eukaryota; kingdom Viridiplantae; phylum Streptophyta; class Magnoliopsida; order Poales; family Poaceae; genus Otatea; species Otatea glauca. The sequence goes on from CM070718.1 coordinate 50,024,280, forward strand.
CAATAGAAAATAATTCAAAAATCGAAATTCTATTTTCTGTATTTTCAATGTTATTCAAACTTCAAAAGGCTATATCTTTTGCATTTTAACTCGGATTTGAGTGTTTCAAATTTCTAAAAATTGTAAAATCAAGATCTATTTATTGGTGAATTTTATTTTATTTTTGGAGTTTGGTTGCTCTCTGGTTTGGTGTTTATTTGCTATTTTGGCATCGTTTAGCGTAGACGTTGAACCGCTCGGTGATCCTAAGAAGATTCGCCGCCCAAGACCCAAGCTCAGATCAAGACCAGCACCTACTCCAAGGCAAGTTGTGCTTTGATCATGTTGCACCTAATTTTCACCAAATTACTATTTTGTCTTTTAAACTTTATGCATGATATTTTATGTGTATAAATGATTTCAATTAATCTGGGAATTAGATAATATGCCTATTTGAATTAAACCATACCTTGTCAATTATATGCCATGATCTATTTGTCACCCTAGGATGTGGAATTATAGTTGATAATCAACATGGGCTAGTTAGATCGTCATAGATTGCTTAGCCATGCCACGTCATCACATGTGTCCGAATGTCGATACTTAATCTTGACTAATGGAATATGGAACAATGTTTATGAATTGGTGTGTCATGTGTTGTCACACAATGATATCAAGTTGTCATGGCGAGGAGGTCACACATCGGGATTGAAATGTTGATGGCATGTGGTGCTTGGTAATCAACTGGGGTGGTAATGATTTTAGATTGAGGCAAGTGGCAAGGCGCAAGTGCCAAGGTGGGCCAGTTTTGGCGGGGTATGTGGAAGTCTTGCCTTAATCACCTTAAGGACTTAACCTTGCAAGCCTTTGACCTGAGTCTCTCTTGCAACCACATGTCTGGAATGGGACAGCCTAGCTGGATAATTTGTGAAACCTAGATTTCGGTTCTGTCGTGGTGAATAGTGAGTCCCGGGTTACGGTTTAACTCACATGGCGCAAGAGGGGGGCCCTGTTGTGGTGGTTTAACCCTTCAGTGTTGAAACCTTAGCGAGCAAGATCTTGGGTCTAGGTGTAGCATTGTAAAGGCTTTGTTATGATCACTCGCCTTGGTGGTGTTTGGTTGTATCGTGTGGGTAAAGTGCATAACCTCTGCAGAGTGTACAATCTATTCGAATAGCCGTGCTCACGGTATTGGGCAATGCTCGGAATTACAGATTAAGGGTTAGACTTTTGTTAAACAAAACTTGTTGGGATGGCAAGGTGCCATGGAAAGTGGAAAATTAATTTAGGATTGGAAACTTGGTGTATTTCGAAATACTGAATTTATTAATTATCGATTTGTTTTATCGCTTTCCAATCTATTTATTGTATTCTTGTTAAATGTCGCTTTATTGCAAAAATACCCTTACTAGCCATTCCTTTGGATTAAGCCAAACATATAGAATATTAGACTTGCATTATTTTGCACAACTTGTTGAGTGCTTTATGTACTCACCCCATCAACAACAACTTCGTAAGAGGAAGAATCTACGCTACCATGGATGAGGATTATTTGGATGCGAATGCTTAGGTCCGAGCCTCGTCGGTTGCCTCGTGGCGAATCGAGCGCCATCTGCTTATTCTATTTCCACGCTTCTCATTGATACTCTTTTTAAGCCCTGTGAGGCATTATTCATGTAAGACAACAGTTATTATTAATTAATGAAGTTTATGCTATATTTCGCTGTGTGTGACTATGATAGCATCTATGTTGAGCCTGTGTGCACTAGCGTGATCCTGGACTAGTGCGGTATACACAGAGGGTCCGGATTTGCAAATTCGGGTCCCGACACAATCTCAAGGAAAAACAAATCAGCAACATGGGTAGCATCATCACTCTTATGACATGGTATGAAGTGTGCCATCTTAGAAAATCTATCTACCACAACAAAGATGATATCCCTCCCCTTCTTTGTTCTAGGCAACCCTAAAACAAAGTCCATAGAAATATCCTCTCAAGGCACACTAGGAATAGGAAGGGGCATGTACAAACTATGTGGGTTAAGTCGTGACTTAGCTTTCTGACATGTTGTGCAGCGAGCGACGAAACGTTCCACGTCCTGCCTCATCTTTGGCCAAAAGAAATGGCTAGCAAGTATGTCCTCTGTCTTTTTCACACCAAAATGTCCCATCAGCACACCTCAATGCACTTCCTGTAACATCAACAAACGAACGGAGCTAGCTGGAATGCATAGCTTGTTAGCTCTAAACACAAACCCATTATTGAGGACAAATTTATTCCACATTTTTCCCTCTTTACAATTCAACAACACATCCTTAAAATCAGCATCATGCTCATATTGCCCTTTAATCGTTTCCAACCCAAAAATTTTGAAGTCAAGTTGGGACAGCATAGCGTATCGCCTAGACAAAGCATCAGCTATAACATTCTCCTTTCCCTTTTTGTGTTTAGTGACATAAGGAAAAGATTCAATGAATTCAACCCACTTAGCATGCCTTTGGTTTAATTTCCCTTGACTTTGAATATGCTTTAGTGACTCATGATTAGAATGGATAACAAATTCCTTGGGCCATAAATAATGTTGACATGTTTCCAAAGTTTGAACTAGCGAATATAATTCCTTACCATAAGTGGAATAGTTCAAACTAGGCCCGCTCAATTTATCACTAAAATAAGCAACATGTTTTCCTTCTTGCGACAACACACCTCTCAACCCAATTCCACTAGCAGTTGGAGAAGTGATGTATGTGTCAACTTATCTTTCAACATGTTGAAGGCGTTCTCTTGTGCTTTGCCCCAAGCAAATGGCACTCCCTTCTTAGTAAGCTCGTGCAATGGTGCAACGATGGTACTGAAATCCTTCACAAAGCGGCGGTAGAATCCAACAAGTCCTAGAAAACTTCACACCTGTGTGACCGTTGTTGGAACCGGCCAGCTGTGTATTGCTTCAACCTTGGCTTGATCAACTTCAATTCCCTGCGGAGTAACAACATAGCCAAGAAAAGAGACTCGATCCGTGCAAAAGGCGCACTTCTCAAGGTTACCAAATAAGCGAGCATCACGTAAAGCATGAAAAATAGCACGCAAGTGATCAAAATGTTCTTCTAGTGTTCTGCTATAAATCAGAATATCATCAAAGTATACCGCCACAAATTTTCCAATGAAATGGCGCATAACCTCATTCATTAATCTCATGAAAGTGCTAGGTGCATTAGTGAGTCCAAAGGGCATTACTAACCACTCATACAACCCAAACTTTGTTTTAAAAGCTGGTTTCCATTCATCCCCCAATTTCATGCAAATCTGGTGGTATCCACTACGCAAATCGATCTTAGAGAACACAAGAGAGCCACTCAATTCATCTAGTATATCATCTAACCTAGAAATAGGATGACGATATCTGATTGTAATGTTGTTAATCGCTCTACAATCCACACACATGAGCCATGATCCATCTTTCTTAGGAACTAAAAGTACGGGGATAGCACATAGACTAAGAGATTCGCGCACATACCCTTTGTCAAGCAATTCTTGCACCTGACATTGTATCTCCTTGGTTTCTTCTGGATTGGTTCTGTATGGCGCACGGTTTGGTAAGGAGGCCCTGGGAATGAGGTCAATTTGATGCTCAATTCTATGAACTGGTGGCAGTCCCGGCGGCACCTCCTTTGGAAAAACATCTATGTTCTCCTGCAAAAAATTAATGACAGCAGGAAGCAAAGAAGAGGATGTATCTTCAAATGAAAATAAAGTTTTTTTGCAAACCAAAGCATAGCAAACTTCAGACCATCATTCAACTCATTTAAATCAGATTTGGAAGCAAGTAAACAAGCACCCTTCAGTTTAATCTCATCTTTTCTATCATGAACAGATTTAGATTTGCCCTCTTTATGTTGTACAAATTCCTTTGCTACAATCTGATTTTCACTCTTCTCATGTTTCCGATTTTTTTCTTTGCTAGCTCTAGCAAGTTCATCCCTCAAAATGGCTTCAGGAGACATAGGATGTAATACAATTTTCTTCTCTTTATGCATAAAAGAGTACTGATTAGTTCTATCATGATGTAAGGTGTCTTTATCGTACTGCCATGGTCTACCGAACAACATAGAACATGCTTGCATAGGCACAACATCGCAGTCAATATAGTCATGGTACGAACCAATGTCAAAGTGCACTCTTACCAATCGTGTTACCTTTATCTTACCGCTGTTGTTAAACCATTGGATGTGGTACGGCTGTGGATGTGGGCTTGTTTTCAGCTCTAGCTTTTGAACCATCTCAGAACTTGCTAAGTTGTTGCAACTACCCCCATCAATGATGACGCGGCATGAGCGCTCCATGACCACACACTTGGTTTGAAACAAATTATGTCGATGGTTCTGTTCGGCCTTCCCCATTTGGGCACTCAACACACGCCGCACAACAAGGCTCTCATAATGTTCTGTATCTTTAGCACCTATGTGTTCTTCTTCCTTCTCATCTCCACTTCCTGCATGATCAACGGCAAGCATAGCATATGTCTCATCATCCAAATCACTAGCAGAAGAATACTCACCAGCATCCCGCATAATCAGCACATGTTTGCTTAGGCAATCTTTCCTCACATGCCCAAATCCCTTGCATTGTAGGCACTGAATATCCCTCGTTCTTCCCGTGGATGCAACAGAAGAAACGCTCTTGGCGGATGTTGGTGCTGACCCCTTTGTTGCTTCAGATGCCCGCGATATTGGTTTTGTTGGAGGCTTATGTGGCAGGCTGCTAGTGGTACCCTGTGAAGATGCACGGTTTGGGGCAGCAGCTGAAGTACGTGGTTGCCATGATGTAGTCCGACCTGTAGAAACATTAGTCCTTGCGCGATGCCCCTGCACTTCCCTTTCAACTTTACAAGCAAGATTAAATAAACGAGTGACAGAATTGTATTCCTTGTAAGCTAATATATCCTGAATTTCACGGTTCAACCCTCCCATAAATCTAGACATAGCAGCTTCCTCTTCTTCCACTAACCCACAACGCAACATGCCTATTTGTAGCTCCTGATAATACTCTTCCACAGATTTGCTACCTTGTCTCAATTGTTGCAGTTTATGTAATAAATCACGTGCATGATATGAAGGAACAAATCTAGCTCGCATGATCCTTTTCAAAGCATCCCAAGTTTGTGGCACATTGTTTGGGGTCTTACTACGATACTCACGCCACCAAACAGAAGCAAAATCGGTAAACTCACTAGTTGTAGCCCTAACCCTTTTATGTTCAGGAAAATCATAGCAAGCAAATTTCTGATCTACAGCTAGTTCCCAAGTGAGGTAAGCATCAGGATCATATTTCCCATCAAATGGGGGCATGCTGAATTTGATAGGTCCTAGTGAGTCATCATTTTCTCATACCTGTCGTGGTGGTGGTCGAAATCCCATACCATGACGATTGCGGTGTAGCAGTCATCGTGGTCTATCATCCTCCTCCACCAACTTCGGTGTCCGCTGCATAGTCCTGTTCATTGTCACCAACAACGCTGCTCACATGTCCATCAGCTGGGCATCCACAATCCCTCTCCTCAAGTTGCTGCAAGAATGCTGCAAGAGAGGTGTTGATTGTTCCAACCGAAACCTCCAACGCGGTGATTTTGGTGTGGGTGTCAATCTGAACTGCCTCCAATTGACCAAGGCAGTCATTGGTAACACGAACATCCTCATCAAGCGCATCCGTGTGTAGCCGCATTTGGTGCTCGAAGTGCTGTATGATTCCCCGTGTGCGAGGGGAGTGTTGCACCACTTTATCGGCTTCTCATCCTGCCATGGTTAGAGAAAATAGATAACAAGATTATCCCTATCTACAAGGGGTGTGCTGGTGTCAATTCGCTCACTCTCAAGCTGTTCAAACAAGTTCTTACCTGTTCTCACCAAGCTCAGCAAGGAGGTGATGGCAACCAGCAAGACAAACAACTTCAGAGAGTAGGAGACAATCTGTGGAGCTATAGGTGGCTGAAATAGCACAAGGAGAAACCTTCACCACGTTAGTCACAGCAAGCTGAATAAACGTTCTACGACGGTACCGTGTTGGTCCTAGTCCCAAACCGTACTAGAGACGCGAGCCGAGACACAAACGTTGCCACCGAAACGCCCAAAATAGCAAGCTGTCTCTCTCTCTCTTTTTTGCGAGGGGTCACAAAACTCTCTTAGATGAACTCAGGAGACCCTACATCGAAAATCTGCACAAAAAACTTTCGGGCAAACCAGGGGTATAAAGGTAACAAAACTCTCTCTCTCTCTCTCTGAACTTTGATTTGCAATTGATCTAGTGCGGCTTTTGAAATCTGCACTTGCCTTTTTCTTCTCTGATTTGGTGCGGCTTTCTTCTCTGCACTTGCCTTTTTTTCACCTTGATTTGGTGCGGCTTTTGAAATCTGTACTTGCCTTTTTCTTCTCTGATTTGGTGCGGCTCTTGTGTCTGCACCAGCTTTTTTTTTAAACTGATATCTACTTTGGTAACACAGAGAATCACTCGGATTAGGAAACGAAGCAAGGAAATTGGCGACCCAATCTGATCTCCCACACTAGACAAAAACAAACTCAACTCTGATATGATCTACTAAAAGAATCCGACTCAAAATATGAACACAACTGTGACAAAAGTGTGTCTCGAACTCGAAATTCTAAAGGCAGAAACTAAAGACCAGCAACTCAACTCGTCGAAGCAACCGTAAATTCAACAAGCCGAGAACTAAGTAGCAAAAGCAAGGGCACAAACTGTTTTGGACAATGGAGATCTAATCGCCTAATTTTTTTTATGGTTTTCTAGACTGTAGGTAAATTAGAGGATGGAAAAAAATTCTCACCGATCAACCTTGAGCTCTGATACCACGTGATAGAAGGATAGGTCCCGACCTTTCGATGAGAGGGAATAGTTTTGATTGGGAGGGAGAAGACGTTGGCGATCCGACTACACTGTCCCCAGACGATGCGCCTTAGCAATCGTTACACCGACTTCCGAAGTTGTTATTGATCTTGCTGGTGCACGATCAACCTGATCACGAAGGCCTTTGTCCCTGCAAGCAATCGAAGAACACGCAAGAACAAGATGAACAAGCAACTGAAATTAGAATTGAAACCACGAGTTCAGTCAGAATCACAAAAGAGGGGTTTCCGAAGACAAGTAATTCGGGCGGTTTAGACAACACGCGCGATTACAAGAAGTAGCAACTGCTATCTTTAATCTAAAAGAAAATCCCCCTCCCTAATGGTAGCAGCTGGCTGTTTATATGGTGGAGGGTGCGTCTAGGAATCCTAGGGCGCAGGCTAAAGTGGGCTCTCCTTGTTACAAGGCCAAAGGCCCACTTTGACTCGGACTGGAAAAGTGACGCCATTTGTTTGGACGATTCCTGTTGACTCATAAGGAGTTTAGATGTGATTCCAGATTGGAAAGTAGACTTGATAAGATTTCGGTGAAGTACAAGAACGCTCCAAACGGAGTCCGGATGCAGCCGTGGCGGTCGAAACAAGTCAACCCTGTCCTGAAGTCAAATCTGAACCCATCTTATGCATGTCTCTTCTATACTTCAGCTTGCTTGGTTCCTCGCCCTGGTTCCTGAGGCAAAGAACGTCATCACAAGAATTAAATAGCATTCCATCCATTAAAATGTTTATATGCAGCCCGAGGAACGCATTCACCTGGTAATTGAGTTGACGTGCGCGAGCTCGAGTAATCGATCCTTGTATTACAGCAGTAGGTTCTGATTGATGTGTAGGTGATAGATTTGCAGGTGTGGCTATATCCATAGAAGTGATGTCCTCATCAATATTCATATATTGGAAAATTTTGCTTGCCTGTAAGGGTTAAACATACTTTTAGGAGCAACATACTTCATGGAAATAGCCTCCTACAATAGCAAACCTAGGAAAGTGAAATATTAATCCACAAATCCACTATAGAGAGAGCGGACAACCGAATCGTTATTTTTTTCCTTCTCTTCGTTGCAATCTTTATTTCTCCCATTTCAAATCGTATGTGTTTGAAGTATCAACTTTACATAGGTGGTTTTCCTATTAAAGATGTTGATTCCAGAAAGAGGGCTGCTGATAAATATATCCCTGCGCATTTTGCAACTTAGATGCATTCGGGATATGCAATTGCTCTCTAAGAAGGGCTTTTCTGGGTATATATGTTCTCTGAAACAGATATGTTTATTTTTGTCTCTATGCTATTTTTTTGTTGTAGTTTGGCTTTGAAGATTGCTGAGACTTTGTGTAAATCCTTCTATCTATTCATAAGAATTCTTTTTCATACCACAATTATTTAATGTGGTGCATCTATTCCAATTTTGTTGTGTTCAATCTTTTGATATGTTTATTTTGGTAGAAATTATAAGAACTATTGAAACATCATGCAGAGATAGTTGAATACTTCAACCGAAGAGGTGTGTCTCCAATTTTTCTTTCAATAAAAAATCTTCTCCAGCATTATGTCTCTATATTAGCAAATGCTCATGACAATGCCACCAAGCGACTAAATGGAACTCATAAATAGGGGTGGGCATTTTTAAACCGAAACCGAATTACCGAACCGAACCGAATTAACCGATTATTTCAGTTTATTCGGTTTTCGGTTTTCGGTTCGATTTTTGTTTTGGTATAATTCGGTTTTCGGTGTTCGGTTCGGTTTTTGACTTCCAAAAACCGAATAACCGAATACCCACATACAATACCACTTTTATAATATTCTTCCTAAAATTACTAAACAATTCCCATATTCTAATACATTTATGTATATGTTTGATATATTCACATGTTCTATTATACTTATATTGTAATAATCTATGAATATTGTGTAGGTTTAACCCTACTCTATGTTGCGATATGAGAAGGACTAAATCTAATCTACCTAGTGTTTATTCATATTTCGGTTAATCGAAAAACCGAATTAACTGAACAGAAATATTTCGGTTAATTCGGTTCGGTTTTTTATTTTTGTCTGAGAAATTCGGTTGCTAGTTTCCAAAAACCGAATTATTTTAAAACCGAAAAAACCGAACCGATCAAACCGAAAAAACCGAATGCCCACCCCTACTCATAAAGCTCATGTGTGTTACTGAGATGAGGTTCACATATCATTTCTTTTTATCTTACAGTCCGTAGTGAGATAATTTTTATTTCAAATCTGCAACTTTCGGTATGATGAATCGATTCTGTTTCCAGTATGTTCAACTCTACGTACTACTAACTACTTTAGCTACTACAATATTGAAGCTGTCTAGGTAAGTAAAAGACAATTCTAGCGATCTTTTTTCCCCTACAGACTGATTCTCTTGCTGAATATAAGCCAATGACAAACAAAAAATGTTGATCGCTAAACTAAAGCATTCTAATAAGTTGGCAGATGACGCTTTGATGAATTTCAAGAAAATCCGGAATATTGTTCTATACTATGAAGATGTTGTTAGCAATAACACTGTGAGAGTCTGTTTATTTATATCCTTGTTTTGGGATAAATAAACCTTTATTTATCTAAAAAATATATGTTGTGCTTGCTTTCAGAAGCTCATGGATGTCCTACATTTTCTAAAATTGCGTAAGACAAATATTTTCATTCGTCATGTCAAAATCCATAGAAAACAATTGCGTGATCATGTTGATAATTGGCTTGATTTTAATAATACTTTGAAGCGAACCCAGTATGTGAGCTGAATGGCCGAAGGTGACCAAACAGGCTACTGGCTAACTAATGCAAATAAGTATGCTTCAGTGAGTTTTCTTCTTTTAACCCTGAATTGTTCCCCTCCTATAGCTAATGGAGTTAGTCGAAGTTTTAGCTATCATGTTTTAATCTAAATGTCTTGTTTATTTTAAATTTACTTTGTTACATCTACATAATTTAATTGACTGAATTCATAGCCATCATACTGAAGGACCATGTGGAGGTCCATCCATGTTTGTGATGAGTATTTGACTTTATTTGAGCAAGGTGTGCTCAAGTTTGAGTTTGATTTGGATTGATTTTCAAAATGAAGCAATTTGAGTTGTACCGGCCGTATGGACACGGTAGTGGTGAGTTGCATGGTTTATTGCACATCTTTGTGGGCATTGCTATGTGAGGAGTTTCCTTGTTTTTGATGGTTGCAGACGACGGTGCTAGGTCATGGTGAGGCGAAGGATGACCGGACTAGGCGAGAAGCGCCGGAGGTCCGACGGTTGGGAGATCGCCGGAAGATGATCGGAGACGGAGTCCGGCAAGTCAAGAAGACAAGGAAAGGAGATGATGCTAGCTAGATGCCGCGTGGATCAATGAGGACCGCTCGGATTGAGGTCTAGTTGATAGGTTAGCGGTCTAGGTAGTATGCTTTGAAAACCGTGCAAGAAAACCCGGTATGTGTGTGGGTTTTGGGTTAGCCCTTGCATGGCTGTGTGTGTGGGTTAATCCTAGCCCTTAGATGAGTGCTCTAGGGTTGAGGGACTCATCCAAGGGTGGTAGGTGGCCCAAGAGTAGTATAAATAGGGGTGGAGGGGTAGCCTCCTTCCCTTGAAGGTGTTGAGGTTTTGATGCTCATTTGAGCTTTGCCCACATGAATGTGAGGCTTTGTAACCTCCCTTCCAGAAATGAAAGTTTTATTCATCCACCTCTGAATTTATTTTATGATTTACATTATGTCTTTACTTTACGCATAATTTAAATTCAGCATTTACTTTCCGCAATTACATTCCCGCAATTTACTTTCAAGTAATTTGGATTTGCCTCCCCTCCTTCTAAATGCTGCTGTTCTTGGATGTCTTGAGTGTGTTCATATGGTTTTACATCTCTTTTGCACTCTTGGATTGAGTAGAGAACATCTTTTCTTTCAAGTTCCAACTTTGTTCTGAACTTGTTCTTCGCGCAGCAGTCAGTTTTTAATCTTTTTAAAAATCTAGAAAAATCCTTTTTGAGTGATTCTTGTTGGAGGAGGTGCGGGACTCTGATATCCGCTTGTAGAAAAATTTTGGAGTTCACTTGTTGCACCGTTTGGGCGCCATGAGGTGAAAACCGAGCCCCAAACTTTCTGCTCGAAGTTCTTGACCAGACTGTGTTGTTCGATTTTTCCTGTTTTTTCTGTAAGGATTTTTGAGGAGAAATTTGGTGGAGTTCTTCACGACTCTAATGCTCACAGGGAGAAAAAGCCTCAAAATTTTGTGAGCTACAGAAACCCACCAACCTCCTGTGCAAATTGAGGACAAGTTCTGGAAATCCTGCTTTTGCTTTTCTGAAAGTGACTTTTGTGATTTGAATTGATGTCCTTTCTAAAAGCAAGAGTTTGAATTGATTCCTCTTTATCTTGGACACTAGACAACCAGGATTGTGACTCAAAAATCCCCACATATTTTATGGTACTTATCCATGCAAGCTTGGGGTACACATGTTGTCTAGTTTTTCGGGTTTGTCACAATTCCTTTTAAACGATCTTGTCGAGGTTTTTTTTGTTGGAGTATTTTGGGGGAATTTTTATTTGCGACCATTCACCCCCCCCCCTCTGTTCGCCATCTCGGTCCTTCAATTGGTATCAGAGCCGGTTCTGCTCTTTCTAGATCTTGACCGGTCTCAAGAGCCATGGCGACGGACAAATATTCCACCAAGCCCCCATCTTTAATGGAGTTGATTTTCCTTTTGGAAGTCCCGGATGGAGTCATACATCACGCCTGTGGCTACCGATATGGCGTAAGGTGAAACTCCCGTATGAGGTTCCTGGCGATGAAAATGTCACGGCCATCAATATGGTTGACGTTGAGGCGAATGCTAAGGCAAGGAACATTCTCATACAGATCTTAGCCGCGTGAGTATGATAGGATTTCTCACCTTCGCTCCGCCACGAGATTTGGGTAACCTCGATGCTTACCATGAGGGCTCTACTCAAATCAAGACCGTGAGGCAGATTCGCCAAGCGAGTACAACAAGTTTGATCAACGCTACCGGTGAGAGTCTCGACGAGTGTTTTGGTCGGTTTACAAAGATTTTGAGCGACCTCCGAGCGCTTGGTTGCATATACCTCGACTCGGACAATGCTCGGCATTTCTTGACCGCACTCGACCTTCGGGTTTGGGAGATGAAGGTGACCACCATCAAGGACACCACCGACTTATCGACTCGACTCTTGACGGGCTTTATTCCGCCTCAAGACTCATGAGATCGATGTCGTCTCTCGGAAGACGAAATCTCGATCGATGGCTTTGGTCACCGATCCCATTGGATCTTCTTCTTCCGATCCTTCTATTGGTTTCTCTCTTCCGCCTTTGCGAGCTAGCGATGACCAATCGGAAAAATTTCCGAAAATGAGCTTGCTCTTCTCGCCGCAAGTTTTCTCATGCATACAAGAGGGTGAGAGAGAGGAAGAGAGGTGGCATGATCACCGCTTGAGTGTGGTGGCCCCAACCACATTCGCGAACTGTCCCAAGCCGAGAAGGGCAAGAATGACGTTGGCGGTTCGGGCAAGAACGACTACACCGACAAGAACCGCAACAAGAAGCCTCCAGTTCGTGAACCGCGCGCATGAGAAGAAGTACCGCAACTTCTCCAAGAACAAGAAGCTCTTCCACCGCGTCCTTGCCGCGCTTGACGACATCAACCTCTCCGACACGGAGACATGGAGCGACGAGGCGAGGATGATCCGCAAGAGAAGAAAGGCGGCGACGACTTCTCCATGTGCTTCATGGCCGACACCAACGACATCGGCGACTCAGAGCTCTACAATGACTCGGACGAGGTACCCTCCTATGACCACTCAACGAAGCTTTCGCAAATTAGGAAAATTTCATGCTAGAGCTAGAGCTAGGTGTACTGAGCTTGAGAAGGAAGTAGGTACCTTGACTCGGGAGTTAACTTCACTTAGATCTTCTCACCTCCCGAGTCACTGATGATTGCTCTTTGTGTGATGCTATTCTTGTGGAGTTGGAGAACCTAAGGACCATACATGATAGTGTGCTTGTTGAACTTGATGGTCTTAGGTTGAAGAATGCTAGCACTAGTTCTGTTGATGCTATTCTGTTGAGGCTAGTTTTCTTCATGCTCACTCCACTCCATCATGCTCTAATTGCCCTAAATTGCTTGCCAAATTGATGCCATGAGCGAACACCTTAGGAAGCTTTACACTAGAAACAATGAACTTGAATCACATGCTTCTAAGGACCCAAATACTCATGTGAGGGTCAGAAGCAATTAAAACTTGACAATAAAACCACGAATGTCAAGTGTGCTAAACTTGCTAAGGACTTACTAGATAAGTCACAAAAATATTGCTTATGATGTATCGAGATTGTGGGAGACTTGGATAAAATCCATGTCGAGCTTAGGAAGAAATTAGAAGACCAAGCCCATAGAATTAGAGATGCTCCTTGCGTTTCTTGTGAGGCCCTCAAGATTGAGGCAGCCGTCTTTGAGGAGAAAAATGCACGTCTTGAGAGAGCTCATCTTTCTGGTTCTTCTTCCTCTCCTTCCCCTGTTCTTCTTGTGCTTCTTTCTTCCGAGATTGCCAGATCTTATGAGCACTCTCGAGAAGTTTGTTGGAGGCAAGAAGAAGCTCAATCTTATTCTAGACCAATCCAAGATTAGTAGATTCAATCAAGGTCTAGGATTTGATCCCTTGAGCACGCTGGCGCATCCTCCCACCATTGTCGCGGCTCCAAGAGTGGTGAGATTGTGGTAGCTCCTGAGTGAGTACCACCGTGTTTAGGTCTGCTGGGTTGTCCATAGGACTTCCACTGTAAGGGTGTTACTCCTATTGCTTCGCCTCTAGCAAGGCGAAGTACACATGCACCTTCCGTAAGAAGGATGGTCACCTAGTAGATTTACGCTTCAGCGCGCCAAGATCACTCGGCGTGAGCGTGTTGTCGCTCTTAGGGTATTCGTGGTCATCCCTGCACTTTGAGTGCTCCTAAGACACACACCGCTTCTAGACAAAGTTAGAGAGTCGCTGTTTTGGGCAAAGTCCCAGACTTGGTTTTCATGCTAGTTCTTCGAGTTTTAGTCCCGAGCTGTTCAGTAGTCGGGCTTTCCGCCGTCCTCTTGATATTCCTCGCTTTTCCCATCGAGGTAGATATCGTGATGAGGTGTTTTCTCGGTAGGAGATCCAGCACTTTATCGGGATGGTCCGCTTTTGCACCACGGCGTGCCAACCCGCTTTGACTCCTAGATTATCTACCGAGTTGCTCCCGATCGTGTGAGAGTTGAGCGTCGAGAGAGACACTCGAGTCCGATCTTCTTCTCGTGGTCGGTACTGAGAGGTGTCGATGGTTCAAGATTGGGTTCCTAAGTCTTCACTCTATCCCAAGATTGAGTCATCTTTCTCTCTGTGTCTTGATCGGGTTAAATCGGATGGGGAAGGGCGATGTTTGGATTGTTGACTCGGTTGTTCTCGCCATATGACCGGAGATTCTCGTTGGTTCTCTTCCTAGTCCGAGCCCCGGTGATGAGTTAATCACTTTGGGGATGCATCTTCGTAGAGTCATTGCTAAAGGTACCATCTGCATTAACCAAAATTTCATTCTTAAAGATGTTGCCTTAGTAAGCAAGTCGCAATACAATCCGCTCTCTGCTTTCTCGACTTATCGATGACTCTTTCGAGGTAAGCTTCAAGAGTAATGCCTGAGAATCCTTGATTCATCGGAGGGTTAGTTTATGGATTTCTAGATTTGGGAGAGTCTTTCGTGCTGATTTTTCTCGCTTCTTCCGAGACTCTCTTCGATGTTTGATTGCTTCGAGTCCCGTGATCTCTCCTTCCGCATAGGAGACTTGGTCACATTGGTTTTGATCATTTGACCCGAGTTAGCAGCCACGATCTCATTCGGGGTTTGCCCAAACTCAAGATGGTCAAAGACTTAGTTTGCTCTCCTTGCCGACATGGCAAGATGGTTACTGCTTCTCATCCTCCAGTCACCGTAGTAATGACTGATGCACCAGGACAGCTTTTACATATGGACACTGTTGGTCCAGCTAGAGTGCAGTCAGCAGGAGGGAAGTGGTATGTTCTTGTCATCGTTGATGATTTTTCTAGATACTCTTGGGTATTCTTCATGGCCTCGAAGGATGAGACTTTTTCTCACTTCAGGGGTTTGGTCAGTAGGTTGTCTATTGAGCTCTCAGGTGCATTACGAGCTATACGCAGTGATAATGGCACGGAGTTCAAGAATTCCTACTTTGAGAGTTTTTGTGTGGAGTCTGGTTTAGAGCATCAGTTCTCTTCTCCCTCGCCTCTCGGCAGAATGGCGAGTGGAAAGGAAGAACAGGACCACGTTGAGATGGCGGGACGATGCTAGACAGTCAAGACTCCTAGGAAGTTTTGGGCTGAGGCTATAGCTATTGCTTGCCATGTTTCTAATCGCGTGTTTTTGAGAGCACATTTGCATCGCACTTCTTATGAGTTGAGGTATGGGCGAAAGCCCAGTGTGTCTCATTTTCGCTTTTGGTTGCAAGTGTTTTATCTTGAAGTCTGGTAACCTAGATAAGTTTGAGTCTCGCTCTTCTGATGGTATCTTTTAGGTTACTCGACTTCTTCTCGTAGCTATAGGGTCTGGAGTGTTGATGCGCATAGGATCATAGAGACCTGTGATGTGACCTTTGATGAGGCTAGCCCAGAGCTAGACCTTGATGTTTCAGGCTCTTCTTATCCCTCCGAGACCATCTTTGTAGAAGATGAGGATGATGGAGATGATGGTGTTCCACCGGATCCAGTTCCCTCTATACCGAGGTGCCTCCTGTTTCCATTTACGCACCTCGGGAGACCACTCTTGCCTTCCGACTCTCCTTCAATGAGTGGCTCGCTCCTACCTCTTACATGCATGAGGTAGAGGCCACTCGCTTCGGTCCTCCCGTCATATTCAGCGTTCTCATCCACCGATCAAATCATCGGCGATCTGCTTGAGCGGGTCACTCGCTCAAAATCAGTTTGTCCAGCCGCCTCCACTCGCCTTTGTTGCCTCCTTTGAGCCGAAGGATGTTTCTCATGCATTATCCGATGAATCGTGGATTAATGCTATGCATGAGGAACTTGAGAACTTTGAGAGGAACAAGGTATGGCAGCTTGTCGAGCCCCATCCGGTCATAATGTCATTGGGACCAAGTGGGTGTTCAAAAACAAGCAGTGAGGATGGGGTTGTCATTCGCAACAAGGCTAGGCTAGTTGCAGGGGCTTTTCTCAAAGTTGAGGGTCTTGACTTTGAGGAGACCTTTGCCCTGTAGCTAGACTAGAGGCTATTAGGATCCCGCTTGCATTCTCTGCATCCCGGGCTTCAAGCTCTATCAAATGGATGTCAAGAGTGCATTCCTCAATGGCTATATTGAGGAAGAGGTTTATGTCAAACAACCTCCGTGATTCGAGAACCCCAAGTTTCCGAGTCATGTATACAAGCTCTCCAAAGCTTTGTATGGACTCAAGCAGCCCCCAGAGCATGATATGAGAGGCTCAAGTCTTATCTTCTCACCATGACTTCAAAATGGGCATAGTAGACAAAACTCGCTCATCGACACCATGAGTCTCATTTTCTTCTTGTCCGATTTATGTGGACGATATCATTTTGGTGGCTCGTCTCATTCGCTTGTGTCTCGGTTTTACGAGGTGATGAGCACAGAGTTTGAGATGAGTATGATGGGCGAGTTGAGCTACTTTCTTGGCTTCCAAATCAAGCGGACTGGAGGGCACTTTCTTGCATCAAGGCAAATATACCCGTGACCTCCCGAGGCGCTCGACATGTCCGATGGGAAGCCGTGATGACTCCTATGGCCACCACTGCTGTCCTCGAGCCCGATGAGGATGGTGAGCCTGCGATCAAAAGGAGTTTTGAGCATGGTCGGCTCCTCTTGTATCTCACCGCTTCGAGGCCGGACATACATTTTGCTTTGTGTGTCATGCGCTCGATTTCAAGCTTCTCTCGCGCCTCTCACCGCCAAAGCGATCAAGCGCATCTTCAGTACCTTCGTGCTACCACCGATTATGGTATTTGGTACTCTTCGCCTTCTTGTCTATCTCTTAGAGCCTTTTCTCGATGCCGACTTTGCTTTGGTCAGAGGATAGATAGGAAGAGCACTTCGCACTTGCCAATTCATTGGCACTTCTCTTGTTTCTTGGTCATCTAGGAAGCGATCCGAGTTGCACACCCATCACCGAGGCCGAGTATGTTGTCGCAGCCGATTCTTTGTAGCAGTGCTCTGATGAGATCGACCTTACGGACTATGGGTTAGAGATAGAGAGTGTGCCACTTTTCTCGTGACAACACTTCACTATTTGCATTGCTAAAAACCAGGCAACATTCCGGACCAAGCACATTGATATTAGATATCACTTCCTTAGAGACCATGTGGAGAAGGGAGATATCGCGCTTCGAGAGAGAGTGACCTTGATTAGCCGATATTTTTACCAAGCCTTTGGATAGCTCCATTTGTTGCCTTGAGGAGTGAGCTTGGAGTCGTGAGCCCTTACGACCTTTCGTGAGGGGAGCCGGTTTGTATATTATGTATTATATGTTTTCTTCCACTTTTCTTTTCTTTGTGTTTCTTCCGGTGACTTTGGGCTTGTTTTCTTGAGTTGAGTTCACTCACTTAGACTTCTCGCATGCCTCGCATGGACCTCTTATCTGGTGCTTTAGGTTGCTATCATGCGTCATTAGTGTTCTCTCTTCTCTCTAGGTTGAGTTCCCTCACGCCTTATAAGTCTAGCGGTATTGGGCCTCCGGGTAGACAGGTGCATGTGCACTCCTTAGTTAGGATCTAGAGTCGACTTCCCTATGTCATCATTTGGGAAGATAAGAGTGAGTCCGAGCCGTAGTGAGTCTCTTCTATCTTATCTATACTCAATAGCCATCCAGCTTTTGCGCTTTCTCGACTTCTTCTCCTCATTCTGCTTTTTAGGTTATTATTGAGTTCATTCGGTTTTCTTTATGCCTAATCTTGATAATAACTCAACTTTAACCAGATTTGAGCTTAAAATTGATTCATTTGTTGAGGGGAGTTTGGGAATCTGTTCGTGCATTGCATATAGACCGCATTTCTGTTTAATGAGCTTTGTCTATTATGCAATTGATTTCTTCTTCATGCTATACACCATGCTACATCATTTGAAGAAAATCACTAGCTTAGGTATGTCCAAGTTCATTTAACTTGCTAAGCTTAAAAATGAAATAAGCCTTAAATGAAAAACTTGATGAAACTTGTTGCTTTTACTTGCTAGGTTTCTTCTCTAGAGGTTTGTGCCATAATTTGAGAAATTTAGGAGTTCTCTAGAGTCCCTATAGCAACTTGGGTGAAACTAGTTTGATCCATGCAGAGTCCTTCAATTGCTCATGAATCGTTGTGCTAAAAATGAAAATTAAACAAAATTGACTCTTCTTGTGCACATACGACTCAACACCTTGTATTCACAAGACCGCTTCCCATTGCACTTGGGATGAACTTAGAATACATCGTGTTTGACCTAGACCATCCTCTTAAGAGCTCATCTTGAGATGGTCGATACGGCTTGAGTCAATTGGTTGTCAAAAGAAAATGCAAATAAATTAAAAACAAAGACATATGTGGGTAAAGAATGCAAATAATGTCAAACATTTGCACCCCGCTATGTCTTGTATGATGATAAATCAAAATTTGCATTAAGTGATAAATGAGCCCGAAGGACCTTGTATGCTCTTCTAGATTCCCCAACGTGTTGAGTAGGTTGAACTCTAGGTTTTCCTTTTGATCCTTAGAGTGGCTATTCTTCTATTTTTGAAACTAAAGCTAAGTGTTGCACTTGTCAAATCTTGCTAAAATGAAATATTCAAAACTAAGCTCGATTTGCACTTGGACATGTCTTAGTTTAGTCATCTTCTGAAATTGACAAGCTTGGTGTAATATCCTTCCATTTTGATCAATTGGATAATCCTCAAAGCTTTTTCGATTGCATTTCATGCATACATAAAAAAAATTGATGCCTATATTGCCAAAAGGGGGAGATAACGTAGAAAAGGCATCACTAAAAAGATAAAAATGTGAATGTGAATGCTTATTTGGTTATTATGATCTTTGTAAAACCTTGCTACTACTTCTGTTGGATCATAATCTCATAATCACATTTGACATGTTTAGTTGGATTTTAGAGTTTTTGTTGAAAACTTGCTCTTTGTTAAATTTAACTCTAAAATCTAAATTCCTCTTCGTCAACTTGGTCATGGTTTAATTTAATTTCTATCTTTGGACCAAGTTTGACTTTGCAACTAAAAATTGCTTTCTTCTTCATTTTCTTCAAACTCAAATTTATGCCTTTTGCGTGGTTTGTCAATATACTCATCAAGGGGGAGATTGAAGGACCATGTGGAGGTCCATCCATGTTTGTGATGAGTATTTGACTTTATTTGAGCAAGGTGTGCTCAAGTTTGAGTTTGATTTGGATTGATTTTCAAAATGAAGCAATTTGAGTTGTACCGCCGTATGGACACGGTAGTGGTGAGTTGCATGGTTTATTGCACATCTTTGTGGGCATTGCTATGTGAGGAGTTTCCTTATTTTTGATGGTTGCAGGACGACGGTGCTAGGTCATGGTGAGGCGAAGGATGACCGGGACTAGGCGAGGCGCGCGGAGGTCCGACGGTTGGGAGATCGCGGAAGATGATCGGAGACGGAGTCCGGCAAGTCAAGAAGACAAGGAAAGGAGATGATGCTAGCTAGATGCCGCGTGGATCAATGAGGACCGTCGGATTGAGGTCTAGTTGATAGGTTAGCGGGTCTAGGTAGTATGCTTTGAAAACTGCAAGAAAACCCGGTATGTGTGTGGGTTTTGGGTTAGCCCTTGCATGGCTGTGTGTGTGGGTTAATCCTAGCCCTTAGATGAGTGCTCTAGGTTGAGGGACTCATCCAAGGGTGGTAGGTGGCCCAAGAGTAGTATAAATAGGGGTGGAGGGTAGCCTCCTTCCCTTGAAGGTGTTGAGGTTTTGATGCTCATTTGAGCTTTGCCCACATGAATGTGAGGCTTTGTAACCTCCCTTCCAGAAATGAAAGTTTTATTCATCCACCTCTGAATTTATTTTGCATTTACATTATGTCTTTACTTTACGCAATTTAAATTCAGCATTTACTTTCCCGCAATTACATTCCCGCAATTTACTTTCAAGTAATTTGGATTTGCCTCCCCTCCTTCTAAATGCTGCTGTTCTTGGATGTCTTGAGTGTGTTCATATGGTTTTACATCTCTTTTGCACTCTTGGATTGAGTAGAGAACATCTTTTCTTTCAAGTTCCAACTTTGTTCTGAACTTGTTCTTCGCGCAGCAGTCAGTGTTTAATTTTTGTAAAAATCTAGAAAAATCCTTTTTGAGTGATTCTTGTTGGAGGAGGTGCGGGACTCTGATATCCGCTTGCAGAAAAATTTTGGAGTTCACTTGTTGCACCGTTTGGGCGCCATGAGGTGAAAACCGAGCCCCAAACTTTCTGCTCGAAGTTCTTGACCAGACTGTGTTCTTCGATTTTTCCTGTTTTTTCTGTAAGGATTTTTGAGGAGAAATTTGGTGGAGTTCTTCATGACTCTAATGCTCACAGGGAGAAAAAGCCTCAAAATTTTGTGAGCTACAGAAACCCACCAACCTCCTGTGCAAATTGAGGACAAGTTCTGGAAATCCTGCTTTTGCTTTTCTGAAAGTGACTTTTTTGATTTGAATTGATGTCCTTTCTAAAAGCAAGAGTTTGAATTGATTCCTCTTTATCTTGGACACTAGACAACCAGGATTGTGACTCAAAAATCCCCACATATTTTATGGTACTTATCCATGCAAGCTTGGGGTACACATGTTGTCTAGTTTTTCGGGTTTGTCACAATTCCTTTTAAACGATCTTGTCGAGGTTTTTTTTGTTGGAGTATTTTGGGGGAATTTTTATTTGCGACCATTCACCCCCCCCCCCCCCTCTGTTCGCCATCTCGGTCCTTCACATACAAAGGTAAAAATGAATTTTTCATAAAAAATACTTTCATAGTATGGTGTTTTTATAACTTTTGTCAAATATAGGACAAAAAGATTTAGTAGTCCGAGGAGCCTTTTGCTGACTTTGGAAAGTCAAACACGTTACGCTTTCATGATCGAAGGTATTACTTAACTTTATCAGAATAGTTGCTTATACATATTTATGTACATAACTATAATTTTGCACAACTTATTATTGCTAACTACTCATATTTTGTAATAATACCTTATTTAAACAATACGGTAACTAGCGCAGCGTGGCGCCGCGCTTCCGCATCTAGTTATATCTACAATGTGGCCATGTATGTGATGATCCACTCCTGGAAAGGATATTGTAGAAAAGAAAACAACTGTACAATAAGATCGAATTAAGTTGGGAGGTGTGGGCATGTGTGAGGTGTGGAGGCATATCTATATATATATATTTATGGTTGGAGAGTACGGCCGCCACCCGCCTGCACCATCGTTGCTTCGTTTCCTATAGTTTCTACAATGAACTTCTGCATAGCCCTAAAATTTTATTGCGCATCATGTTTCACAAACACCGCTTGGCTCAGCTAGCGGAAGCTTTGCCGCCCGTGCGTGAGGTCTCTTGTTCGAATCCCATCCAAGTGATTTTTCCCAAATTTCCGGTTCTTTTCATCAACTTTACTAGTTTAGTTAAGCTATTAAATCATGTTGTAAATTCTTGAAACTTTTTGAGTTGAGCTATTAAATCATGTTGTAAATTTGTGAAACTTTTTGAGGTGAGTCCTCAGAGCGTGCCTAACCTACCATAAAAAATTTAGATTATGATCAAACATGTGCGATTTTTATAAAATCTGACAATGCTACTAATATATTTAAAGCAACTTCACTAATTTAACTAAGCTACTAAATTTACATATTCTTGAAAAAATTTCAGAAGGGCCCTGAGAGCATGCCTACACTACTGTAAAAAACTAGGTCATGATCAAACTTATGTAATTTTAAAAAAAAACTAACAGTGCTGCTAATACGTTTTAAGCAACTTCACTGATTTAATTGAGCTACTGAATTTGTAAATTCTTGAAAAAAATTTAGAAGGGCCCTGAGAGCATGCTTGCACTACTGTAAAAATATTTAGGTCATGATCGAACTTATGTGATTTAAAAAAAATCTGATAGTGCTACTAATGCATTTAAAGTAACTTCACTTATTTAGTTGAGCTACTAAATTTTTTATTTTTTTTGAAAGATCCAAGGAGCATGCATGAGCTATCATAAAAAAAATTAGATTACTATATTTTTAAAACCTTTTACAGGAATATTTTAAAAAAAATTCAAGAAGATATTTTTTTTACAGAGATCAGCGCTTTGTGTTTCCTTTTTTAGAGGTATTTCCGAAAAAAATCCCTCTTTATTAAAATCTCTGCATGTCAACGATTATTTTCGCTTGTAGTAACGCGCAAGCCCACTTTTCATCTAGTTACCTGTCATATTGTGGGTCGAATCGGCGCGCACCAAGCAAGGCCACGTCAGTAAATTTGCGAAAGTCTCCTCGATCGGCTATTTTACAAAAAACAACTTCTAGTTCTGTGAATTTGCAAAAGTCCCTCGGTTGGTTATTTTGAAGAAAAAAAACCTCTAGCTCTGCAAAAGGTACGAGGAGCTCCAGCACTGCTCTTTTGTAAAAAAGGTCTTGTAATGGAAATGGAAATGGAAATGGGAAAGAGGGAGCCCTCCAGCCATGGATGTGTTGCAAAGAACTACAGATTTTACTGATCGTATCTACGGTGCGGCCATGTCTGTGATGATTAACGCTTTGCAATGATGTTGGGGAAAGAAAAAAACATGTAATAAGATCAGAAGTAGGGATGGAAGCGACAACAACGACGCAGGAGGGGAGGGGTAGAGGATGTCGTAACAGAGAATGAAAGTGCGAACCTGTAGAACTGAATTCATTGTGACGATTGTCAAATTGTGGGAATTGTTTTAGAGAAAAGAAAAAAAGTTTTGTACAACAGGATCACAAATCTAGAGGAGGGGGCGAGAAAGGCACAACCCTTGAGAGGTAGGGGGCGTCAAGATTGCGAAAGGAAAAAAAGTTTCGTAGAAATAGGTACTATCAACAATTTTAACTTTAACCGATAATACCTGTGAATATTTGTCTCGAATCTCGAAATATAATTTTTATAATATTGTAACTTTATTAGGTTTTACTGGCGTGTTACCATAGAAATTGGTGCTAAGAGTTGTATTTTGAAGACTCTTATGATCAGAGGGGTAATTAGGATGAATTATCTCTAGGAAGGCTGCTCTTGTCTGCTAGCAGGAAGAAGTCTAGATAGCACAATGTGAATAGTGATGAACTCATAGACAGGATGACATATTTAAAACGACACTTATGACCAGAGGGTTATCTCAGGATCCAGATTAGGATGAATTATCTCTTACAAGGCTAATTAGGATGAATTATCTCTTAGAAGACATACCACTTAGACGGAATTAGGATGAATTATCTCTTAAAAGGATATATCGGGATTTGGATTTACAAATCCGAACCCTCTGTGTATATTGCATCTGTATATAATCATATTAGTACATATAGTAACAATATAGATAAAAAAATCAACCATACACTCAAATAAATGGTTGTACCGAGAAACCTTGTGGTTCAGAGTTTGGACAACTGTCACTCAAAGGTAACTACAAACAATTAAGCTGCAGTGGGAACTTCAGGGGAAATTCCAACGTATAGCCCATGCCATATGCCCAGTAAGCAACCGACTGGAGTAGCGTGATCGTTCTCGAAATACTTGCTGTACTAATTGACCAAGAGTTGATTGTAGATGATCTCTTTGTCTTCTAGCTCGGAGCAACATTGTGTAATAGCAAGAATGAGTAAAGCGAGTACTTAGTAAGTTGTGGGCACAAAATGCAATTATAGATTAAGTCTTATTACAAAGGATGGTTGACATAGCTTATTTTGTATGAAGCAATAACTTGAATTTAAATATAATAAATATATTTAAATCACATTTAGAAAATGATAATAAATAACTGAAAAAATTGATAGATGAAATGAATAAATTGGCAAGGAATCATCCTTAGCCAACTACAACCTCATCAACCACTGGGCTCACCAGCGCTTGCTTTAGATTTCAAACCCACAAGTTAATCCCCCCATTCACTTCTAACCATTCCACTTTTTTTTTATAAAAAGCTAACTCTCGTGTGAAATCACCAAGCTTGTCCATGACCAAGGATATAGCTATTTGAACAGTTTTATACTCTTTAGAGATTGTACAACTTTATTTAGCAAATTTGCTCAGTGTGTACTTTGTTGAATCATCACAATGCCTTTACAATGCTCCATGCCAATCCGATTCTGCTAGCTAAGGTTTCAGCAACGAATGGCTCTATCCATCATGGTGAGAGGCACCCTCTTGCACCATGTAACATCCCGGAGTTTTATTTCCATAAATAAACGTAAAAAAGATTATTTAAATATTGAAAATATTATTTTGGATTTTGTTAATTTCCAGGTAATAATTAAATTTTTTGGATTTTTTTAGTAATTATTTAGGATTTTCTGAGATTTTATCTGAACTTTCCGGAATTTTAAAAGGCTTTTGCTATTTTAAAAATTAAAAATATTTTTTTGTGCAAAAATAAAAAACCAATTTAAGTTTTAAATACTTTTATTAAGTTCAAAACGTCTCAATAAATTTCTATGAAATTTTCCTAAATTTTTTAACTTTATTTGCTATTTTCTAAAAGCAAATTTGAATTTTTGGATTTATTTTAAATAAAAAAATAGAATTCTCTATTTCCCTCTCCTTCCAAAGCCCATTTTTCTCGGCCCATTTGTTCTTTCATCCAGCCCATTTCCTCCTTTTCTTTCGGCTCGGTACACCTGACCCTAGCCGGCCTTCTCCTCGACCTCCTCGCCGGCCTAGTCATCAGCATCTCATTCTCTTTTCTCTCTCTGAGTCGTGGGCTCGGCTTATCAGCTTCCTTTGCCTTCTTTTTTCTCCAGCCGAGCGCCTGAGCCGCCGTGACCGAGAGTTTGAGCTCATGAAGCTGTTCATCCCCTCCCTATTTCGCGCGCAATTAACGGTATTGACGACCACCATTCACGTCGCCTTCATCCCCGAACCATTTTCCCCTCTTTACACGCTTTAACGTCGCTTTAATCCCCGCTCAGTCGCCGCACAATCCGCTAGGCTACGGCCCAAGTGAATGAGATAATAGAATGTGGGCCGGCAAGGATTCAACCCGCTTGGGAATTTATAATTTCGAACGATTTTTTTATTTTTAGAAAAGAAAACCAATTTGAATAAGCTCAAATAAATACCAACTAAACTCTGGAACTTCCAGAAAATAATCAGGGGTTCATAATTTAATATGAAAAATCCAAATGGAATATTTTTAGCTCATGATTAACGTTTAATTAATCTCGTTATTCTTTTCAATTTTTGAAAATTCATTTAAGCTTTAATTAATCCAAGAGAAATCAAAATCGCTATTTTAATTTAGTAAAAAAATAAAAGGAGTAGAAATTGGGGTGTTACAAGTTACTCTTTTCTGCTAGGGGAAGAAGTCTATCACAACGTGAATAGTGATGAACTCTCAGATAGGACGTTACAATCACGAAGGAACTAAAGGTGAAAAAACACTGATTAGGATGAATTATCTCTTGGAAATTTAGGAAAGGGAAAACAGGTAATATACCCTCTATTTTGTTATATTTACTCATGATATTGAGAGTATTTGTTTCAACATATTTATCTATACCCCTTTATAACGCACCTAAGCATTCTTTTCTACGTCCACCCCAAATAATACACCCCACTAGAGATGGCTCAACCTTCATGCACCCAGCAAAACGTCTCCAGAAACTTGCCTCCATCAAAATTAACCTCTCAGATCTTTCCTCAGCTTTACTCACCCACATCCGATGGCCATTGTTCAATGTATCTAACTCATCTTTGTGGCCCACAACAGATCTCCCACCACCTCCAGCATCATATCAAGGAAAAGAAAATAAATATCCTGAAATTAAGGAAAAGGAAACAAATATTCTAGAAAAGAAAAGGACCATATATTACGTGCTGGGAAAAAAAAATCGAAAGACAGGACACTATACTAGTTTCATGAAGAAATCTAAAGCGTTGTTATTATTATTTTCTTCCTTGCTCTTATTTAAATGCTTTTTAAGAGATTAAGGAGTTATTGTTTCGCTAACTATTTTCTAGGCGGCCAAGTGGCAAGGGACGACAAAACCAGTCTTAGCTGGTGGTGAAAATAGGTCGGATATTTCTCGCCCGATCAGGGACCTGATTTGGTTGGAATTGGATTCGAGACCAGATTTAACTATCCGACCAGATCTAGGATCCGGGATCGGATACGAAGCAAACAATATCCGGTAAATACGGGACGAGATCCAGATATCCGACCCTAGCCCATTTTTATCATATTTTTTCCATGACAGCCCATTTATATTGACAATTAGTTGGTTCGGTTTTTCGGTTAGTCGAAATATTAATAAACACTAGGTAAATTAGGTTTAATCCTTCTCATATCGTAACATAGAGTATGGATAAATCCACATAATATTCATAGGTTATTATAATATAAACATAATAGAACATATAAATATACCATGCATAAATGTATTAGAACATGATAATTGTTTAGTGGCTTTAGGAAGGACATTATAAAAATGGTATTGTACATGAGTTATTCGTTTATTTCGATTTTTAGAAGTGATAAACCGAATCAAACATCGAAAACTGAATTATACCTAAACAAAAATCGAACCAAAAACCGAAAAAAACCGGTTAATTTGGTTCGGTTCGGCAATTCCGTTCCGTTTAAAAATACCCACTTCTAGTGTCTATGACGTAAATACCAATCCAAACGCGTACACAAGCCGAGGCGTCGGCGTCGCACGCAGCACACTGTTTCTCCTCTCGAACCCATTCTAAGCCCCCCACCGGCCCACCCGACCAGGTCGTCGTCGTCGTCTCCTCTGCATTAGTCGCCGTCGCCGTCGTTAGAAGTGGGGAGAGAGCAGAGGACGGAGGGAACAAGACAAAGAAGAAGAAGGATGGGGTTCATCTCGTTCGTCGGGAGGGTGCTCTTTGCCTCCCTCTTCCTCCTCTCCGCCTACCAAGAGTAAGAACACCTTTTCTCCTTGGACTCAGATCTCGTGTGCGTCCCAACCCAATTGAGCCGCTTCTTGGGGACGCCGTCGTCTTGTTCCTCTTTCTTTCTTGGTGATCTCGAGTAGGTCCTGTCGGTTTTGGGCTGGTAGAATCGAGAGGTTTCAGCGTTTGTAACGTAAGATCCGGGCTACGTGTTCTTGAATCCTGATGTGGTAGATCTGCGTGTAGGTAGATGTTCACTTACGGTGAATCGTACAAGTAGAGGCGGAGGGGGTTGAATGAATTTCACTGCAAGTTATTGAATGGCTAGCAAGAGAAAAAGGGTTGGATCAGATCAGATGCAGTGTGCGCTTGAATCCTAGATAATACGCCTATGCCTTGGTAGTTATGTTGACAGTAGAATCGCTATAGCAGCTTGCGGTTCCCCAGATCCCATTTTGTCCAAATACTCTAGTGTATGCATCAGCATCCCATTGGGACAGCGCTGTTTAATGTCATTTCGTACTGCATTTGAGATGATCTGGTGCTTAAGGGTGCGTTTGGTTGGATGAACGAGGATGAACAAGATGGGATGGTACAGGATAGATTTTGATACATGTCTTTGGTTGAGTGTATGAACCATCCTGTACGGGACGGAATGGTACAAATTCTAGGAATATTCTTCAAATATGTTGTACCATCTCGTACCTCCAAATTGGTTGAACCATCCTGTACGATTCCGTACCACTAGTGATAAAGTTTACCGTACTAACCTCATCCATCCAACCAAACATCATCTCGTACCATCCTATACCATTCCATCCAAGCAACCAAACAAAATCATGTATCATTCCATTCAGACAACCAAACACCCTTCCCGTACCATCTTATCCAGGATTATCCCATCCATCCTGTACCATCCCATCCCGTTCATCCTCATTCACCCAACCAAACGCACCCTAACTGGCTTCACCCGAGCTGTCAGGCTGTCAGCAGTGTGCTATTGACCAACCGAGCTGTCCTTCCAACTCACCTTTGTGCTCATTTGGCAACTTAAGTGTGGTTGTGTGTCAGTGTTCTGAGAGTTTGTGCTATAAATGGTGAATTTCACCCTGAATCGGTTCCAGTTTTCCACTGCACTTAAGGGGTGTAGGCACTACACTAAGTTCACATGCATGGCAATGAACATTTGGCATGTGTGTGATTGTCGGTTGGGAAGTGAGTGCCGAATCTGATGTCTAGTATCTAATATCTAGGACGTCTTTAAGGAACAGCTGCCCGCCCTGTTACCTATAATCAGCCAGTTAGGCTGCATAATCACTACTAGGTGGGTGGCCAAACGAGTACCGCATACCAATTTTTAGAGGATTGTCGTGGTCGAATTTTCAGATGATGTGAGTAATAATTTTACTTCGGCTATTCTGTAGCTATGCTTTTCTTGTTCAACGTGTTGAGCATCAAAATTGCTGCAGATAACTAAGGGTGACTAAAACTTCTCTTTTTCCCTGAAGTTGGTATGGTATGGCACATGATTTTTAACCCACTCACAGAATAACAATGTAACCTGGCAAAAAATCTGTCTGTCTAATTGTGTTATGTTGATGGTAATCAGATATTTACATTAATGGAGTTGTTAGCTTTTTTTGTAAAGCAATTTAAATGTAAATGCTTGATTCTGCTATCAAGTACCAATTTGTACAAGTTTTCTGAAGGTCAAGATCAACTCCTGTACTGCTAGTAGGATTTCTCATTTACCCATATGTTTGCCCTCGCCTTCTTGGCAGTAAGGACAGTCATACCTTTCTCCTTAACTTCCCTTAATTGGTACCCACAGAATCGTTTTGATCGTCAAGGTCCACATTCAATTTGAATTTCAACCATTACAACCATTGATTCTTGTGCCAAGCTCTTGAGAGCTGGAATTATGCTTAGGAATTGGCTATACAAATCCCCTGATACTCTTCAACGGCTGAATTTGTGATTGATACTTTTTGAAATTTCTCTCTTTTGGTGGTTACAAAAATTCTTTTTGTTCTTTTAATGCACTGTTTCTACAGTTGAAAACCATGAAATTAATGTTTCAAGCATACATGCAGATTTAATGAATTTGGAGCTGATGGTGGACCAGCTGCGAAGGCTTTGAAGCCAAAATACAATCTCTTTGTCAAGCAAGTGTCCAAGAGTTTAGGAATGGCACTGCCACATATTGATGTAGGAATATTGTTTTGATTTCATTCTACCTCATTTTTTTAAAAAAAAAATCCATTCTACGTACCTAGTTTTAATAGTTGTTACCTTGTTCATTTACAGATAAAAACTGTCATTGGCGCTACCATGTTTCTTAAAGCCTTTGGTGGTCTTCTGTTTATCATCAGCAGCTCATTTGGAGCATTCCTACTGGTGGGTACTGTTCTTCTGCTGGCACCATACCTAGAATTTTATATTAAGGGGGATTCTAGATGCATAGTGTTGTGATTACCATTTAAATATAGAATTGTTGCACCATTGTTTATCAAACTAAAAAAAAGAAATACTATTTGCGATGTAGCATAGGTAATTTCGAAAAATATGATGTGTTTGGTTGTTCAGTGTTTTTACCATATCCATTTCATTTGATAATTCTAACTTTATTACTGCTTCAACATAGACATCTTTGACCATATCCTTTCCTAGCATCTGGAAATGGAAAACTTGAACGCTATCTTCCAGAAATATTCCAAAGATAGTGTCAGATTGTCAATATAATTTACCCTTTGGCAGGCGCATATGCGATGAACTTTGGAGTGTTATGATATAAGTGGTTCGCTGTAGCCCAAAAGCCTGCACTTTAAAACTCTACAATACAATGTTTAACAATTTTTCAGAACGTTAGTCCTTGCTAGATATATGTAACTTAGATTTATATATGTTTAATAAAGAAACCAAAGATATATTTGTTTTAAGAATCTGATGATAAAATGATTGTGCCTTGACTATAATTTCATAGTTGTTCTCTTTCCTATTCGTGTTATTCTTCATTTTCTTTGTTGAAACACGAAATATTGATGCTGCTCATTTGTGCAGCTTCTTTATTTGGCATTTATAACCCCTGTTGTGTACGACTTCTACAACTATGAAATGGAGACGGCGCAATTTGTTCAGCTTTTTGTCAAGTTCTCACAGGTTTGTTAGCCTGCTGCCTCGCTTAGTAAAGTTTTAATTTCAAACTAATTCATCCGTAGTTGTTATCCAGTGTTACAATCCCTGCATTTCTTTTCCATATTCAGAACCTGGCACTTTTTGGTGCACTGCTTTTCTTCTTGGGAATGAAGAACTCTATTCCAAGGAGGCATTCCAAGAGAAGGACCGCAAAGACCAAGACAAATTAAAGTCTGCAATTGTAGGAGGGGAAGCTATTAAGCTTTTTGTTTACATACTTTGCAGCAGTACATGTGTCCCACTTTTGCTCTTGATATGGCCCAAAGAAATTGTTTATTGGGGAGTTATAGAACTTGATATGTAGGATATGTAAGTTGTCTTGATCAATTCTATCTTCGGTATACCGCGTTGAGTTTTTATGCCATGCTAGTCTCATTTTGCTACAGAAACTGCTTGTGGCGATGAAATATCAAAGCAACCTCACTCTCTCTGTGCGCGCGCGCGCGCGCATGTCTGGTTTTTTTTCTCTCTTCTTGTTGCTGATTTGATGTATCTCTTGACACAGTGAAATATTTGACATTCACTATAATCAAGTTCGGAACTACCTCGTTCCTCAGATCATAAATACAAAGTCGGTTTTCATTTTTCAGAACATTTAATAAGGGACCTTGATTGTGGTTTTTTTTATCATAATAAACTAGTAGAATGATAAAACTTATATATTATGAACATATTTTGAAGGCATATCTAATGGCATTATTTTTATATGGTCAATCCATATATTTAATTAGGTCATGTTTGGAATGCAAGAGTTTTACAGAAATTTCACAGATTAAGTTTATTTCATATAGGAATTGACAAAACATACCCGTAATTCAAATGGTGCCTACATTAGAGACGGGGAGTAATTTGCATAATTTGTTCTTTTTTCAGGTTCTATTGACCATGTTTTAAGAATTTGCATTTCAACATTGTAAAGTTACTAATTAAGTTTCTTGTCTTGCCACCACTGTATCCAATCTCAGTTAAAGTGACCGACAGAAAACGTAATATTTATATGTATTATTCCATCCGTTTATGAATAGATGATATAAGATTTTGCACTTCAACTAAGACATATGTAGAAATGACCAAATCGTCTTCTATTAATTCACTTATTACTCTTGAATGGTGTGAGTTAGTCTATTCTATAGTAATAAATAACATTGAGAATAATGAATGGTAGGAGTATGCATAGAAAAAAATAGTAAAAGTTGTCTCAAAATTACAGAATGACATGTATTTAGAAACAAAATTTAAAAGCTAATGATATGTATTCAAGAACGGAGAGAGTACATTATTATAAAAATTCTAATATAATAAAAGGTAGCAAAAAATCTAAAAATGCAAATATAAGATTGAACATTTAGTGCAAAGGGATTCGTTTTTGGGTTAAGAAATTCGGAACACAAGAAGATTCTTACGTTTTCTTATTCAAAGGGAGAACATGATATTCGAAAAGGAAGGATTTGCATGTTTCACTGCTTAGCTAAATGCCTATAGTTATATACTACTCCCTCTATTGATTTTTATAATGTGCGGTTTGATCTGGTGTGATCTTTAAAGTTGAACTTTGACTGTTAATTTCTTTTATAATATTTTGTTTATAGCTACAAAATCATAATCATAGAAAAATACTTTCAAATACGAATCTAAGGTATCACTTTTGTGCCATATAAGCTATATATTGTTAGACTAATTGTTGTTCAAAGTCTTCAAAGTTGACTTTGACTATTAATTTCTTTTATAACATTTTGTTCATAGCTACAAAATCATAACCATAGGAAAGTGCTTTCAAATACGAATCTAAGGTATTACTTTTATGTCGTACAATCTATATATATTGTTGAACTAATTGTTGATCAAAGTTTATAAACATAGAATCTTGAAATACGTGGACGTCATGTAAAAATCAACAGGTATATATTGCATGGGGAATGGATAATAAGCTGTCTTCCAGTGTTCACATATCCCATGTACGTGTACAATTGGTCCCCACTGAATATAGTTACTAGATAAAACCCCGTAGGTTGGCCCGGACATGCTTCAATAGAGAGGTAATTTTTTAAAAAAATAAATAAAAGAAATACTATAGTTTAATTTGAACAGTGAGAGAGGGGAATTTTTCTCAAAAAAAAAGTAAAACCTTTAGAAAATAATAAATATTAAAAAAACAAAAAATAAATATTGTAGATAGGAACGTGAAGTCACTCGGGCCTCCCGTCCGCACGGTTACAAGAATAGTAAGTTATACATATTGCTAATTTTCTCCTCTCGTGTAGCCACATCATTGCCAATAAATGTGGTTGTCGGATTAAACTTCAACATTAATTCCACACAATTTTTTAAGGGGTATAAAGACGCAAACAACTCACCTATATCACACTCACACTGCATATGCACACACACATGTTCATGTTCTATACACACGCTAAGAATTTTTTTTAAAAGCTTTATAGCCTTCGAAGCATAAATAAGTGCACTCCCACTGAACACATACCTGTGTGTGCTGTGTGCTCGTTGTTATCACCGGTGAGCGCACACATTCGATCTGCTCGTTGAGCGACAACGCCCTCGAGCCAACTCAGTTCTCTAATTCGGTACAATTGGTCCCCACTAAATATAGTTATGGCTGGTGCAGCCACATCATAAACTAATCAATCTGGCCGTTGAATTAAACTTGGACGTCATAGATTGCTTTGAAATCAATGTCAAATGCCTTCTTCCTTGCCCATCGGATTCAACTTAGCTGGCCCAGATCTGGTTCACGTTAGATGTCTTTTAGTTCTCCTCCGTCCTCGCCTCTCCTTCACATTCTTTCCCTCCCCGCCTGCTTGATTGCGACAGCTTCTTTCTTCCATTCCTCACAGGCAGATGAGACACCTGCGCCACTGCTGCCATTGGCAGTCTCTGAGCCCAACGGCGGCGGCAAACCCCAAGTCCAACGCTGCATTTTCCTCCCCATGGCAGACACGGTGGTCGTTCAATCAGTCCTCTACGACAGCAGCCGGCAGCCTCGGTGTTCCTCCCCGCGGTCCCAATCCATAGCAACAGCATGCAGGTCCTCTCACTCCCTCTCTCTCTCTCACACACACACACACTTGCATTTGTTCTCTTCAGGTTCAATTATTTTGTTTGAAAGTTATTGATTGCTACAGACTCTTATTGCTCCTTTGTCTTCTCCGCCTCCAAGCAGCCACAGCCTCAATCCACGTCAGACCACTGCTAATCCCGCCGCGACAAACCGTTCCAATACTTGGTTGTTGGTGCTGACGAACCCCTTCATGCAGTCACACGACAATGTTGTCCCTTGCATGTTGCAGTCCCAGAGGTGTTTACTGTTTATCCATTCGTTATTAAACTGGAAATTTTCTATGTTGTCCAAAGGAGTATCATTCAATTTCTTTTTCTTGAGAACATATTATAAAACTAGCCAACCATACGCGGCGTGTCATGCCGTGGGCGCCGCCCCTCACGCGAGCAAATGGAGAAAAAGTGCGAAGGCTGCCCTACAGGAGCAAATCGAGAAAACACGCGAAAATGACCTAAAAAGAATTCTGCATTTTCCGCAAAAGGGCTTAAACGTAATGCTAGAAAAATGCAAAAAAGACCTAAATGCAATGTATTTTTTTCCAAAAAAAAAAGACCTAAACGGTTTTTCCCCCTAAAAGGACTTAATCGTAATTTTGATTTTCAGTAAAAGGACCCGAGAGCAATACTTAAAAACGCATAAAGGACCTAAATGTAATATATTTTCTTTTTTAAGAAAAGGATCTGATCATAATTTTTTTTCTAAAAAAGAACCTAATTGTAATTTTTTTAGAAAAAGGACCCGAACGTAATTTTTTTTTGCCGGCTCGAGCCGTGAGCCGAGCTGACTCTTTCATGGCTCAAACGCACCTGGGATCGGCATTTCCACCATCTTTAGTAGATGGAGAATTTCTTAGCTTCATTTTTTAAGGAAAAATTTACGATATACCACTCCATTTGTTAACACTTCAGAAAATACCACTCGTTGTCTTAATGATATGTAGCCTCTGAACCTATATATTATTTAGGCAACGAGTGATATTGTTCTAAAATGCCAACGAATGAAATGATATATCATGAATTCTTTTTTTTTTATGGACTTACTTGCTGAAAGATCCTTTACTTGATGCTCAATCGGAATGCATAGGAAGAATATTACTTGTGCTGTGAGTTACGCTCACGGCTCATCTGCCAAAGGTGTAGTATGGATGCGACCAAGCCAGCAATTTAATATTATTAGTCAAGTGTCTATGCGTTACAAATAAAATATATTTTTGAACCAAATACTTAAATCATGTCACGTATTTACAAAAAAAAAAATTGCACTCTTGAGTTGCCATAGGGAGGGAGAAGTGGTGAATAGCTCAACCGAGGGGAGCGGGTGTAGATAGAAAGATAGAACTGCAGTTAGTTTTCTTTTTATTCACAAGAGGTGGAAGGAGCGTGTCGTGGCCTATATGTCGGCATGCTGCTTCTCTTAGGGAGGAGGAGAGGGAGGACAAACGACCACTATCAACTCGTATTTATATATTGGTAAAGATACAACATAGTAAAAGCATGAGCCTCTTTTTATTGACCGTTCGGTTGCTTGCCTTACCCTATGAAATGATTTCTTACTGAAGGAGCTACAGATAAATATGATGTATTTTTTTTAGATTTTTCTAACAACTAGAAGTGGAATTACTAATAATTTTTTGGTTCTATTGTTATATATATAGGTTGATATCCTCTTTATTTTGTACAATGTTGCCTTGCAGAGCTTAGGGGATCAACATCGACGACTATTTGCAAAAGGCTGCTGGTCTTATTATGTGTTTTATGCCCACTGTCGTAACTACCTACATAGTTTGTTTCACACTTTCAGTAGGACAATGGGAAGGTGACCATATCAGCTAGTACAATTCTTCAATGTTGAGGTAATTGGACACTGCATCAGTTTATGTCCCGGCTCTTTGGCATTTATAGTCTACAAATTTATCTAAACTCAAAACCTGTATAAATTCACTGTTATTTTGACCCAGTTAGATTTTCTATTTTTGCCATGTTCATTAACTAGATACAATTCCTTTGGCTTCTCTCATGGGTTACTGAAGGCCCAACGATATCGTGTAGTTGTCTCCTTACATGATAACAAAGAAATATCAATCTGTTTATTTGTGTGTAAATCGAGTTTCATATTATACAATATTGGTACATGAGAGCACGTACGGTATAATTGCTTCACCAAATAATTTGCAATTTAATCTGCTACTTTTGCGAAGTATGTGGTATATGCCTTACATGGCTTGCTTCAACTCGATTTTGTGACCCCTCCATTAATCAGTTTTTCTATGGTTGTGTGTGTATATATATATATTCTTATTGGCAATAGTGTTGTTTAACAAAATTTAGTTTATGACGAAGCAACATGCATGTTCAAATCCCTTTGACGTGCCATGCATATTTGTATATGTGTCATGTGACCAACGACTCTTATTTACCACAGCAACGCACGGGATTATCTCCCAGTTAATTCTGTTTTTATGAACAGTCTCGTCACCCTAGGAATGGATCTTTCTTGTGGACTTTGGTCTTGTGATACTATCGCAGATTCAGTGGCCATATCGGGTGATTTACCATTTAATGGCTTGCGGCGTGGGTTTAAAGGCTTTACCACTGAAACAACCTAGAAAATTAAGTAAGGCAAAAGAGATCATCAACAAAATTAATAACGTATATAACTCAAGTAATCAACAAAGATTGATCATCATCAATTTCTATGACTTGTATAAAATTTAAAACATTCAACAAAAGAGTAATAAACATTCCATTCATTAATGAAATGTCATACACCAATCATAAATTACTATGTACATAAATGTTCAAATACATCACAAAGAAAGATTACAAATTTCCTAAAAGCTAATCTTGTTGATCCTTGCCTTGATCCCTGGAAATTGTTAGTCTTCATACACATATAATTAAGAGTAAATTAACTAGAGCCTAAATGATTAAAAAGGAGTTGCCGTCAAACCCAAATATAAATAGATCACGCTCATCGAGATACCTGACCACCCGAGGCTAGTCGGCACCTCTCGCTACTTAGGGTTTCATCATTCGGTATTAACAAACCTGTTTTTACCGGATAATGGTAGCAATGTTCAAAGAATGCCCAAATATCTCATAGTAAAAGGGTAAAGCCCACATAGTAAAAAGATGAAAGTGCCACGGTTTAAGGGATGGAACCAGCTCACAGCTAGTCAAACCCTAGGTCACTTTCCCCGGTTCAACCATTCCCTAGGCCAAGAAATTCACCAAGGTTAAAAGAGTCACCAGCCAAGCACATCCCTAGTCCAACACACCCTCACATCCTCATTACCTCAAATCCACCCAAAGCCACTAGGAGGAAGAGTAGGCTAGGTGGAAGACCAAGCTAAGCACAACAGTCATTTCATCCCCACACCTTCATATTTCTCTCAAGCAACCAAAGCCATAAGCCTCAAGGAATCAGGAGGCAAATAAGTGAGACACCAGGAGGCAAAGCAAGCAAGCAAACCACCAAGGAGTAAGCAAGGAACAAGCCAAGTCCCAGGAAGCTAGGAGCAAGAGGAGATCACCAGGAGCCAGGAGACCATAAGACAGGAGCTAGGCGGAGGCCAAGAGCAAGATCATCACCAGCTTCCTCACCATCACAACATTACATTTCTGAACCCCCAATCCATCCCCAATATCATAGGTAACTCATTATCCATGCCAGTAGCACCAACATAGGAGGACACAGCAGGAAACCAGAATAGATGTACTAATGGTTTCAGCGAGTGTGTGCTAGAGGTTGTGTCATGCATGCCCGACGACCTCCTCACACTCCTCGGTGTATGAGATGTCGCCGGGTGTCATCACGGCACCTCCGTCAATAGCAAACCCACCCATGTTCATCATGAACTGTATCACCAACTAAGTGTACACAATCATATATCAATTGCATAACAAAAATCATAAGAATCAGTAAGTAAAGGGAAAAAGAAAGACAACCAGGGGAGGGTAGAAGAAGAGGGGGAAGGACCGAGCGAGCCTGAGGTAGGGGCGGCGCAGCTAGGAGCTAATCTGGTGGGGGCCCAGGCCGCCCGGGTGAGCCGGCGTGGGCAGGCGCCAGCAGACGATGCGGGGCCCAACGGCGAGCAACTTGGGGCCAAGGGGCCAGGTCAGCCTGGGGCAGTAGCACAGGCAGGGGAAGCGGCCCAGGTGACGCCGCCAGGGACCGGAGTGGCCCGACAAGGGAGGAGGCAGAGCAGAGGCCAACAGGGGCTAAGCGGAGGGGATCCGGGGGCACGCAGGGCAGAGGCGGTGGCCCAGGGGTGCGGGTGGCAGGCCGACATCGAGCAACGAGAGAGGCTTGAGGAGGGGGCCAATGGCAGGGGCGGTGCCAGAGGAGGCCCAGTGACGGCCCTAGCGGCCCGGCGGGCGTAGGCCCCCGCGCATGAGGGAGGTGGAGGCCTAGGGGAGCGCAGCACGGGGAGGCCCGATGGGGTGAGCGGGCTGGGGTAGTCGGGTGGAGCAGGGCGCAAACCAGACGAGGTGAGCCGGCGCGCCCCTATACGCAGGCGCAAGGGTACCAGAGCTGAGCAAGCGGTCAAGCAAGGGGTAGCCAGGCGCGGTGGCCAGCTAGGGGAGCCCGACTGCCAGGCGTGATGGCCGGATGGGGGGAGACCGACCAGTGGATCGGGAGAGAGAGAGATAGAGAGGGAGGAGGAGAAGAAAAAAGAAGAAGAAGAAGAAGAGAGGAAGAGCCAGGGAGAGGATAAGGTCCGGTAGGAAAGAAAAAAAAGAATGGGGGAAGAAAAAAGAAAAGAAGGAGAAAAGAAAGAAGAGAAAGAGAAAAAGGAAAAAAGAAAAGGGGACAAAGAGGAAGAAAATAGAAAATAAAATAAATAAATAAAATAAAGAAATAAGTAAATGAAGAAATAATAAATAGTCAGAATACAAGTGAGGAATTGCCATAAAGATAGAAAAATCTGCTAAAAGCAAAAAGTGAATAAATGCAAGTGGTTAAATAAAGACATTAAAATTGGCAACTGCCATAATAATTAAAAATAGAAAATAATACCTCCAATAATATGAAATCATAACCCAAAATTTTAATAAACCGCGTAGATTAAAATACGCCAAATTAAAATATGGAAAGCTAAAATACCTCAAATTTAAAATACGACCAAATAATAAATTCTAAATTAAGTTAAGCCATCTATCTGTGTCAATTACTATTAGATCAAGAA
This sequence comes from Otatea glauca, assembly GCA_036346275.1. NCBI lineage: Eukaryota > Viridiplantae > Streptophyta > Magnoliopsida > Poales > Poaceae > Otatea > Otatea glauca. The sequence goes on from CM070718.1 coordinate 50,062,760, forward strand.
AGGGTTGGACACCATAAAAATGCCATAAATTGCTATTAATCTAAACTGTAATATTTTACAATTTTCGGAATCAAATTAAATCTGGCAGAAGATCATCTTCTGCAACCGTGTGAGGACGCATATTACCACTCTATTTCAGGCAAGTTTCCTTGATCATATAATTTCTAATCAAATATATTTTGTTATAAGTGATATCACCGATGCATTGGAAAACTCTTTTAAGAAAACCCTAAATGGGATGTAGTTGGAAAGTTGAATTGATGATGAGACGGTGATGTATATGTAGATATACAGTTAAGAGTTCCACCGATGTGCATTGAAGTCGGGGCACCATTAAAGTTAGGAGTTATGTCGATGTGTATTGAAGTCAGAGAACAGTTAGAATTTGATGTATCGTCGATGTGCATTGAAATCGGGATACAGTTGGTATTAAGAGTACCACCGGTGTGCATTGAAGTCGGGGTACAAGTTAGGAGTTCCGTCGATGTGCATTGAAATTAGGGAGCAGTTAGAATTCAATGTATCGTCAATGTGCATTGAAGTCAGGGTACAAGTTAGAAGTTTCGCCAATGTGCATTGAAGTCAAGGAACAGTTAGAATTCGATGTATCGCCGATGTGCATTGAAGTCGGGATACAGTTGGTATTAGGAGTACCGTCGATGTGCATTGAAGTCGCGGTACAATTGGTATTCAAAGCATCGTCAATGTGCATTGAAGTCGAGATACAGTGGGTATTGGGTGTACCATCGATGTGCATTGAAGTCAAGGTACAGTAGGTATTGTATATATGAGGATTGGTAGTAGCATGTTTGATAATTGAAAACTGAAAACGCAGATTTTCATAATTAAAACCATATCTTCTGAAAAAGGATTTGAGAAAGGATTGATGAGATGATTTTGGAGGAAACTCATATGATGTATTTTGTTATTAATGCTTGCTGAATACTTTTGTACTCACTCTTGCTTAACTCTCCCTTTACTTAGAAAACTGCTCCGGTGGTCAAGCGGCTGGTTTGGACTTGGATTCCAAAGGTACTTGCGAGGAAGGGGGTGAGGCTCACACATAGAATCAGATGTACAAGGTTGTAGATTACCAAGAGGAATAGGATGTTGGGTAGATCGTACACCCGCTTTTGTTGGACCTTGGGTGGTTAATACTTTTGTATTATATTTCTGTTGTACTTAGATCGTATGTATAATTAGTGTACTGAACTTGTAGCCCTGCATGGTAATGGAATGTAATAAGTTTCTATTTTAGTCTCTAATTATTGTTTCTACTGCAACACTATGATCACGGTGTATTAACTAATAAAACGTCGGGTGCGCTCGATGTTTTGATTAGTTAGTATGCTGATATTTATGTAATTATCTCAGAGTAATGATGATGTTACCGTTATTACCCTGAGCTAATTATATGGGTTACCACAACCACGAAGAAGAAGGGGAGAGATCACGCGAGAGAGGGAAATAACATCTAACCATAGCCCTCATGCATTACAGGTGTCTAGTTGCTTTGGTAGCCATGAGGCTTCTCACCTCATCTAGCGACGGTAATGCACCCGTCTAGGTGTCCTGTTGCATTGGTCATCATAGGGCCTCATCTCCTCTAGCAACGATAAGGCACCCACCTAGGACACCAAGGAGTTCAAGGCATCATCCAACGTGTTGGTTTGTGCTCTATGTGCCGAACAACTTCGTACCTATTAAATATCAGAAAAGGTTCAATGGGTACGTTCAAAGCTCAAATACACCATCCATAGGCATTAGATGTTTCGTGCTTGAATACTAGAACACGGATGTTTTGTGTATCAGACCCTTGTAGGTATTAAAGGTATGTCGAGACCTAAATATACACACATAGATTTTTTTTGTCTATTGCACTAATTCAGGATCACATTAATGTATACAGTGGCAATATAGATAAAATATCAACTTCATACACAATAGAATAAAAATAAATGTTTAAATTTGATTAATAAATAGATAGTATGATGACCTTATAATCAAGTTTACACTTATTATACCCTGTAGAGCTTAATCACTAATCAAGATAAACTATAGCGAAACGAAAATTTCAATGAAAAACCTATCGACGTGCCATAGGCAATTGACCAGGCTCAAATCCTAATAACCAACCTCCTCACAGTACTCCTCCAGAGCTGGTACTGACTCTTCTTCTCCAACAGATTGATTGATTATTAGAAGGGTAAGCACATGAGTACTCAACAAGTTAGGCACAAAATGCAAATATAATATAACTACATGCAAGGCATATCCAACAAAATGGCTGATATGGCTACTTTTGCATAAAGCAGAATTTTGCAATTGAATCCAATAGTAGATTGAAAACATTAGTGAAACAAATAACAATAATAATAAGTAGTTTAGAGATTTCTCCGGTTAAACTTAATTGAACTGGCACATAACCTAGTCAATATACTTTTCCTGGAACATAGCCTCCTTCTCAAGTTTGTTTTTATAAAATCTAACCTTTGTGTGAGATTCTCGAGCATTGTCCATAACTGGGGACATGGTTATTTGAATAGATTTTACACTTTGTAGAGGTATACATTGTACCCACAAGATATGATAAATCTCATAATGTTAACCATTATATGCTTCCCTAGGTGTGCGACTAAAAAAATCACAATAAAACTGTAACATCCCAAAATTTAGGTTTTCAAAAATCTATGGTTTAGTTCATCTTTCCAAAAAAATTCCCGTTGATTTTCTCTCTTTAATAAAGCTTAATCTGAAATTTTTAATGTTAAAATAATTTACTTGACTAATATAAACTTCAATTAAAATAAATTTAGTTTTATCTGAGTTCATTTTGCTTCAAAGAATTTTCTGTAATTTTTTGAGATTTTTCGGAGTTCGTTTGCTATTTATTTGGAATTAATTTATATTAAGCCTTTTGTTAAATTTAATTAAATTCTACAAAATTTTAAATAAATTTTGGTTCAAAATATTTTATTTGAGCTCCAAATGTCTTAAAATATTTTCTAGAATTTTTGTGGAATTTTTCTGGTATTTTTATTGCTCTAAATGAATTATTTTAATTTCTGGAATTATTTTAATTCGGAAATGGTTAAATCCACGTGGCGGCTCCTGAGCTGGCCACGTCATCGCCTAACCTCAGCCTTCCGATCTCCATCCGACGCACCAGAATGAGCCACGTCATCCGTTTACTGTTCAATGTGCGCCAGGTGTTCGATCCGATCCGTTTTCAATCTAAATCCGGTTTTTCTTCGTGTTTCCTTGTAGAACACGACTCCCTAGCCTATATAAGAGTCCTAAGACCCCTCGCACGCACCCCTAATGCCCAGAGCACCTCCCAAACCCTAAAAAACTGCAGCCATGTCTTTCCGGAGCGCCGCCAACGTCGGCTGATCTTGGCATCGCGTTCCCCGTCGTCTCGGTGAGTTATTCTGAAATCCTTTCGCGTCATCCCATGCCATATGGTCCAGTCTAGCTCTCCACCAAATTTGGTGCAGTTTCATCCAGGAAATCAAAAGTTATGGCCGTTCCAATCTCGAATCTTGCCGTCGCCCGTTCTCCTTCGTTTTTGCGAATTTGACCGTGAAATTTTTACTGTAGACTCATCTTGATGTCCTCTACCTGGTGCTCACCCTAACTCAAAGTTTTGTCCTCGGGATTGGTGCAGAAAATTCAATCTTCCCCGATCAGGCTGCGTTCGTACAGCTGAAAACTTCCTCGCGCGTTCCCCGTTGATCCAGAAGGTAAAACTCAGATCCGTTCGCGTCATATTGTGCCAAATGATCCCAGATAGCTCTCTGAAAAATCTAGTTAGGTTTCATCCATTATTTTAATAGTTATGACCGTTTGATCTATTAGCTTTAGCAGCCGTTCATCGGTAGTTTGTGATATGTCCATTGGGTTGCCGCCAAATCCGCTTATACCGTTGAGATCTTCTCGCCACGTTCTACGTGATGCTCACTTCCCCTTTGCTGTTCCATCCACCGAAAATTTTAATATTCGTTAGCCGCCGCCTTTCGTCAATGCCGCGCGCCGTCTTTTGCCGCCAACCACCTTAGTTCGCCTTGGATGTGTCATCATGTCCAGTAGATCGTTGTTCTCTGGTTTGCTCATCTTTAGAGTTCATTTAGTCTTCGGTTGCCATCAAAGCCATAATCTAGTGTCTAACCGTCGTCGTTCGATCCAGTTCTTTTGTTATCGGATCTTGTTTTGGTTAGCCACCCTTGGTAATATTTTATCGCAGAGCCAACCCTACCTATCCTATCCCTATGCTAAGTGGATCTATCCGCGAGTCGTTTCTCTCAAACCCTAACTTAACCTTGTGTCCAATCTGTCATTGACGATGCATCATGTCATGTAAACCTCGCAACTCGCAGATCAATCCTGAGCCATATCATATCCTTGCTACCATATCGTTGTACCGACAATCGACATCTTATCTTTGCATAAGTGTCCTGTCGTTGCTTCGCTATCCTCGCATGTGTGCATGCTCGCAAAAGCTCTAGTGCAATATCATCATCCTCTCTATCGCCTTATTGTAATCTAACCCCATCACCTGTGAGTTTAGCCTTGTCTTCATTTCCTTGCTACCTTGTCATCGTCAAGCCTCTTGATCGACGTATGACTGAACCCAGATCGAATCTTATGAATGTCGACCCCGTTTGTCCATGTCTTATTCTTGAAAATCTAATCTGCCATTGACCTAGAAGTCATTCGTGGACTTGGTCGATAGACCATTGGCCATATGTCATATCCTTGTGCCATATCTAATCTATTAGTCCATCTTTCTTTTGTTTGATGTATCTGCTTAGTCAACAAAAGTCATTATTGAGCATCGCTTTAGTTCATTGCGAACTAACGTATCTTTATGGACCAGTTTATAGATCGAGCCCATATGTCATTGTCTATCCAATCAAGATAATAACTTCGAAGAAATATTCTTTGGAATATTATTCTTTCTTTCTCAATTATCGCCTTTTCCTTTTGATTATTAAAGCTCGTTCTATTTTGTCTAATATCCGATCTAATCCATTCAAGTTCCTAAATTCATCTAAGCCTTCGTGATCCATACTATCCGTTCTCAATTTGGATTTTATTTGATTTATCTTTTGAGTTGGTTTGTATTTGCTTCTTCTTTAATCGTTAGGCGCGTCGTCGGAAGTTATTCTAAGGAGTCAAGATCAAGAAGGTAAAGATTGAAGATCAAAGATCAAGAATCAAAGATAAAGAGTAAAGATCAAGAAAATCGCAAGGGCCGAGCAAGTTGTGCTTTGATCATGTTGAACCCATGTTTATTAAATTGCTATATTTGTTTTACCCTATTGCATATTATTTCAAGTATACAATTGTTTCAAATTAAATTGGGACTTAGCTATTATACCAATTTGATCTATACCCTACCTTGCCATTGTATGCCATGATCTAATTGTCACCCTAGGATGGTTAATTAATAGTTGGTTAATATTGATAATCAACATGGGTGGGTTAGACCGTCGAGATTGCTTAGCCATGCCATGTCGTCACATGTGTTGAATCATCACTGATTAATCTTGACTAATGGAATATGGAACAATGTTATGAACTTGTGTGTCATATGTGGTCACACGATGAGATTGAGTTGTTGTGGCGAGTCATGTCACGCAACGATGTTGAATTGTTGATGTCACGTGGTGCTTGGTAATCAACTTGGGTGATAATCCTTTAGATTGGGGCAAGTGGCAAGGGGGGTGTGCCAAGGTGGGCCCGATGGGCGAGGGTATGTGGATGTCTTGCCCTAGTCACCCTAAGGACCTAACCTTGCAAGCCTTTGACCTGAGTCCTACTTGCAACCACATGTCTGGAATGGGACAGCCTAGCCGACTAATTTGTGATGTCTAGATTTCGGTACTGCTGTGGTGTATAGTGAGTTCCGAGTGTACGGGTAGACTCACATGGCGCAAGAGGGGCCCCGGAGTGTGGTAACCACCCCTTCCGTGTTGAAACCTCACGAGCAAGACAGGTCTAAACAGAGCATTGTAAAGGCTTTGCCATGATTACCTCGCCAGACACCAAAGGAAGTGTGCTAATAGCTTGGCAACAAGGGACGATCATGTCGTGTGGGTAAAGTGCATAACCTCTGCAGAGTGTAAAATCTATTAGAATAGCCGTGCTCGCGGTATTGAGCAATGCTCGGGAATTACAGTTAAGGGTTAGACTTTTGTTAAACAAAACTTATTGGGATGGCAGGATGCCATGGAAAGTGGAAATTGACTTAGGTTTGGAAACTTGGTTTACTTCAGAAACGCTGAACCTATCTATTGCTGTTATTTGTTTTACAGTCTTTACAATCTATTTATTGTATTTGTTCATAAATGCTGCTTATTGCAAAATAGCCATAATAGCCTTTTCCTTTGGAATAAGCCTTGCATATAGTTACATAGAATTGCATTCATGCACAACTTGTTGAGTGCTTTATGTACTCACCCTTGCAACACTCAAAATCATCGGTTGAGGAGAATACTACAACTTGAAGGAGGAGAAGTTCCACGAGGAGGCGAATATCTAGGAGTTGAACCTTGTCGGTTGCTCGTGGCATATTGATGGGATTCGTCGACGTTCTTCATTCCGCCATCGCTTATTTATTTTGAGTTGAAGCCACCAAGGCCTCACAAGTGTAAGTTTGACCTTAAGGTCGTTCAATAGTTCTATATTAATAGATGAAGTCTTTATTTATTATTCCGCTGTGTATGATTGTGATATTTCATCCATGTTGAGACTGTGTGCACTAGCGTGATCCTGGACTAGTGCTGAATACACAGAGGGTCCGAATTTGCATATTCGGGTCCCGACAAAAACCTTTCAAAAACTCTATCCGAACATCGACCCTCTTGACAAGCCTAATCTCTTTATTACACCCTCACAGAGAGTGAAAGAATAGGAGTGACTCACCGTTGGACTAAGAACAATAATTGTTCAAGATATAGAGCCACTGCAACAAATAACTTCTCTAACTGCGCACACTGCTCAGTTTACCTTCTAGGGTATCATATGTCAAGACTCAGTAACTTACTAAGTTAGGTCTGTCCTTATCGGGACCCGAATTTGCAAATTCGGACCCTCTATGTATTCAGCACTAGTCTAGGATCACGCTAGTGCACACAGGCTCAACATAAATGAATATCGCAATCATACTCAACGATAATATAATAAAGACTTCATCAAATTTAATATAACTGTTAGACGACTTTATCGTCCACCTTACATGATTACACCTTGCAGGGCAAATAATGAAAAATAAATAAACTGCAGCGGAAATAAACTTATTCGTAGTAACCTTTCAATTTGCCATAGGCAATTGACAAGGTTTGCACCCTAGTTGTCCACTTCTTCCTAAAACTCCTCAAAAGCAGATGTAGCATCCTCTCCAACTGGTGATGTTTTGTTGTAAGGGGTGAATATATAAAGCACTCAACAAGTTGTGCACAGAATGCAGGTCTAATATACTATATGCATGGTTTATTCCAAATAATTGAGTGACATGGTTATTTAGCACAAAAACAGCATTTATAAAGGAATAACATAAATAGATTGAAAAGACAGTAAAACAAATATTAATAATAATAAATTTCACAGTTATTTCTCAAATATACCAACTCATAACCTTAAATCATATTCCAACCTCCATAGGTATACAGCCTTCAATTCCACATTATTTCAATAAAAACTAACTTTTGACTGTAATCACCAAGCAATGCTCAATTCCGCGAGCACGACTATTCGAATAAATTTTACACTCTGCAGAGATTATACATTTTTCCTATAAGATACAACCATACACCACAAAGGTGGGTGATTATAACAAAACCTTTCTAATGCAGACGGGCACGCGTTGCGCATCCAACGGGCCGAGGCGGATCGGACGGCGGGGAGGCAGCGCGCGGGCGACGGCGACGTGGCCAGATCCGAGGCACTGGTGGCGATCGGATGGCCACGGCTTCTCGGCGAGGGCGATGGCGATGGCCCTGGCGTGGGCAACGCCAGAGGCAGAGAAGGCGCAGTGGCCGAGGGGGAAAAGCGCGACGAGGCGGCACCGGGTTAGGGACAAAAGAAAGAGCGTGGCGCGAGGAAGTCGGCGGTGCACGCGACGGCGGCGGAGGCTCACCGGCGAGGAAGAAAAACGGCGGAGAAGCGCACGGGCAAGGCGGAGAACTTCGGCGAGCTCGATCTCCTCGACGGAGGCGTCTCGGGCGACGAGGAAAGGGGCGACAGGTGCGGCGGAAGGCGGAGAACGCAACATGAGGATCCTCGGGGCTTTTAATAGCCCTGGGGAGGCGTGCGCGGCACGAACGCCGAAAACGGCGGAGAGGCGGCTAGGGTTTTGGCGGCGGCAGCGCGGGGCGACGCGGCTGCATCCCAGCAGTCCACGTGGCGTGCATCGAACGGCTCACAGCGCGAGGCTGGCGTGGCGCAATCTGGAGCACCCGAGCCGGATCCAATGGCCATGGCTTTAGGGTTTGCAGCGGCAGGCTGGGCCAACGCATGAAGCGGGCCGAGCGAAGGGAAAACGGGCCGGGCCGCGAGCGGGCGAAGCGGGCTGGACGCGGAATAGAGATGGGCCGATGGAAGAAACGGCCCATGAAGGATTTTTGAAATAAAAACATTTTCCGAATTTAATAAATTCCAGAAATCCGACTAAAAGCAAATAAATTCAAATAAATAGCAAATAAATTCAGAAAGAACTCCAAAAATACAGAAAAATTCCTTGAGGCATAATGAACCCAACTAAAACTGAAAATCTTTTGTTTGATGAATAGATTAGCCAAATTAAATCCTTTCATAAAAGGAAAATTCATATTAAGCTGAAATTAATTCAAGAAAAATGCAAATGGTGAATTTTCAAATTTAAACATTCCAAAACTCCAATTTTTGGGATGTTACACCCACATTAACAATTATAGCTACCAACTAGTATGAAAACACTCTAGGGTGACAAATGAAATATTACATACAATACGGTAAGGTGGATATATTACAATTAGATGAATAACTATACCCAACATAATTGAAACAAGTAGTAACTAAATTAGTATGTAATACTTTGAAACAATATAATGTTTAAAATATGGGTTCAATATGATCAAAGCACAACTTGCCTTCAAAGAGCTTTGGATCCTGCTCTGGACCTCATTCTTGGGCTGGCTCCTCGCTCACAAATTCCCTGGGCACTTCGACGTCTACACAAATCGAGCGAAAAAGCAATAAATAACAAAAACAGAGAGCAAACTTAATTCCAAAAATTAAATAAAATTCACCATTAAATAGAGCTCAATTTTAATAAAAAATTAAAAACTAGAATCACCTCAATCGGAGTTCATATGAGGGAGAACGAATCCTTTGAAGTTTGAAATAAAAGGAAAATCAGAAAATTAAAAAATCCGAATTAAATGAATTGTTTTTCTACTGAAAATCTCGGATTTATTGTGTCACGACACATGGACCAATCCTTGACTGCCACGCGTCCCGCGCATGGACTCGGTTCACAGCTCAGCCTCGGTCCACCGTGGACCAGAGCATTGTGCTCAAACACCGGTTGGTGCAAGGCTGACGCAAACACGCCACGTGGCGCTACTGCGGTGACGACACTTGGCAGGCACAGATTCGATGGCTAAGCGGTGCGATCTACTCCACCCGAGACCAATCCGACGATGGAGACACGCGATGCAGACGTGACAAGATCTAGAGCATTGACCGCGGATCAAACAGCTGAGGCTTTGAGGCGGAGGTGAAGCGACGCGGCGACGCGGTTGGCTCGATGCATGACACGCAGCACGATCAAGTGTGTCCATTCGGAATCGGATGGCTGTGGCAAAACATCAGCGATGAAGCCATGGCTCTACTGTGGATGCAACACGCGTCTCGACCTCGCCCACCATATCTACATCGGACGGTTTAGCTTACGCCCAAAGCGACGTCTACGCGGCACGATCCCGACCATACGTGCTAGATCTATCAGTTACAGAAGCTCACGAGGGGCGGCAATGTTGCGGCGACGTGGGACGACAGCTTCTTACTGGACTTGAGGATGACGACCACGGCGATGGCACTCTGGTGCTTCTCCGACGACATTTTCACTAGGCACTAAAGCGTCTCGGCACGGCTAACTCAACGGAGACCTTGGCGATGGTGGAGGCAGCTCAACGACGACAGAAACGAGCAAAAACAACAGCGAATACGACGACAAACTCTAGCGAGCTCGAGCGGGCCAAGATGGCGTCTCGATGTGCTGGCTTTGGGCAAAAGAGGCGGCGCAAGGTGAGGATCTCGATGCAGGTGGCATCGGCTTAAATAGGGGCCTCAGCGTGGATTTCATGGCGCAATCAACACGGCGGTAGAGTTCGGCTTCGATACAGCTTTGGCGAGACGTGGCAACATTGCGTGCATACGTATGGAAGCAATCCGGTGGTACACAGTGCAAGAGGATGTGGCTCAATCTCAGCCGCTCATTCAAAATTTGACAGCGCGGGATCTAGGGTTTCAGCAGTTGGGCTGCATGGGCTGACGATGTGGGGAAAACGGGCTGGGTCCACTGGGCTCTAAGCCCAGTACTATTCAAACACATTTTTAAAACCTTTTTCGAATAAAATAAATCTCAAACATAGATAAAGCCCAAATAAATAGCATAAATACCTAAAAAATTCTAGAAAATATTTTAGAGCATTTGGAACTCAAATAAATATTTCCAATAAAATTTTATTTAAACTTTTCTAATAATAAATAAAAGATGACAAGAGGCTTAAATCAATAAATACAACATAAATTAAATAAAATCCAGAAAATTCATAAAAATGTAAAATGCAAATTAAATCCATAAAATGCAAAAACTGGGATGTTACAGTCCTATTAGAGATATATGGTTGTATGATTAGCCCAGTTCAATGGCCTACAATATTAAGTCCTTAATTGACTGAGGCAAGACTTCAGATTTATTTATTGACATCAAACCATTTTCAATCGATTCACACAGAATCATCATCCCAATATCACATAGACCCACCTAGCACATAGTCTTTTGCTACTTGCCTCAATTTAAATCATTTATCAGCCCAGTTGATTGTTGTGCAACACATGCCATCGATATCGTATCATCATGTGGCAACACATGGTATACCCTTTCCACAAATATGTTCCGTAGACATTAGTCATGTTTGAATTTGCACTTCAAAATGATATCAATAACCTGTTACATGGCTAATCACACTAAACACGTTCTAAACCAACCAATGTCATTGATATATTAGTGACCAACTATTAATTATTCATCTTAGAAAAACTAATGATCATGGTATAACAAATGATAAGGTAGGTATAACTCAAATAGAACGCATAGCTAATTCCTAAAATAATTAAACAGTTAATAATTTAAACAAGCATGCAATAATTTGAAACAAAATAGCTTTTCTAAAAACTAGGTTCAACATGATAAAAGTACTACTTTCCTTGGAATAAATCCTGATCTTGAATCAACTTTTCTCCTTCGAAAGCTCCCTGCAATTCAACATTTAAGAGAAACAATCGATGAAAAGCAAAATAAATACAATATAGAGGCAAAAACTCCACAAATAAAATGTACGGGAATATAGGGCTCAATTTTAGATAAATATAGGAACTCGAACGGATTCAATCGGAGTTCGTATGAAGGAGAACAGTCTCTTGGAAGATTTATCGGACAAATAAATCATGAAAACTGAGAGAGAAAGAATAATATTGTAAGAATATTCCTCTCTAAGAGATTGACAAGTGGGCCCAGCGAATATTCTGAATTTCTTTTTAATTTCTAAAATTTTGAAAAATAACAAGAGACTGGTATGTGGGCCCTCGGTCTAAAGACCGGATCCATGAACAAATTGCATGGTCTACGGTGAACTCGGTGTGTAGTCATAATATTATGACAAAGTGGGTTCCATGTGTCATAGACACGGCTCATGGTGGACTAAATCTATGTGAATCCGATATAGGGCTAAGGTGAGGTAGCTGCTGGTGTGGCTACCACGTCGGTTGATGACTCTAGGGACAACAACGGCAAGCAGCAGCCCACAGGAACTAAGAGTTCTAGTGAACGGTGGCATAGTAAGGGAAGCGAAGGGGTTCTAACTGCTGGTGATATGGGTGTGCTATTTATTGGGGCCTTGATGTGCGTATATCACAAAGTCCAACGTGGACACGACGGCGAGTGTGATACAGACATAGAGTTCATCGTGGAGATGAAGAACAGTGCGCCCGATAGGTCATCCTACTTGTCAATGGCAAAACACGAGCTCACGTCGGTTGGGCTGTGACATGGAGATGGGTCAAGGCGCATGGGGTTTGGCAAACTAGGCCGGGGAGAGAAGGCGATGGTATCAATATAGTTTTGATTTCGCTAAAAGGGTGCACTTTCAAGTATGCATTTTGACTAAATTGCAAATGCTTTAATAATCATATCGAATATAAAGCATTACTTAAAGACCTACAGTTGCTTGATGATATCGGAGTTGACTCTGTTGAGGCTTATGGCGATTCTTTATTAGTGGTCTAACAAATTAAAGGGGAATATAACTATTATGATGAAATTTTAAACCAATATTTGGATGAATACCTTAAGCTTATCGGTTCATTTGGTTCTTTTGTAATTCATCATGTTCCTCATGAAATGAATATTAAGGCCAATAATTTAGCTCAACAGGCATCAGGTTATAAAGTCTTTGACCGTTTAGAGGAGTGTGAACCAATAGAAAAAAATGATCATGTGCATTGCCGCAGACAACTGGTGGGCAAAAATAAATGATTATTTGATCGATCCTTTGAAGCCCGCCGATCGGAAAATTAAGAGACAAACCCTAAAATATGCCTTGCTCGATGATGTACTCTATTATCGGATATTAGAGGGTTTGTTGCTAAGGTATCTTGGAGCCAAAGAAACTAAAGTAGCGATGGGTGAAGTACACGAAGGTATTTGTGGAACTCATCAATTAGCTCATAAGATGAAGTGGCTACTTAGGCGTACTGGGTATTTTTGGCCAACAATGTTGGGAGATTGCTTCAAATATTATAAAGGATGCCAAACTTGTCAGAAAATTAGTAATTTGCAATTAGCTCCAACATCGGCTTTGCACTCAATTATTAAGCCTTGGCTATTCAAAGGATGGAGAATAGATGTAATCAGGCAAATATTTCCTGCGTCATCTAAAAGCCATAGGTATATTTTGGCCGCGATCGATTATTTTTCTAAGTAGGTTGAGGCTATACCGCTCAAGAAGGTTACAAGTGATAAGGCTATCGGATTTGTTATGGAACATATCATTCATCGGTTTGGAATTCCTCAAACTAATACAATTGATCAAGGCACTGTGTTTATATTCAATGAGTTTCAAGATTTTTCTAGAAGTTTGGGTATAAAATCGTTGAATTCATCACCCTATTATGCTCAGGCTAATGGTCAAGTCGAGTCGTCAAATAAAACGTTGATCAAGTTAGTCAAGAGGAAAATTGAGAAAAAACCCCAAGAATTGGTGTGTGACATTATCAGAGTCTTTATGGGTGCGACCAAGCTATCATCCTATCAGATGGTTTATGGATAGGAAGCTGTGTTGCCTATGAAAATTAACATTGACTCGATAAGAATAGCCAGGCAAAATGGACTATCGGCTCAAGATTACAAGGATATAATGACTGATAATTTAGATGACTTGGCAGAATTACGTTTATATACTTGGATCGGCTTAAGCAGAATAAGGCAAGAGTTGCAAGAGCTTACATTAAAAAAGTGATTCCTATGTCATTTTGTGAAGCTGATCTCGTTTGGAAAACTATATTGCCTGTTGGTTCTAGAGAGAACCGATTTGGCAAATGGTCTCCAACTTAGGAAGGACCACATAGCATTCATCGGCTAGTGGATGGAAATTCTTATATTTTGAAAACGCTGAAAGGGGTGGTATTTTCTAAAACAATCAATGGTAAATACTTAAAAAGTATCATCTGAATATTTGGATTGGCTCTTGATCGACTAAAGGTGACTATCGGTTGTGAAAGCCAAATTAACTCGTTACAGTTAATTCTGGCTATGAACTGTAGTGGTAGATGAATTATAGCCGATTATAAACGTCATATTTGAAAGAAATAAGGCTAAAACATCAAATTGGTTAAAGAGCCGATTATAAATATTTTACGCAGCATTCAAAATATTATTTAGAATTAGCCCATTACAAACATGAACGAAGCACATTAAATGTCTTGAACAAGACCAAAGAGAGCAACTATTACCTTGGCAATGGTGGCTTGGTTATCATCCAATGTCTTTTGGTCGACTTCTTCGGTTTTGGGCACTTGAGTGATCTTAGCCGATTGCTTCTTAACGGTAGCTATTGATGAGGCAATAGAAATCTTTTGGGTTTTAAGGGCTGATGCTCCATCTACCAGCTAGTTTTGGGCATCGGCAAGTTCAGTGTTCACCTTGATTAGTTCCTCCTCCAAAGGTTTCTTAGCCAACTCTAGCTTGGTGTAGGACAATTTAATATCATTTAGCTCCTTCACCTCATCATCACATTTTGATTTTTGAGCTTTAGTATCGGCTACCAGCTTATCTAAATTTTTTTTGTCTTCTCTTTGGGCCGATCGGAGCTGCATCCTGGCTGTGGCTGCTTCTACAGCTTCTTTCTTGTCGTTTGAAAAACAGACATCAAGTAAGGCTGTAGTAGCCTCTTTTGGTAGCTCAGCTTTGATTGTGTTCATTGCCTCGCGTATTGGTTGGGAATTTTTCAGGAGTGAAGTCGATGGGTAATGAAGAAATTTGAAAAGATGCATGAGATTTTCTTTTACATCTAGAGTCGACGCAAGGGGAGCCTATGTGCCCTTGGAAGCAGTGATAATGTTTTGGATTGCCTCGAGAAAAGACTCTGTGCCTATTTCAGGTTCGTCCAAATCCGACAAGTCGAATCCTAACATACTCATCACGGATTCGGTCGGCTTAATTGGTAGCTGCGCAGTTGTGGCAATAGCTTGAGGCGTCGACTGCGATGGAGAAGGCAGGTCTGCTTCTGTTGGAAGATCGGCTAGAATATCAACCATAGATGCCAGTGTAGAAAATATAGGCTGCAAGAAGTTAAGAAAATCTGTTAGCTTATTCATTTGATTGAATTTAATAATCGGCCTGGTAAATATTATACCTGGTTCGTGCCCGAGGCATGAGGAGAGCTTTCAGCCGATTGTTACTGGGGTTTTTGCCCCTGCTAACTACGGCCTTCTTATTGGGTCGGCCACATTTCTTTTCTGTTAAGAAATCGCCTGTAAGTGTTTGTTTATACAAAGTTATGGAGAGTGTTAAGTTGTAGCCGATGAAGGTGTGCTTACTTGGATGTTGTTTTTCATAGTCAGAATTGATGGAGATTGGACTCCCAAAGTTCCTGAAGAGTAGTCCATAAGAGGAACTGTGGGGTGTGGCCGTTTGCTGGTTGGGCAACACCTGAAGACTCGCAGGCTTCTTCCCTGCTGTCTTGATTTGCAAATAAAAAGAAAAATTGTTAAAAAAATTCAAGGATGTTTGGAGCTGTATAGAGAAATATCTACTTAAGACGATACCTCGCCAGTTATACTAACAAGACTCGTGTTAGTATAGCTCAATGAACTAGCATCACCGCTAGAACTTGAGTCGCTACCAGTGGAGTTAATAATCATCGGCTCCTTGGGATGATCTGGAAGAAATTGAGCAATGATATCTGACGTAGTCCTCTCTGCAGGATATAATGCTGTAGAAATAGCCGACCACTAGGTAAAAAACTGCTTGCCCTACGAGCGTTCAAGAAAAAATACGGCAATTCTTGAATCTGAAGATTATCGGCCATATGCAGAGCGATGTTGGCCACCGATGCATTGCGGACTCGTTCCCTTGGTCGAAGCCGATCAAATAATTGGAAACTCGGGGGAAGTTGCCTAGAGTATGTTGACGAGTGATAAAATTCGTATGACGGCTAATATGTCCGATTTCTACTATGTAAGCCGACAGATATAACACATGGGGAAAGGAAAATTTTGTGAAAAGTCAGAGTTTCCTCACACATGGTGTTACTGTTAGCTAACAAATGAAGAAATGATGGGTGCGGATAGTCATCGGCCTCTTTGTAGCAAAAAAAAATCTTGTTGGGTGAATTCTTCATTGTCAAGTTGGAGGAAGAAAGCCTAGTATTTCTTTGAGCTGATGGGTGTAATCTTGGCCTCATTTCCAAAGCAAAGAATAAATCTCTCCCCATAGGATTGGCTATTTCTGTACCTAATTTCTTGACCTTCTGGAGTTTCTTTGCGAGGGAAAGGTGTTTCATTGGTTGGATTGGTTAGCTGAATATGTAATATAATCAAGTTTGAATAAACCATAAAGAGCCTCCCACATTACCAACAGTGTACTCTCCCTTTTCAGTGAAAAGGCAACTCCTTATTGTGTGCATCATTTGATAAACTATCCATAGAAACAATTTTCCCTGAGCAAGTCGATGGCCTTCTACCAACTTTTCAGCCAACACTTGGTTTACTTGCATAGGCCCAAGAGAAGCACCACAAAGGAGGAATCGGTCAAACCTCATATTTATGAAAGTTACATGCTCCTTACCCGATATTGGACTGATGCCCTTGTTATTATTGATATATTGGCTCCAACCATCTCCCTTACTTTGGATCAGTTTATGATGGGGTTTGCTGCTGAAAGCCGATATTTAATCTCCATCTGGCCTCAAGCAATAGAATTGAGTCACATCAAGAAGAGTTGGGCCGATGGGACCGGTTCTAAACAGGAATGCATTTAGTGTTTCCGATTAAAAATAACAAGTCGTGGCCATCAATGGCTCGTTGGCATTTGGGTTGACTAAAGATAAAGGGAGGCACTCAGCTATGCCCATCTGTTTCCATTCAACCATCTTTTGGGCTGCTATCTGATTAAACCAATCACGTCAACCTTTCAAAGCTGTCGGTCATGCTTTAAAACTTTTATTCCACCCTTCCATATTATACCCAAGAGTTGACAAAGGGAGACGAGGGATTTCTTGTTCTATCATAACTGTCGGGTCAGGATTCCCTACCGGTCCTAGGTAGTACTGGTCATTACTGTTGGGTATAGGAATAAGTACCTAATGGGGATCCATGTCTGCCTGGCCGATGCGAAAAGTCGATCCGAGGGGGATGCTGACTCAGGTGGACAATGAAAAGATGTAAGCCGATGGCAATGAGTTTGAGAGCTTGAGCGTATGAAAATGACAGGAGGGTAAGACCTATATTTATAGGGGTAAAAGGAACAGTAAAAGGCGGGAAAATTTCCCGAAGCTACGGTTACAATTATGATAAAGATAGTGCATTTTTAAGGATTGCGGCACAATAAATGGGACAATTACTGAAGACAGCGATGAAGATAATACGTGGCTAAGCCGATAATGAAGATTTTTAGAAAATAAAATGTTATCTCCCAAAAATAGGGGGCATATGTTAGCACTAAAATTTGGTAAGATATAATCAATTTGTCAGGCTAAGGATATGATTGGAGATATTTGGCCAATATCGGTATGAAAAAAGAAAACGTTGAATTAAATTTGGATTTCCAGCTGATATTGATTCAAAGAAGGAGTTTACTTGTCGAGAAGTGGAGGCCGATACGGTTCATATGACAGATCGGAAAGGGGTATGATCGGCCTATACGCTATAAAAAGGGGAGAGCAAGCCGAAGAGAAGAATCAATCAATCAAACAACTCACATCTACTTTTTATTTACTTTTCTGTCAACTAGGAGTAGATCTTGTAATTTAGACATTGTAACTCATTCTTGATCAATAAAGTTGCACATCATCGATTATTGGTCATCTTCGATTACGCTGACCAGGTTTGCTTTTTCTCTGATTTTATTATGCATCACCTTTTTGGGAAAAACAGTCTTTACCAAACCATCTATTTAGCCATAACAAGCCATCTAGACTTATCATTACTTACGGTCTAATCGGCTTTGAAAAGCTGTGTCGATTTCTTGCCACTTATCACATCACATCGGCTTTGAGCATTATTTCGATTTATCTTGCCGATTGTAGGATCAAATCAGCTGGCACACCTCGAACCTCTTAAACCCAATGTTTGCATGTGTTTGAGCCGATCAATCCATTGTCATATTTTTTGACACCAACAATAAGACCTTGGCAGCTTTGGCTATTAAATTATAATGATGTGAATCGTTAATTCATTATTGACAACAAAAAATCGGTTTGACGTGTTCATTTTAGCCAGCTAAAGAGGAAGTTTTTATCAAAGGTATAGTTGCAGCATTGGGAGAAGAAAGTGAGGTGTCAGGATCAATGAACTAAGATTATTTGGTAAGGCAATTCATGCACAAAATAATCGGAGAAACCAATTGAACCTTTACTTTTCACATGTCCTATAGTAGATATGATATAATCAGTAGCAGGCTGACAGCTTGTAAAGTACTCTGTATCATACATGGACGATGCTATTAACGTCTCAAATGGTTCATTTAGGGCTATAACATGCACATACCCCAAGCTTCTGCAAGCATGGAACATCCCTACGGAATGGAACAACTCCAAGCAAAATGAACTGGTACAAAGGATAATGTTACATCAATGATCTGCCGTATCATATCAGTTAGAACCTAGAACATAAAAAACAGCTATAGCTCATTAAATGGAAATGTATACTCAGACAGAATTTATATATTATAACATCCACAATCACATAATGCTCAACAAAAGGCAAATATAAGCATATCCAAATTCTGTATCTGGTGCATGATCATTGCCTGCTGGTTCAGCCTTTAACCTGCACATCACAATCACAAGGCCAGCATAGAAGTAGCAACTTAACTGAATAAAAAGGCAGCCATCAAATTATTGAAAGATGTCAAAGCTAGACCCACGCATAGCATAAGTAACATTTCTGATAGCCATTCATAATGGAACCAACATCGTTAGGAGAGCACCTGAGCATGCTATATATCATTCATGATGCAGGTTTTTGTTTTTGCAAGTAACTGACATTACCCTTTGTCCAAATCACCTGGAACCTCAAAAGTCCCAGGACTCCGTATATTTCTTAGCACTGGTATTGTGATCCTTGTTGCCAAAAAAAATGGTGAAATTGCTAATTCTTTGTTAACAGGTAAATTGTTAATTCTAATAGCCCCAAAAAAGAGCATTTTTTAGATAAATGTTCTTTCCTTCAATATTGTATTCTGGATGGAGGTTGTACTGAAACAATATGATACCCACATTTGCATCTAGAAGTATACTACAATGGGTAAAAGTGTACGTATATGCTCATCCTTTAGATGCTACCCACACATCACATGTCTAAACTCGATAAGAGCATATCAGACCATAGAGGCGCAAATCTACGGTGCTTGACTGAAGCCAGGAACGAACCCCAACACTTTCCCTACTCATTCACTAAACTACTCACACAGATATAAAAAAGTGAAATCGCAAGTAGATCCACGGGCAAGCGATGCGACATGGTAGAATTGAAGTGTTGACGAGTTGATTCAATGAAATTAGCCCATGAGTGTATGGTTTACCTTGGCTTGAGGGTGGTGTGGGCGGCGAGCTAGGTCATTGGAGGACTACTTGTGCGAGGGCCCGAAGATGCAGGTGCCCCCTGCTCGTTCTTGCCCTTCGTCGGTGCCCAGGTTGACTGAGCCGCCATCGTCATCTCCTCTCCACTCTCGAAGCCCTAGCCAAGAAGAAGCTGCTTGAAATGATTTCACCCCTCGAAACTGCTTATAGTGCATGAGGGGAGATATCACAGACGGTTGGTGGATAAAACCGTCTGTAATGTGTATTGATATCATCACAGACGGTTTTAACCATCAACCATACATGATATAACATTTTCACAGACGATTCTTCCAAAACCGTCTGTGACTAGATTTAACACAGATGGTTTTTGAAAACCGTCTATGATTAGGCGTCTAATTTAGTCCTTTTTGTAGTAGTGCTAGTGGATGATATTGATGAGGCTGGACCAGAGAGGTCCAGTAGTAAAACCATAACCTAAGTAGGGTTATCGAACTATTTGATGGGTATAGGAGTTCAGGGATGAACAACCCAAGTAGGGTTGTTGTGAAAGTCAGGACTTCTCTACATAGGATATCACTTAAAGGTATAAACCAAATTGACGATTACTTTAAAAGCGACGTAAACCATGTTGACCATAGACTTGGAATGGGAAAAGCCAAACTAAGTAACCAATCAAGTAGATGTCTCTGCCACAAGCGAGAAGGTGACTATTGCCAGGTAGGGGCATTCACCCTAAGACGAGACTACCAGGTAGGAGTCTCGACCCACGTGTCTTTGGTGATGCGAGGTGGTATGGGCAGAGGTCCGAGTACAGGTTGGCCAAAGGTTATGTTTCATTGGCTTAATCGTGCGCCAAAGGTAGCGCATCAGTTGGACATTATATGCCAAGTGATGCTATGGTCAAAGAAGTACACCTATGATCAGAGTAAAATGTGACATCACTTCTAGCTTCCGGGTTTGGAAGTGCGTCGTGTGGGTTTTTCTATAACATAGGTTGTAAGATCCCATGTTGCACTGTCGTCTACTTTAGATTTCTAAATTAAAACTCGACCTTTTTCCAACAAATAGGTAATGGTGTGGTTACTTTTGGATAACAAGCCACTTTTGGAGAAACGGCTTGGTGGTTGGGAGTATATATATTTGTGTATATAAATTCATGCATCAACTTTCCATAGCTTGCTGAGTATTTTTATGCTTTGTTGTTGATTTTCAGTCCTTGTCAGGCAAGTTAACTCTAATGAGAAGGATGATTTTTTTTTCATTATGACTTGAGTTATGTTGATGTTGTTGATGAGGGACTACAACTATAGGAAACTGGAAGCCCATACTTTGTGGAAGATCATTAGAAGGGAGGCACTAGAATTTTATATTGGATATGCGTGCCGTGTAGTATTCATTGTAACCAGACCTAAGGGAGCACTATATGTGCCATATGAATAAAGTGATGTCTACTAAACGGTGAAAGAATCTACTTGTGCTGGCCACTATTTCCTTAGCTGATCCTGGCACAACTCAGTTCTATGCTGCTTTCCATTGGATCTGGCCTAGTTAGGCAAAGTGGGTGTATCACACATATATAACCATGGAATTATGTTAGGAAAATAAATCTAGTGATATGAAGCTTTCAATGTGTGCTAAGTCTATGTACCTGAAAAATCAATTTCTAGGATTTTATTTAAATTTTTAGAATTTATTAACTATTTTCTGGGATTACTAGAGACTTTAGGGTATAAAATATAAAATTTGTTTATCTTGATAATTTTTTGTAACTATGTAGAACTTTAGAGTCTTTTTCGCAAAATTTTACCGCAACCACAAGATTTACGTAATTAACCGAAAACTTAAGGGTAAGAACGCAAAAATACCAATTTCGGGTTTTAGATCAAAAACCTGACCTGCTATGCATATGGGTCGGATCCGGTCTGGCCCACTTCGCTCGGTTAAAAAAATGTGTGTGTGTGTGGGGGGGGAGCGCTAGAGTTTCCCAAACCGTAGCGTCCGAGTGACAGTGATAGCACCGAGGTAGAGCTGGTAGGCTAGCGCGGTAGCAGCCTGCGAGGCAATGGCGGTGGAAGTGGACATGCATGGGTCTAGGTCTCAGTGGCTCGACGGGATTAACAGCGATGCATTAGGCACGGTGGATCCGACAGGCGCACTCATCGGTGGCGCACGCGTGGGTGGAGTAGCGGCAGCAATGATTGGTGCACTGTGTGGCGTAGTGTCGTCTATGGCGGCCGAAGTGCTCTATTTTTTAGATTGACTTAATGAATAGTACAAGAAAACCCTATATTAATCTAGTATCTAATCATCGATTAAGAATGACTAATCTAGATAACTAGGGAAATTAATCTGCATTATTAAAGAGACAAGATTAACTTAAGTGCTTCGAACTTACATACGGATTGTAGTAGATTTATCGCTCGATGCTGGTCAAAATTTGATTCAATATAGATTGGTGCAGACAGAAAATCCCGTTCGGCCTCGGAGAGCTTCATACTGATAACGTGTTGAATAATGAAGATGATTGCCACAGGTCAATCTCAATAGCGATCCCTAATATTGACAATACTCAAAGAACAATCGTAAACACGAACACATAATATAGGAGATCTGAACTTTTTCTTTATTGTAGATTAAATCTCCTGTACAATAAAATACTATATTTATAACCAAAATCTCATAGAATACTTTGGGAATTGGTCCAATAAACCCTATAGATCCGTTATATGTCAATAGGTACCTATTAAGTAGAATCAAAGCGTCGTGCCTCGTCGGAACGCTTATGATAACCCTGGTCTCCTCCACATCGACCAGACAGATACGTACAAGGTAGACACTGGATCTCGATCGGACGGCTTACCTTTTAACTACAGGGAGCACGCGGATCCTGGCCCAGGTGACCACCAAGCCGTGGCAACGCCAGTGTAGACGTTTCGCCTTCGCCTTCAACTCCGGCGCTCCGCTCCACCGCGCACGCCGCCGCCGGCCTGGAGCCGCTGACGAGGCCCAAATGGTAAGCTGCACATGCTTCTCGCCCCTCTCCCCCCTCCTCTCCGAAGAGGCCAAATCCCGTGAGTTCGATTTGTTCCATAAACCCCCGAGAAACCCTAGCAAGTGGTTCCTCATGCTTGTTTCTGTGCCGGCTCGGCGGGCGTCTCGTCGGACAGGATTACCTCAAGACGGTGGTGCCATCGCAGCTCATGGCCGAGCGCGGCTCCAGCCTCGTCGTTATCAACCCAGGTGCGCTCCTGTGGAAACCCTAGCCTTGACATTAGTCAATCACCCGTCTTCTCGATCTGCTGTTTTTTTTTTATCTTAGCCAATTTTTTTCGGCGATTCACGCCTTCTCCGGTCAAATTTGGGAAAAAATGTGTTAGTTCGAGTTAATTTGGACTATTTGAATGGTTAAATTGTTGAACGGATTGCACATAGTGCAATTATAAAGTTAAATTTTAGGATACTGTTGTTCTACTTCCACAACTGAGGAATATGTATGCTCGTACCCTCTTTTGTAGGATCTGCAAATGTGCGCATGGGGTTTGCTAGTCAGGATGTGCCATTCAATATACCGCACTGCATTGCCCGGCACGTCACCCAGCAGCAGAATGATGCACCAAGGCTGTCTGTGCGGGATCAGGTAATGCAAATACAGGGGATGTTCGCCCCTAGTGTTTCTTGCATTGTAATTTCAATGTATATTCAATAAATGAGAATTATTTTTGTTTGCAGATGCTCAACTGCCATGCTACTTCATCGCAGAATGCAGAGCGGGAGAGAGCATATGATATTGTAAAAAAAACACTTTTCATCATTTCCATTTGGATTATGTTTGCCACTGGAGCTAATGCTACTCTTGCAGATTGCATCACTGCTCAAAATCCCATTTTTGGATGAAGAAATGCCTTCAGCGAACCAGCCCTTACCTCCTAAGGTACTATGTATTATCTTAAGTGTTGGGTGCTTTTCATACCTGATTATAAAGTGGTAGGATATTACCTCTTTTCATGTGACATCAGCTTTTGTTATCCATATTACTTGAGAGTAAGTAACACCCAAAGGTAGGGAGTAAGTAACACCCAAAGTTAGTAACTCCTCGAAATTCTTTAATGACGGCCAACTACTCTAGAGTTTGGGGAATTCTTTTGTCTTTTCTGACTTGCTCATTGCCTATGAATAGTTATTGTTCCGCTTCTCGAGAAGTTGCTTGGTCTGTCTTATCTGGTTGCAAGGTTATATTTAGGCAGTGCAAGGGGAACTAGCCACTTACAAGAAATTTACTGAGGACATAGTAGCCATATGCTCCACTACACGAAATCAGCTACACTAGTTTTGTTTGTTGAAAAGTTTGCACATTTTTTTATTTGGAAATATGGAGTTCCATGTTAATATCAGACCTAAATTCTTTTGCTGTTGTAATGTTGTATAGAATAAATTTTTTTCATGTAATGAAGTCATTATGTCACTCATGGTTAGGTTTTGTTCTCACCTCCTTTTGGTGTCTCTAGTTTTGTAGACTAGCTTTGGAGCTTTATTATCTTAATATGGGAACACCAACATGAGGAAACATTTTTTGAAGCTTATATCATAGTTACCAGAAATGTGATTCGTTCGAGTCGTGGTACGGGATTCGGATTCGCGGTTCACCACTTTTTCTTCCAGTTTTCACTGTGAATATGAATCCCATACCCTCAACCGGTTTGGGTTTGACTAATCCGGTTCGTGATTCAAGGGGGTTTACAGCGAATCTAGTAACTATGGCTTATATGAGATGGGTCAGTACAACTTAAGGTTATTTGTCACTGATGTGAGATTTTGCCCTTGCACATCATCTAATGATAATGATCCAGTTCCCTCAAAGATATACCATAGTTATTAAGTCGTAAAGTCGAGTCAAGTCGCCATGCTACCGACTTGCCGATTAGTCGCAACCAGTCCTCGACTAGTCTAGTACTACTTGCTAGTTGCTTCTACTACTAGTTGCCTTATATCACTACTACTTGCTGTTGCTACCAGTGTTACTCGAACACCCATGTCCAAAATATTTTGCCGAATCGAACACCTCGAATTCGAGTCGGATTCTGACACCCATCTTCGATTTTGAGTAGCATTTCCCATGTCCAAAATTTTTTGCTGAATCAAACACCCCGAATCCGAGTCGGATTCTGACTCCCGTGTCCGTGTTCAAGTAACACTGGCTGCTACTACTGACTACCTACTACTGCCTGCTACTACCTTCCTCCCCCCCCCTCCCTTCCCCCCTTCCTCCTCCCCCTCCCCTTCACCTCTTCTCCATGCCGCCAAGTCGATTGGCTAAGTCGCCCAACTAATTGCGATTAGTCATTGACTTGGATTCCAAGTCGCTCAACTAGGCAACTAGTCGAGTCTGAGGTCCTTTAGTCGTGCTACCAGGCCAATTTTGCAACTAATCGTCGATTAGTCGCGACTACTCGTACAGCTTGATAACAATGAGATATATAGGGGGTGGAAGGAAGGGACTGGGGACTTATTTGTCCTATAGCTTAGGCTTAAGCTTTTAATCCTAGAAAGCTGAAGCCAGGGACAGAAGGATAGCAGATAGCTTATTCTTGGGCTTATTTGATGACCTTAAGGCCACTTCCCTAGGGAAATAAGCAGGCTTATGGGGCATTGGGGTTTATATCGTCACAATTGCTTATAAGCTAAGTTTACCTAGATAGGATTTTGGGGCATTGGGGTTTATATCGTCAAATATCTATACATTTCTTAAGAGGAAGTGTTGGAAAAAATATTGGAATTCTGTAGAGTAATTATATGATGTGCATTTATCTGTGAAGATTCTAAAATGTCCTAAAATGAACTCATTACTTCCAACTCTTTGAAATTTATAGAATTAGTTTTCAATTTCTCTCTCTCTAAGTATGGAAATAACCGTTATTTTTCCAATGTTTGGATATGGCTTCAGAGGGTTAAGACTATTTGATGTTTGCAATGTAGATATATTAGATAATTTGCCATCAATGTTCTGGACATTGATTTTCTTTTGTTTAAGAAAGGTCACACAACTCACAACATTGTTTCTATGTGCTGATGTGCTCACATTGACCTCTTCAGATGGGACGTGTTGATGGTTTTTCTTCACAGCAAAGCAGAGATGATAGTAAATTCACATGGACAGATGTGATGCACAAAAGTATTAAATCATCCACGCCAATAGGTACTTTGTGATCATTTTGCTTCTTCTTTCAGTGGAGTTTTTTTTTTTCCTTCTTCCATTTCATAGTCGTCTGTTGTTAACAGAAGTTAAAGTGTATACCTATATTTAGGGTACTGCCTCTGTAGATATGCTTGACTTTTTTGGAAATTGTACAGCGATGTTATTTGATATGGTTTATTTTCTTTGACATTGTAACTTGTTTATTATGACTTATGTGTAACACCCCGGCCCAAGTAATGGTGGCCCAAGTGGCCCATATGTATGGTTATGGTTGGTTAAGTCCCACATTGGAAGTTTATATGAGTTTGGACATCATATATACAAAAAGGCAACCAGGTTCAGCAAGCAACTCCAGGTTAACCCATTTCAGCGAAGCAAGGACAAGCCCAAGTGAGTTATGTGTCTGTGTGGCCTGTCCCATGTGGGGTTGGGGCTGTAGCGAATTTTGGACCGTGGGGTGTTACATTATGACTGGTTTTTGCTGGAGCTAGCAAGTTCTGAAGTTTTGGAGGAATTAGGTTCTGTTATGTTAGATATTACTTTTACATGAGGCTATGAGATCTATATATGTTCGAATTGGCACTATGGTAGTAAAAATAGTGATGTGTGGACATTGCACTTTAGAAATTATTCTATTCTTGTGCTGAAAACCTGAAAGACGTTATCAAAATTTGCATTGTTTCTTTTTTACTTCTGGCATGTACTTATCACGACGAGTCAACGAGATTTCCTTAATGGTCCCGTGTTGTCTAGCTGCTTTAGATTATTGGAGTTGGGCAGATGATAGATATTAATGGAACAGTTGGAAACTTGAGTTATTTCAGGGATAATTTTCTAGCACCCTGCTTGTTTATATAAACATAGTTATTCAGTTATGCTCAATTCCTTGTGGGGTTAAGTGTAGATTCTCAGAACAGTTTGGCACCATTGTGAAGTAGCTTATGTGTTAATGATCATTTTATGATATCAATATTTTGCTGAACTCGTCAAATTGGCCAGAAAAGTCAGTAGACAAGGATGCTGATGTAGATCCTTTGCAAAACACATCTGGTGATGGTAATGGCCCCAACTCTGAAGAAGACAAGTATAAGGAAATGATATTCGGAGAGGATGCTTTGAAAATCCCCCCTTCTGAGTCGTACTGTCTGAGTCGCCCTATCAGGAGAGGCCATTTCAATATTTCTCAGAATTATTCATTGCATCAGGTATGACTCCAGATTATTGTATGTTCCTTTTCTTAGAAAACTATTTAATTATAGTAATGCTTCTCTTGGCTTGTACTTGACAATAACTGCCCTTTAAATTATTAAGTTTAGTTTCAGCTCATTTGCAGAGGCTACCCGCTGTTAGTTTTATAATTATTGAGTAGGGGCTTATGTGCTATTTTTGGCTTAAAAAATTCAGTATGGGACATGGTATTTCATGCCATAGTTATTAAGTCGTAAAGTCGAGTCGCCATGCTACCGACTTGCCGATTAGTCGCGACTAGTCCTCGACTAGTCCACTACTATTTGCTGGTTGCTTCTACTACTAGTTGCCTTCTATCACTACTACTACATGCTGCTGCTACTACTGCCTGCTACTACTGACTACCTACTACTTCTTGCTTCCCTTCCCCCCTTCCTCCTCCCCCTCTCCTCTTCACCTCTTCTCCATGGCACCAAGTCGATAAGCTAAGTCGTCCAACTAGGCAACTAGTCGAGTCAAGTTCCTCCAGTCGTGCTACCAGGCCAACTTTGCAACTAATCGTCGATTAGTGATGACTATTCGTGCGACTTGATAACAATGTTTCTTGCAACAGTGTTTATTAGGGGAAAAAATGTTTGAATCGAATTTGTGCTAGAATATTTTGGTAGACAGGAGCTCGGTTCCAAATCTTTGTTGATGGAAAGCAGTAGGGGAGAGGTTAACTCAAATGTATTAGAGAAAGCTTTAACACAATGCTCTTCCATGTGAAACAATTAGCAGGAACTTGTTGAAAAGTTTGCCTATTTCTCTGGAAGCAAATGTTTCTGCAGCCAATCCTAAACAAACACCTCTATGAAGAAATTTCTAGTTCCAGCCATACATCTTGCATAATCTAACCACGCCTTATTTCGATGAAGGAATGTAAGAAAATAGATTCTGAATATACCCAGAACTATGACTTAAATTTCTGGTTTCCACTTTCTACTTTCTTGCTCTTCCCAAATATTGCTGTTGCTTGATTGATAACATAAGAAATTGAGCAGTTTATGCAAAGTATATGCTAGTGGAGCTTGACAGAATCGAACAAGGAAGTATTTATGCTAGCCACTGTGGAGTTTGGATTCAACACTAAGATTATTCCAAGCTATCTGTTTTTCGTTGTCTTTGTGTTTTTTCTTGATTGCATGTATTTTCTGCTAAATGATGAACCATGAAGCAAGGCTGAATTTGAGCCAAACCAAATAAAAAATGGTGTTATGAATATCTCTTGTATTCATCATAAGGCCAATAGGCTAGAATATATACATGTACATGATGGCTATCATGCACGGACACGGATACATCGACACGATACAACACGACATCGACATGGAATTCGCCATTTTTCAAAAAATGCCGACATGGCGACACGGCTATATATATTTAAATAATAATAATAATATACATATGTATTATTCTCTATTTTTCTATGTGCTTATCAAAATGAAATAATGTAAAGCGTAAACTAGGAATATGTATCTCAGCCTTTGCAATTTCACTTCTAAGCTAAGCAAGAATAGGTACTGTCACCTTAGGATATATCTTTCAATCACCATTAGTAATTTTCAGTAAGTGCACTTTGACTCTAGAGTAGCTACTAGTGCCAACATATTTGCAATACTTCCATCTCCATTTTATATTTCCTCTAGACGGACCACTGTTATATAGAATGTCAACATGGTTCCACAATGGAGCCTTGATGTTGGTGTTTTGCTCCTCTTGGTGGCTAGGGTTACCTTTTAGGTTGCTGAGTTGGGCCAGGCTGTGTCATAATTATATGTGTCGGATACGTGTCGAAGTGTCGAAGCCGTGTCGAACATTAAAATTATTTATTTTGGCTATCTAATGTCCAATACGTGACCGATATATGTCGAGTGGCACGTCAGTGTCGTATATGTATCGGACATGTGTCGGACACTGATACGGCACCAAACCGACGTGTCGGTGCTACAGAGCATGATGGTACAAAAGGAAAGCCTATATAAGGCAATCTCTATACGAGACAAAACATGATACTAGCAATCTCTATACAAGGCAATCTAGGATACTAGCAATCTCTATACAAGGCAAATAGGATACTGTCTAACACCCCCTCAAAACTTATAGTGGATCAACAACACTGAATTTGGAGAGATAAAAGCTATGCTGAGCTATAGTCTGTGTCTTCGAGAAGAAGTTTGCCAATTAAAGCTCTGAAGGCACAAACTAAAGAGCCACAACCTGATCATTTACCTATGATCGCATGTAGGAAGCATCAACACTGATGTGCTTAGTAAGCTCATGCTTCATCGAGTCTCGAGCAATGCTAATAGCACCTGTACTGTCAGATAAAAGAGGAGTCGGTGTAGAAACAGAAACACCAAAATCCTCAAGTAACCATCGTATCTAAGTAACCTCTGCTGTCAACAGAGCCATAGCTCACAATTCAACCTCAGCACTCGAACGAGAAACTGCTGTCCACTTCTTAGTCTTCCAAATCTTTCAAGCAATTAGAGAACCACCAAGAAAAACACAGTAAACAGAAAGAGACCGACGATCAGAGTGATCACTAGCCCAGATAGCATCAGAGTATACATGGAGTTGTAAAGAGCTGGTGTGCGGAAAGAAAAGTCGGCGAGAGATAGTTCCACGAAGATATCGCAGAACATGAAGAAGATGACTATAGTGGAGCTAAGTAGGAGCAGAAATGAACTGACTCAAGATTTGTACTGAATATGAAACATCAGGACGAGTGATACCAAGATAAATAAGACTCCTACTAAGAAGGCGATAGCAAGTAGGATCAACAAGAGGGGTGTGTCAATCAGTGAGAGAAGCACGATCAAGATGATCCTGAATATACTAAACTTGGGATAGAAAGAAGTCCTCAGGTGTAGAAGAAACCTCAATCCCAAGGAAGTAGCGAAGGGGACCTAGATCAGATATGATAAACTACTCACTGAGACATGCCTTCACAAAGGCAATATACTGATAATAATCTCTAGTGATGATCATGTCATCAACATATACAAGGAGAAGAGTCTAACCACGAGGCGAAGTTTGAACAAAGAGCACAGGATCATGAGCACTAGTAGAAAAGTCAGCCATAGTGACCACAGAAGAAAAACTTTCAAACCAGGCACAAGAGGCTTGCTTAAGCCCATAAAAAGAGTGGCGAAGCCGACAAACCGTGCCCTCAGGAACAGAATACCCCAGTGGTGGCTGCATATAGACCTCACGCAGCTCACCATTAAGAAAGGCATTCTTGACATCAAGCTGTGATATAGACCACTCACTAACAGAGGCCACAACAAGAATAGTGGTCTTGAGCTCCAAGAGCAAAAGTCTCATCATAATCGCGACCATACTTCTGCAGAAAACCATATGCCACGAGACGAGCCTTGTAGTACTCAAGAGAACTATCAGAGCGAGTCTTAGCCTTATAGACCCACTTGCATGTAATGGGGCGGACACGTGGAGGAAGGGACAGAAGTTCCCATGTGCCAGTGTGCTCAAAGGTACTAAGCACCTTCGCCATCGCATGCTGCCATTCCTGATAATAACAACATCACGGTAAGAAGTTGGCTCCGCAAGAGCTGCACTAGCAAATGCAAGTCGTTTAGGAGGCCGAATAGACTGGCGATCACAAAGAGCATAGCAAGGAGAAGGCACTGAAGAAAGTTAATAAGTAAGAGAAGATGGCACATTAGAGGAGTCCTCAACTCGTGGACGAAGAGTATAGTTTTAGAGGAAAAGGGACAACGTCAGAAGAAGCCTTTGGGGGAGGTACCGGTGGTGAAGACGCCAGAGGAGGGCCGGCGATGAAGCCAACCATGGAAAGGGAAAAGTAGCAACATGAGTATTAGGATAAGTCAAGAAAAAAAGCGGCTCGACAGGAGATGCTGGAGTGGAAGGGAGAGGGTAGAAGGGACGAGACTCATCAAAAGTAACATCTTGAGAGGTTTGCTTTGGTCGACCAATAGGATCCTAACAACGATATCCCTTATGCTTAGCACTATATCCTAGAAAAATGCACTCAACAGACTGAGCGGTCGGCTTGGTGTATTCACAAGGTGCAAGAAGAACATAGCACACACATCTAAAGAGGTGAAGACTAGAATAATCGGGAGGCATGCCACAAAGATGCTCTACTGGAATCTTACTCTGAAGAGCAGAAGAAGGTTGAATATTTATTAAGTGGCAATGGAAACAGCCTTAGCCCAGAAATGAGGTGGAACAACGGAAGCAAGCAAAAGACCACGAGTTGTCTCCAGAAGATGCAGATACTTGCGATCAGTCAAACCATTCTGAGCATGGCACCAGGACAGGAAAACTGAGAAAGGGTACCTTACTCAGCAAGAAAAGCACGAAGGGCTCCTGATAGATACTCCCCTACCAAGTCAGCACCAAGAACACGAATGAGAGAATCAAACTGAGTGCAGATCATGGTGGCAAAATTCTTATTGATGGATAAAACCTCACTACGAGAAGACATAAAATATATCCAGGTGTGGTGAGAGAAATCATCTATAAAAAGGATATAATATATATGACCCCTTTGAAACAAAGGGAGCCGGATCCCAAACATCAGAATGAACAAGGTCAAAAGGACACTGTGACACGGACTCACTTGTAGGATAGGGGAGTTGTAACTGCTTGCCAAACTTACAACCCTTATATTCCAAAGAGGCATCACTAGACACATACCCTAAAAGTCCACGATGAACTAAAGAAGATAGACGTGAACCACAAAGATGTCCCAAACGATGATGCCATTGAGCAAACAATGCGGTGGAGGATGCAACGGAGGCAGAGCGGTGGAGGAGACTGATAGACTGGCAGGGGTAGCGAAAGGAAGATGAATCCAATCAAGTTCCCAAAGACACTGAGAGTCATGGCAACAAGGGCTAGGACCAACCAGAAATCCCGTGTGGCGATCCTAAACACAACAAGAGTCAGAATCGAGGATAACACGACAGCCATGATCAGTAAGTTGGCCAGCGGACATAAACTGCATGGTTAGTTTGGGAACATGAGAAATAGTAGGAATATGAAAAGAGAAAGGCAAAAGAGTGCCTCGTTCTACAACAGAAAGGGATGTACCTTCTGCGGTCTAAACAGTGATAGGAGCAGCAAGAGGACTAATGAAACGAAGACTGGAAGGATCAGATGTCATATGAAAAGAAGTACTTGAGTCAAAAATCCATGGTGACATACCTGAAGAAGATGTGGAAGGTGGTCTTTCGCTAGATGACTGAGTAGAACTAGTAGAACCCGTCGGTGTAGAGGCAGCCATCCTACGTAGCTCCGTGAGAATCTCCTTAGTGCAGTCAGAACCAGCAGAGGTCTGTTGAGGGGAGATGCTTGAGTCTCCAGTGCCCTTGGAAGGGCGTTTACCTCGACGAGCAAGATCCTTCTTTCGGTAATAGACTACTCCATATGTCCATTCTTGTCGCAGTAGCTGCAGTGAAGCCCAGTGTTATCACGGCACCGCCTAGGCGTCCAGTCGCCTGGGCAGGACCGCCAGGGGGGCTCGCCTCGCCTGGAGACGGCGAGTCGTCCGCCTGGCCGTGTCAGGCGTCACTGCCGCAGCGTCCAACCGTGCGCCAGATGGAGATGAGCGCGTGGAGAGGAGATGACGACAAAGGAGCTATGCCCATCCGACTCAACCGCTAGTGACTAGAAGATCTCGTCGCCTGACTCGCCTCCACCTCCGTTGCCGCCACTTCCATCGCCTCCACCTCCATCGCCGCCACCGTCGCCCTGGGAATCCGGCAAGGGGGAGTTCGATGTCGACAACACGGAGTCGTCGACGGTGTGGAGGCGGATCTGGTTGGCGTGGGGTTAGGAGGGGATCCACCTCGATGCCGTCGCCTTGAGAATCCGGCAAGGGTAGCTCGATGTCGACGGCATGCTTCGGTGGAAGGAGGCGGCGTGTCCGGCGGTGACCGCCTAGGCAAGGTCAGCTCGGATGTGTGCGTCACCGCCGCGAGACAGAGGGAGGCGGTGCCGAATGGATGGGGTGGCGAGAGAGAGAGGTCGGCTGGGCGCTCGGTTGGGTGGGCTGGAGAGAGGGAGGGAGGCTGGGTCGGCTGGGTGGGCTGGAGAGAGGGAGGGAGGCTGGGCTGGCTAGGTGGGCTGAAGGGATTTAATGGATTTTTTGGTCGCTTAATCCTCACCTAGGCGCCCGCCTAGGTGTCCAGGCGCCCCGGAGGTGACTCACCTCGCCGGGGCGCCGTGATAACCATGGTGAAGCCCTCCACCCCTAGCAGTCGCCACTGGAGTAAGCGCCATTGATGGAGTAGTATGAGGCATCGCCAAGACTGAAGAAGACACCAGTAGACCAGTAACACAAAGGCAAGTCTACTCCGTATGAATAGCTGCAAGGGCCTCCAACAGGATCATACGAGAGTGGCGAGCAAGTAGCTGGGCACGAATCTGCTCAAATTCAGCTCGGAGACATGTCAAGAAGTCATAGACGCGGTGAAGCTCCAGATGAGAGCTGACGCTGACAGCACTGTCAAGTGCAGCAAACCTTTGGTCCAAGAGAATCAAGCTGACGCTACACCGAGGACAGCTGCGCGTAGAACTCATCCATAGTAGAATCACTCTACTGCAACGATCGCTCCTATCGCACAACGTTACAAGAAATCGCTAGCAGGCTCATGGCGGTCGCGAAGATGTGCCCACATCAACTGTGCCGAAGACAAAGCAACCATGTCTCCAGTGAGGTGCACCTCCATGCTATCAACGAAAATAGCGGAGGCACGAGCATCCTCATCAATCCACATCTTGTAGGCAGCAAACTGAGTCTAGAAAGACTTCACAACATCTTCATGATCATTAGATGTCTTCAATCGAGCAACACAATCAGCGTCCTTGGAAATAAAAGGCATAGCAGGGGGAGCAGAACGAGGTGGACAAGATAGCTTGCCGGTGAGAAATTCCCAAAGATCAGCGGAGGCTGGCAGAGTGAAGCCCAGAGGCGGCCAGGCGGGAGCCGGGAGACGGCGGAGCGGCTGGGAAGGAGGCTTTTGGTCGCTTGCTTCAAGGGCCGGTAGAGAGGGGCGGAGGCGCGACACAGTAGGGGAAGGAGGTGGCCGCAGAAGGAGAATTTTTTGTGAACTAGGTACCATTTCAAATTTTCAATTGTTTTGGTGTTGCCTATGATCTTGTGCTTATACTATTTTCTATTTGAGCCCACCTTAAGGCCTAGAAATATGCCCAAAGGTCAAATAGTGCGATTTGGAATCCATTTATTAAGACAATACCCTATTTGCCTTGTATAGAGATTGCTAATATCCTAGATTGCCTTGTATAGAGATTGCTAGTATCTTGTTTTGCCTTGTATAGAGATTGCTAGTATCTTGTTTTGCCTTGTATATATATTGCCTTATATAGGCTTTCCTTTTGTACCCTCTTATACATGTATATATTCTGACCTATTAGCCTTATGATGAATACAAGTGCTATTCATAATATGGTATCAGAGTAAGGTTTTTAGGTGATGCCTAGTGAAGACAGAAGCAACCATCAATTTCGAAAACTTTTGTACAATCCAACCATGTAGGGAGATCAGCGTCCTGAGAAGGGGATGAGTGGGGTGGGGGTGAGGAGCCGGCACCTCCATTGAGCGGACGGGAGAAAAGTTAGCGAGGGTTTCTTTGATTTGGGCCTTTTGAAGCAGCACAAGGTTGTGGAGGAACAACTCCACTTTACTGCTACAAAATGGATAGAATGCTCTGATACCAAACTGACGCAGCACAAGTGTTGGAAGAGCCTCTCCAACGTGCTGATAGGTAGCAAACAGCACAAATTGTTGAAGGATCAGTTTCAACGTGCTGAGCTAGTTATTGTTCTAGAGACGAATATAAGCCAAAAGGTGGCAATCCGAATCCACAGACAACAAGAACTTAATCCAAAGCCCTGAGGATACAAGATCTAATCCAAAGCCCTACCGTCACTGCTAGGTCATCAACCAACCAAAATGATCTATAGATAATGGTACATTCAAAATTCTTAATCTAAAATCATGGTTCCTTGGGCACTCTGCATTACAATTTAACACATAGAATAACAATAATTACACATTAATTCCTAACCAACACTATTGAGCCTATTTGCTCATGTTTTGTATGGAGGTCATACATATCCTTAGTCTAAAAGGAATTACTCATGGATGATAAATGCGAAGACACATTAATGCATGGATGAAATAAATGAGAAATATCATATTATCCTTGCGAAAAAACCAAATTTAGAAAAATTTCATTTTAACAAAAACCTAAGCTGGTTGGTATTTCATGGTTAAAATTGATGTTATTTGGCTCCAAATATGGGGTGGAGAAGGAGTATGCTAAGTGATAAGTCCTTTTTTCGAACTGGTCATCAAACACATGCCTGTCATTTTTTTTCTATACAGCATTGTAATATTAGATTATTTTAATAATATTTTATCACAGGTTTTAGAAGATTTACGCACTATTTGGAACTGGATACTGACAGAAAAGTTGCATATCAACCCAAGAGATAGAAATCTATATTCTGCAATTCTTGTTCTTGGGGAGACATTTGACAACCGAGGTATTTCTCCTTTCATATAATACTTCCTCATTCTCTTTTACTTGTTGTTTTGTACATCAACTGGTCCCTAATATGCATCATTGACCGTTTTTCTAATTATATGTTAGCAAAAATAGAATATATATGACGTGAAATATATTTTGATGACAAATCCACTAATGTCTTTTTCATGTGACAAATCTCAATACTTTTATATATATTAGTGGTCAAAATTTTAGAAGGTTGAGTGCATGCTTTCTAGGATGTCATCTATTTGAGAACGGAAGTAGTAAGATATTATAAGGTGCAATGGCGAGCCTATCTGTTATTTATTAAGGCACATCTTGCTACAAACTTCCCATGTCAAAAATACAAAGGTTTTTCTTATTTGCTCTCAGAATAGATCACTTTCTTAGGTTTGTCTCTTGACTTTAAACTTGTCCTTAGTATGAAGCATTGTAAATATTGCCTTGTGTGAAGTCAGAGCACCGTGAGTTGCTTCGCTAGAAATCTAGATTACAGGATAATTTTAGAAAACAAACAAACAACAGATGGAGGAAGAAAAATGCATTGCAGACACCTTGTATATGTGTATATGTGGAAATCATGATTTTCCATCATCTGACTTGGTGAATGTGGGGTGTTTTGTTTGTATTGGTTAAGCTACAATGACACTATTTGGTTCTTTCTCTGTTATAACTCTTACCAACTTGAAATCTGTTCATTCGACATGGAATGTCAAATGCTACACCTAATGCACTTTCTTAGTAAGAGGGCTTGAAATTTACACCTGTAGTTCTCTAATAGATGCTTTCATGAACCACATTGTCTAGAAACTATGTGGTTGTAGCCTTTAACAAGCTCAATTAGTTGGGCCTTGTGTTATTTGTGGACATGATGTTTGTCTAGTGGCACCTAATGTATTCATTCTGTGATGGTACATTCTGTGGTCTGTGCTATCCCTGGTTTGCTCTGCAACTCTGCAACCTTTGCTGGGTGCTGGTCATGATTAGTCCTTTGGGCTGATAACTCATACTACATCGTGCATTGATGTATCCATGATCCATTTAGTGCAGTAGCCTTGACTTGATGAATTCATATTTAGGAGAGGAACACGCAGTTGACAAATGTTTCTTATCCGTCGTTTGCTTTAACTTTTCTTATGTTATGTGCGTATGGAAGGCTCTGTTAATTTTTTCTGGTGAAAAATGTTAATTTATCCCATCCATGTCAGAAATAAAGGAGATGCTGTCTATTGTTCTTTGCGATTTGGGGTTTAGCACAGCAGTGGTACATCAGGTTCGTCTTTACCTCCAACCGCCTAGCATTTTTCATTTACTCTCTTACATTCTGAATGCAAGAAACCTTTTTTTTTTCTTCATTTGCAATTGATAGCCAGATCAATCGGATCATTCATTTGAAAAGGGGATATTTTTTTATAATTTGGGTAACTGTACTTCAATGGTTCTGGATGATTTCGTTAATTCTGAGATTATTGTATTTGGTTAACCACTGAAAGGTTGTATTCATCGGATGGATTGTGTTCTTATATAGAATCAGCATGGTGCAGTCACCTTCTGCAAATGCTGTAGTTAACTACCAATGGGCCTGTGTTTATATTCTGTTTTTGTCTTGCAAATAAATAAATATGCTGGTGAGGGAGAGATCGATTTTTTAGGACAACTGAGGTACTAAGTTTAGCATATTACAATGAAGTAGAACTCTTTGAATTTGCAACCAGAGTGGAAGTTTTCTTAACACCCAAGATGTATATGTTATCAGGAAGGTACTGTTATTAATTAATACTTTTGTGTAAGATTCCAAAGTTTTGTCGAGTCCCAAAAGAATGGGTGCTAAGCCCATGGTGTACTGCCAAATGCACTGTTAGCCTAGAGCAGCTTGACACTGCTTGCGACTCCTAACTGTTCTGGGTTAATATCAGCCCATATTTTGTTAGCACATAAAATCAGGTGCCGTCGTACCGATGAACCTGTCATGCTAGTGGGCCAATATTGGATTACAGAAGTTTTGCACCCAAAGAGTGGGTTTTATTATTTTTTGCTTTAAACCTAGTATACCTGGTGTTGGCCCATCTCTAGAGTTATTTTGGGGCCGGTTGCCTGTTTCCACCTTTTTAGTTTTCTTAGTAGTGTACTATTTGACAATTAAGCATAGTTACTGTACTCGCTGTAAACCCCCGCAAATCGCGAATCTGATTCTTCGAACCCGAACCGGTTTGGGGCCGGTTGCCTGTTTCCACCTTTTTAGTTTTCTTATTAGTGTACTATTTGACAATTAAGCATAGTTACTGTACTCGCTGTAAACCCTCGCAAATCGCGAATCTGATTCGTCGAACCCGAACCGGTTTAGCGTACGGGTTTGTATTCGTAGTGGAAATTGAAAGAAAAAGTGGTGAACCGCGAATCTAAATCCTATACAGCGATTCGAACGAACTGTGTTTTTGGTAACTATGCAATTAATTTTAATGTAATGATTCTCATAAGAAACAACAGACTGATACCTCCAGTTGCATTAGGAAAGTATCTGCTTGCAAGATATACACTTCTAGAGACATAACCAAACTTTGTATTTGATGATTAGCAAGACTATTCTACATGCCCTATAGAATTAACTATTCTATACTCCCCCCCTTCCCATGGACCAAAACCCACCCCCACCTCTCATCCGCCCCCACCATCGACTTCCATCCACTCCCAAGTCACCCCTCCATGCTCAGAAAATTATAGTAGCCCTCCTACGGTGCAGTAACACGGCGTCTTTCGTGTAGTAACGCGACTTTCGCAGCGTCAAAACATATTTAACATGCATCTCATTTTGTTAAGTTTGTTATTTCGAACACAACGGTGCAAATGGTTCACAAGTCGGATTATCTGTTAAAGATATGATGCAATTACTAATTTTCAATTGAAAGAAAAAACTCCCACGTTTCCCTTTCGTGCTCAGAAAATATAGTAACTATGGTTATCACGGCGCCCCGGCGAGGCGAGTCACCTACGGGGCGCCTGGACGCCTAGGCGACAGTTAGGCGACCAACTAGTTCTTTACAAAACAATTGCGGCAGTCACCAGTCAACATCGTGGTAATGACTAATCCATACCATACAATACATTAGTTGTCAATCTATCAACTCATCAACCAGCAACATCATTAGATTCATTATCAAGGAGTATATGACTAGTTGACTACCGCAGCAGCATCAACCAACATCAAACAAATGAGTAGCAACTAGCAAGTGCCAGCCAGAGCAGCATCAAACAAATGAGTAGCAAGCAACTAGCAAGAGCCAGAGCCAGAGCAGCATAAAACAAACTAGTTCCTCGGTAGCAAGAGCCAGAGCGGCCACAGCAGAGCGGTTCCTCGGTTCCTCTAGGACCTCCACGGCTCAGAGCGGTAGCTGGGGCAGAGCGGCGGAGGCGTAGAGCAACAGCAGAGCGGCGGAAGCCGGAGGGGGAAGCCAAGAGGCGGAGGTGG
This sequence comes from Otatea glauca, assembly GCA_036346275.1. Taxonomy (NCBI): domain Eukaryota; kingdom Viridiplantae; phylum Streptophyta; class Magnoliopsida; order Poales; family Poaceae; genus Otatea; species Otatea glauca. The sequence goes on from CM070718.1 coordinate 50,101,781, forward strand.
AGGGGGAGGCGGAGGGGGATTACCGGTGGCAGTGGCCAGCAGTGGCGGCGCCTGCTAGAGTTTCTCCACCCGGGAGTCCTCTTTCCCAAACCTCTACTCGATCCAGTCCAACGCAGACTCGCAGCCCTCAAATCCTCAGCTCCAGTCCAGCCCCAGATGGTCGCCCGGACGCCAGGCCGACGCCTAGGCGACGACACCACGACTCCAGGACCTCTAGGCGGCCGCCTGGCCATCTTCAGGCAAGGCGCTGGGCCATGGTGCCTCCGGCCGGCCGCTTGGACATCTAGTCGGCGACTAAGCGACGCCGTAATAACAGTGATAGTAACCCTCCTGCAATTGTTCAGTCACACGGTGGAGTTCATGTAGTAACATGACTTTACCACTTCTCCTCTCCGTGCTCAGAAAAGTGCAGTAACCCTCCTGCAATTGTGCAGTAACACGGAAGGTTTCGTGCAGTAACAGGACTCACGCAGCATCAAAACATACTCAACATGGATCTCATTTTGCTAAGCTTGTAATTTTTGACACAAGTGTGCAAACGGATTGCAGACTGGACGTTCAGTTAAAGAGATACTGCAATACCACATTTGAATCACAATAAAAAACTCCCACATTTCTCTGTGCTCAGAAAAGTGTAGTAACCCTGTAGCAAATGTGCAGTAGCACAATGGGTTTAGTGCAGTAAATATCGAATGTTACTGCATGTTTCCTGCGATTTACTGCAGTCTGAACAGTTCTAATAAAATATAAACATCTAACATAGTACCACAGCAGCACACATGGTGGGATGGCTAGCACAAGTGGGTTTAGTTCATGAGATTGGGGCTTTAAATCCCATGTTCCTCTAAATTTAGAAGTACCTTTTATTTTTTTTACAATAAAAACCGTTGTTTTCTGAAAAGTTATACTTACAGGGGAGGAGGGAGATCACGGATGTATGGGGGGAGATGGGGAGCGGGTAGGGGGAGGGGGACCCTACAGAAGGAGGGGCAGTCAGTTGGGGGGAGCTGGGAGCTAGAGAGAGGAGCGGAGAGAGAGGGGGTACAGAATACTTATTCTGCAGGGGAGGGAGTATAGAATAGTCTTGTCCTTTGACGATTCACAAATTGAAACATGGACAAACATTGAACATCCTTATTTACTCGTGTATATTTTATTAGGAAGCTCTAGCTGCAGCATTTGGAAATGGCTTGTCGACAGCTTGTGTAGTCAACATTGGTGCTCAAGTTACACAAGTAGTTTGTGTTGAGGTAACAACCCTAGTGTTTTTGTTGTTCTTTCAATAACCACTGAGAAATGTGGATCATATTCTGAATGCCAGGGACGTTTATTTACTTTTCTAGAAAACACTACTTAGATATCATCATCTCTGAATGTTGCAGGATGGAGTAGCTTTGCCCCACACAGCTTTGGCACTTCCATACGGCGGAGATGTATGTTCCAAATTATACTCTTTGACCTACACAACCTATTTCCATTACTTTGGAGAATCTGTTATTCATGATCATTCTATTCGTATTTTGTCGTTACTTTGGAGAATCTGTTGTTCATGGTCATTCTATCTGTATTTTGTCATGCTATAATCTGCTTTCATGCATCTAGTCCTGTTTGTGTCAGAAAAATGTGTATAAAGCTATCATCACCCTTCATGGTGGCAGATGACTTGACTGGCCAGTACCATCGCAAAGGCCCAAAGAGATCGTTGTCTCTCTTTCCATAATATGATTAATTTCAAGCCTTTGCAATGGCACTGATCTGTTGAGGGTGATTGCAATGGTATTCCTCTAAATATCGCTCTTTGCAATGGCACTGACATGATTTTCTCAAAAAAAAGAAAGAAAGAAAAAAAAGAAAACAACAGGTGTGGTTACTACAGAAAGCCCCAGCAAAATGGATTACTGTTTGTTACACAAAGTGTAGCTTACCATACTACTAGCATACTACAAAGAAGTTATATGAATACGTATTTTAATTTGATTAATATATTGCGGTAGCAAGCAATATGTTAACTTTAAGGGTATGTGAAGTACTTTTACATTCATAGTTTTGAGATTAAGATGACTAGATGCTAAATGGGTGCCTCTTGTTTTGTTTGTTTTATATGTTGGTTAGTCCGTTTTACGTTGTAAGACCGTTTACATTTGTTCCATTGTGGTGTTTTTTCAATTTGGTCTTGCGTATATTTCTTGTTGACCTAGTTATTTCTTAGTTGGTGTCATACTGTCATCCAATGATGCTTTCGACAAGTGCCATGTATACCTCCTTAATGTTCAAAGATTCTTATAACTACTATTTGTTTTTATTTCAAAAATGTATGAAAATTTGTGCAGTTTCTAATTTCAATCTAGCGAATAGCATGATAGTTTAATGGAACATGTAAATTTAATATCATGGCTTTCTACAATATTATACATGAACACTCTGACTAAAGCATGTGCTAAGCAGGGTTTGGGAATCCAAAACCAGCCCTAAAATAGCTCCATGGCCGGTTGAATTCAAAATTTGAAAAATGCCCCAAAACCGGTAAAATTGGATGAAAACCGTCCAATATTTAATTTTCAAATTTAAAAGTTTGCATTCCTAACCTGGACAGTAACTGGTAAGGAAATGTTGGTAATGACTGAGATTACCGCTGGTCTTTTGAACCCTGCATTTAAGTGGTTTTGTGATTTGCACCTGATCTAGTTATAACATATTGTTGGATGGCATATAGCCCCTCTGTTTTACTTCGTAGTTTTTATAACTGTATGAGTTGTTTTTATGGCTGTTGAACATGCTTGTGCTGTATATCGTTATTTCATTATGTACTGCATTTCCTTTTGATTAACTCATCAAGTACATCCATTGCCAATTTCATTCTTTTGTAGGACATCTCTAGATGCCTGCTTTGGGTTCAACGTCGTCATCGCACGTGGCCGAACTTTCAAACTGATCCAGTGAACAAGCTTATAGATATGCTAATGCTCAACAAAATAAAAGAGTCATATAGCCAAATAAGAGTAAGTAGCTTCTTCTAAGCTTTACTCTTAAAAGCTAATAGCTGAATAAGATTCCCTAGTTGGACAGTTTGTGCTTGTGCTTCAGTTTGAACATTACCATGTGGGAAGAAATATTTACATCGTTCACACGAGGTTCATTACGGTATTATCGAATTGATTAATTTCACCTGAAATTGTAAACAAATAGAATAAATCACAGTACCATATGCATCTGCTTTTGCAAGATTCCATTGTTATGCATTTTCTCCAGTGTATGGAACTAGAGCAGTACGGAAATCAATATGTTCACAACCAAAAACCGCTACTTCCTTTTCGTTTCTAGGTTAACTGACTTAACTCTAGCCTACCCCAACTTGTTTGGGACAAAATGCTTGGTTGTTGCTAACTGACTTAACTTTGTGTTCGTTTGCGTTCATGTGCTGTTCTATTTCATCAAATCCTAGTAACTGCCCTTCTGGAAACATTTAGAAATGGGGCCTAGCCAGATAAATAATCTTAAGATGAGTTGCTATTGTTTTAGTGCGTCAGGCATTGGTATAGAGCAATAAAAAAAGAACTCCAAGGAAAGGATAATTTTTTGCTGATGACACGGTACAGATTTCCTGTTGAATATTGTAGGCGCAAATCCCCTAGAAAGAGAGAGATCTGGTCTGGAGCTACATTATTTTCTTATGTACTGCTTGTGAAAATTACTATTATTCTTGTTACCTTTCCACTTTCAGATGTTTCCCTTTCTTTTTTGTAAATAGTTCTTGAGTATTCAAACTTATATATTATGTAGCCTATTGTCCTCTTAATCATGAAACACAATCATCCATCAACACAGAAAGACTAATTCATTGTAACATGGGCTTGATATGACCACACCATATTTTGTACCACCACACTGTGTAAATGGTTGAATAAAATGTACAGAACTATTTTTTTTCTAAAAAAGAGAATAGGTAGGAGGAACTACATATCTTTTTTTAAAGAAGGAGAATAGGTTCTTAAACCCATGACCTTCCACAACAATTTTGTGCTCTGCCACTCAGCTACATGCTGCTGCTGCCCCCAGAACTTTGATTTTTTTATTCATAAATTTTAATGTGATTATGCTCAATTGAGGTAGAAAACTCCATCAAACTTATTATGGTACATTTTTTTTCTTTTTCACAGAGTGGGAGTTTTGATGCTGTTGCTCTTGTTCACTCATATGAGCATGAGAGATCTGTCGGGCATCAGAAGACAAGGCTATCAGCTCTCAGTGTAATTCCTTCAACCACTACATACACTTTTCGTTTTATTTCTTTGTTGATGGTATTTTTTGAGATAGCAAAAGACTCTTTTCGTAGTTTGGTTTGTCTATGCAAACATGCGTCCTCTCTCTCTCCAGTTATAAAATGTAGTACTGATGGTTGAGTTGTAGTTAGAGAACAATTCTAGGCTTGTTTGCAGTATTTCCTGTTAGATGATGTATCTATGAATTCAATATTCTTCTGATCAAATAGGTGCCTCCTATGGGTCTTCTTTATCCAAGGGTTCTTGTCCCAGAAGAGTATCCTCCACCTCCTCGATATTGGTGAGATTTTGTTTTTATCTCTATTTTGGTGATTATATTTTTGGATATGATTGCTCCAAACAAGTTAGGTGTCTGTTTCTAGGTTCCAAGATTATGATGACATGCTGGAAGATACATGGCAAACAAGCGACGGTCTTTATCCGAGTGGGAATGGTGGGCTTGGCATGTGGGACAATTATCCGATGTTTCCCACTAGATTAAAGAAATTTGATAACATCGGTCTCGTAGAAGCCATTGTTAGTAGTGTTCTTTCAACAGGTAGTGTCTTTCTTAACATCTCGCTTCCCTGATAAAGAATCTTTTCTAACAACTGCTGATCACAGGGCGTATTGATCTTCAAAGGAAGCTGTTCTGTAGTATTCAGCTGGTAAAGTATCAGGATTGTTTTATATCAATACTGCTCTATGACTCAAAATAGGAATAAGTTGAGAGGAGTGCTAATGTGCTTTTCAGGTTGGTGGCGCAGCTTCAACAGCAGGCCTTGCACCAGTTCTGGAACAAAGGTTTGTTGTCACCTTGTTCTGGAATTATTTAATGGAAGACTACTGGAATAATTGTGTGGAAGACTACAAATGTGCCACCATGTGTAACTAGTGCACAAGTGTACCAAGCAACAGTTCTGATGTTTTTGTATTTACTAGTCTTTGTTCAAAGGTCAGCTTTTGCATAAATAAACATCATGATGCTGTTGCAGTAACTATTTGCTTCCCTTTTTTGGAAAAAAACACCACAATGCGTGAAATATGGTCAACATATTACTATTCTGGCAAATCAACGAAGGATTTTAATAATATATTTTTTCCTTTTGTTCAGGGTTCTTAATACTATTCCATCAAACCAACCAGTCGAGAAAGTTGAGGTATGCCTTGTTGCAAACTAAGGACATAATCTGTTTTTTTAATAGGAAGACACTCCATTTCTTGAGATTAACTTGCCAGAATAGTTATGTGATACAGTGAGTTTTACATTCAATGCTGCAGCGAGTCCATAATTTAGATTATTGGTATATTATTTATTTGTTTTAACCTCTCATTTAAAATGGATAGGTATTACAGTCGAGGAGTTATCCACTATTTGTCCCATGGAAAGGTGGCATGGTAAGTTACATTTCTTTTCAATATGGCCTAGTATCTGGCGTGATGCATTCTCGAGTAGGAACATGTGTTCTTAGTGTTCACTATTCAGCCATATAGTGCTGATTATTTTTTATTTTAATCACAAAGGTAAGCAGTTACATGTGGAATTCCAAATCTAATCAAGACTCCAGAGGAAAGAATGTCACATGTGGACTAACTTGTCACTCACAGGGATAGACAAATCACTAACCAATAGAAAATAAGATGGTCTGATTGAAACTTTTCAGAATAATGGAAAGCAATTAAAAATTACTTAAACCGAAAGTAGGTGAATCTGTCTGAGTGGAGAAACTGGGAAAAGGACATGATCACATGAGTGGAAAATTGCTTTAAATATTTTATTTTATCTTAATTGGCATTTGAAAAGTTTGAGACAGGTTCTTCTTGATAACAGTAGGCTGCAAATGAGTGTCGTGTACCTTGCTCCTTTCTTTCTTTTTACCCTTTTTGTGCTCCTATATTTCAAATTCCTAAATCCTAACTTTATGCTCGGACAGATTTTGGGCGTCCTTGATATTGGTCGTGATGCTTGGATCCATAGAGAAGATTGGATTAAAAATGGTGTTCATATTGGGAGTGGCAGAAAATATAAGGATTCCTATTTTCTTCAGGCGCAAGCAATGTGTTACTACAATACATAAAGGTGCTCTCTCTCTCTCTCTCTCTCTTCGTTCATGTATTGTTGTCACTAAATCAATATATTTTGCATGAGGACATACCTCAACTCTCCTTACTTTGCAAGAAGACATACCTCAACTCTCTCAACTGGTTTGGTTTGACAAAATAGTGTTAAAAGAACCCTGAACAAAGTTGTATTGGTGGTCTGGTGCGTCTTTATACAGCTGGACATTTGGGCATATGCTTCTGCAAGTTTGAAGAGGAAGTGGATGTAGCTTTTATGTTCCATTGCCACATTAAATGTAGAGTTCAATTTTTTCTAAAAGGAGCATGTAATTCCAATGTTAAACCAGTAGTAAAATAGTCTGTTGCAAAATATAAGGTGATATTTGACTTATCAGTCTTCAAAATTAAACTTTGACTATTAATTGTTTATGATATATTGTTAATAACTACAAATTCATAGTTTCAAATATGAATCTAACTGTATCACTTTTATGTCACTAGAACAATTTATCATTTGACTAATTGTTGGTACCAATTTTAACTCTTGAAATGCGTAGCAGCACCTTTTAAAAAACAACAGTGCCATTTTGGTTATCCAGGGCGATCTTGATGCTTATTCAGGGGTTTCAATTGTTAGTGTTACTATGATAGTTAATCATGTATATGGATCACTTGGTTACTCATGTCAAATCTCTGATATGCTTAGTAAAGCCTCCATTTTCCCATTCTTTCAAATTATACTGGAAAATCAAAATGATTTACCTATCGTATTCATGGTACAATGGCATGGCTTAGCTCTTATTGAAGCTTTGAATAGATTTGCTCTTGCTCAATCCAAACTTCTCAACTACCTAACTGAATTTCTGAAACCAATCTTGAGGACTTTGTTTCAAACTATATAATTATTTACGAAAATAACAAACCTCGTATAAAGCGTTTCGGTGAAATTATAAATTATGGTTGTTGAAGGGTAGTCATTTCCTCAACAACTTAGCTTTCGGTTGAAGTGGTTGTTGCACGAAACTCAACAACTCTTATTTACCAAATTTTGTGCATGTTGTTGGTGTTACCTATACCCAATTTCTAACAAAAACATAGTTCGTATTTCAATAGGTGGTTTGAATATGTGTAAAGTATCTTGGAATGTAGTCGGTGGACTGCAATTGTTGACATAAAACTTGGATGCCTCAGAAGGGTGGAACTTCATCCGTGCCGAATTTGTCAAGTCACCAAGAGACCTGGATGAAGTCCGGTCTTTGGTCTTTCCTTTCAATTATAACTGTCTATCATTGTAGGGATGCTGGAGACCTAAAAAAAAGGCATTATAGGGATGCATTTATACATTTATTCACGGTAATTTACTAACCCTGTTATTTGTAACTTGTAAGTAAAATACAAGGTCTGTTGATATTCTTCCTATCTAATATTTGTGAACACTTCAAATCTATCCATATTACTCACTGTTCTTAAAATTCAATTTCTTTAGCTAAAAATTATTTGTATTTTCGATATCTAGTCCTTCCAGTTGGGGATTTTGATGTACGGGTACACAGTGATACTCAGCATGACAACAGGATATTCGTCCTTATCCGAGATGATTATACTCACTGCAACCAATCCCAGTGATGACAACGTACCTTTAAATTTTCACGACCATATCAGCCTTCTATTTTACACTTGAAAGGATGTATTTATGTCATGTGGTAGCAAGGGGCCGTACGGCGAGAGGCAGCCTCACCAAGTGATCTAAGCTCCCAGTAAGAACCACCTCACCGAAGCTGAAAGCTCTTGATGCCCTGGTCACATTGAGCTCGATAACCACCTGCTGCGTCCCTCCGGGAGCTATCTCGAACCACCCTGGCCGCACGGCGACGGTCACCCCGTCCGGCGGCAGGGCAGAGCAGATGTACGTCTCGACATTGCTCGCCACGTTCGTCACCCTGCGTTGGATGGACAGGGAACCCCGCAGCGCAGAGACGATGATGGACGGCAGGTTGAGATCTGCCGGAGAATCTAGATGTGCCTGGCACGCCGCTCCGGTGACGGCCTGGACGTCGTCTGGGACGAGCTGGGGCAATGAGCAGAGGAAGGTGATGTAGTCCTCGAAGGCAGGTGCGAGGACGAGTCCAGGGTAGAGCGCACTGGCTGGGTTGATGAACCCGGCACCGTAGTCGAACGCCGTCGCCGGTTGCAACACGCCAAGCTCTAAGCCCTCCGACATGATGGGGCTCCCGCGGTTGTCGTGCCTCCGTGCGGTTGTTGACAGCGCAGAGGCTATAGCAGATGGTCCCCACGACGGCTGCCGCTGCTTGACGAGCGCCGCGACGCCACCGACGTGCGGCGCTGCCATGCTAGTGCCAGAGATCATTGCGAAATGGTTGCCGGCTAGTATCGGCTCGTTGGCGCTAAGGGCGCTCCAGGCCGCCCATATCTGGTCGCCGGGCGCGAGAACGTCCGGCTTGAGCACGTCCGCCGGCGTCGACTCCCGGTCGACCACGTCTGGCCCTCGCGAGGAGTACCGTGCCACCACCGGCGCCTTGTCAGTGAACGTGGCAACCCTCCCTTCCGTGATCGCCGCGGTCGCGCCAAACACGGTTGCGCTGCCTCCGTACAACGTGTGGTCCGCGTAGTACGACCACAACACCTGCCACGCACCCACGCACGTTGCATCCAGCATTGTGCCAAGTTTGTAACAAGGAAGAAATTGTTGGTAAATGGTAATTGCTACTGTTCGATCACCTGAGCATCGGCGACTCGAGGGACCATGACGCCGGGTACGGAGAAGGGAAGTGGATGAGCAACAAAGTTTCCGTACTGAGTGTTGGCCACGAGGACGAAGCCGGCGAACCCGAGAGCCTCCGCCGCGTCGAGGATGGCGGTCACCGTCGATGTGCCGTTGTAGAACCCCTGCGAGAACGAGCAGACGACGATACTGCCGTGCAGCACGTCGGCACGCCAACGCAGCGCCTCCACGTGTTGGCACTCCTCCGCGCGTTCCTTGCCGGCGACGTCCGGAGCCCCGGCGTCCATGGCCGCGACGAGCCTGAGCTGGATCAGGCCATCACCCGGAGTTGGCGCTGAAACAAACGATGTACAGAAAGCATGTGATGGTCGGAGTCGGACGTCCCTTGCCTAGTTGCATTTGCGTATTGAAGGCTGAGGGGTATGGTGTAATGGAGTACCTGATAAGCCGAGTCCCGGAATCTGGCGGCCGTCGCCGAGGACGAGCCGCGACGTGTAACTCCGGCCGGTGGTGCCGGCGGCGACGGTCATCACCCACGGGCTGTACGAGACAACGGAGGACTCCGCCGGCCCTCTGTTACCGGCGGCTTGAGCCACAAATATGCCGGCTCTTCGTGCAAACAGGAGAGCAACGTCCAGCATGCTCAGGAATGTGACTTTACAAGAAGGACGAGCGTCTGGCCCAACGGACAATACTAGCACGTCCACATTGTCTTGCACTGCCTAAAGAATTACATGATGGAAATTAAAGTTGTTCAATTCACCATAGAGATTCATCCTCCTACAGTTTTTACTGCTTGAGGTTTTCATGACACCCGTTCGGAACATGGTAATCCTGAAGGATTTATGCTATCAATGACGGTGCTTGAACTGTTTGAAAGAGAGGGCCAATGATCGTGCTCAAGATCGAGCGAATCATATCTACTTAATGAAATAATAATGCAAATCCAACGATCACAAAAATCGACTAAGATGCAACTAACAAGTAGCAAAACCGAAATACATTTTAAGGAATTTCATTTGGGAAGAGGAGGCCATTGATCGTAGTCTACCTTGGCCTCAAAGTGGCTCTGCCATTATAAATGTTGGAATTGCACTAGCGCTTGAACCATTTCAAACAGGCCCAAAGTGTGATCTACAGAGGCAAACATGCATGCGCTTAATTAAGTGTCTTACTTGATCTATGGCAGAAATGAGATCAGCAATCGTCCCCCCTGCCGGGTATATAGCCTTGTACACAGCTAACCTAGAACAGCAATGACCATGCAAAATGGCAAATAGTTAGATAACAAATTGGGCCAGAGATTCATCAAATCGGTTGTATAAATTCTATGGTCCGGTGAATTAAAGCATGCAGTTGAGATTATAGAAAGATAACTGGCCGGTGGTGATGTCTTGCCTAGCACTTGGCGCCATGCCGCTGGCGACGCCGTACGTTGCACCGTCAACGACCACTGGCACTCCCCGGTTCCCGGCCGCGATTGAAGCGACATGACTGCAAACGATGTACGTACTCTGGTCAATTTCAAAGTTCTATCGTAATGTTCTGATAAAGTCGAGCGCAAAACAAGTACCCCTTTTTAAAAAATTTTATAGCCTTTCTCTTTTGATGTCGCAAAATTGAAACATACTAGTATAATGCCTGTGCTAACGCTACGACGACAGTACACCCGCTTATCAATTAAATGAGAAGATAAGTATGAATACAATACTTAATAATAAAAGAGAAATTTAGAATTTTAAATGAATTTAGAAAGAAAAACGGAACTAAATGGAGGTCGAATGGGCGAAAACGGGGTCCCAAAAAATTTTAAATCAAGAAAGAGAAAGAAAAAAGAATTTTCTGATTTTAGATTATTTTTTTTGCAGCTTCCACAGAGAGCACAGCGTGCTCTGGGGCTTACAAGCGCAAGGGAGGGAAGGCCGGGGTGGCGGTCGGTCGCGATGGGTGGAGTCTTGGTGCGGCGAGATCGCCGGCACCGGCGTCTGCGAGGGAGGAGTCACGGTTGCGGTGAATTTCACCGGGAAAGATGACGGTGATGGCTTGGGTTACCTCCAAAATCCGGCGATCTTTACAAGAGGGAGCACTTGGGGATTTACGCAATGCGATGGGGTGGAGGAGAACTCGTCGGCTTTTATAGCCTCGAAACAAGCATATTTATGGAAACCATAATTTGGAATCAAATCAGATTGGGAGGAAATTTTGGCAATAGAGCACGAAATTTGAGGAATTAACACCATAGATGGAAAGAGGAGATTTGGTGCGCGATTGATGAAGCTTTGGAGCTTCTTTCTTGCTTTAATGGAGGGAGGGAAGAGAAGAAGCTTCTCTGATCTGGGCTGCAGTTAGAAGAAGTTACAGGTGAGTTGCCTTTATTTTTTTTAAATATAAAAGGATTTTTGAAAAGATAGCACATTAGGTTAAAAAATTCTCAAAAAAACTTTCGATTATTTTGTACTTAATAAAATTATTTTTTAAAAAAATCAAATTATAAATTTGCCGAGGCACGGCGGCCGCAATAGCCCCCGCTATAGCCACAATAGCTTTTTCACATCATGAATCGTGAACTGCGATTTAAATCCTTGTTAATAAATAGAGCTGGCAAAAGCATGTTCTCGAAAAACAAAATGAACTGTGATCAAGGTAAAGTCGAGTGCAAAACAGGTACATCTTTTAAGACCAAGGAAATATCGGAACCTTTTTTCTTTAAATTCCCAAGAAATATCTGTTAAAAAAAGAGACGGCAAAGCGTTTTGTTTTGACGGGCGAGCCCACCAAGTCGTCAAGATCCCCTTCTTCCTGATTAGGAGAACGCTTTGCCGAGAAGAAAATCACCCGCATTGCCAACTCGCTAGTAAGGTGCGAGCACGCGCGTCCTCTTTTATGTGGTTTTCGGACGATGAAAATTTGCGGTATGGGGCTAAAATAGATATATCCAATTCGGACGTCAGTGCACCTGCCATGACCATCGGCGTCGAAGGGCGACAGGTCGCGCGGGGCATCGAGCGGGAGCACCGCCGCCGCACCGGCGGCGAAGTACCTCGCCGTGATGATCTTGCTGTTGCACGACCCAGCCGGGAACCGCGGCCCGGCGCTGCAAACCGGAAACCGCTCCCGACCGCAGAGCGACACGACGTCGCCGTCGGGTGGGTTCGCCGACCGAGGCAAGTACGCGAAGCTGGGGTGCGCGGGGTCGATGCCGGTGTCGACAACCCCGATCACCATCCCTTCCCCGTCGTTCCCTCCGCCGCTGTCGTCGCCGTCTCGGCCTGGCCACACGCCGTCGGGGAGGCCGACGAGCTGTGGCGTGTAGGTGGTCATGAGCCTGGTGCCCCCGTCCTCCTCTACCGCCACCACCTCCTGCGCAGTCCTCAGCTTCTCCACCTGCGAGGGGGTCGTGTGCACGGCGAAGCCGTTGACGGCGTGGTGGAAGCTGTAGAGCTTGCGGTACGAGCCGCCGTCCATGGCGCGGCGGAGGAGTCCGTCGTGGAGCCGCACCACTCTCCTCTTCTGCGCTTGGTACGACGTCGCATTCCGATCAGGTTTTTGTTGCTGGAAAGCTGCAGCTAAGGGTTCGCCATCTACCAACACAAGGTAGATGGCCGTTTCCTCCTCACGATCATCAAGCCTTGCCCTCACCGCCACCACAAAGAAGAGCGCGAGAATTAGGAAGCAAAAGCGAGACATGGCAATGGCAGAGCAGTCAGATTAATTTAGGTGAGCTTTGATCGTGTGTGCCTACCTTCTTTCATGCTGTGCCTGAAAGAACTGTAAGCTTGTAAGCTTGGAACATATTAGAGTGGAAGTGAATTCAGTATTAAGAGGCATCACATGTGTTTAGCTAGCTACCTTAAATGTTACTTCATCCTTGTATAACTGAAACCGGCTTAGTTTGCTCCGAGTGTTATTGGTCAGTCAGCAAAGCTTGGAGCAAAACTTAGATGTACGGCATGAATCTAGCATGCAGCTTCTGCATGCTTGGTTTTACGTTTCCAGATTTGCATGGAAACGTTTAGGCCCCGGTGTGTTGAACAGTTGAACCTTGCATCAGTTATTGCCTTATTGCAGGGCAAGGTTTGACTAATCGGTGAGGGCTTGGTTAGGAAGCCCAAAATCCTAGCTCACCCAAGGCCTGAATGCGTGACATTTCACACTTGTCTCGGGTTTTCTTACAGGATGCACGGCAAAAAGACACCGGTTAAAGTTCTTGCCTCAGTATTTCTTGCAGGATGCTGGAGCACAATATATAATTGTACGGATCTATAAGTTTTTGATTTTTGTTCCCTTTGTCTCTGGCATTTCTTGCAGCATGTAGGATGCAAAGAAAAAGCCAAAAACAGGTGCAAATGCAACCATGGACACAAAGTCCTTGTCCTTCGGTTTTTTATAAAATTTTTGACAAAAACAGGTACTCATGCAAGCATGCTTCTCCAGTTGCCAAAAGAAACAATGCATGCAAGAAGGTGGCACGCGCATTCACCGTCTCTAATCCATGGTTCAAGCAGCGCTTTTGAAAGTTGATAAATGAATCTTGGGCAGGGTTTACCATGAGAATCTTGAATTTTCCAGCAACTCGTGATTCGTGAGTGCTGGAAACAGAGTAAGTATAAAAAGGCACTAGGCATATCACTGTTTGGCTAGACGGTAAAATCATCAGATGTGTTAGAGACCTACTGCTCATGCGTAACAATAGTTTTTTCAGCATCCTAAAAAAATGTGGACGGCGAGGATAGAGGGTGTAGACAAGCCTCAGCTGCATCTTTTCGTGCAAGTGAATTTGTCCGTCTCTCTAGCTAAAAACCAGAGTTCGATTCCCAGCTGATTGACCAGAGCTCGATTCTCATCAACCACACGTTGAGTGGGTTACTTGTGTGAATTTTCCACTGCAATTATCTAGGATTCAAATTCGTGACTTATGGGTTGTAACACAATTGTTCCTCCATCTCAAAAAACAGAGGCAAGAAGAGCTGATTTTTCATGCGCGAGCCAGGCAATTGTTCCGACCCTTAGAAAAAAACAAACACGACAAGTGAGAGAGAGATATTGTTATACAATGAGTGCTACTTCTTGTTCCAGTACTAATGAGTTCAAAGTTAGCTACGTTGCTGAAACTCGAATATGCAAATTCAGACTCTTTGTGTATATCGCATTAGTCTAAGATCACGCTAGTGTACACAGTGGCAACATAGATGATATCACAATCATGCACGACACAAACATAATAAAAGACTTTATTTATTAAATATAATCCATCAATTTGCTACAGGCAACTGACAAGGTTGTTACCCTAGAAATTCGTCTCCTCCTGATACTCCTCCAAAGCTAGCGAAGATTCCTCTTTAACTGATGATTTTGTTGTGGCAAGGGTGAGTACACAAATCACTCAACAAGTTGTGTACAGAATACAAGTCTTGTATAACTATATGTAAGGCTTATTCCAAATGAATGGCTAACATGATTTTTTTGCAATAAGCAACACTCACAAATGAATATAATAATAGATTGAGATGACAGTAAAACAAATAACAGTATAATAACTAACTTTCAGATATTTCTTAGGTAAACTGGCACACAACCCTTAACCATATTTCAAACTTCCATTGGCATGCATCCTACCTTTGGAAGTTTATTTTATAAAATCTAACCCTTGATCGAAATTCTGGAGTATTGTCCATAACCGGGGACACAGTTATCCGAATAGATTTACACTCTGCAGAAGTTATACACTTTATCCACAAGATATGATCTATCTTACACTGTTGGCCATTACACGTGCTCATTGACGTGCGATTAAGAAGATCATAACAAAACCTTTCGGAAACACTATCTGAACATAGACCCTCCTGACAAGCCTGGCTCACTATTCCTCACCTCACAAAGAGTAGAAGAATAGGAGAGACTTATCATTAGACTATAACAATCCTTGTTTAAGATGTGAGGCACTGTACACACACCCTCCCCTGACAGCATACAAAGTTTGATCCTCCACTTGAGACATCATATGTTAAGACTCGGTAATTTACTGAGTTAGGTCTGTCCCTGAAAGATCGAAAAAGGCGACTAGAGGGGGGTGAATAGAAGCCAAATAAAATTTTCGAATAAATTCTCCCCCTAGAATTCAATCCACCAAAAGACCAGAAAGAAAGAACTGAACCATCGATCAGGCAAATTCATGAACAGAGGCTCCGACCAGTTAAGGTCGGATGAACGATAAAAAGCGACCGGTCGGGTAGCTCGTCGGATGAACGATCTCGCTGAATCGGCCGTCGATCGGTCGGATGAACAGTACTCCCGACCGGAAGTGGTTGGATGAACAGTACTCCCGACCCGAAGTGGTCGGATGAACAGTACTCGGGTGAGCAGTATCCCGACCGGACGAACAGTACGCCCGACCTGCGGAGGTCGGATGGACAGTACTCGAGTGAATAGTGCTCAGATGAACAGTCCCCCGACCGATGAACAGTACGTCCGACCTACAGAGGTCGGGATGAACAGTACCCGGGGTCGGATGAACAGTAAAATCAGCACGATCTTAAAAATAGAAATCGATGTAACTTTTGATCGGCTGATCCAAAAACAGTGAAACTTGGTGTGCACCTCCCTAAGGATGTCAGGAACCTATTTCAGTCATCAATCGAAGGAATTGATACCAAGGTTCCGTCCTTTTCAGTTTAACAAATGCAACACCCAAAAGCAGTCACGAACACAGACTTCACCCTAACTTGCTGGTGGGAGTTGATGGTCAGAATATCCTTGGATAACTCTCCACAAATCACAGCAAGTAAGTACACGAAGAAACAACCCTTCAAACAGATAGAAACACTATCTGAAAACTAGGCACAGAAATTGGTTTCTTCCAAAACTGAATAGAAGAGGTTGTAGATTGCCTAGATGATTGGGATATGATCTATAGAAGATTCATCCAGAATCTTTCATCCTTGGCAATAAGAACCAGAAGCCAATCAAGACTAACGAACTGCAAGTCACACGTTTACGCACTTTAAGAACACAGATTTACAACTTGCAACAAGAACGCAAGGATTGCCTAAATGATTGAAAGCACCGAATCCAGAGAAGAGTTCATCAATCATGAATTTCAAAAAGGACTCAAAAGCATGTAGAAGGAGATGAGGCAAATCCAAATTACGTAAAGTAAATTGCAAGTAAGTAAATGCGGAATTTAGATAACATAATTTAAGTGCGTAATGTAAATACGTAAGAGAAATGAAACAAGAATATAAGTGAAGAACATTTCATTTCTGGAAGGGAGGTTTACAAAGCCTCACAACAAAGTGGGCAAAACTCAAACGAGCAGCAAAAACCTCAGAACCTTCTCCCAGAGGGGAGGCTGCCCCTACCCCTCTATTTATAGTGACCTGGGATCAATTCCCACCTTTGGATGTCCTGCTTCAATCCTAAGCTAACATCCAAGAGCCAGGATTTGATCCTTACACATCCTCTCAACAACTCTCAACTACTCACGTAGACTTTCCTCACCTGCTCACCCCCAAGGAGACACCCCTCTCCCTGTCTATTCATAGCAGGCTTGGAACACCTACCACCCTTGGATGAGCCTCTAAACCCTAGAGCACTCCATCAAGGGCTGAGATTTTACCCACTCACAAAGCTATGCATGGGCTCACCCGAAACCCAACAACACAACGGGTTTTGCATGCTTTTCAACTCACACTAACTTGACCCGCTACTCTATCTTTCTGACCGCGATCCAACGGTCCTCCTAGATCGAGGCGGCTCCAAGTTAGCATCTCATCCATTCCTTTGTCTTCTCGGCTTGCGGCTACTCCCGGCCTCAGTCATCTTTGGCGACACCTTGATCATCTGGACCTCAGCTCTCCCACCTAGTCCCGATCCCTTCGCCTCACCATAACCTAGCTCCAAAGTCCCGCAACCATCATAGACAAGGAAACCACATCACATAGTAATGTCCAACAACACATATCCATCCGAGCAGAAGATATACACTACGACCGACCAAGATAACCCGACCACACGTGGTCTGACCACTGGTCTCCATCCCGACCAACCAAGGTCTGACCACTGGTCTCCATCCCGACCAACAATGGTCTGACCACTGGTCTCCATCCCGACCAACAATGGTCTGACCACTGGTCTCCATCCCGACCACTCAAGGTCTGACCACTGGTCTTCATCCCGACCAACAATGGTCTGACCACTGGTCTCCATCCCGACCACTCGAGGTCTGACCACTGGTCTCCATCCCGACCACTCAAGGTCTGACCACTGGTCTTCATCCCGACTAACAATGGTCTGACCACTGGTCTCCATCCCGACCAAAGACCTGACCACTCAGGGTCAGACGACTGGTCTCCGACCAGCCAAAGCCCAGACCTCTCAGGTCGGACGACCCGACCACTCGGGGTCGGACGACCGTCCGCAACACACCAAAGCCCGACCACTCAGGTCGGACGACCCGACCACTCGGGGTCGGACGACTGGTCTCCAACCAGTAACTCAAATTGCTCTAGCTCGAAAAACAATCCAAATCAAACTCAAACTTGAGCACACCTTGCTCAGATAAAGTCAAATACTCATCACAAACATGGATGGACCTCCACATGGTCCTTCAGTCCCATTCTAGACATGTGGTTGCATGATTAGCCCAGTTCAATGGCTTGCAAGGTTAAGTTCTTAATTGACTGAGCCATGACATCCAATAATTCACTCATATATTAACATATCAAACCAATGCCATATATGCCCACTATGGTTCACAACCACTTGACCTAGTTTAAATCATTTACCACCTCTAATTAATTATTGTGCAACACATATCATCAACAACTTAACATCATTATGTGACAATACATGACACACCCTTTCATAAACATGTTCTATATTCCATTAGTCCAATTGAATTTGCACTTCCAAAAGATATCAGTTGTACATGGCGTGGCAAACCAAACCAGGTGGCATCTATTAGCGATCAACTAATAATTACCTATCTTAGGGTGACAAATAATCATGGTATACAAATGACAAGATTGATTTAATCCAATTGGGTTGAATAGCTAATTTCTAAAATTAATTTAAAACAGTTCTAAACATAAAATAACATGCAATAGTTTAAAAACAACATAGCATTTGCAAAAATGGGTTCAACATGATCAAAGCATAATAAGTAGCAATATCAATGAGAGGCAAAAAGAAATAAAATGAAAACAAATGAATTAGAATTGAAGGTTCTGGTGATAAAAAATATTTTAATTACTGATTTCTTATTATTTAAGTTTGTTTATTTGTATTATAGATTTTTGGGTTTACATTACGCAGGGCTTTGCTCTTAATAGGATTGAGATGCAAATCATGTTATAATAGAATTAGTCTTACAGAATAGGACGGTCTTGCCTTAAGAGCATCTAGGAGCTGGTTCTATTAGTATTAATGTTTATCGGAGATGTTCTATTCATTTTCTAATCTTATATATTTCTAAAGTTTACGTCACAAATGGTTTGATTTCGTTTTAGATTTGCGGCTGCAATTTACATGATCATGCAACCATTTTTGTAGCGTTAGTAGGTATTGATCCTAGAAGTGTCTTGAAACTAGTTTTGCATCTTTTTGCTTTTATATGTGAAAGTTATTGATATTTTGTTTGTATGCAAATGGAAAATGAAAATCTTTTATGAACTTAATTCAAATCAGATCTTTTTGCCAACTAATATGATCTTGGCCTTAAAAATGTCTCGAGATTAGCCCTACATGATCTATCTTTTAATTTGGCCATTTGTTTGCTTATACTTTGAATCCTTAAGTATATATATCCAGTACATGAAAACATATTTTGATTAAGAGGCTAAGTGCAAACTATAAATTTTTTACTGTATTAGGTGGTTTGATCATATAGAACATTTAGGAACTAGTTTTTCATGTATTACCATATATTCATAGTAGTTATTCATGTATGAACTATTTGTATATAACAAGTATAGCTAATTAGGAACTTGCCTCATACTAAGTAAACCATTAATTATTTCAGTTGGATTAGATGATATGGACCTATAGGATAATTTGAAGCTGATCCCACATGTAGTATCATTTATTTGCGACATTCTGTTTATATTATCTTCTTATGTACATAGAAAACAAATTTATTTATAAACTGGATCCAAACTTAACTAAACATGAAATATTTTTGAATATACAGGGTTATAATGGTCTAAAAATGGTCTAGTAATTGGTTGCACTCTAATTTGTGTTTACATGCACTAGTTATTGATTTCTATATATTGGAAAACAATCTATTTTCAAATTTGAATCAAACTGGATTCAAATCTAATTTTTTTTTCATATTTGTAATACTAATTACCTCTGGAACATATTAAAATTTGTTTCATTAATTAAGGGGCTAGGGTTTATATATTTCCAGTAGTAACATATTAGATATATTCAAATCTTAAATTCAAATAATTCAAAATGAGTTTTAAAAATTAATTATTTTTCCATAAATGGGTTTATTATGGCCTTATTAGCATGTATAAATTTATTTTATTATTTTAGGAGTTATGGTTTTCATATTTGCAAATGTGACCGTACTAAGGTTTCACACACACTTTAGTTCAATTAATTCAAATTTTGGTGCAAAATTAGATTTTTTTGTATATAATGAAATTTTATGATTTTAGGAATTTATTTCACTTGAATTGGACTTAAAATACAAAATATATAAAGGTTTTTATATGGGTTGGTTTGGAAAATACCCTTAATACGAAAATACGCTTTCAGTGCTGATGAAGCGTTCTTCCGCTTTTTGAATGTTTCCCACCGAATTTTTTTTAAAATAATACTATTTTTATTCTATTTTACAAAAATAATATGCCGATTTTTTTTTACAAAACAACCCAGTTGTCGCCATTTCAAAAACCGACAGACTCTCTGTCGCCATTTGAAATGGCGACAGACAGCCTGTCGCCGTTTCAGATAGGGACAAACTCTCTGTCGCCATTTCAAATGGCGACAGAGAGTCTGTCGCCGATTGAAAAACCGACAGACTTTGTGTCGCCATTTGAAATAGCGAAGGACTCTCTGTCGCCGTTTGAAACGGCGACAGAGAGGTTTAGCCTATTTTTTTATTCGAATTGCAATGTATGTAAATTATGAGCTGTAGTGTAGTTAATAAAAAGTCAGTATTAGTTGTTGTGATGTTTTACGAGAGGGAGATTAAAAAGAGTGCGAATCTGAGATCTGGGAGAATGATTTTTAGCCTTTTAGGCTCGTAAAATTTAATGTTTAAATGTAATTTTTAGGAAGAGTAGACCAGATTTGCTCTTTGATATGTGCACTACCATATTCAGGAAAATATTTAATTTACACCTTGCTTTGCATCTAATTTCCACTAGTGCAACAACCCTAAGTATTATAGTCGACAACAACGCATGTTATAAATAGTTCCCACGAAGCACTTAAATTATTTGTTGAACATATATATAAGGGCACATACATCGAAAGTTCAGATGATAAAATAAGCAATAGATAGATTATATTGCAAGGGCATTACAAAAGTGACGAAATTGCTTGCGAACTAACTAACGAAAGCATGGTTGTCATGGTGGAACAAATGATCGTTCGCCTATCCGGTACAACCGAATGATGTCCTACATTTTCGCATATTACGACCCGTGTAAATTTGGAGATTTGTCCTCGGACACCGCTCAATCCCCACTATGAAAGAACTCCATGGGGATCCGCAATGCTCCCAGGTGTCGTCGAATGGGTGGCCTATGCCGTACGTCTCGGGTGTGTAAGACAGAATTTTTTGGTCTTTTTGATGTGGATTTCTGCCCTCCCACATGGGCATGTCATCCCAATTCCCGGCGTCCCTTATGTTATTACCACAGGTTCCGGATGGTCTGCGTAACGCGTCAAGGATTTGTTGCGTGGTGCGGACCTCGGCCGGCTGCTTCCCCTTGTCCCTTCCTCTTCGAGAGGAGGTACCCTCTTGCACCTCTGGTGTGTTGGCCGTTGATGGACACTTGCGGAGACGCCTGCTCTATTTCGGCTCGCACTCCACTGTATGGTGCAGGAGGTGTGTGTTGGGCTTATCGTTGTACAACCGGAAGCGTGCCCTGCAGTCAATGCAGTATGCCCGCGTTGGCCGTTGAATAACACCGTAGGCGTACTCGGGGTCTGGCTTTTCTGGGCGGTAGTAGCACCACGGGAGGTTGCTCCCGCCAGTTATCCCATACGGAAGTTTGAGATGTGGGTGGCACGTCTCGGGTCCACCAATTGAAGTAGCCGCACCATTCATCCTCGGCCAAGGGCACCGGTAGAATCTCCATCCGCTAGTTCATCGTGGCGGTATCAACCATCACTCAAGGCCGTGTTCGCAAAAGTCAGGGCTTTCGGGTGGCCCCTGGGGAGGTTTCTCCTTTGACTCGAGCAATTTCGCAATTTTCTTTTTGAACTCCTGTATGGGATGAACTGGTTTAGAATTACTACTTTGTGAGTGAAGCATGGGTTCGTCGCATGAAACTCACCGATTGGTTGGCCTCTTGCCCACCGCCCGAACTCGTCGCTCTAGAACGGGGGCGTATCTGGCGGCCTCTCCCACGGTTGAAGTTCTCGCGAAGCGGGTTCGGCGTCGTGGCGATTGTAGACAAATTCGTAGTCACGCGCTCGTTCGGCCGTCGATCCATTGGAAGAAGCAACACCGGTCCTTGTCTTTGAGAAAGGAAAGAACGATCGTGAAATGGTACCGTTAGCTTTGTATTTTATGGATACAAGTAGGTTTACCCGTAGGCGAACTGCTGATGAGTGGCGCGGCGGCCGTCTCTCCGTGGGTAGATTGCATCATCTTCGCGGAAGGTTGCGATCGCATTTGGTGCAGGCAACTCCGGCAGAATCGGGCGTGCGCGCCATCGGTATCCCGGTATTCGGGCGGGATGACTTCGCTTCTTTGAAGAGGCGACGGTAGAAACGACATCGTGCCCTAATTTGTGTAGATTCGGATGGCGTGTATTTCTTGTTTGGCGGTGTTGGATGTGTAACCCTAGGCGGTTTTATAGTGGTGGTGAGTGGTTACTCCGCACGACTACAAAGACTTGTCGATGATGACGTCTGGCATCCTCTCGTGAAAAGCCGCACGACATGTCACCCATCATCCAAGCCGCACCACTGTCACCTTCTGCGAAAGGTCGCACGATTTGTCACCATCGAGAAAAGCCACACGACTGTCATCACGAACAAAAGTAGGCGTGAGTGGTCACTTTGAATCTGTGCTGCATGTGTGACAAAGCACGTGTGCGAAGCAAGAGAGGTCTGTCGTGTGGTCAAATCGGCCGAAAAGGTTGAAAGCATTGCGCCGTGAGTTGTCTAATCGCGTGGAAAGTGCTACAAGGTTGTACATATGTCGAATGGTGTTTCAGGGCTATTACTCCATAATTTATCATGTAAACCTGTTATTTTACGGAATCCACGAAAAGCTATAGTGATCATACCGTAATATAACATAACTTATGTAAACAAAATTCTATAGCTGAATTTGACGTAATATGAGGAAATAAAGCATCATTTTGTGTTCAGTACAAAATATATGAAAGGAAACAGCTAGCTGGGATAGCTACCAGCAGCGTGCTGTCGCATCGCACTGACAAAGTAGCTACGTGTGTGCTGTCCTATCGACGTGACAAAGGTACTGGTAGCATATTTACAAATAGCGCCACGGAAGTAAAAGATTATATATAGCACAAAACTTCATAAATAAAACTAACATATGTGATATTACATGAGCTAAGGAAGTAAAAGACGAGATTGTTTACGGTACATCATGTGTAAAAGAAACAAACTAGCTAGGGCCCTGCGCAGTGCAACACCTCGTGTGGTCCCGTGGCCTCCTCTGACGCACATGTCCGACGGATATGTGAGTGGTCGGGGCCTGCCCACGAGTACTCCTAGGAGGCCGGACCGGGGCTGGCGGAGTAGCGAAGGCGTCCTGTGTTGGCTGAGATGGGCCGGGGGCCGATGGACTGGGGGCCGATGCGAGCTGCGATGAACCAAGTACCGCACTCGCGGACTGCTGATAAGGATCGACGAGAAAGTCGAAGTCCTCGTCCTGGAAAGTACCGTAGTGCACGACTGCTGGAACGACGGCGCCTGTGGGTACTGGGAACGCCTGCCGTAGACCAAACTGCCTCAAGACGCGGTGGGCGGCGTACGGCTCGATGAACACGTCGAACACCAAGTGGCGTCGGGTCAACCAAGATGCGCGCGCGTCGTGATCTGCTGCGGCGACGAAAGCAAGCGGCGCGCGTGCACGCACAAGCTTCGGGGCGTAGGGGCGCCATATGACGCGGTCGTCCGTGAGTGGTCCAACATCGCTACGTCTTCGAGGGTACGGGCGTGCGTCGTCTTCAGGGTGAACCGCGGTACGCAAAAAAACACCAGCGATGAGCGTTAGTACAACACGTGGAGAATTAAAAACAACATACGGCTACGATAAGTATCTCGACTGTCGGCGACACCACAATGTCCCCATCGTCGGACGATCAACCTCGTCCCGGGAACCACGTAGAAGTCTGCGCGTGGTAGCGAGTCTATCGATGGTCGTCCGATCCGAACCTCTCGAGCGACCACACCGCGGTGAGCAAAGGGCAGCCGGCGAGAGTGGGCGAGTCGGACACGCGACGACACCCGTCGCACAAAGCACGCGATGCGTCGCGGCAAGTACCGCAGTCCCAAGTCATTGCGGGATCTCCTCCAAGTCGGCGTCGGCGATCGTCCTCGCAAATCGGATCATGTGCTCGTCGGCGGTGTCCCGTCGCGCGACGAGCGTAACAAGACCCACCGAAGAGCCACGGAAGGTACGCCTCAAGTGCCGAGCGACGGCTGCTCCCGACTCGGGTACCATCCTCTCGGCTGCAAAGTAATGGTTAGGTTGTAAAATGCAATGAAAATCACACAAGGTGAGTTAAATCGAGATCGACAAGGAAAAATCGTGCTTACGTAGAAGCGCACAAGCCACCGCCGCGTCGGACCGTCGCATTGCGAAAGTCGTGTCTTGTGGTGGGTAGCACCCCCTGGAACCGGTGGAGGATATCTGCCTGCCACTCTGGGTGGACGTCTGCAGGAACCACCGCATCTCCTGAGCAGGGCAGGCCTAGGAGGTAACTGACGTCCTCTAGTGTCGGCGCCATCTCACCACACAGCAGGTGAAAGGTGTGGGTCTCAGGCCGCCACCGGTCCACTAGAGCAGTCAGCAAGCTCCTGTCGTAAGGGAACCGCCTAGAGGCACTCCGTCGGTCCTGCGCATCCGCGGCGGTCGCCTCGACCATACGGGCAACAGGTAGTAGGCCAGCCGCCCTCAACCTGCAAAAGAATGTGAGAAGTATTATTGTGGTGTCGAAGGGACATGAGTACAACAACTGCGACAAAATTGAACTAACCCGGGATCCATCGCGGATCGAGGCGCCACGCCCTCATGGGGTGCGCAAGCGCAGGCCCCAAGCTCCAAGGCCGCCTCCCCATCCGCGGGGCAACGTCGCTAAGCGGCTCCGGTGAGTCGCGTCGACCGACGGGTCAAGCAACTCGCATAACCGTCCACCGCCATGCCCGCAAATAAAAATGTTTATGTTACATAAGGTGTAAAAAGGTGCAAAATAAATACAACAAATACAAATAGAATATGAATGGAGCAATCTTGTCATAATTTAGAGCACACGTAATACATGGAAGTAAAAATGTTCATCTATGTGCAAAGCGTTAAAAGATACAAAATGAATACAACATACTACACTCTCATTTAATCAAGTACAATAACATTCGTATTACATATTTTGACCACACGTCTTTAATTCGACACAAGCAAAATGGAATTCTAGTGCATCAAGTAAACCATAGTTCAAGATCTGAAAAGAACATATAACACTTCACGGCTTGAATCTTGGGCAACTCTTGAAAGAGTGCCTGTCTCCTTGCAAGCGTAACATTTCTTTCTGTGGCGGCTACTTTGGCGGCGTCCATATCATTCATTATACGCCGGATTGCCTTCTTCCCACTCCCTTTAGCTTTGCTCATGTCCGGGACCCAACGTGTATCCTCCCGCTTTTGTGCTCGTGAATAAACCCACCACTCGAAACCGTACATTTCCGAGCTCCGAGTTGCGACCACGGCTTCCTTACTAAAGAATTGAGACATGAATATACGGATCCATATGAATCATCGAGCGAGCAGCCATAACATGGGAGCATGGCACATGTAATAGACGAGGCTTATTGCGGTGCGATACGGTTTGCTGTGTATGATGCATTCGTGAGCAACTTTTCGTCGGTTCGTCCCACGACCGGCTTTCTCCTTGCACATCACCTCGAAGCGGGCTCCCTCGTACCCATCTTCGTTGCTCGTGCATCTCCCCTTCTTGCCTTTGTCCTCCATGTATGCGAAATCATCTCGAGTACTTCATAGCGGGATCGTTCATGCGCG
Organism: Otatea glauca; assembly: GCA_036346275.1. Taxonomy (NCBI): domain Eukaryota; kingdom Viridiplantae; phylum Streptophyta; class Magnoliopsida; order Poales; family Poaceae; genus Otatea; species Otatea glauca. Next base: position 50,127,299 of record CM070718.1, read on the forward strand.
TGATCGCCCTTGCATGGCGATCAGCGAAGTACTTTGTGATGCCACGAAGAACACCCTCAACAATACCAACCAAGGAAGGGGTCTCAACCCTCGCATCACCCGATTGTAAACCTCCGCAAGGTTTGTTGTCATGACACCATACCTCGCACCATCGGTGTCGTAGCGAGCCCATTTCTCCCTAGGCTCATGCTCTATCCATTTGGAGAAGCGTTTGAGCCCTTCCATTCCTTGAACCAGGTGGGAGGGTCGGTGGGTAACTCCTCCAGTATGATGGGGCCTCCCCTAAAGTGAGGCTGCCCTCTTCGTTGCCTCTGCTGTGTGCCTCGATGTCGGCTCATCCAATTTCTTCAGTACATCAAACTTTCTCTGCTGGTTCGTCGCAGAGCCTCTTGAAAAGTTTTGTTAGCTCCTTGTTCTGAACCGCTTGTAGAAGTTGGCACCCATATGGCGCTTGCACCACCTACTACGCAAATCGGGCCATGGATGAGTCTCATCCACACCTTCTTTATCAATAATTGCCCTCAAAAGCCGGAATGCCGATCGTGTATGATACACACTCCGGGCGATGATGAACGACACGGCTTTGACATTCCGTAGGAACCAATGCCGCTATCGTGTTTCACCCTCCACAAATCACGGCGCTACGGGAGAACTTGATTATTGCCATCCACTCCTATGGCGGTCAATATCGCCCTTTGTATTTACCGATCAAAAATGTCCCATCGACACATAACAAAGGACAACAATGCACGAACGCATTGATGCATGGACCTAAAGCGAAGAATGCTCGCTTCAAAACCATCTTCCCGAGAAGCGCCGCGAAGGATGCTCACAAATGTCCACATAAGTTCCGGATTTGGTCCTTTATCACACAAGCAAACTGGCAAGTTACGGTAGGAGTCTTCGTGCGTCTTGAACCGTGTTTCCAATGCCTTACGCTTTGCTCTCCATGCCTTCGCGTAGCTTATTGTATCTGGAACCTCTGTTGTATTGCGAGTACGATGGCCCGTGGCTCTAAATCTAGGTTGCCTACAATCTCTCCGTACATTGCATTGGCAATAAAGCGATGATATGTTCGATATGATTGCAGGACTCCGTTAGTACACATGTATGTGGAGCGACTATAGAACACTTCAAATGGTGTCCCATTTAGGTGGTACGCATGGGCGCGCCACGGGTAACCCTCCGTCGGCATCTTACATCATACACCGTGATCGGACTTTACAACCTTGAAGGCTCTGCGCATACGACAACGACCATGCTATTCGCTTCTTGAACCTCACTCTTATTCTTGTAAATTGCATCTTTTCTTACCTCATTACGATCATCTGCGAAGGAACTGTGCGTCATCGTTCACCACCACTGTCGAGCGGATACTCATCTCACTCTACGGGAATAGATCTTGGTGGCTTCATCATTACTTAAAGCCTCATAGTCCTCATTCTCTGTGTCCATCGCTTCGACCACTGACTCAATGTTTTCGCCCTCATCTGCCATGCCCATTGCTTCTTGAACCTCTCCCGTTGCAACATCAGCTCTCCTACCGCACTTCAGGCCGAAACCTACATCCTGCTCTACTAAGCCTTCTCTACTTCTCTGCTCTCCCCAACTTCCTCTGGTTCTTCATCAACAACCACTTGCTGCGTCGCATGCCGGTATTGACTTTCTCAAATGCTTGTGCCAATAACACTAATGGCCATCCTTTCTCAATTGCAATTCTTACGTCACGAACTCCAAGATTTGGCCCTCTCATTTCCATTAACTCGATCGTGCAATCTATTCTTGACAAACTACTCCATGTAACTTCGGATCATGCAATTCACGGTCCAAAGAGAACATGTGGTACAACCATCTCATAACCGTAGCCCATGAGCGCTCCCTGCGCGTGAGGCTAGCCTCTACACTTGCGAAATGACTTAGATCTACCCTTCAACACCCATGTGCGAACTCCTTCTCCATAATATATTTTAAATTGCACTCTATCATCCATACATCATGCAAATTCATCAATTCTTAGCATTTGCACAATTTAACTCTACATTGTACGACTAATAATGATCACAAATTTTTAATCGATGCAGTTGCAATATTTCAATTCTTACAAATTCTTGATTAGTGATCATTTTCAAATTTCTATGAGAACATAACTAAACTAATGTGTCATTAACCTCTGATTGAGTTATATTTCGGTCCTAACAATTTTAGCCACCCAACTCTACATGACATCTCGAATTCTCGATTACACAAATAACCGAATTTGGATTCTACATTTCCCAGTTCGTCAAAAATTTATCCATGATCTCTAATAAAAAAACTATTATTACAATCAAAATTTTAATCCCTACCTCTAGGTCATCCCTACATCGAAAATTAATTACTAACTAAGTCGCATAACTAAACATCTGTCCATACCGACATAACTATAAATTCCTGACTAATTCATCTAACTAAACATCTATTCTTACCGAAATAAATATAAATTTCTAACTAAGTCAACTAGCTAAACAACTTGCATCAGGTTCTCATTCCTAACTAAGTCATCTACCTAAATAACTATTATTACTCTATTTAATCTGATTACCATATTACATATTCAACATTTAAATACTTAAAAAAAAATTAGTACCTGACGAAATGCAGATCTTCGAAGTTCCTCTCCTTCTCCCTCTCCCTTTCTCCTCCTCCTCCTCCTTCTCCTTCTCCCTCTCCCTCCCCCTTCTTCTCCTTCTCCTTCTCCTTCTCCTTCTCCTCTTTTTTCTGTTTTTTTTTTCTGCGCGTTGGCACACGAGTGAGGCGGGGCAGCGCTTTATATAAGCGTTGTCGTCGCCATTTCAAATGGCGACAGACTCTCTGTCGCCGTTTGAAATGGCGACAGACAGTGTCGCTATTTAAATAGACGGCAGGTGGCGTTGCTCTCTGTCGCCATTTGAAATGGCGGCAGAGTCTGTCCCTATCTGAAAGCGCGACAGTATGCATCGCCATTTCAAATGGCGACAGACAGTCTGTCATCATTTGAAATGACGACAACTGATAGTTTTGTAAATTTTTTTTTCGGCATATTATTTTTGTAAAATAGAATAAAAATAGTATTATTTAAAAAAAATTTCGTTTCCCACCTAGAATTCTTCGACTGACAGCATGGGTCCGCAGCACAATAACTATGTGAGGGCAGCAAGACAAGGTGTAACTGGCACAGGGGTCCCACACGTCAGTCATACAAGTAAATAACTCGGTTTAACTTAATACCTGATATGTGGGGTCAGCTGAGCAGTGACTTGTGAGTGACGGAGGCTGACGGGATGGCCCCACTGTTCAGCAAGGTAAAGCAGAGGAGGCCGAACAGAGCAGAGGACGGGCGGTGAAATGGCTTGCTCGGGCGAGCAGGGCCAACGGTGGTGCAGGCGCAGGAAGGAAAGTGCGACGCCAAAAATGGATTTCCGAGGTCTCACTGAGTCCAAAGGAGCCAGCGGTCGGAGCTTTGGTGAGCTGTAGCGGCGGTGCGATGGAGGTCATGGCAGACAGCAGCAGGGGCATTGTGCGGCAGCTCTCGGGGTAAAGGATTGGTGAAATTGTATTGGGGTTTTGATCGGTGGAGGATGGTGAATCTTCATGCCAAGTTAATGGAGACATGGAGTAGCCGGAGTGGCTTGCCACCATGTGGCCGGAGGCGGAGAAGAAGGGTAGGCTGCAGCGGCGATTTGGGGAATGGGGTCGGCAATTGACTGAGGGAATTGGTTCGTGAATAGGTCACGAGGCTTGGTCAGAGAGGAATTGGAAAATACTAGGCTAGACGACGAGTTGGCGTCGGCGGGGCGAAGTGGCCAGCGTCGGGCGAGATGAGTGGTTCGGCAAAATTGATGGGCGTGCAATGGTGTGGAATCTATGGGGGCGAGGCGAAGTGGTATAGGTATTGAGTACGGACTGAGCTCCTTTTATAGCCGAAGAGGATAGCCGTGACAGTATTTGAACACGGGAAGGAGGCAGCGGCCGGTCACGATGGCGGTGCGAAATTTTCGGGTCTTGGCAGCATTGCCTGGGGCGTCGTGCTTGCACTTGCAGGGCACTGGTGGGACCAGCCTTGGTGAGTTGGGGCGAAGTTTGACGCCTTGCGGAGGTCGGTGCGGTGAATCGACGTGAGAATAGTCGTTTAACTAGGGAGCAGGGAGAGAAGGGAGTGGCACTGGCTTGGGAGGAAAAGAAGGGAAGGAAGAGAGGGGCTGTCGCGTGGGGCTGGGAAAAACAACGGGCCCTGCTTGACAGTGAAGCAAAGGGGCGGATCCCATTCGATTAGAGAAACAAGGAAAAGGGCAATCAGGTTTTCTCCCTGGGACAGCACATGCTATATCTATACCCCTTTATAATGCACCTAAGTATTTTTTTCTATGTCCACCCCAAATAATACACCTCACTAGAGATAGCCCAACCTTCATGTATCCAGCGAAATGTCTCCAGAAATTTGCCTCCATCAAAATTAACCTCTCAGATCTTTCCTCAGCTTTACTCACCCACATCCGATGGCCATTGTTTAATGTGTCTAAATCATCCCTGTGGCCCACAACAGATTTCCCCCACCTCCAGCATCATCTCAAGGAAAAGGAAACAAATATCTTGGAATTAAGGAAAAGGAAACAAATGTTCTAGAAAAGGAAAAGACCATATATTACGTGCTGGGAAAAGGAAACCGGAAGACAGTGCACTATACTAGTCATTTAAGGGTGCGTTTGGTTGTCTGGATGAGGTTGGATGGGATATGCCCATCCAGCTTAGATGGGATGGAGCCATCCAGGAGGCTATTTGGTTGGGTGGATAGGAATGATTCAATTTTTTGTTTGGTTGGATGGATGAGAATAGATAGGATGAGTAAATTTTTTGTTTGGTTGCATGGATGAGCTAGTTGTAATCAAGATTTTGAATTTCGGTTTGAATTTTTTGATAAAATTTGACCAAAATTTGCATTTCCCGACAAAATTTGAATTTTAAGTCAAAATTTGATTGAAATTTTAATTTTCGGATAGAATTTGACTTTCGTAAAAAATTGACCGAAATTTGAATTTTCGGACAAAATTTGACCGAAATTTGAATTTTTGAACACAATTTGACCGAAATTTGAATTTGACTGAGTACACTTCTGTGAAATTTGAATTTAACCGAGTATACCTCTTCATGCAACAAACTGGATGAGCTCGTCTGACCTTTTTTTTATAACTCTATTCAGCATCTTGAGAGAATATTTCAAAAAATTGGATTACTATATCTATTCATCCACTCATCCAAACAAATAGATGACTCTAAATCCATAGATGACCATATCCTATCCACTTTTATCCACCCAACCAAACGCTACCTAATTGGCCTACCAAGTCATGTCATAAATTTTTGAATTTTTTTATTAAGTATCAGGAGGGTTCTCTATATTTTGTATTTTTTGTGTTGAAATAGTTTTTAGAAAAATTGTATTAATTCTGAAAAGCAATACTGTCATTTTAATCTTGTCTGTTTTTCAATTATTTGAGGATATACATATGGTCATAAATTTTTGAAAATGTTTGGGGAGACTCATTATGGTTTAAGTGTTATTATATAAAAATTTAAGATTAATATCTTATATATTTATTTTCTATTAAATCTGACATTGCAATTTTTAGATTTTCTAGTTTACTGTTTTTGAATTTAAAAGGAATCAATTTGAGTATTAATTTTTAATATTTTTACTAGAGACTAAAATTATTCCGAGGAAGGCACGGTAAAAATTTCAGCCTGAGATAAACTTTGTATATTTTTACAAAATTCTGACGTTCCACTGTTTTTAGTCAAAACCCATTATTTCTCATTTCTTTTCATTCATTAATGTGGTCATACTTGTTTTGACTGCAGAAAAATTGCTCTAGAGACTTATTATATTTTAATATAATTTTTTTAGATTTTTTTATGTTTGTTTTTACTCTCTTACATTTACCTTTTTACTAATTCAATATAAAAGACTTTTCTTTAGAGAAAAACCCAAGAAAAACCAATAATGCAAGAAAATTCAGAATAAAATTATGATGCCAACTAAAATTTTAATTTAGCTCTCTTTGATCTTCTTGGCTGAGAAATCAATATCTTAATATTGAAAATGAGTTTATAAAAGACCATCAATTGAAGAAATGATGGAAAGGATGGAAATTCAGAATATAATCGTAATCCAAATTTTATTTTCTATTTTACTTATTTAATTTTATGTTTTAGTTATTTTTTATTTTTCAGGATGTTACATTTGTACAACTGATTTTTTCTCGTGAAAAGTGGCAAATGCTTTGGTTGTACGAAACTTGGTCATCCACCTCTGTTTTGTAAGAGAACAAGGCATTTGCACTGAAGGAACATTCTTGCATCAGCACGCACTTAAAAGGAGGGCGGTCTGGCAGAAGACATCAATTGATTGCGACAACGTGGAGTTTAGAAAAAAAAAATGCTAGGAGATGGAAGGCAACTGAAACAACCACATAGGGTCTGTTTGGTTGCTTGCATGGTAGTTGCATGGCATGAGTGGATGCAGTTAAATTGTTAATGCACCTGTTTGGTTTACTGTACAATCAAGAAATTCTGGCCTAGCTCGTGCACTGTTGCATCCAGCATCCTGGGCCGAAGAAACGCAGTCTTCGGCCTTCTCTCGTGTCCAGGCCCGCGGGATGCAGTTCTCCGCTCGCTCGCGAGATGCAGCCTCCGCTCTCTCACGTCTAGGGTTGCTCGCGTCCTCCGCTCGCCTCCTTCGGTTGCCTCCCTCCTCTCGACTCGTCTGTGCGAGCTCTCCGGCGACCACCGTGGATTACCTCTCGCTCGCTCTCGCCTGGTTCACCGCTGCTCGCCTGCTGGTTCCCCTTCTCGCCTGGATCCCCGCTGCTCACCTCTGGTTCCCCGCTGCTCGCCTGGTTCCCCTCTCTAGTTCTGCGTATCTCTCCAGTGAGAACGACGGTAAGTCCACGAGGTACTTCCCCTTCTCCCCCTTATCTGGTTCTTCCCCATCTCCCATCCTGGATTTCAATTTGGTTTGGTTTGGTTTAGATCTGGGTTCGAGCTATCCTAGACGCGAGCAAGCGGAGGCTGCATCTTGGCATGTGGATTTGTCATGTTGGCATGTGAAATGAATAGATCTGGCTTGTACTCAAGCAAATCAGTAGATATGGTCCTTATTTTGCATTTGGTACCAAAGAAAATCTGCTTGTTTCCACAAATCACCTCTAGTCTGGCTTGATTTCTATTGGTAATTAACATGTGTAAACCAAACTAGAGATGATTTGCGGAAACAAGCAGATTTGCTTTAGTGTTTTCTGGATCACCTTGTTAATTACCAATAGAAATCAGTATAGGTGATTTTAGTTTCAGGAGAAATCAAAATCACCTGTACCAGCAGAAATTAACTACTGAAATTAACTACTGATTTGTTTGAGTGTTCTCTGGATCTAACCAAGGCAGATGTTCTGATTGGCCGATCCTGCTTTAGTTTGCTTAAGTGTTTGCTTGACATATCCTGCTTTAGTTTACACATGACAGTATGTTGGTTGGTTGTATCTAGTTGGGGGGTTAGTAGTACTCTGTGGAAGTCTGTAGTTTGTCCTAACTCTGGAAAAAAATTTCTAGCTCTGAATCAAAATAACTGTGATTTGTAGCTGTACTAGTATCAAATGAGTGAGCTTCTTAAAATGACTTGTGCATATGTTATTTGTCATTGGTCATCGCGCATTTTCATATATTCAATTGTTCAGTTAAAAAACTAACAAAACATTGGTCATTCTATATGAGATGCTAAATTTTATGTTGGGACAAAATTGGTTATATTAAAAGGGAAATTATCAAACAGTGTGGGTGAAATGGTGAGGGAAAACATCTGAATTTCACAGAGGTGCATATGAACCTATCTTAGCAAATGTGCATACATACAACTTGAAAAATGGGTTAGTACATGCACATGGAAAACTTTTGCACACAGATGCATGTGTAGAGTGTTGAAGAAAAGATAAGCTGCAATGACTATTATTGATATGTCTTAAATGGATGCATGACTATTATTGATAATCATGCAAATGCATGCGTTTCGTTTTCTTTAACTGTGGGAAATACAAGTAGCTAGGAAATGTTCACACGTGCGTGTCTGATTTAATTTAATTTATAGTGATTCAATTTAATACAGCTAGCTAGGAGATAGATCAATTTATAGTGATTCAATGCAATTTAATACAGCTAGCTAGGGTATCACTCATTTATATTATAATATATTTATAAAACCTAATAGAATTATAGTTATGAAAGTACTTTTCCAATTTGACTACACATATGTCCAAAACGATAACTATTTGTAACTTGAGGGAGTATTTAAGAGGCAAGAAAAAGGGAATGGAGCATCTTGGAAACAGACTGAAAACCCAGCATATGGTACATGAATTCGTCAAGAACCAATTAGTAAAAGCTTCTAGCAATAGTGTTTTCTATCAAGGTAGACATTAGATATGGAACAATGCTTATCCTAAAAATTTCTGAACCAAAGCTTGCATTCAAACTGGGGAAGTATGTATGTAAAGTCATACCGTTTTGGTGCTTATACGTTTGGACAGATATTTAGGATTTTATGTTTTGAGCTTTGTATCTTTAATATTCTTCCATTAGAGAAAGGGGAAACTCTGTTTTACTGTTACTGATACTATGGCATTGTGTTTTCTACATAGATGGATGAATTGGCACGTGAACGTCATAAGCTAATTGTTAGAAGTGCTAGTCTAGTGGCTGTCATGTGTGCCTACATGCTTTGCATCCTACGAAGAGCTAGGGAACGTAGTCCATGCATCACCTATAGTCCTATGGTAGAAAAGGACATAGCTAGGCAATCAAACCTAAGGTGGATATACCATTCAAGGATGAGAAGAGCTCCCTTTTTTCAGCTATGTAGTTTGTTTCGTGAAAGGCAAATGCTGCGAGATACCATTCATTGCTATGTTGAGGAACAAGTCGCCATGTTTCTTCTAGTTGTTGGCCACAATCATAGGTTTAGGGCTCTGCAGCCTATCTTCAGGAGGTCAATAGAAACCATCAGCCGGTACTTTCATGAGGTTTTGTATGCTATTGGTGAGTTGCGCAATGAGATGATCCGGCCACCCTCAAATGATGTGCACCCTAAAATCCTTAACAGTAGAAGGTGGTACCCTTACTTCAAGGTAAAATGACTTAACCTTAAATTTAGTTAATACCCAAAATTTAAAACCTTAATTGCAGTAATAAATCAATCAATCTATTTTCTATCTTTAATAGGATTGCATTGGGGCAATTGATAGAACCCATGTGCTTGCAAGAGTCCCACAATCAATATCTGCGGCATTTAGGGGTAGGAAGGGCACTACTACCCAAAATATCATGGCTGCCGTTGACTTCGATCTTAGGTTTACCTATGTCCTTGCTGGGTGGGAGGGGTCAGCCCACGATGCACTAATACTTGCAGATGCATTAGAGAGAGATGATGGCCTTGTGGTCCCACCAGGTAAATAGATATTGACCTAGAGCATATTGTTGGTTTCAAATTTGTATTGGTAACATTAAAGTTCATAATAGTAATGGTACTTATGTTTTTGATAGGAAAATTCTACCTCGTGGATGCTGGATATGCTGTTCGTCCGGGCTTTCTTCCACCATACCGAGCCACTCGATACCACTTGAGGGAATATGGTGGAAGAAATTTCCCTCAAAACAAGAAAGAGTTGTTCAACCTACGTCACTCCAGTCTTAGAGTATCGGTTGAAAGGGCCTTCGGCACATTCAAGAACCGGTTCAAGATTGTTTACAACAAACCTTTCCACCCATACACGACTCAAGTAAAGCTAGTCCTTGCATGTGCTATCCTGCACAATTGGATCTTGGGTTATGGAATAGATGAGTGTATCCCACCGGAGTCCACATGGATTCCAAACCCTGTTGATGTGGACGCCCACAATGACCTTGCACAAGATAATGGAACATGGGCTCAGAAGAGGGACAACTGGGCTAATCTTATGTGGCAGAATAGGGGGTCCTCCCATATGTGATGTATGGTGTTATATGTTACTATGATGGTGTTGCACTAGTTAAATTGCATCATGAACATTTGAATTATGCATCCTGAGCTGAGACTAATGGTTGCTTGCTATGTTGATCAAATTTCTACAATATCTTATTATCGATTTTCATGACTTACTTGACTTCTACATTCTCTGACATACTTATATTTGGCTGTCTTGGGTGACTTGGGTAACTTATAATTGGCTGACTTGGGTGACATACTTGCCTAACGTATACTTGCTCTTATTTATGCATTAGGAGGATGGCTGACTTGGGTGATGACGTAGGAGGTAGGCAAGCGCTGCGCTGGACTAGTCATATGTCAAGTTTCATGCTTCGTCGATTGATTGAGATCATCGGACAAGGGGTTAAGACTGACAAAGGCTTCAAAGAAGTCCATCTTAATCAAGTTGCTAGGTCCATAACCGAACACATTGGTGTTGAGGTTTCTAGCACCCAGGTGTACAACCACCTACGCAAGTGGCGTGCTAGGTGGGTGAAAGTTAGCAGGCTCAGGGATCTTAGTGGTGCTCTTTGGGATGAGAACCTCAACATGATAGTGCTTGATGATGAGCACTACAAGGACCACATCAAGGTTTTTTCTTATACTAACCTATTGACAAATGAACCCTGTTGTTTTCTTATACTAACAAGTGACAATCTTCTTACCATTATTTAGGATCACCCTAAGGATGTTGACTTCCTCAATGTGCCCATAGAGAACTATGTTGAGATGGCCACAATCTTTGGTAGTGGACAGACCACGGGGAGGTATGCCATGGCTTCCAATGAGGCCTTAGGTGTTAAAATGTCGAGGTGGTGACAGCTCTGCAAGACCAATACATCTGTTAGTCTTGATGGTGTTACTTACAGTGGTGTTCTTGATGGTATGGATTGGCATGATGGTGTTACTACAGTCTTCTTCTTGGCTCGTAGTGGTCTTTGTTGCTCCTGCTCCCTCTTCGGTCTTTGGTTCTTCCGAGGAGGTGGCAAGGAAAACTCAAGCACAACCGGAAAAGGAAGAGAACTTCTCTTGTGACCGAGGATGAATCAATCTTTGCTAACCAAGATGTCGATGCGATCTGCGAGATGGTTGCCGCCATAAAGGAGGCTGTGCATGGAGAGCACATCTGAGTTGTATAGTGCGATCATGGACCTACAGGTTTAGTGAGGAGTCACTTTGTTAGCTGTCCTAACCTACCTTGCTTCGCAAAGGCCATGAGCTTGGTATTTTTGCAGATGTCTGAGGCTAGGCGTGTGATGTGGGTTGCTTCTTTCTTAAGGTCCAACCCCGCTCATTGATTGCTAACTATTTGAGCCTTTTTTTGTACTTAGGTGTTAGATGCTCACCTATAAAACCCCCCTAAACATCTAACTATTAATGCACTGAGGTGGTATATGGAAACCCCTCATGAGGTGGTAGTAGGACACCATTTTTACCTTGTAATATGAATGGCTGCACTGAGGTGGTATACGGAAGCCCCTCATGTTTGATGCTTGGATTTTATTATGTTGGATGTTTGGCTTTATCATGTTGGATTATGAACATGTTATCATGTGTGGATCTTTGGAGCGCTTTGCTACTATTTGAGATTGATTGCATGGAACTCAATAGGAGCTCGAGTTTTTACAGCGGGAGAGCGCCTGCTGGCTGCTGCTAATTATATGCATCATGCATGAGAACTTGCTGTAAAACTACTACTGAACTGTGAGCAATTAAATACTAAGAAGTTAAATAAAGTATGTGCTAATTAACTGATCTTGTGTATATTGTACCATGGACCATGCTCATTGGTGTTCATGGAAGATGGTGAGATTATGGCCTCTCAAGGATATGACTGTGGTTTTTGCTGGAAGCATGAATTCTTGCAGCGTTTATATTACTGACCTGTATTGATATTCTGATGTCTCTTTGTAAGGCTTTCTCCTTTTGTTGTAAAATAGTATGCATCTGGTGAGGAGCTTATCTGGTGAGCTTATCTGCATTCCATTGATTCAATTTGCGTAACATTTCCTTGCTTCAAATTTATTTGTTCCAAGAACTTGATTGTAATCTTGACAAGTGATATGGCTTTGTAGCAAGTTGGTAGCTTTAAATTATTGGTATGTAGCTTGAGGCTTGTGTGTTCTACATATTGCTCTTTCTTTACTTACGCATGATGCACTGGAGCTATAAAGTTGCAGTAGTATTAGTTTGTTAACATAGGAGATCCTTGCAACTTGTCACATGCTTGTTTTATTTCTCCAACTTTTACTCTGCTTAATATATTGTAGTTTGCTCTAATTTGTCACTGAGCTATATAGTTTGTTCTATTGCAATTTTCTATTGTAAGTTTGTAACCATTGATGAATTGTTGTAAAGTTTTCCTGCTTCATGTTCAAACATCAGTGTTGTTCTGCTTCTTGTTCTTTTTATTTTTTTTCTAATGGCATCATGTTGTTTCTTTATTAGGTCCCGGATGAAGTCATCGGTAATGCACGCATGTGCAGCAGATTTCAGTGCTTTCATGTTTCAACTGCAGGGTAAGAATGAATTGCTATTGATCTGTGCAGCCTGGGACTCCATATTTTAAAATTGCACAAAATGAAAATTGACAGAAACATCCTAATGATGACATCCTGTGAAACTCACCAGGTTATGTCTAAAATTGTGAAGCCTACTTCAAATATATAACTGATTTACACTGTCTTTTCATGTCTTACAAACCTGTAATACTTGCATGAAGTTCATAAGTTAGAATAAGTTACCTCAATCAATGTTCCCATGTCATAGCTACTTCCATAATAGTAGTGGTAGAACTCAAAAGGCAGATTGACACCATTTTATCTATCGATGATAAGCAGAAAATTACAAGGGATTACTCTATTCAGTATTCTTGAACTTGGACCAAAAGTAGCAAGTTGGAAGAACGTTGTATGAACTTGTCTTCGCTCTTGAACATGCAAAAGGGAATCTAATGATTGGAAGAGCAAATGTGATCACAATATTTTACACGAAGCGGATGAAAGCAAGTTAAAATTTGATTGCTTCTCTTGAGTCTAGGGTGAATATCGGTGAAGGTAGATTATCAATTTGTACGCATGCGAGCTTGGAAATCTTTACCGCGACAATAAGTTTTCAAAAGAGTACCCCAGTTGTTTTTGCCGCAGATGGTGCCCCTCTTCTTTGAAGCAACGGAGCCTCTTATCAAGTGACGCCAAACTGAAGGATCAGAGTTCCTTTCAAATTGATCAGTGAATGCGGGCGACATTGTTTGACGGAAGCTAGTGTGAATTGTATTTGTTGTTTTTGTATTAGATTACAATATTTAAGCTGCTAGTTTCCTGGTTTCAAAGTTTTCCTTGAGAAATACTCAACATGGTCTCGCATAATTTGTATATCTTGCCCTGTTGGACTTTTACAATCTTTTTCTTGTTATGTTGGCAGCATTTGTAAGTGTGTAAGAAGTAAGGTGCATGACTCTGTGATGTTACTCTTTTGAGCCCACAATGAACTTGAACGGGGCCTGGACAAAATCAACTAAACTTACAATGTAATAAAAACTTTTCTCATACTATTACGCAAAAGAGCAACATCAGAGGATTTCCTAATGGAAAAATTGCTATGGAAAAAGCCCAGACGATGAGGAAGAGAACAATATGGTCAAGCCTGAGTTCAACAGTGCAATTCCTGTGAGATCCTTAGCCCGAACGGAGGTAGCAATAGTAAAAACCAAAAATCATGGATATTCCATCCATCCTCTCTCATACATCCAACCAAACAAACTTCTCTTGCATCCTGTCATCCCTACGCACCCCTCATGCATCCAATCAAACAACTGCTCAGCTCAGCCAGGATCAACACATGCAGGCAACCAAACAAACCATCTTGCATCCACTCAGCATGTCCCCCATCAGCCCGCATGACTCATACGGATCAGGCTAGAGACATGTAGGCAACCAAACACACCCATAATGTTTCTTCTTCTTTTTCTTTTTTGCGAGGGAAACAACCGCATAGTTTTGCTTTGCAATAGGGTTTTGCAAACTTGTACACGGCCAACCTTCCCAAATCCCAAACCCCATGCATATTGGAATTTTTTTAAATAATATATTTTTTATTCAAATTGCAGAAATATATCTCGATCTGAAAAAATTGCAAAAATATATCTCTATCGCCATATGGTTTGGCGACAAGAGAGCAAAACACAAAAAAAGCTGAGTCATCGCTGATGTGGCGCCAAATTTTAGGACGAGAGGACTCTGTCGCCCCACCATTGGGTGACTAAACTCTATCGCCCCACCATTGAGCAAATGGACTGAGTCGCCTCACCATAGGACGACTTGAATAAGTCACCCCAGCATCAGTCGACAGGGCGACAAAGCCCCGAATAAATTCTATAATCATGAACAAGATTTTGGAGGAAATTAAATTTATGAGGAACTATTTTGCACTGATTTTATCATAATTCATGTAGTGTTTTACAAAATTATTTGTCGGTGATAATCATAATTCATGTAGTGTTTTACAAAATTATTTGTCAGTTAATTATTTTGACAAAAAAATCAAATTTTGTTGTTGTTCCTCGTTCTCTTTTCGGTGTGCGACAAATTTGACGACAAATCATAGTAAAATATTGGAAATGAATAAACCCCGACATTGGTATTACAAAGTGCAGAGCTAAGTCACAAACTGGGATGCAACATACGTACAGGCCTTAACGAAAACATAAAACTGGGATACAATATAGGTACATTCATACCTTAGAGAATTCATAAAACTAGGATACAACATAGATACATACCTCTGGTGAAGGACTAAGTCACAAAACCATATATTTTATGGCCATGGTTGTCAGAATAGGGCATGGTCAAATGGACGATAGTTATCTATTGGTTCCTAACGGGGTACTACGTTTGGATACCTGATAGGGCTTAATGTAATATCATCGTCAGGATTCGAAGGACTCCAAGGACGCAAGGTTCGTGGCCTAGGTGGCATGAAATTGTCATCATCATCGTCATTTGTATGGTTAGGAGCTAGTCCTCCTTCAGTGCTGGTTGAACATCCTCTAGCATTGTTTCTTGAACGGTCTTGAACGGCCTGTTGTGGTAGTGCTCGAATGTCGAGGTCTAGGTGACATGAAATCGTCATCGTTATTTGCATAGTTAGGAGCAAACCCCCCTTCGGTGGTGATTGAACATCCTCTTGAACTTGCTACTGCAACAGTACTGGGTCGACCTCTACCCCTCAAGTTAGATTCTCTTCTGTGTCTTCTGCATGAACCAGGTATCACGCACCCACCAAAGAGCATATACATCGGCGTGAATTCTGTGATATTTTTGTTCAACAACTCTTTATCCTCCGGGAATGACTAACACACAAGACGAGCATACGAATTAGTGAACTTTTGGATAATGTTAAGAAGATTAGTAGGGTGAACAAATAGAAAATAACTAATCTTAATATGTTCTGCATACTGATCGGGCATCATCATTACCCTATAAAGTCTCGTAGAGAAACCTGTAGTAGAAGGATGGTCGGCTAGTTCGCACACCCTAAAATACTTTTGACGCCACCCTTGCAAGTGCGCCTTGAGGTCGTCGGAGGTCACAAGGTTCAGGCCAGAGGTTGTCACGTTATGTCTCGATAATGTCAGATGCCACTCTTGTAATTTGTACACCACTTTACTTAGGTTGTCCTCCTTGAACGGATCATCCTTCCCATTACGCATAATCTTCAACGTGTAATGAAGAGCAACGATGCTCATATTCAGGTGTCCACGAGAATGCTGTGCTAGAGGATCCAGCCATGGTGAAGTGTGAGTGGGAGCTATGAATGTGTGCGTGCGGTTTGACCTTTTATAGACTCGAAGGGGTGGTGTATGGACTAAATGTTCGAAGGTAAGATTCAAACATGCAAACAGATAGCAAAACGCCGGAGTGTGTAGTCAAGTCGGGCTGAAAAGGCAGTCATGCATGCAAGGTGTTAGAATTGACAAATATACTATGCAATAAGTTGTCACTTTAGAGTTAAAAGTAGGCAGTGAGTGGTCACTTCGGACTGTATAGAGTGTTGTCAAATTTACCTAAAAAAGTTTAAAGCATTGGGTAGAGCGTTGCAACTTGTCGCTGCAAAAGGTGATGGATACTTTCTTTTTTGACAACTCATCCTGACAAAGCTGCTATCTGTGACTTGTCTAATCGGCCTGACAAAGCTGCACGCCCGTGAGTTGTCTAATCGCCCTGAAAAAACAGCTACACGAGAGTTGTCTAATCAAAGGCTTAAGTGTTTTAGAATCTGCACCTGTAGTGATCGTTTAGGGTGTTTGCTTTGGTAGGATTGAGATGCAAAGCAAGATTTAAATAGGATCTTTTTTCTAGATTATGGTAGTACATATATCAAAGGGTGTTTCTGGGCTATTCCTCAATAATTTTTCATTCAAACATGTTATTTTATGGATTGCGGTAAACACATAATTGACCATGCAGTTTACACGATTGCGGTCTAGTTTTCTTTCTAAGCTTGCGACTGCAACACATAGGATATTTTAACCATTTTTGAGGCATTAGTAGTGGCTATTTTAACCATTTTTAACTAATTGACTCTTTGTGCTTGAAAGCAGGTCTTATATTAAAAAAATAACAGTATTGCATAACCAAATATAATAGTTAGTGATCATAAAAACCATATGTTGTACAACATATTTGGAATGGATTAACTAAATACATAAGATAAAAAGTTCCAACAATCCAAAACATGAGAAACTACCGCCGGCCCCATTTCGGGGCGGCTCCTCGTGGCTGGGCAGGCCTCCTGCAAATCTGCCCCTGCAAGTAGGTCAACTGCGTCGGCGCGTGGTGGGCCCTCTGTGGTCTAGTTGGAGGTGTAGCGTACTCCGACTAAGAAGGCTGCGTCGGTGGTGGTGCTCCCTGCAACTGCGATGGTCCAAGCTCATCCGCATCAACGAAGTAGCTCGACACACCACCATCATCAAGGTCATAGTCCGTGTGGGCTAGATCATCAGGCTGCCCCTCGTAGTCGTCAGGTGCAATTGAAGATGTAGACAGGAACTATCGTGCTTGTGAACCTGTAACAAATGAAGAATTGTTGAGAGCATTCAAAAAATGATTGCAAAACATAGAAAGTGTGATTAAGTACTCACCTGCGGCGTAAGCGGCTAGACCAGCGTGTCTAGCAGCTCGTCCTCTCGCAGACGGTAGCGTGACGGTGCCACGGAACGCTGTAGCATGTGAAGATGTACCTGCAGCACCCCTACCTCCAATAAGCGGAACGTCGTGAGCCACATCGGGAGGCTGGCGGCATCCCACTAACTCGAGGATGCGCCTCGAGCTCTCCCTAGACCTCGCGAAGAAAGAGGTCACCTCCTCTCTAGTCACGTCAACCCCACGGGTTAGACAAGAAAGGAAGCTCCCTGACTCCTCGTAGTACTGGCCTAGCACATCAGTTTGAAAAATACATTACGAATTAGTTAGCACCTTTACCAACTGACTGGAAATGAGATCGTATATTTGACGTAACGGATTGCACTGTGCAGAGCCGAGTCGGTATGGGTGGAATACGTGTCCCTCACCCTGAGAACATGTCTAGGGGGATCGGGGTCAACACGTAACAAACGCATATGGGTGCGAGAAGTGTACCACTGTCGGTAGCCGAGGTACGTCTGCGGGTCGTACATCGCATCCTCAGCATGGACGTCGTCTAGGGCTCCTCTCCACTCCTCGACCCATGGCGCCATACGTATGTGCCAGGGGGTGGCCCCATGCACGCCCTTCTTATTCTGCCTGCGGATAAGAAATAAATTTATTATTATTAGATGGAATTACACGATAATAATTAGAGAACATCGATGCAGGGAACTTACGTGTGTGTGCCGTGTGGGACCTCACGGCCGACCTGGACTGGAAACTCCTGTCATAGACCGAACTGCCTCATCACTCGATGGACAACGTAGCCCTCCACCTGGACATCGAACAGGAGGAACCGACGTGTACGCCAGTATGCTGCGTCACGTGTGCATAGGGTGGACAACCCACCTGTCACACATAGGTGCACCTCTGCCTCTGTGTACGGTGTCCAGCGTACGTGGTCATCGGTAAGGTGGTCGAACGCAGCGATGAACTGCGGGTAGCCCAGTCACACCGTCCTATGTGCCCACCTAGGCTGTAGTGACGACAGAAAAATCAACGCAGAACGTTATCGTTAGTACTGACAAATGTTAAAGCGAACGTTTCACAATCGTGATTGCAATATCTTACCCGTCGGTGGCACTAGATGGTGCCCATGGTCGGAGCGTCAACGTCGTCGTCACTGCCATGTACAAGAGGCTGCAAGTCGATGTCGGGCCACCCGATCTGGAACCTCTTGTATGCCCAAAGCTGTACAAGCAGTGGACATTCGGTGAAGGTTGACCAGTCGACGATCCATCCACAGCCATCACAGAGCGCACGGTACATGGCGCACAGCACAGCCGACTCCTAGGAGTACTATGGCACGGCGTCAAGGGGTGCATCCACAATCGCCCTCGCCAACTGGACGAGGTGCCTGTCCACGCTATCCCCATGGGAGCTTGTGAACATGCACCAGCCAAAGAGCCACAGCAGGTACGCCTCTAGGTGATGGCTCACCCTCACCTCATCCGCAGGCTCGACGATATGCTCCGCCTGTAAATTTAAGCTTTCTTGTTAGTTTAGCCAATATATGCACAATTAAGCTTTAAAGGTTAGTTGCGTACCACGAACTGTCGAAGTGAGAGGAGCCGCCTAGATCGTCCTCGATTATTTGAATGCTCTGTCACCCTCATCGGATTTGGAGGCTAGTAACGGATCGCCGATGGCTCTCGCAATGCTAGCACCCAAGCCCAAGTGAGACAACAGTGAGGTCACTCAAATAATCGACAACAATCCCGGTATTCCCCTAGTATGCGACCCGAAACTCGCCCAGGATCCCCGCATACTGGTTTCCAATGCCACATCAATTCAATTTGCACAAAGGGGGCAACGAACTCAAACCCCATATCCAGACAAGCAAGCGAAAGCACAACAAAACGACTAACAAAAAAACCAAGGCACAAAGACAAAACCTGGCAAAACAAGAGATAATACCTAGACTCAGGAAATCTACAAAATTTCGGCATGATGCCTCTAAAAGAGAGGACATCCACTCAGCAGACAGGAGAAACAAATAACAATAAATGACAAAAAGCATGAACGTATCATAACCATCATGACACAACCACAATATAACCAAAAGGAAGCAACATACTAAGCATGGGATGAGCACCATACTACAACAAGGTTCAACATTAGAAGTAGCCAAGTTTTGAAACCTAGATATGACATAGCTTAAGGATAACTATACAACAAAAAGAAAACACAACCACCAAAATAAACCAAAAGTATGATATCTCCGGAGTGTCACCTTTGAACACTTCCGGCGTTTATCGTTAAACATAGCCTCTATTCGTGCCCCGCCCGACCACCGAGAGGCAATAAGGACAGAACTCGCATCCAACAGTCCTCACCGAAAACCACAAAGCGTAAGTATGAGTACTGAAAGGTACTGCAAGACTTACCCGTGGTCCATATATGACCGACTTGAAGGCATATGCATTTGGATGTAGCAAGGAAAAAGCTTAAGGTAACAAGTGCATAAAAGCTTAACTTTGATTCAGATTCACATTCAACTACTCAATTTACAAATTTTATAGCATTTATAAACAGCACCTATTGCTAAAGTGAGAGCTGAATTTTAAACATTTAAGAGAGCAAATAGAATCATGAACAAGAAACCACATCGAGTATACCAACTAGTTTCAATTTAAGTTATTACTACGTTGAAATGTCGGATGATACAAGCGTGCTCATATCCGAGAGCGCGGCAATTTGAATCGCTTATTCACCCTGCAGGGGATCATCAATCGCATGACATGCGCCACAAGTAACCTCATGTCAACCCTCCTCTCATCCATATCTACTCGTTGGACCATCCTCATGCGGCCCGAGCACCTAGCAACCCCCTCGAGGGGCCTAAGCCTCGCCCTCAACCACGTCCAACCGCATGAGGGCATGACCCATCGAACAGTATGCCATGAAAGGGTGGCTTACCTTACCATTATCAGGCATGCGATCAACAAGGTGTGCTCGATCAACATGGCAAACAACGGAGTGGTCCTTAACCGACACAGGCGAGACTACAACATTTGAGTCTCCACACCCAAATGATCCAACCCTCTCGCCCGGTCTCAAGTTTACATAACAAAACATAACCATATTCATTGCAACCCAATAGTGTGAAGTAATTAATCTCAAGTGAAGGAACCATCCAACACTTGGCCCATACCCGACATCTAAGCAAACTAAGCATGGACACAGTATAATTACCCATATACTAGCTCCAAGGAAGATGTTCGACAATTAACAATGAGTGTATGTGCAACAATTAGGTTCTAATACCCTTCCCACATTTCAATTCCTAATGCATAACTTAACCATCCAATAAGCCAATTTATTCGCTAAAATACAATTAGGAATAAGGTTGAATATGCTTAGGTGCTTGCCTTGTGCTTCATCGAATTTTCGTTACCACTTGCTCCTCAATCCCCACGGCCACGTCAATCTCCAGCGGATCGCTCTCTACGATTATAATGAATGCAAATGAGATGCATGCTATGCACATGATGATGGAATAAAACGAAGACTCATGATAGTTCAAAGAGAAGAAAAAGCAAGCATTCATCAACCACAATAAAAATACACTCCACATTTATAGACAAGCAATCCTTCTAAACTGCTCTCCACCAATACCCCAAATCCTAACCTTTGTAACACATTACGAAATCTGAAAATAGCATAAACACTACCCCTTTTTGGTTTGAAATCCTAAATCTGGACTTTTCAGTTTCAGACTGAACTTCACTCTAAAAATTCACAACTTGCATGAATTCAAAATAGTATATCTTTTTATCTATCGAACCAAATGGAGTGATTCCAGCTTCTAATTAAGAATAAGAACAATACCTACACATACCTCTACTCCTCACTGATTTCCCAAAGCATTAACTTGCCCAAAAACACACAAAAACAGTACTCTAAACATTTGCAACATTCAGGACAGAACTACATTAATTTGCTCACAACTTCCTAACCACTTAACCAAATTGAGTGATTCCAAGTTCTAATGAAACTTAAGAGACATATCTACAACTTAGTTTTGGCCGATTTCTCATTCACTACACGAGGAACTCCCAGTTTGCCCACGAACAGGGAGCAATTTCAGTGTTCAAAAAATTCAGGGTTTCCGAACAGCACGCACCAATTTCATCACAAAAATGCTATACTTAATGGAATTGAGTAAATGGTAATAGTTTTACAATCTACAGGAAATTTCCTACAACTTCTCAGGAAAAAATTAAATTCTAATTCGGCCTCTAACTATTTTTAACCCACAGCTCAAGTTTCAACTCCACACTTTCAGCATTTCAGAGCAGCACGCACCAAAATCATCATAACTTTCAGTTAGATTAACGGAATCAAGTGATTCCAGTTGGAAATGAAAGATAACTCCATTATCTACAATTACTTCTACAGGCGGCCGAGCATATGGGGCCTCTAACTAGCTCAAACATGCAGGAAACCGAAGCTCTGTACCCAGCTCAAAATTCAGCAAACACACCAAACCCTAGGTCTGAACTTTTCCATCAAAATCTCCAAATCCAAAGGCTCCCAAGTTGCAAGAACACTTCCTAGACATGGGAAATACTCCAACAAGGCCAAGGAATCCTTACCTCAACACCCCATGTTGGAACCCTAGGAATGGAGGAGAGGAGAGCTTAGTGGAGAGGAGGGAGGAGCTGCTGCAGCTTGCTCTAGGTGGAGGCGTGGAGGAGCTTGGGGGAGAAGAGTTGCTGCTGCCCTAGCTCAAGGTGGAGGCGTGGAGGAGCTTGGGGGCTGCAGCCATGGAGGAGGAGGGAAGGAGGCGCCTGCTTGGGGAGTGAGTTGAAGACAACATTCGGTTGAGAGGAGCAAAACGAGTTTTGTTGGCTTGGTGAGGAAAAAAATAGTGAGGTTGCTTTGGTTGGCTAAGTCCCAGAATTTCAAAATAGATTCAACCTTTGAGACACTTTTAAAATTAGTGTTTGCTTTTGGATTGGACCCAAAACTAAATCACGTGGTAGAGAAAAGTTTCTAGTTTGCAACCAACCCACATGCACATTCTAGATCCTTATAGGTTTCCAATGGTGAGGTTCTAAACTTTGATAGAAACCACATTTTTCAGGATGAAGTTTCTAGCTCAAAATCTTTGGTTAAGCTTGGATATTGCTAAGCGGCAGCTTAGGATATGCTCGGGAGTTATTAATCGATTTCAAATGTGGCTAAAGATTGGTTAGAGTTAATTTGCTAGCCGCATGAGTCGAACTCGAATTCGGGGCCTTGACACGAAGCCACCTCAGTGTTGGACTATGTGTGCTGGGGAAGGGTCGGTACACAGCTGCAGGTAGCACACCCTGGAACCGCGCAAGTAGCTCCTAGCGCCACGTCGCATCAACGTCCTAGGGCACCACAGGGTCACTGGCAATCGGGAGTCCGAGGAGGTACGAGACGTCCTCCAAAGTGAACGCCATCTCCCCGACAGGTAGATGGAAAGTGTGCATCTCCGACCTCCACCGATCCAACAGAGCGGTGAGCAGGGACCTATCGAACAGTCCCATCCCTGCACATCGTCGTGCGCCGCCTGCACCATCCGGGTGAGTGGTAGCAACCCTGATGCTCGAAGCCTACGAAACAAAAATGTGAAATTAATATCAGCACCACACTAATTAATTAATATAAATTATGATACTACTTCAAACATATTTAGAAATTTGAGGAATAGTATGTTACTTGGGGATCCAACGAGGATCGATCGTCCAGAGCTTCTATGACGGCCTCGATCGTAGTTCGCCGAGCTCCAGAGGATCCTGTCACTCCTTCGGAAAAGCAGTGGCAGGGTTCACAAAACCAAAACCGTGAAAAACCGCAAAAACCGAAACCTTGAGAACCGCAAAAATCGCTCGAAAAACCGTTTGAAAACCGTCAGAAACCAAAGGGTTAAATATCAAAAAAATTTGAATTTTTTTTCGAAAAAATAGAAAACCGTTTGATTTTCAACGAAAAACCGCGGTTTTTCGCGAAAAACCAGCCGACCAATTGAATGTTCCTGGAAAACGGTTTTTCGAGCGGTTTTTTGCAAAAACCGCGAGTTTTCAATGGTTTTCGAGCGGTTTTCAACAAATATTTTTTTTTAAATTAGATCAGTTTATCGAACGGTTTTAGATCTCGAGCCGGCACGGTAAGGTCAAAAACCACGAAAACCGAGCGGTTTTTCGCAGTTTTGTGAACCCTGAGCAGTGGCGTAGTGGCCACAGTGACGATGATCAATTAACGGATCTAGCAACTTAAATGGCCAGTCGTCATCTCCTTCCTGGTGAACCATACCTGTAAATTACAAAAATGAAAGTTATATTTCAAATGCATATAGAAACAAATGCTAACAAAAAACTATATAATTATCATAACAATATATAGAAACAAATGCGTACAAATAACTACACAAGCATCATAACAATATATTGGAACAAATGCGTACAAATAACTACACAAGCATCATACAATATATTGAAACAAATCCCAATAATTTATGAAGCAACAACACTCACAACGACATACAAATTGCTTACATCTAGGTAAAAAACAGAGTTCATACAACACACATTACATCAATAAAATATGAATTTGATATATAGCATATGATAGTTCAAATAGCTTCTCCGGTAGTACGATGACGTCGTCCACCACACCTTGCAGACGATCCCTCCCCTGTCGTCGGGTTGCCATCTCCTCCTTCATCCTCTTCATTTTCTAGCTGGCAGTTCTTGAACGTATGTCCTGTTTGCTTGCATAATGAATATTTCTTCACGCGCTTACCAGCTTCAGACTCATCCATGTCATTTTTGATATGCCTTGTTTTGTGATGCCCTGCTTTGCATGTTCTTGCGTCAAAATCAGGAACCCAGAACTTTTCATTGACACTAGGGAGTTGTGGTGAAAGAACCGACAACACCATAACCATAAAGCTCCTCGCTCCAAGTTGCCATCACCTTTTTTTTGTAAAATATTAAGATAGATATGTACCGGGTCGTATTCCAAATAAGGCACATGTGGCTATCACATGAGAACATGGCCTATGCAAAAGGTAGGGTTTGTTATACGAGCATTTGCAGTCAGCCTACAAGATGCACTCTTGGGTGATAACCTTCCAGTTTGTTCCACGCCATCCTTTATCCCTGCATATCACCTCGAAGCGCAGTGTTCGTGCACCTACTTTGATAGCTCTATGCTTGGCCGCCTTCTTACTCTTCTTATTCATGTATTTAGTGATCATGCTTAAGTACAATAGATTTTCATATCTCATTACTACTTCAGCAACTTGATGCCTATCCACAAATTACTTAGTTGTGCCCCGCAGCACTCCCTCAACAATTCCTACCAACGGGAGACACATCATCCCTCTCATTACCTAGTTGTACACCGCCGCCATGTTGATCGTTATGACACCGTATCTAGCAACATATGTGTCATGTAACAATGACCACTTCTCTTTCGGCTCATGCTTTATCCAGTCTGAGAAACATTTGATTAGCCTTTGCCTTTGACAACAATTCGTCGCCTCTTCTTCTGTTGGCAGAGGGAATAGAGGCTCTACCTACTCCTGTGTTTCTCTAGTATTAGCCTTGTTCGTCTGGTCCTCTTTGTGTTTTCTTGTTAGCTTACCAAAATTCTTTCATAGAGTACGGAACTTACTCTCTTGGTTCTGCTTATATAGTCTCTTGAACATATTCATTAGTTCCTTGTTCTTGAATTGCTTATAGAAGTTCGCACCCAAATGCCTCATGCACCATCAGCTCTACAAGTCAGGCCATGGAAATGGCTCCTCTTCCCCTGTTTGCAACTTCTTGATAGCACTAAGCAGACCAGCATACTTGTCATGCAGTATGCATACATCTTGATGAGTTTTCACCACCCCGATCTTCAAGTTCCGTAGGAACCACAGCCAACTCTCATAGTTCTCGCTTTCTACAAAGGCGAAAGCAACAGGCAGTATCTGGTTGTTTCCATCAACGCACACAGCTGTCATTATTTGCCCTTTGTATTTCCCGGATAAGAAAGTGCCATCCATGCACAACAATAGACGACAGTGATAGAACGCCTTAATGCAAGCTCCGAATGTGAAAAAATCTCTCTTTAGATGCCTTTTGGTCGGCCACTTCCTTGACAGACAGTCCTGATAATCATAATAAGTGCCAGGATTTCTTCTCCGAATGCAATTGAGCAGTGTGGGCAGATTATGGTAGTATCTTTAAATTTCCCAAACCACATTTCTAAGGCCTTCTGCTTTGCCCTCCATGCTGACCTTCGAACATAGCCAGTGGGTGCCCCATTTGGGCTTGTACGCATGCACTCTCAGGGGGCACCCATGGATCTCGCACACCAAGTCGTAGCAGGTTGGGGTGAACTTCTTAACCCTGAACGTACTTCTTAATGATAAGGCTCAATCTTTTCACAGCATCCTGCACTACCTCTTTTGTCGGGTATATACTGTTAGGCCTAACCTCATTGTCACTATACCGCCACGGTGTATCATTTCTTTCATTCACAATCAGCTTATTAAATTGATGCGTGCTCCAATCTGTTGGCACAAGCGGCTCCGTACCTCCATCTTACTCATTCGAGTCATCGTCATCTTCCACTTCTGCTCTGGTGTATTCACGGTCTTTCTCTTCCATTGTAACATCCCGAAAAATGCAATAATATAAAAATTCATATTTTGAATTTGAATATCATTATTTCTGATTTTCTTGACATGAATGGAATTTAATTGGATTTTCTTTGGATTTTTGTATTGAATGAAAAATCAAACAACTAGAATTAAAGAATGGATAATGGTAATAAGATAAAATAGTAAAAGTAAAAATTTGGAAAAATTACCATGGAACCCTAACCATGCTGGTAAGTCAGTAAAACCAACATGTAAAATTTTATGCACAGAAAAGTGGGTAAATAAATGAATGACACCTCTTTTTGACTAAAAACAGTGCAAGCCAGAATTAATGAAAAATATTCGAAGTTTATCAGGATCTGGTAAAATTAGCAAAACACCCTTAGTGTAAAACCTATCCCTGGTAAAAATATCAGGATTTGATCATGTCGGCAAAGCCCTCTAATAATTCAAAAACAAAAACAATTAAAAACTAGAAATCCTAATGTCAGAATTTTTATAAAATATTCACTTGATATTTTGACTTTAAATTTTTATGTAGATATTAATAAGCTAAGCTAAACTCTTATAAAATTTTTTGAAGATAAGTGATATGATTTACACCCCTAAATAAATAAAATACCAAAATACAAATCCTGTACAGTCCACAGTGTCAGGATTTTAATTAATTAGTTATAGGATATTTTGGTCTAAAATTTTTACTGAAGGAGGAAAACTTCCATAGAATGTCGATCAAAAAGTTTAGAAATTGTTCAACTTGATTTGATAGCATTTTAATGCAATCACAGAACGGTCGGGTGAAGCTTATCTCCTTGCCTCGTTTTCTCTCACCGACGTGTGGGCCCCATTCGCTGGAAGCAACCAGAGCAGCTTTCTCTCCCTGCCCGGTGGCCCCGGCCCCACTCGGCAGTCACTCCTCCCTTTCCTTTATTCTTTTCCTCAGCTGCTCGTCTCTGTTCGTTCTTTCTCCCAGGCGAGACGTCGAAGCATACTCCCGATCACCTCTCTGTCTCGAGCTTCCCTTGCCGAGTCGTCATATCAGTGGCGCCGCTCACGCAATCACTCGCTGCCACAATCATCCTTGAGAATCCCGCGCCATACCGTCCGGTCGAGCTCGCGCCACCCCGCCAGTTTGCACAGAACCGAGCCGCCCTTTTCGCCTCCGTTCAAACCCTGTGAAGAAGCCCTTGCCGCCCATACATATACCGATTCAGCACCGCATTTAGCCTCCTCATTCCTTAGCCGTCTCGACTTGAACTCAAAAGCCGTGAACCCTCTTCCTCCACCATTTTCGTCCAGAGCTCAGGAAAAGGGGGGAGAACCCGATTTCGGCTTCTCGGTGAGAAACACTCAAATTCCTCGAGCATAGCATGTTCTAGTAGACCCTTAAGCCCATCCCATGATTCTATTGCAGTCTCCATCGCTTATAAACGTCACCACCGCACTTGCTTTCTTCCCCATAGCCGGCGCACGGTGGTGCGCTTCCTCAGCTCATTCCAGATCCAATCAACCGGTAAAACGGAACCTCCTAACCTCACTGAAGCTTCTCATGCTACCGATTCAACCGGAGCTAACTCCTTTTTCTTCTCCGGCGAACTTCCCCTTTCTCCGTCGCAGGCCTTCGGTGGCGCACCTCTCTGCTGCATCTCCGACCAAATGGGTACCGCCCGTGAGTGCAGCTCACCCCCAAAGCCTCATCAAGCGCCGCCGGACCTCCCAGAGCAGCCGCGGCGGCAAACCGTGGAGGTTAGGCCTCTGTTCTGTTTCACTGCGTGCGGGACCCCTCTGTCAGCCAGCCGAGGCTAACTCAGTGCAACCGGTAAAAGGCGCTTCGCTGTAGAGAAAACGTATTTTCAATTTTTCCAGAAATTTTGTATACCCGAGCCACTTCAAACACTTATAACTTTTGCATTGTAACTCCAAATGGAATGAAACAAAATTCGAAATTCATATAAAATCTAGTTCTTTCATAATATACAATAATATTTTGAAAATGTTCACTGGGTAAATTTGAAATTCAAATTTAAAAGAAAAGGCTAAAGACATGCTTCGTATAAAATTTCTGTGAACTAACTTAAAAATGAATGGAACCAATTTTAGTGAAATACTCATATTTCCAGAAGTTCAAATATATAAAAATATTTAATTTTCGTTGATGTTTGAATTACTTTCTATTAAAGATTGTATTCAATTTATTAGAAAATTCAAATAAACATAGTTTGAATAAAAGAAATATGGAATAAGTAAAACTTGGTTTCTAAATATTAGCATGATAGTAAGATACCTGATTTTACCAAAATAATTAATAAATGAACTTGATTTGAGTTAACTTGAAAAGAATGAAATAGCTTAAACATAAAAAGTATATATATATATATATATATATATATATATATATATATATATATATATATATATAGAAGCCTTTTCCAGTACTCTGGAGTACATACTCCCACCTCTAATATACCACTTAAATGAACACTTTATACTCTTTTATCACTTTGGTATGCTCCAATAATAATTCTAAAATACTCCAATGCAACATAGTTGAAAAAAATTCATCACACCCTTTATTTTTTTGCTACTACCCTTTTCCATATGTAAAAGGAATATATAAACAAATTATGCTATAAAGGGTGGACTTTAATGAAAATTTTCGTGGAACTCACTTTGGAGTATCTTATAATCGATATTAGAGTATACTCAAAAGGATAAAAAGGTATAACAACATCATTTAAACGGTATATTAGAGGTGGGAGTACATACACCCAGGAGTATGGAATCATTTTCCTATATATATATATATATATATATATATGTGTGTGTGTGTATAGAAAGTTGAATGGTTGTAATATAGATCAAATGAATTCAAATAATCACCAAACCAGTTTTATTATACCTCTGGCATTGCAAGGTTTCCAGATATAAAATAATATTTAAAGTTTGATATATAAAACAGTAAATGTTTAATAGTCAAAGTGTTAATACTTGCATAATTGGAATAGCTATAACTTTCACAAATAAACTCTGAATTTGATAGCCCTGAAAAATAGTACCCTTGCTGTTTAAGCAAAAATACCTTATATTTGTGTTAGGTCGAAATAGGATCCTGTTAAACCCTAATGATATCTTAAATGGAAAACATCTCGAATAAAAGCTAATTACCACGGAATTAACTTTAAAATGCTATTAGAGTCATACCTTGTTAATGCCTGAAAAATGAGTAGATTATCCTAGGCGATGTAGTCACAAACTTGTATCAAAAATTGAATCCTTAGCGAGTAGTTAATTGAGCCCTCAAGCTTTTTCGTCAACCCGTAGAACCTCTCGTCTAAATGCAAGAACTATGGAAATCAGTTTAGAAATGATGTTTGGGATATGGTCTACCATATTCTAGAAAAATATTTTATTTACAACTTACGTTTCGATTAAATCTTGCTAGCTAAATAACCTTAATAAGTATGTTTGTCATAACCCTTAATGTCACATAAGCATTTTCAACTAAGAAAATAATGTCTCGTCTAAAAGCTAAAATGTATGAGATCAGCCTAGATACTTTCTTCTAAGTGTATGCCATCCACTTGCGAAGAAATAATCTTATTTTGTCATGTTTGGCATATAAATTCTAATAGTCGAATAACCCTTGGTTTTGTGTTTGGAGAACCTTACCGTAATCGGAATAAGTGAACATTGTAAGAATGAAGTTTGTAGCTAATATATTTGTATCACCAGAATCTTCTTAAAAACCATAAATAAATCTAATTAGCTAGCTTATCAATCATAACCTAATTAAAACCTTTCATATGCAAAATCACTTAAGGCTAAGTGCTAATTGCATAACCCTTAAATTAGTGTTTCAATTCTTTTAATCCAAATAATTTTAGCATCTATAATTCGAAATCATAAATACTAGAACTTATAATTTTAGCCTCTTGAATTCGTAATTCAAGAATAGATAATCTGTTAAAGAAACTCTGTTTTGTTTGTCATAAAGCCATTAAGCTTAATAATAAAGTAATTTCTCCAAACAACCCCCTGAGGGCGAGGAAGGAAGAAACGCGATGCCATGTTCGAGGGAGTCACTACTGTCAGTAACTACACTATTCCTATTCGTATTGCTAACAACACTACTTTCTTTCTGTCCTGGGTTCTTAAATAATTCAAACTCTAAAGTGTTCCTGTTTTCTGCAATGAATCTTTATTTGAGTTTCTGTCTGTCTTCTTTTTGCCCTTATTAAAGTTGGATATTTGCTATTTTCCGATTAATCGACGTGTAGAATCCGACGTCCCTTCCTCCGTCGTTACCTCCGTCAGCTGCGATCGCGTCTTCGTCGTAAGCGATATATAAGCAAGGCAAGCACCTCCTTTTACCATCTTGATCCCAGAATTTAATTTGCTTTGTTTATTAAAATGTTTCATGCATACGTTTACTTTCTGTAAATTCGCTATTTTGTGGTATTGGTAGTTATACCTGTTGTATCATGAAACTTCCTTGATAAGTATGAATATGCGAACCTTGATAACCATAGATTGAGCTTAGACAATTACTTAATGTCATTGTGGGTATATGCGATTACTTCTATCCATGCTTAGCCATGCTTTTAGAACAAATGAGAATGATGATCAGATCAAAAGTTGTTTCTTAAGAAATGGAAAATGTTGGAAATAAAGCTGTTGGTTATGGGTATTTTGATTAAAAACCCAAAATAAAACTATAATTTTGATGCGGGCGATTATTGGCAATAGCCGGAGGTGCAGAGGGATTTGCACGTAGTTAGGGTGGAGTATCGCCCGTGTCGGATTATGGATCGAGCAATGGGACGCTATAGATCCAAGAATTTCGTACAACCACGAGGGCTTGTATGGGCGGGTCTTAGCCTATTAAGTTGTTTAGGTGTGGCTTTGCATCTAAGGAAGGCGGGAGATTGCACAGGCATTCCGATTCGGTCTATCTGTAGGGGTTTCTACATACCAATGCAACGGTGTACGCCTTGCCATGAACAGAAACGTGGTGTTGGGTGTGGTGTGTATGGATCCAGGTCTTGGGTGAGTGTTTCTGTTTCCATGGCGAGGGCCAAACGTCCCGGGCTGGTTCAAAGCCACATCTAAATAATGTAACGGCTCTGTATGATCTCTCTGCGGCACACCAAAGGAAGTGTGTCAAATGCGCTGCACAAAGAGCTGATCATTCCTTGTGGGTAAAGTTGTACACCTCTGCAGAGTGTAAATCTAATTAATTAGCCGTGTCCACGGTTATGGACACTTGGTGAAGTCATTCCAATGTTAGTCTTTTGTATTTCCAAAAATTGGGTTTTGGTTTGGAACTTGTTTAGCAGCTTTTGCTTTATGTCAAAGGATCGACATTGTTGGATTCCATTTCTGGATTATTCGATATTCACGATGGGTTGTGAGTATTACTTATGCTTTACTTATTTCATATCAGTCAATTATGCTTTTACAAATTCCGTTTGCAAATAACTTGTTTTACAATGTCAATTCTGCTTTATGCAAATTAACTGTAGTAGCCTCCTTTGAAATGGCCTGCATATATTATAGGCTTTGCTCAAGTCTTGCGGAGTACGAAAGTACTCACCCTTGCTTATATGTGGTTTTTAGGTGGATATGTTAGCGAAGCTTCGAAGGTTTCTTTCGTCGCAGGTTGCGGGTTTTTCTTCGTCGTGATCTTTCTAGGGATTATGCCTTGTCAGTTGCCTGCGGGTGTTGGATGGGCACACTACAAGACTTTGCTTCTTTTACTGCTATATTTCTGAGTTGTAAGATTTTCTTTATATATTAGCTTCCGCTTAACAATATGTTGTATGGTTGTGATTCCAATTGTTGTAAACATGTGAGTGCTAGCTACTGATCCAGGGAATGGCACAGTAATCACATGGAGGTTCCTGTTCAACAGAACGGGGTCTCACATCCATCATTGTTGTTATTTCATCAATTTCCTCACCTTTGTCTACTCGTCCCCGCGCTTCTTGTCCAATGGTTCCATCATCCTCTCCAATCTCAACTTGTTCACCACTCTGGTAAATGATGTCCTCGTTTGTAAGGACCTGAATCCACTGATTCGAACCCACTGTGTTTACCGCACTAGTCCCAGGATCAACGCTAGTGCACACAGCTCAACATTGGTACATATCACATCATACTCAACGATAATATAAATAATAGTTCATTTATTGATATAGCTAAATGTATGATCTTATGACCAACTTACATTATTAAGCCACGCAGGGCAAGACTGAAAATATAAACTAATAATTAAGCAGCGGACAGAAGAAAACGTAGATAGCTCATCAGTTCACCACAGGCAACCGACAAGGCTCGGACCCTAATGACTCGCGTCCTCTTGGACTTCCTCTTCCAACACAGGTGTAGATTCTTCAACTGTTGATTGTTGTTGTTTGGCAAGGGTGAGTACTTAAAGCACATAATGCAATTCTATGTAACTATATGTACGGCTTATTCCAATGGATAGGCTATCATGGCTATTTTGCAATAAGCAGTATTTATGAGCAAATACAGTAAATATATTATAAAGACTGTAAAACAAATAACAATAATAAATAATTCAGTATTTCTCAAGTAAATCAAGTTTCCAATCCTAAGTCAAATTCCATCTTCCACATGGCATTCCGCCATCCCAACCAAGTTGTCCATTTAATTAAGCTAACCCTTAACTGTAATTCCCGAGCATTGCTCAATACCGCGAGCACGGCTATCCGAATAGTTTCACACTCTGCAGAGGTTATGCACTTTACCCACGTGATACAACCAAACACCACCAAGGCGAGTGATTATAACAAAGCCTTTACAATGCGCTGCCTTAACCCGATACTACCCGCTAAGGTTTCAACACTGGTGGGACTGGTTACCACATCCAGGCCCCCCCCTCTTGCGCCAGGTGAATTACTCCATAACTCGGGAACTCACATCGACCACGATAGTACCAAAATTAAGGCATTGCAAATTACTCAGCTAGGCTGGCCCATACCAGACATGTGGTTGCATGATTAACTCAGGTCAAAGGCTTGCAAGGTTAACTCCTTAGAGTGATCAAGGCAAGACATCCACATACCCTCTGCCCATCGGGCCCACCTTGGCATCCTCGCCCCTTGTCACTTGCCCCAATCTAAATGATTATCACCCAGTTGATTACCAAGCACCACGTGCCATCAACAATTCAACATCGTTGCGTGACATGACTCGCCACAACAACTCAATCTCATCGTGTGATCCACATGACACACAAGTTCATAACATTATTCCATATTCCATTAATCAAGATTAATTATCAATGATTCTGACACATGTGTTGACGTGGCAAGGCTAAGCAACTAATACGGACTAACCATCCCATGTTGATTATAAGTACTAACCAACTATATTGAACCAATCTAGGGTGACAATAGATCATGGCATACAATGACAAGGTAGGGTATATATCAATCTGGTATATTAGCTAAACCCAATCTAATTTGAAACAATTGTATACTTGAAATATATGCAATAGGGTAAAACGAATATAGAAATTTTGTAAACATGGGTTCAACATGATCAAAGCACAACTTGCCTTGGAATAGGTCCTGATCTGGTTCTGGAACTTGCTCTTGAGTTGCTGGATCTTCCTCCGAAGCGTCGCACAATTCAACGTCTACGCATACCGAAGAATAAAAGCAAATAAATTCCAAAACAGAGAGCAAATGAACTCCAAAAATCAAATAAAATTCACCATTAAATAGATCTCAATTTTAAAAAATTTTAGAAATTTGAATCACTCAAATCCGAGTTAAATTGCAAAAGATATAGCCTTTTGAAGTTTGAAATAAATACTGAAATTGCAAAAATCAGAAAATCAGAATTAACAGATTTATTTTTAAACTGAAAATAGAATTACTGTGCAAGCGTGATGTCAGCGCTGGACTGAGCCAATCAGAGCGCGACACGCGTCCGGGGTCCATAGACTGAGTCCACAGCTCGGAGCTAGTCCACCGTGAACCCGGTCCATGGCGCCTCGGTGCTTGCGCCACGCGCACACACGATTGGTCGCACGCACCGCTCGATCTGGTCCGAGGAAGACGGATCAGACGGTCACTGATGGCTCGCGACGTGGCGACGCGTCAACCGTCGAGTTCAGATCTGACGGTCCCGAGCTTTTGGACCTGGCGATGGAGGCGCGACGGCGAGACCTCACCGGCAACGAAGAAGAAGACCAAGGCAGCGGCGTTTTGGCGCGATTCCAGCGAGACGACGTTGCGGATTTGGTTCGGCGCAAGGAGGCGAATCCGGATCTGGTTCCACTACGGCGAAGAACGTCCTGCTGCCGTCGGAATCCCGCGAAAACCCTCGGCGGCGCTTGCGACAACCTCCGGCGAATTCTAGCGACGAGACGACGACTATTCCAGCGACGATGAGCGGAGAAAACGAAGCGACGCAGATGGTTCAACCTCGGGGCGGGGTCTGTGGCTTAAATAGCCCCCTCGACGGCCGTGTCCGAGGCGGAGTTCGTCCCGTACGCGACGGCGCAGTCCGAGTCCGATACGACGGCGCGTCTCGGAGAAGAAAGAGTCCCAGCCGTCCACGCGTCGTGAAGCGAACGGACAACCGCGCGCGTGCGACGTGGCGAAATCCGAGTCCTCCACGCGACCCGATCCAACGGCTAAGGATCGCAGGGTTTCCTCGCTTGAGAAAAAACATCCACCCTCCGATCAAGATCCGACGGATTCGGTGATTTCATCTGGAACACGGGCCAAACGGGCGTATGCAAATCGGGTCGCCTGAAATGGGCTCGGCCCGATACTGTTCATTTGGCTTTTTTAAAATATTTCCCATTTAAAATAATTCCAAAATTTCATTTTATTTATTTTAAGCGATAAAACTAATAGGAAAAATCCAAGAAAAATCTCAAAAATACTTTGAGACATTCTGGACTCAAATAAAATATTTTTGGCAAAACTTTATTTTAACTTTGCATAAACTTAAATAGATTTGAACAAAAGGTCAATATTCATAATTTAAAATTCATTCAAATAACTCCAGAAAAATCCAAATAAATTCCAGAAAATCATAAATGCACATTTAAACCATAAAATAATATTTAGGCAAATTTTGGGATGTTACATCGTTGCATTTCTGAACATACTGCTCATGGCTATATTCCCTAATTTTGGTGTCACCATAACTTAACTCATTTTGAAATCCACTACACTCACCAGAGTCTAACTGCTGCGTTGGGGCAATAATCCTATCATATGCTTGCACTAAAAGCACACGAAACCATCCACGTTGCTCCGCCCCTATCACATATGACCTCCACGATGCAGTTCCCTTCACCTCAACTAACTCCCTATAAACATGATCATTTCGCATAGTACAAAGGCAAAATAACTTCAGCTGGCACTTCTCTAGTTCCATCCGAAAAGTATAATACAACCAATTCAACACAACAGAAAATGTACGCTCTTTGACCCTACTTAAACTTTTGTCCACATACTAAAAGTTACTCAGATCTGCACCCTCTAAACCATACATGACAACACATTCTCTATAATAGATTCTAAATGGAACTCATTCTGACATATCTATGATCTGATTCATTAACCCACGAATCAATTACTTTTCGAAAAAAATACTATATTTTTTTGATAAAAAAAAATCTAGATCTATCTATATCTACACTTCAAAAAATATCTATCTATCTACATTCGTAAAAATATACATCTCTCCACTTCTATTTGTAAAAAATGTCTACACTCCTAAAAATATATATCTATGTACTTCTATCTGTAAAAAATCTACACTCTTAAAAAAATATATCTACATCTATCTGTAAAAAACATCTACATTCCTAAAAATATATTATTATTCCTAAAAATATATACGTACATGTATTTCTATGAACCAACTAAATTACTAAAAATATATAAAATCTATCTGTAACCTTTAAATTTAACTAGATCTAAAAATTTTTCTAACCTACCATAGTTTATTGCTTAATAAAATAAACAGGAAAAAAATTTACCCGCACGACTACAAATTTCTTCTCCTCTCCCTCCCTTCCTTTTTATCTCCTCTCCCTCCCACTCCTCTATTTTCTCTCGGCTGGGTTGGCTGAAATGAACTCGTGCGGCTACAGTGCCCACGACGCGATTAAATATCCATCCTCTGTCACCCTTTGGTTTGGCGACAGAGGCTCGCGCCCCCTTTGTCGCCAAACCAACGGTCAATTTATTACCTATTGCCTTATGGTTGGGCGACAGGGGGAGGCGAAGCAATCCTCGCTTACATGGCGTCGGCGTGGCCGTCAGTTGCCCATTTAAAGGGCGAAATTTGAATGGAGGGAGTAGTCACTCCAATTTAAAAAGATCTTTTCCAAACAACCCAATACGTATAGGGCAATGATGTACACAAATCCATTAATGCAGTTGGACCGTTCATATCCCTATTAAATAAAATATTTCAACCTCATAAACATCTTTCACGTCATTAATACTAGGGGTATATAGATGATGATAAACTTCAATAACAACTATTTGAAAGGACAACTCAATAAACTGGACAACTATTTTGATATGAAGGGAGTAGTAACTTCATTATAATTAAATAAAGGAAATTGCATCGAAAATATCTATATCACAAATATCATTAAAATTAAAATAATGACATAAATTGCTAAGACTAGAAATATTGACGGCAATTTATAGATGGCCCAGAAAAGAAAAAAAAAGTGGAGACTAGCACCGGATAGCAGGTGAGAATGCTTACTGCATCGTCAGAACTCATTTAACATTAATTCACGTCGTGGTCT
Organism: Otatea glauca; assembly: GCA_036346275.1. Classification (NCBI taxonomy): domain Eukaryota; kingdom Viridiplantae; phylum Streptophyta; class Magnoliopsida; order Poales; family Poaceae; genus Otatea; species Otatea glauca. The sequence goes on from CM070718.1 coordinate 50,163,994, forward strand.
TGCTAAGTTTGGTCCCATGTATGCACACACTATGCTTTATTGAAAAAAAATCAGGACAGGAAGGTAAATAGCGAAAAGCCAAAGATGCATTGACCTTGACATCTCGTCACGTCTCCTCTCGCTCCAATAAATTGATGTGCATGCATGCCCAACAAAAGCAGTTTCCTAGTACTACAAAATAATGTTGGAAGCATTCACTGTCATGTGGACCCATTTGTAGAACCCACATATCACAGAAATTCTACATAACAATTTTCTAAGACAAATGATTAATTAGTACATGAGTTTCTGTGTATTACTCCTAAGTCCTAATACAAATTGTACTAATTTTAAATCAAATAAAAGGGTAAGCAGTACTTTAGAAACCGTGTAGATAGCTGCCGAAGAAACCCAAATAGCACAACAAAAGAGTCGCACTGCACGCGTGCGTGCACAAACTTTTGTGGCCGACCAGTGCAACTCGCATGCCATGGGTGCCATGGCCATGGACTCCCTCCTCGTCGTGCTCGTCACTGTCTGCGTCCTTCGCGCCACCCCGGCGCTCGCGCAGACGGTGCAGGTCTGGTCGTCATGCTTGCCGGCGAACTACACCCCGGGGAGCGCCTACGACACGAACCTCCGCCGCATGCTCAAGGACGTAGTTGGCGTCGCCGTCCGCTCCCGCGACGGCTATGCCAACGACACCAAGGGCGATGCGCGGGGCCAGGAGGCGCACGGCCTCGCCATCTGCTACGCCGACGCCCCGCCGGAAGTGTGCCGTCTCTGCCTGGACATGGCGGCGGGGAACGTGACGCTCGTGTGCCCACACGCCGTGGGCGCAGCCATGATGTACAACAATTGCCTGCTCCGTTACGCGAACGCGAGCTTCCTCGCGCGCCCGGACATGGAGCAGAGGTTCTCCTTCTACAACAACAACATGACAAGCGCCGGCGACGCCGATCGGTACAGCGCCGCGCTCAGGAGGCTCATGGACCGGCTTGCGCCAGCCGCCGCGGCCACGTCGTCCGCCCGGATGTCCGCGTTCGGCCAGACAAACATCACCGCCGACGAGAGCCTCTACGGTTTCGCGCAGTGCGTGGAGGACCTGTCGCCGGCCGACTGCCGTCGCTGCCTCGAGAGCCTCGCCGCGTCGTTGCCCATGTAAGAACACATGCATTCATCTAGGTGAGGTCTATAGGCACCGACATAACTGAATTATTGAGTTGAATGCACCAACTAATTCACTTAAAAACTTAAGTTGATGAGAAAAAATAGACAACTCACTTTCCATGTAGATCTAACTGAATCGTTCGTTGGTGCATACATGTGCATGCGCGCAGGACGAAAGGAGGGCGTGCCTACTCGCTGACATGCTACACGAGGTTCGAGGTAGTGCCGTTCTACATGCCGCCGAACACGACGAGCCTCGTCGTGGCGCCGAAGTCCTCCTCAGCGGAAGCGCCGCCGCCGTTGTTTTCTGCGGCTGAGTCTAGGGGTGAGTGTACTGAACAGTCCAAACATTATTGGTGAGTCGTGACGCACTAAATTTAACGTCCTTTCCATGTCTAGCACGGGTCTAGCTAGCTAGCTGTGAGTGACACCTCCCAACAACCGCACTAAATTTAACGTCCTATTCACATCTGGAAACGCGCTATGTACGTACGCATGCATCTGCAGGCTAGCGGAGGACAAAGCTAGGTGCACAATTCGCTGTCGCCTGGGTACGGGGATGTACAGGTGAATTGGGGGTGGGGGGTGCATGCACGAGACAGGCCAACAGGCCCAGTCGCTTGTGAAGCCCTGCATCCCAGCTACCGCTGCGTGTTGCCTCCAAAGCAGCGCTGTACATAGTCGCACACTCGCACCCACAACCTTACCGAGTTCTCTCTCGGCGACATCCTGCTGAGTCAGTTGTAAAACGATAATGTCCGCTATAGATCACCAGCAATATATTAATAGAATAGCAAACATAAAATATAGGGAGCACATACATATAAATATGCATAACTGTTTAGGGATTTACCCCTCTGAACTCTGCATATCTCTAAATCGTCTCGTGTCAATGCCACTAACACATATTTAGAAACTAGATTTTGGTAAAGACAGTGAATAAATCTGCTAAATTTTCATATAACTTGGTTTGCAGAATCTTTACCTCACTATTCTACTGGAGTTCATGAGGATAAAAAAGTTTAGGGGCAATATGCTTTATGATATTGCTCTTTACACAACCCATTTGCATTTGTGTAACAAGCAACATTATCTTCGTAGATAATTATGGGGGTATCGACGGTATTAATGCCACATGACCTTTGGATGTGGCTAATTACGCATCTCGGCCAAATACAATCACGTAAAGCTTCATATAATGCTATAATCTCTGAGTGGTTGATAGAAATAGCTACCAAGATCTGCTTAAAAGACCACAAAAAACGGCTGTATCGTCGCAGAGAAACACAAAAACTAATATGAGATTTAGCATTATGAGGATCAGACAGATAACCAGCATCTGTATAACCCACCATTGTTAAGTCTTGATCCTTTCGGAAAAATAATCCAAGATTTTGTGTACCTTGGACGTATCTGAGTACAGTCTTAACACCAACCCAATATCTTTAGATTGGAGCTACATTGTGTCTAGCTAGCAAATTTACTGTGAATACAATATCAGACCTTTTGCAATTCGCAAGATACATAAGTGCTCCAATGGTGCTTAAGTATGGGACTTCAGGTCCTAAGACTTCCTCATTTTTTATTCTCAGTCTAAAAGGGTCTTTATCCATTTAAAGGGATCTTATTACTATAGGGGTTTTTAAAGGATGGGATTTGTCCATATTATATCTTTCTAATACCTTCTTGATATAGGTAGAATGGTGTACAAAAAATTCTTTCTAGAAAATATTCTAGTTGCAAGCTTAAGCAATATTTTGTTTTACCTGAATGTTTTATCTCAAATTTTGTCATAAGGTAAGAACTTACTTCCTTTATCTCCTCTATAGTTTCGAAGATATTTAGCTCATCGACATGAACTGAGATGATACAAATACATTCTGGAATTTATTTATGAACACACAGGGACAATTGGAGTACCTTTCTTCAGGAGGAACTCACTAAGTCGGCTGTACCATATTCTCTTAGACTATTTTAATTCATATAGTGATATCTGCAGTTTGACGCTATATATGTTGCGATTACCTTTATAAGGATCTGAAATTTTGACTCCTTCAAGGACTCTCAAATAAATATCCGTATCTAGTAACCCATATAAATGTGCTGTCACTACATCCATCAACTGCATTGATAAGTTTAAGCTAGCTGCAATTGATATCAAGTATCGTAACTTTATTCCATTCATTACAAGAGGGTAAGTTTCATCATAATCGATGTTAGGTCTTTTGCATGAACCCTTGTACTATAATCCTCGCTTTATATATCATCATCTAGTTATTTTCATTTCTTTTCCAGATGAAAACCCAGTTTGATTCTACAGGGACCACTTTAGAAGGTGTTCGACCAATAAGACCAACCACTTTAAGAGATTTGATCCTACAAATAGGAAATGTAGATAAGTACTTGTATTATTTTGCATATTTTTCCCAATTTTTTCTAGCATCGGGAGACAATTTTCACATGAGGATGAAAATCATCGATTTTTTTGCAATTTCGCTGAATTCTCGGTGATTTCGGTTGAAATTCTGGTTTTCACGGTTTCAAATTTACCAGATTTCAAATTTAATTTTTTAATTTCATCCGGATTTTGGCCAAAATTTTGAAATCTCGTCGAAATTTTGGATTTCGACCACCTCCGAGATATGATCTGGAAACAAAATTTGAAATCTTGCTTCGCTGCCGATGTCGCTGAGGAGGAGTCCATTAGCACCGGGGTTTCTTGGTTGTGGTTTGTGATGTTTCAATGTCATGACCGAGGCTTGCGCCTGATTCCTTTTGATCGCCCGCTGGCCAAGGCCGTGCTCCACAGAACCGTCGTTTAGCCTTAGAGAGTAGTCATCTGATAATAAAACGATGATACCTGCTATAGATCAACCGCAATGCACTGATAGTATAGCAAACATAAAACACAATGAGATCATACATACGATATAGCGAGGCAAAACTGTTTTCTCTTTATTAAATTAATTCTCTTATATATAAGGTGTGCCATATTTATAATAAAAAACAGTAAAGATAGATTTAGATTTATTCACAGCAAGATAGAATCTAAATACATACAAACAATTGGCACCAAAAGTCCTACCTTATCTCAACAGAGTCGTTCCTCCGTTCTGATTTCTCCCGTAACCAGGAAGGTTTCTTTCCTCTGACTCTCCCTGCCCCGCTTCCCTTTCTCTACTCTCTCTGGCCTCTGCTCTCCATTTTAATTGTTCTTGCTGCTACATTGGTGGCCTGCTGATTGAGATCGATTCTCCAAAGATTGGTTGCTTGGGTTCGTTGGAACTAGATTTTGGGGTAGCAGCAGGTGGCCAGCTAGTGGAAAGGGGGATGGGCACGGCCGCAACCTGCATGCCGGCGTTCACATCAGAGCTGCCGATTGCAGCAGCCCCTAACGCCCCTGAGATGCAGCCAGGTCTGAGCGCGCGAGGCAGCCCATCATGGATTTGTGCTTGGCGGCGCCGTCGTGTCCCGGTGTCCGTCGAGCTCCCGTTTCCCCAGTCTTCAACCTGACTACTACACTAACGTTCTCGCGCGAGGGCTCAACATCGCCGCCGCCGCGTCCTCTAGGTCTTGATTTAATCATGACAATATTAATGAAGTATTTGTAAAGCATAATTGAAATACAGTAAATCATCGTAATATTTAATTATTACATTGTTCATTGACAATCGTTCACATTTCAGTTAATTGTAGCGTGTGGCTCGTAAAACTCGCCCTTCGGGTTGATCACTTCTCGAACGATGAACCCAGCCATCTGCTCTCGAAGGGCTTCAACTTCACTGTCAAGTAGGCTGTTGGTGCCGAGCTTCACGCGCTGTCATTAAAGAAAATGATGCATTAATTAGTGTCGTAGTTTTTATAAAGAAAAGTAGGCGTCAACATGTAATGATATACCATCTCGCCGTTGTAGTCGGTACTGTCAGTGACGAATGTGTGTATGTGTGTCATTACGTAGTATGCACATAAATTGTTCCCTTGCGGCTGTCTTAGGCACGAAAAATCGGTTTTTATTCTGAACTTCTTCGTGAATGGACGGTACCGCGTGCTTTTCTTGCGGTATTTTGTGTACACCCTGTGTATGGTTATGAATACTCATTAAACTTAATTAGGTGCAATTAAGTGCAATGGAATGAAAGATTACGAGAACAATAACGCAATGACCGAGTTCACCTGTCTAGCAATTCTATTACTTCTTTGTAATCGTTTGTCGGTTTCCTCATTGAGTCCAATACAGTGATCGTGCTATCGTCTAACGTAATGACGAGAAGGATCCAATGAAAGCTGCAGAAGCCCATTAGTCATGACATGGTGTTGCACATGATAAAACTGACTAGTAGGTAGGGAAACACGTACTGAAAGTTGTAGGGTAAAAGTACGTAGGTCTTGTCTTGTAACTTTAGCGGCGCTTTAGTACGTACTCCTCGATCTCTCTCTCACAATGGATCTTTAATAAGTTTGCAGCTGACAAGGCCGGTATCGAGGAATCCTACCTTTCATTTAAGTCCGCTCTGAGTGTCATTGTCTCCATTCTACATAAGAAAGAAGTTAGACACTAAGTTTAAGGGTGCGTGAATGTACAAGATTTAATTAAACAAGAGACTTACGAGTCCAAATCCTTAATATAGACACGCCCGAGCATCTCGTTGGTACAATCGGTATAACTCGGAGGTTTCTACCGAAAACTCCGTCCATATTGTGAAAATCCGTTTCTTTGTATTTGACGGGAACGCGTGCTTTTTGTCTCTTGGACAAACTGCCGATACCATTGATGTAGACACCGTGAATCGTGTCGTCGCTCGCTCCTCGTTTGGATCCACCAATGCTTCCCGTTAACGAACTTCCACCTTAGAGGGCCCCGCCTTTATCACCCTTCCAGTGCGCAGTGAGCTCTTTTACCAACTTGTCCTTTAGATTTACGCCAGAGATGCGCTCGTAGTCCGATCGTTGGCTAGGTTGAAGAGATTCGCTTGCCGTCGATCTGTTTAACCGTCGCTATGTTTAGGAAGAAATCTCTTTTGGCAGCTTCGATTTCAACTTTATCAGTGCTGGCGTCTTTTTGAAGTGAGTGTCACGCTGGCGCGTCTACTTCCTTTCTAGTTTCTTCTTCGGTCATGTCATATGCTCGTTTCTTACCAGACTGTGCTGGCTTCACAGATGTGGCACTTTTCCCTCACGATGTGATGAATTTTGAGATCGCGGTGCTCTTTCATTATTTTTCCGTGGCGGCGAGCAGAGGCGGACTTTTTCGGTGACGAGGAGGACTTTACTACCTGGATAGGCCGCGTCGTCATCATTAGTATCATCATCGCCATTGTCGTCATCGGATAAAAACATTATGTAGCGCTTGCGCCACGCGATGAATGTGCCCAGGCTTTGTCCAAGAGTATTTCTACCTTCCTCGCTGGGGATTTGTACCTCAACTTCACGGTAATTGTCAACCACACCGCTCATCGATACTCGCGTATCCTCGGAATTGGGCGGTTATGCAACATCTGCCCCTCGCCGCATGGCCAAGCCATCCCTACAGCCACCTTAATGGTTATGTTCGCTAGGGGTAGGTGCAGACTGCAACGTGTCGGCTCTACGATTTTGTCCATGGAAAACTACAGGCCGAGTCCTCTTCGGAGGATCCGCGGGCGCTTGGCGCTTACGAGCAACGGCGGACTCGAGGTCATGTGCCCGACGTCACGAGGACGCGCTAGCATTTCTTGCATCTTTTGTATCCGTTCTTGAAATTGAATTTCCTTTACCGCATCCTTCTATTACTCGTATCGTGCATCCAATCGTTTTGTCTAGTTAGCTTGGACGCTTATAGATAGAAGTGTCCTCTGGGAACGCTGCTTTCCAGGGCACCAAGCCTAACCCTCTAGTACGACCAGGGTGCTCTTTGTTACCTAAGGCGTGTGTTAGCTTGTTGTTCTCTCTTCTTGGTTGGAAGCAGCCCTGGGTAGCTTGGGCATGAGCATCTGCGATCTTCTTTGAAATTTCCTCTTCTTTCTCGCTTCTGAAGCTTAAGCTGCCATCATCCGACAGACTAGCTCCCCTCGCAAGCATCCAGTACTTTGATCTTGGGGCCATCTCGGACGTCGCAGGAACAACTCCACTAAGAATTAGCTCTTCTTCCCTTGCATCCCACTTGGGTACTTTCTTCACGTAGCCACCGGTGCCTAGCGTATGGGGGTAAATGTTCTTGTCTGAGTTTGCCTTGTTTTGCTGGCTGATAGCCTGGGCTTCATCAGACTTCTTATATTGCACGAATTCATCCCAAAATTGCCTCAACCTATGGGTACTTATCAAAGTTCGGCGTTTCATCCTTCTTCACATACTCCTTATTCAGCTTTGTCTTCCAATTCTTCCAGGAGATTCCTATGATGGCTAGTGCACGTTTCTTCGCATGCTCCAACCGATCTTCGAAGCTGAAACTTGATGTCAAATCATCCACAATGCTTCCTTGATTTCATCGGGAACATACGACGGAAAACGCCACGACGTGTCCATGATTTGTAGGTGATGGGCACTTTATCTCTAGCTAGGACCCGCATGTTTGTTCGGTATGGCCCAAGCGGTGATCTTTGGTATAACCGGTTCACCGATCGCATTAAGCTCCACGATCACCTTCGTTCACCCGTCCTCAACTTGTTAGGACCTCGTTGACGATCTTGCCTGCTCACGTGATGTCCGCCCTCGCATTTTGACTATTTCATTACTCGCCTAATCGGTATACGTGAAGATTTGCTCAAATAATTATCTCGCACGCTTGTTGCCTCTGCTTGCTGCAGTTGAGGAAGCTTGTCGGGCTTTGTTCCGGCTTTGGTTCAAATGCTCGGCGTCATCCCAACTTGTTCCTGGTTAGCGCCATGTGCAACTAATTTATCTAAAATTTAAAATTAACAAAGGCATGAGATGAATGTGATGATATACGTATAAATTGGTCACGCACGAAGTTGCGGACCGAAATGGACTAATTATACGTACAATATTACACACATTTGGCCATTAGTTTCTTAAAGCTAGTGATATTATTTCCATGCGAAACTACACTACTCGGTACATAATTAAACATAGGAATGGTGATATTACGCCTAGTTTCACGTTTAACTCATTTCACGCATGCATTGCACTAGTATAGAGAACAAAACTGACACATACAATATATAAGGTATTTATTACATGAATATAATAAATACAATGTATTGTTAAAACAACAAAAATCTCGTTACATGAATATAACAAATACAATATAAGGTATTTATTACATGAATATAATAAATACAACATAATAAAATCTCATGATGCTCCTAGAAACAAGTTGCCAAATTGTCTTGAGCGTCTGCGCCTCCGTGTATCTCCGTAGCCTTGCCATATCATAGCAGAGCAAAATAAAGTAGACATTAAAAATGGAATATAAAAGCTAATCTGTCAATTTTTTAACATTTCCATGAGAACAAGAGCTGAGATACTGAATCATGATATTAAACAGCGCAACATATTCATAAAAAATGATCCCATTCCAACATATTCTTGACAAAGCAGACTAATCCATAAAAAATGATCCCATTCCAACATATTCTTGACATAGCAAAAAGATGATTCGTTACATATCTTGCATTGAAAAAGTTGTGAAAGTCTAGGAACTATCACCAAGAAAGTAAAGCTAATACATGTCACTAGGAGAGATACCGGTGGTAACAATCAGGCCAAGTGTCATAGAGAACACATGGAGGGATCCCTTCCCAGGTTGGAAAAATAAATTATTTCCTTAAATTAGAAAATAGCAAAAAGCATTTATAAAATGCTAAAAATTTCAGGAAAACCTTAGAAAATTGTAAATAAATATTAAAAAATAATTTACAAATTTTAGGATATTACATAAAGCCACTCTGTTTATTGCTTCCAACTGGGTAGTACCCTTGGTGCTTTTGCTAGATGCAAGTGTGCATGAAATATAAAACTAGATGGGATACTTCAAGCAAGACAAGCGAAGATGCAGACACTTCAACTTGCATCGCACACAACGCATAGCTACAAACTTGAGCAATTCAGAGTAATTATTTTCCTCTCGAGGTACTCTTCTGACTCTCCGAAAACAATGTATGTATGTATGTATGTATGTAAACGCTATTCTGCACATGAGCGTATAATAGCTTATTTTACGCGTCAGCCAGACGAGCACACCCAACTCACCCCCATGTGCCCACTTTCTGTGGGGACCAAGGCAACTAGTATCGTAGCCAACCAACCAACAAATGCGGTTCCTTATTTGTACTAGAATATTTTTTTCTTGATTTAGCCATAACATTTCTCTGGTAGCTCTGATTCACAAACGATTTTTACTCGTAGCTTACTAACGATGAGAGGAATATAATGATATAAGTCTTGCCAATAAATATCAAATGAATAAGATTTTACACTAATTTATTTAACATGTTGTTAGATTTTCCTATCACACCTTGCCATAGTGCATAATGGTCATCTAATAGCTACAGTAAGAAATGAATACCAAATTTACTGCCAAATGCATTTCAATTACTAGACACGTTGTTTGATTTTACTGCCGCACCTCGCCGTGGTGCATGATTGCCGTGTGATAGCGACAATACAAAATGGACCAAATTTACCGCAAAATGCATTTCAATTTACTGGACATGTTGTTAGATTTTATTGCCACACCTAGCCATGGCGCACGATATTCATGTGATAATGGCAGTAAAAATTGGACCAAATTTATTGTCAAATGCATTTCGATTTACTGGCCACATTGTTAGATTTTACTACTGAATCTAGCCATGGTGCATGATTTCAATATGATAGCGGTAGTAAAAAAAATAGATAGCACATTTATATCAAAATCTAATCCAATTTACTATCACACTGACCATAGAGGGGTAGGTGGAGGGGCAACCGACGTGGGGGAGACGGAAGAGGAGGGTTGCAAGGGAGGACTCACCGGGTGGGGGAGTTGACGTGGGCAACACGGAGGAGCCGCCACGAGGAGGAGGGCCGCGGGGAGGAGGGCCGGCGCCCTGAGGAGGGCCGACGCGGGGAGGAGGGCCGACGCGGTGGAGGCGCGGTGCGGAGGCTAGGGCACGGAGTGTGGAAAAAACGGCGAAGTGTGGGAAGAAGACCGCACGCTTCGTTTATTTAGATATGACAATCACTGCCGGTTCACCAAAGAAATCCGACAGTGATATAACTATCACCGCCGGTTGAAAATAGAACCGGCAGTAATACCTCCACATCACCGCTGCCGGTTCAATTCGAACCGGCGGTGATGTGTAGGTATTATCGCGGTTCTATTTTCAACCGGCGATGATAGTTATATCATCGCCTGCATTCACGGCTCTATTTTCAACCTAAGCGGTGATACCTAAACATCATCGCGGATTTTTCTCTAGAACCGGCGGTGATGTGGAGGTATTATCTGCGGTCTAATTCAACGGCAAGGATGATACCACAACATCACTGCCGGTTTTTCTCTAGAACCGCGGTGATGCGTGTGGGCCCTAAAAGTCGATGGCTAAAGCCAAGCTCAAATTCAAACTAGCATAACTTTTCATATATAGCTCCAAAAGGATGAAATAAATTTATAAATTTGTATAAAATCATGAAGTTTTAGAATATATGAAACATTGATTTTTTTAATCACAGAAAAATTAAGTGAATTACAAAATTGATAACTGAAGATAAAGCATATCCGTATATTACAAATGAAAGCATGTTCTCCATACAAAATAAAGTACATCCGTATATTACAACTGGAAGCATGTTCTCCATACAAAATAAAGTATATCCATATATTACAAATTGAAGCATATCCTTCATCCAACATAAGATATATCCGTATATTATTACAACTAAGCAACGATTCGACCTTAGTTATGATCACGGCGTATGTATGTAGCTTCCTCACTGTCTTCCATGAGACCTAGGTCGATGTTCTCACCAAAAGGAGGAAGCTCATCGAATTGGTTGTAGTCTTCCTCGTCGACTACATTGTCAACTCCAACAATTCTTCTTTTTCCTTGAAGAACCACGTGGTGTTCTTTGTCAGCCGGGTCCCGAACAAAAAAGATTTGTGTAACGACATTAGCAAGTACGAATGGTTCTTCTCAGATCCGATGTGCTTGAAGTCCACGGTAGTGATACCGTGCATTTGTCGATGTTCACGGCCCGTGGAGCCTAACCCATCGCACCAAAAAGAGGAACCTTCAAAGGCCCATAATCAAGCTCTCAAATCTCTTCTATGAATCCGTAGTAGGTCCGCATATTACCATTGGTATCGTGAGGCATCTATACTGCTTCTTTATTACGGTTGGTGCTCTTGTTATCTTGTGCTCGTATAAAATGTATATCCATTTATGTCGTATCCTTCAAATGTCGATTGTACATGACGGTCCACGAGACAGCGCTCTCAACCGAAAGCACACTCATGTCTGCGTATGCATCATGTGTCTAAGCAACCAATCTCCGAAGTTATCTCTGTGGTATCTCGTGATCCAAACCTCAGATTTAAATGGGTTTTTTCTTCTTAGCATATTCTTGTGCATATCAACATACGGTGCAGCTACAACTGATTGGTCCAGAACTGTAAAATGTGCTTGAATGAATGAAGCACGATCGTTAGTACGCTTCGATTTCTGACCTAATGTCCCTTTGCCCTGTAGCCTCCCCTTATGGCGAGATATGGGCACACCAATCGGTTTGAGATCCATGTAAACGACGCAGAATTCAATGACCTCCTCGGTTCCCCAACCTTCGGCAATGCACCCTTCTGGCCGATGTCGATTACGAACATATTTCTTCACAACCCTCATGAACCTCTCGAAAGGGCACATCTGATATAGAAACACTGGGCCAAGAAACTGTATCTCTTTCACAATATGAACAATGAGATGGACCATAATATCAAAAAAGGATGGAGGGAAGCACATCTCAAGCCGACATAGAGTGTGGATCACGTCTTGCTACAGCTTACCCAGTTTCATTGGATCAATGACCTTTTGTGAAATCGCATTGAAGAATGAGCACAACTTTATAATTGGGTCTCGCACTTTCTCTGGCAGAACACCCCTAATTGCAATAGGAAGCATCTGTGTCATCATCACGTGGCAATCGTGAGACTTCATGCCAATTAATTTCAAGTCTTTCATTGAGACTAGCCTCTTCATGTTGGCAGAATAACCGGACGGTACTTTGACTCCGTGCAAGCATTCACACACGCTTATTTTCTCTTTCTTGCTAAGAGTGTAGCAAGTTACCGGAAGGTACTTTTTGCCTTTACCCAAATCTTCATGATGTAGCTCCTTCCTGAGGTTCATATCTTCCAGGTCCATCCGTGCTTTGAGTGTATCTTTTGTTTTGCCAGGTATGTCTAGTAAAATACCGAGCAAGCTGTCACACACGTTCTTCTCTATGTGCATAACGTCGATTGCATGTCGAACATCCAAAGTGCGACCAATAAGGTAGGTCCATAAATCACGATCTCTTTTTCCACAAAGGAGTCAGATCACAGAACACGGATCGATGTCTTGCCGCTCCTTTCCATGGATAATTTTAATATCCTTTACGGCCGCAAATATCTCTTTGCCGTTGCGATGTTTTGGAGTCAAGTCGTCTCCTTTGTACCATCGAAACCTCTCTTGTTGTTGCGATACGGATGGTCCTTACGAAGGAACCTACGATGTCGCATGTAACACATTTTTCTCGATATTTCACCCACCGCCACCAGATCACCCAAGCAATGGACGATCCGTTGAATCCTTTAATAGTCTGGCCTGAAAGATTACCGAGAGCAGAGTAATCATTGATGGTTACGAACAACAACGCGTGTAGCATGAAGTACTCTCTTTTATACTCATCCCATAGCCACACACCGTCGTTCCACAATAACAGAAGATCTTCAACCAGTGGTTTCAGGTATACGTCGATATCGTTGCCAGGTTGCCTTGGCCCTTGGATCAGCAACGGCATCATAATGTACTTTCGCTTCATAAAAGCCAAGGAGGAAGGTTGTAGATACATAAAGTCACCGGTCAAGTGCTATGACGACTGCTCATGTTGCCGAAAGGATTCATCCCATCCGTACTGAGCCCGAACCTTATATTCCTCACGTCACATGCAAAGTGTTTCTTGTATTTTGTATCAATGTTCCTCCATCTGCAGAGTCGGCAGGTGTTTGAGCATTCCATCCTTCTTACACTCCTCGTGCCATCGTAGCAATTGAGCATGCCTTTGTTCGCAAAAGCAGGCCTTGAGACGTGGGATTATAGGGAAATACCACAACACCTTGGTTGGGGTCATTTTTCTTACGATGCACTTCAATGTCGGCATCACCGCGCTTATAACGAGATGCCTTGCAAATAGGACACGATCCAATTTTACAAGCTCATTGCGATACAATACGCAATCGTTCGGACATGCGTGTATTTTCGTACTTCCATCCCAATGGGCGCACAATGCGCTTGGCACAGTGCGTGGTTGCCGGCAACATGTTTCCCTCGGAGAACGCCTCGCAGAAAACTAACAACCTGTGAAGCTCTTATCGGACCAACCATTGCTTGCCTTCAATCGCAGCAGCTGTTAGCACAACATGCGACTTTTGAGGTCCTCCTTGCGGCCGGGTACAAAGGTGTTGTAGAGTCCTCTACCATACGCTAGAACTTCTGAAAATCCCTTTCACTCATGTGGTCCTCCTCCCCATCATGCAACATCTGTTCTAGATCATCTTCATGGTTATCGACGAACGTATCATCTTGGGTGTCCACGAACGTATCCTCGACCGCCGTGGAGTCGTTGTCTTCGTCATCATTATCAATCGGATGATCTTCACGTAAAATCTCATTTTCACCGTGCTCAGTCCAACAGGTATAGGCAGGCTTGAAACCCCTTCGAAGCAAGTGTGCACGGATCGCCTCAAGATTAGAAAACTGCTTCTCATTCTTGCAATCGACGCACGAGCAACAAATGTAGTCCGTCAGCTTAGTTGACTTGTACGCCGCAGCCACGCTCATAAAACTAGTCACACCGTTAAAGTACTCTCTATCGCGACGGTCCGCTTCATACATCCATCTGCAAATATTTATAAAAAATAAAATCTCAGTAAATCAATAAGTGGTCACAAATTATTTTATTCATTTAATTTGTTACGTACTGCTAATTAATCAAGAAATCCATTTCCAAATGTCACTATTAAAATCAATTAAATAATTGCTATTACTTATAATGGTCTGTCCGACAAATTTGCATTACTTACAAAAAGTATTAAATTAATATACACCAAGTAAAGAAACAATAATAAGTAATTAGATACAACAACAAATAATTATGTAGTGCTGTCATACTTAACATATTAAACGCAATCACTAATTTGGTCCTCATAAAAACTTAAATTCAAACTATATCGGATGCCTCTTTATGTCGGATCGGATATTTGTCGGATAGTATCGGATCAGATAGGGATACGGATTTTTTATAATAATACGGATTCGGATTCGGTACCTCACTATCCGTCGGATACGGATACGGATTCGGATAATCCGGATATTGATGGGTCGGATATCCGGATATACGTGTGGGCTGGACCAAAACTACAATTTTGGCCCAAAAAGGTTTCTTAATTTTATAATTGTTTTTTAATTTAATTAATCCATAAAGCAAGTTTCAATTATTAAAATTAGCAGACCAACTTCAAAAATTATGATTTTTTTTGAGAAAGTTCCACAAATAATATAACATTTAAAAATTTATTTTCAAGGTTTTATCACATTTTAAATTTTCTCAAAAATTCAAAACTTCCTCTTAATAGGAAAATATTTTAAATAATTAGCTAAAAAACATAAAAACTCATAAATACATAATTTATTATTTAAAACATAATTCAACAAAGAATATAAATACTTTTTTCTACACACATGACATCTAAATAGTTACATACAACGACAATTAATTATATAGTCTTTGTGCATTTAATTAACATATTAAACGCAATCACTAATTTGATCCTCGTAAAAACTTAAATTCAAGCTACATCTTAATCTCACTAATCACTGCACACATAAAAAGGTGGTGAATTCAAATCTAGTCTCTAAATTAGAGCTCTAATTGTACTCATTATGCAATCGATAATTCTCACAGCCAACAACCATATAGAACGTAATATCCAACAAAAACCAACTACAAATAAAATGTACATCAAGATACGAACCGTAGATCACGAATTAGAAGTGAATTCCACCAAATTTGAGAGCAAAAATTCGCCCCCTCTCTTCCCCAACCGAGCAAGAACAGAGCTCCTCACTGTTCTGAAGGTGGGGCAAGTACGAAGGGTATTTATAGTGTCCCATTATCACTGCCGGTTCTTTTTCAAAACCCGGCGAGAAGATATCGCGCGCTTGAATAATATAATTCGCGGTGATACTCTCTCGCCCTTCCCGCGTGAAAATTTAGGGTAAGCCTTATTATCGCGGTTATTATTTACAAACCGCCAGTAATATATCACTGCCGGTTTTATAATACGAATCGGCAGTGATACTGCTCTCCTGGTCGCGCGGGAGAATTTAGGGTAATCTTATCACTGCCGGCTTTTGTTTACAAACCGGCATTGATATATTACTGCCGGTTGGAGAAAATGAACCGGCAGTGATATTCCTTCACTTCGCGTGGGAAAAAATTATTGTGCCGGTTTTACTTGGAACCGGCAGTGATAATACAATCATTGCCGGGTGGTCCTCAACCGGTACTGATGGGGCGTCGCGGATATACCCCTCTGTAGTGGTGAGTAAAAAAATCTTATGCTAGACAAGCAATGCGTGAGGGCAGAGTCAAGGTGAAAAAGACCCATCAGGGCATGAAACCGCGGCACCGTCTCTTCCGAGGAATGGCCCCAATCAGATCTTGAAGCGTTGTCAGCAAGAGTCCTCTTCAAGTTATCAATGGCTGCATTTCATAGCAAAAATTTCTTTGGTTTTGAGAACTGAGCTCTGGCAAATGAGGCGTCGTCGCTTCCGCCCGCTCTTGTTAGACTACGGACCAACGCGCGCTCGCCGGTAATAAAAAAAAAGTACACACACATAAGTGTTCAAGGGAAATTGTTTTTCTAATATGTAGAGAACGTAAACGCATATGTGTATATATGTTGTATGAGTGTAGTATGTCTCAGTGTATGCGTTTGACTTGTACTCTTTAAAAAAATCTTCAGTTTTATCATGTAATACAATTTTCGGAGTGCAAGTTTGTATTAATTGTGCAATATTAATAAATTGGCATACAACAAATGTAATTTAGTAAATATTGATCTTTAAGTTATCATATTCCTTTGGTCATGCTCTTAATGATGCATATATATTTTCTTCGCAGATGCCAAGCATAGCAAGTTTCGTGTAAGATTGGCACTAACAGGTATCTCCTTCATAATCTCCTAACACTACTGCATAACTCCTCATCATAGACGGTTCATAAATCTTATCACAGACGATTTTGTGAACCGTCTGTAATAAAGTGTTAGGCTCATCACAGATGGTTTCCAAACCGTCTGTAAAAACTGTTATTACAGACGGTTCTAAACAAGTACCGTCTATGATGTAAACCTCATCATTGGAACCGTCTGTGAAGACACCTACATCACACACAATTCCAAAGTGAAACCGTTTGTGATGTTTGTTTCATCAATAGATGATTCCGTCCGTAATGATGCTTACATCACAGATGGTTCCAAAGTGAAACCGTCTGTGATGATGCTGGAACTATCTGTGATGTAAGTGGCTTCACAGACGGTTCTTATTTAGAACCGTTTGTGATGTTGCCTTTCCAATGTTTACACTTTTCTATTTATTGGCTAGCCTCAAGAAATGCTAGCCATACTCTCTGAAACAAAACAGATTACAGAGCATCACAAGCATATTATTATGACATATATTTCAAAAATGAACTCAAATCATATATTACAACGTACAACGCATCCATTTCAGAAATCAACTCAAATCACACATTACAACATACAACGCATCTATTTCAGAAATCAACACAGATATATTAACCAATTGAATTCATAACTACAACTCATAAGTTCACAGTACAAGGTTCACAAATTAATCCAAGTGGTAACTAACAAATTCACAACCCATCTAATGGAAGCAATAACAACAACACTATTTTAGATTGTCTTAGGTGGGACAATATAAGAACGAAGAGAGTTGAAACTGTAGGCATTCCATCTTAGCAATCAACAATTATAATACATATATCTCAGTAATTATAATTATAATACATACATCTCAATAATTATAATACATCCCATTGATCTGAACCAATTAAATGAAATGCAAACTTTTATCTAAGCAATTCATGCCTTTTTCTTGATATGTAATATTAAGAAAATACAATTTTCAGGAAGAAGGCACCTGCCTTGAAACAATCTTATAGGCTAGGAGCCTAGAAACCCCAATGTAATAATGGGACAATGTATAACTCTCATAACAAGAGCTGACACATATACTTAGTTGAGGTACCACCGGAGCACCGGTGTGTCAAGTTATTTAATCATGTTCATTATCCAGACATGTGCATTCAAACTACAGATTGTCAATCACAGTAAAATGAGTGGAACTAAGAGCAAACACAGAAAAATGTCAACAAGAGAAATTGTTAGTGGTAGCAAAATCCTAAAAGACTAGTGGTTTGCCCATGATAAACTATGGTGATACCCCTAAACTAAAACCTGCAGAGCTCAAGGCCTTATTGGCATATTAAAGTATGAATGATCAAGTTCAAATAAGAAGATCAGAAACAGCAAGAAACAAACAACAATAATCTTCGTGTGATATTTACATCAAGAGCATGAGCTAGCAAGATTAAGCGGTAGGCAATTCAGAAGACTTTTCTGGAGGGAAGCAAGTTAGATAGCATATAAATAAACATGACAGTAAAACAAACAGATTCAGGATGGTTCTAATAAAATATAAAATCAACAAGATCAAGAAGACATGTTTTGATTACTCGGTTCATCAGCATGATTTCCATCACCCAGAACACCATAAGTAGCATGGTAATACCAATATGGCACTATGGAAAAATTTTATCGCTTAAGAATCAGCTCTTTCAGACTGAGAAAAGTTATAATGCTGTTGCTACATATCTTGGAAAAAATGCACTGAATGGCTTCGTTGGGTGATGGTGGTTGTGATCTAAGGAGATTGTCAAGCTCTAAATGCTCCATATGAAGAACGACCACATATAGTTCCTTCTAAATTCATTTCAAATTATAACGATCAGGTATCAGCATGATCTGATGCAGCAGAGAAATATGCTTGTCTAGTTGTCTTCTGCAACATTCCTTTCGTTGTAAAAATAACTGTTGCTTGGGACAAGTGGTGTGATTTTGTACTGCTCACATGCATAGACTAAATTATTACGATGTTACCAGCATCATTTGAATCGGATAATGTTTATCCAGAAAAGTTGCAATGATATATAATAAAATATGTCAAGCACGAATCACCATGACTGACAACCCCAAAAGCCCCTACTTGCCTACCTTATTATTTGAATTAAATGACATCATCATTTCTGATTTGGACAAACCAACAAAATAAGTAAGTAGGCCAATTTTCTGTTATTGGATTGGCCAAACTCATTCACATGTCACCTAAGCTACCTTGGACTAACACAAACATAACCAGAAATATTGCCTTACATCTTTCTATAACAAACTATGTTCAAACTCAGTATAGTACAATCGTAGCTATTGTTAAGTAGTTTCAGAAGGAGTACAGTACCAACCTAATGAATACACTAACTATTAATATCACACATGTTCGTTGGACTCCAAACAATTGATAACAGTAATGGCAAATTATCCAAGTCCGAAGATCAACAATCGGCACCCTTATCTTAACCGGCGGCGCTGGCTTCTCTGACGAGGGGGAGGGTGATGGTGACGCTGATGACGGAGGAGGCGCCTGCGCGGGGTGGGGGTCGGGATGTCCGACCGTAGGGAGGGCATCGCAGAGGGGGCAGGGCGCCGCTGAGGGGGAGACGGTGCGGGCGGACGTCGCGGGGAAGGTGGGTGCAGGCGGTGGCTAGGGCTAGGGTGCAGCCAAGGGGGGAAGAGGTGCCTACGGCTAGGGTGCGGAGGCGCGGGGGGGGGGGGAGGGGAAGTGGGCGTGGTTAGGGTTAGGGGTGGCTGCTAGGGTGTCGAGGTGACGGGGGGAGGTGAGTGTGGCTAGGGTTAGGGGCAACCAGAGGACGGCGGAGGGCGACGGTAGCGCAAGAGGAGGGCAATGGCTACACGCAAAAGGGTACTTGTCGGCTGCACGCAAGAGGAGGGCGACGGCTACGCGCAAGGCGGTTCTAAGGGTATAAATACTGGAGGTATCTCAGATGGTTGGACGGTTGAATCGTCTGTGATATTGATTTATCTCAGATGGTTTTGTATTAGAACCGTCTGAGATACATACATATCACATACGGTTCTAATATAGAACCGTCTAAGATATCATTTTTTTAAAAAAAAATTATTTTTACATTACAAATTAGCTTAACACATAAACATTTTTGATAAACATGTAACCTGTGTACATATTAGTGCTACTGATAGTCCATATTGCATTCATTAAGAAATATTGTTGGCTTAGAGACCTCTTTTAGAAACATATTTTCGGCAGAGAATTCTTTTATTAATTATTATTTTAGCTGCTCAAGTGACTGAATAAGAGCTCCAGAGATACGATTTCTCTGATTCTGTCTTGGCACATTCTTTTGGCCTTGTTTTGAGCAGAAAGAAAAAGGATAGCATGGACAATATCGTAAACTTATAATTTGATAGGGATACATGAGCCCAATGCTGAAAACTAAGCATAAATCAAAATGTCCACACATACATGAGCTACATGAGCCCAATGATGAAAACTAAACACAAATCAAAATCAAAAGCATATATTTATTTTTAGACATGATAAATAAATATGACGATCTCTTCATAACTCCACTTGCTTATTCTTTTGTATAAAAATTAGCCCTTCACGATGATCGACGTGTGTGTAGCTAGATTCCTCAGGTTGTTCTTCCTGGACCATGATCCCATTTCCAATAGGAGGCAACTCGTCAAACTGATTGTATTCTTCCTCATCTACTACATTCTCAACTCTAACAATCCTGCTTTTTCCTTAAAGAACCACGTGACGCTTCTTGTTGGATGGGTCGATTACATAGAAGACTTGAACAACTTAGTTAGCGAGTACAAATGGTTCGTCTTGGTATCTGACACATTTGAGGTCCACAGTAGTGACACCGTACTTGTCAACCTTCACGTGTTGCAGGTGAATCCAACGACACCGAAATAAGGTATCTTGAATAGTATGTAGTCAAACTCCCAAATTTCCTCAATAAACCTATAGTAGGAGCTCCTCGTCGACTCAACGGTATTGAGCGCATCTATGCGAACACCGTTGTTCTGGTTTGTGCTCTTCATGTCCTGATCTCTCGTGTAAAATGTATACCCATTTAAGTCGTATCCTTTCGATATGTGCAACTATAAATGTTGGCCGTTTTTCCAACTATGTCAGCGTATCACCTGACGAGCTTCCAGTAATGGGTCGTGCTCCTTCAACCATCTGTTGAACTGAAGGTTATGCTGTCTGATGATCTAGGACTCCTGCCGCGATGGATTCTCTTATTGTAGCTAGTTCTTGTGCTCGTCGATATACGGGGACACTACAGTCATGTGTTTCAAAACTATGAAATGGGCTTTAGCGCACGTAGCTGGATCAGGCGTTATTGCTTTCCTTCCGATGGTCCTGATACCCTGGAGCCTCCCCTCATGGAGGGATCAAGGCACACCTATCGGTTTGACTTGAGCCATGTAATCTATGTAGAATTCGATGACCTCTTCGGTTGCATAACCTTTGACAATGCTACCTTTTGGTAAAGATCGGTTCCGTATGTAGGACTTGAGAATTCCTATGTACCTCTCAAACGGGTACATGCTATGTAGGAACATGGGCCCGCACATCTTTATCTCCCTCACAAGGTGAACAATAAGATGGACCATGATATTAAAAAATGACAGAGGGAAATACATCTCAAGATTACATAGAGTCATCATCTCCTCGGCTTGCAGAGCATCTAGTCCTTTGGGATCGATGATCTTTTGAGCAATTGTGTTAAAGAAATAATAAAGCCTTTGAATGTCTCCCAGATCTTGATCGGTAAAATACTTCTAATTAGAACAGGGAGCATCTGTGTCATAAGCACATGTCAATCATGAGACTTCATACCAGTTAAGCTCAAATTTTGCATTGAAACAAGTCTCTTCATGTTGGAGGAGTAACCGGACGAAACTTTCACACCATACAACTATTGGCATAGTTAGTTCTCTCGGCCTTGAACAGAGTGTAACAAGCATGTTCAAAGTATGTTCGGCCCTTATTGGTCTTTTTCGGTGCTAACTCAGGTCTGATGCCCATATCAACCAAGTCAAGCCGTGCGTTGATACCATCCTTTGTTTTGCCCTTAATGTTCAGTAAGAGACCAATAAAGCTATCACATATATTCTTCTCTACATGTATGACATCGATGCATTGCTGAACTTTTAGGTACTCCGAATAAAGTAGGTCCTAAAATGTTGATCTCTTCTTCCACATGCTCTTTTCACGGGTCCTCGATTTATGTCTCTTTCCAAGCGCAACATCCAAGTTCTTAACGATATCATGAACAACTATCCCGCTTAAAGGCTTTGGAGTTGAACCATCTTCGTTCGTTCCATCGAATTGTTTCTTCATCTTGCGGTATGGGTGATTCCTTTGAAGGATTCTACGGTGACGCATGTACATAATTTTGCGCAAGTGATTCAGCCACACCCTGTAAGCAGTAAGTACAAGCTTTGGCTCCTTTTGTACTCTGGCCCGACAGGTTAGTAAAGGCAGGATAATCATTTATGATGCAGAACAACAGGTAGTGCAAAGTGAAGTACTCTCATTTGTGAGCATCCTATACTTGTACCCTTGGAGCCCATAGTGTTTTCAGATCTTCCATCAATAGTGCTAGGTACACATCAATATCATTCCCAGGTTGCTTCGGGCCTTACATAAATATAGACAATAAAATGTACTTTCGCTTCATAGACAACCATGGAAGAGGGTTGTAGATGCAGAGATTCATGGGGCCAAGTGCTATGATGGCTTCTCATGTTACCGAAAGGATTTATTCCGTCTGTACTCAATCAAAACCTTATATTCCTCGGATTTGCAGTGAATTCTTCAAACCTCCTATCGATGTTTCTCCACTGAGTGGAATCAGCAGGGTGCCTTAGCATTCCATCATTTTTACGCTCATCCGAGTGCCACCGAAGTAGTTTTGCCTCCTTTGGATTCGCAAATAAATGCTCCAAACAGGGAATTACAGGCAGATACCACGCCACTTTAGCAGGAGATCCTTTCTTCACCTCGATGCCCTCGTCGCGTCATCTCATTGATCTTTACGCTTGTACCGGGATGTGTTGCACACCAGACATATATGCAAGTTTGCGTACTTTTTGCGGTAGAGGATACAGTTGTTCGGACATACATATATTCTTTTTACTTCTATTCCCAAGGGACAAAGAACCTTATGGCTTTGTAGGTGGTTGTCGGCTACTCATTTCCCTCCAGAAGCATGTTCGCTAATCAGCCTAACAGCGCTGTGGAACTCTTATCGGACCAACCATTACTTGCCTTTAATTTCAGCAGTTCAAGTACGGATGACAACCTTGTGTATTTAGACTTGCAGTTTGGGAGCAAAGGTTTCTCCTAGTCGTCCATCAAGCCCTGAAATTTTACATACTCTCGCTCATCACGGTTTTCTTCTGCATCGCGCAGCATCTGATCCAAATTGTCATCTTGAAACCTATCCTCATTGAAAGTACAGTCGATATCATCCGACGTATCATTAACTTCGTCGATGATATTAATACTACTTGCTTCCTGTATAATCTGCTCTTCACCGTGACTAGTTTAACATGTATACCCCCCTTTTGAAACCCTTTAGAATTAAGTGTGCTTCAATCTGTGCTGGGTTTCGAAACATGCTCAGATTCTCATAGTCAATGCATGGATAAGACATAAATTCCACTCCCTTGTTCAACATATCCTCCTCTGCAGCTCTTCTAAAAGCGGAACGCCATTAATATACTCGGCGCTCGCACAGTTCTCAGTGTACATCCAGCTTCAGTCCATCCACACTACGTATATAACAATAAGTGTTAAATACTGAATTAAGTACACTAGGAGTGCACATGCACACATTCTTAAATTGGAGCACAGATTAACTAGCTAAAACCTTCCATCTTCAACTCCCTCTTTACCAAGCAAGATCTTGAATATAATGCAATTAGAACCAATTATTGACCTTAGATCACCTTACCATCTTCAATTCTCTCTTTACGAAACTAGCTATATCTTGAGTATAATGCAATTGGAACAAATTACTACTTTAGGTCACAAAGAACAAATGGATCTACACCAAGCTAGATCAAAACTATCTTCAATTCTTTACCAAGCTAGATCTTGAATATAATGCAATTAGAACTAATTACTAACCTAGATCACCATCTTCAATTCTGTCTTTACCTAACTAGCTACATCTTGAGTATAATGCAATTACAAGCACCAATTACTACTTCAGATCACAAAGAACAAATGGATCTGCACCAAACTAGATCTAAACCATCCTCATTTCCCTCTTTGCCAAGCTAGATCTTGAATATAATTAGAACCAATTACTAACCTTAGATGACCTAGAACAAAAGCATCTACAATCACACTTCCAAATCCAGGGTCTCTTTTCACCAAATTGCCTCTCAATCGCAGCCACCTCAAAAATAGCTCGGGAAACTCTAAAAACACAGAGGAGATCGGAGCTCTCTGTACTTATCTCCAACAAAAGCTCACCATAGACAGTTTTTGGCTAAAACCGTCTGTGATGTGGACCGCATCACAGACGGTTTTAGCCAAAAACTGTTTGTGATGAGCATGGGCTTCATCACTGACTGTTTTTGCAAAAATCCGTCTATGATGAGCCCTCATTAAAAATGGTTTGAAACCGTCAGTGATGAGGGGTCTAATAGCCAATACGATAGTTGCAAACAATAGAATACTGAAAAGCAGAAAAAAATACAACATGAGTTTTACTGTGAAGGTAAATTATTAGGAATCACTGACTAGCTATAACCAAATCTAGTACACCATTTTATGGTGTTTTTCTTCAAGAACATCAAATTTCTTCCAGCAATAAAGCATATTATAATGAAAGAATTTCTTTAGTTGGTTTATACTCCTCAGTAATTGATAAATGACCATGAAAATAGGGGTTCCCTTACATTTACTCTATCTTTACATAAATTTATGCTATATGTCATTACTTATTAAATTATATGTGTGACTTGCTATTCACACATTTTTTTTGGTACTAGTTTCATCTGTTGCAGCCATTCTCTTGGTCACGGGGTGTGTCATTAGTGTTATGAAGATTCGTAAGAGTGGAAATTGTCTATCAATCATTGAAAAGAACTCTAATCATAAGGAAAACACTGAAGAGCTGCTAGAAAATTACGGCTCACTGGCTCCAAAGAGATATAAGTATTCACAGCTGAAGGAAATAACAAGATCTTTTAGTGAAAAACTTGGAGAAGGTGGCTATGGAATGGTATACAAAGGTACTTTACCTCATGGCCAACTTGTTGCAGTAAAGTTCCTCCACGACTTCACTAGAAACGGAGAAGAATTTGTAAATGAGGTTATCAGTATCAGAAGGACATCTCATGTAAATGTTGTCACTCTACTTGGTTTTTGTCTGGAGGGATCAAAACGAGCTCTCATTTACGAGTACATGCCCAATGGATCATTGGATAAATTCATTTATGATGAGAATTCAAAAATAACTCTTGGATGGGACAAACTATATGAGATAGCAATAGGCATTGCTAGAGGCTTGGAGTATCTGCACCGTGGATGCAATACGCGCATCATACATTTCGACATCAAGCCACACAACATCCTACTAGACCATGATTTTGTCCCGAAAATTGCCGACTTTGGCTTGGCTAAGTTATGCAATCCAAAGGAGAGTTACCTATCGATGGCTGGCATGCGAGGGACTGTTGGGTTCATTGCTCCAGAAGTTTTTTCGAGGAGGTTTGGGGTTGTTTCGACGAAGTCAGATGTCTACAGCTATGGAATGATGCTTCTGGAGATGGTCGGAGGAAGAAAGAATTTGAAAGCAAGCGTTGACAAGCCTAGCGAGGTGTATTTTCCAGACTGGATTTATAGTCATTTGGCTGAAGCGGGTAGCTTGCACGCATTTGACATAGGAGATGAAACTGAGGAGATTGCAAGAAAAATGGCCTCAGTTGGCCTTTGGTGCATACAAGTACCTCCAATGTCTCGCCCAACAATGAGCAAGGTCTTAGAAATGTTTGAGAAAAGCGCCGATCAACTTGAGATACCACCAAAGCAATACTTTTATTCAGCTATACAGTAAGTTTTTTCTTCCACTGTACATCAGGAGCAAGTGTAGCAAAAGAAGTGCAAATTTGGCGTACTGTTCTGCCTTTTTTGTTAACATACATATAGCTCGTTTCCATTTTATTATTATCTTACTTTTTGACCATTAACAGTACTTATATCCAATTTTACTGGTGAAAAGATAGCAGAAGCCACCTATTATGCATATTACCAACTTAATAGAGTATTACTATTTATTGATCTGAGGATGTCATGAACCATGTATGATTTCGTAAGAACAGTAATTAATTTTGTGTATTTGTTTTCGAATTACACACAGGGAGGATTCATCTGAACAACAGAAACAGGAAAG
The DNA here is from genome assembly GCA_036346275.1 of Otatea glauca. Lineage (NCBI taxonomy): Eukaryota > Viridiplantae > Streptophyta > Magnoliopsida > Poales > Poaceae > Otatea > Otatea glauca. Next base: position 50,189,989 of record CM070718.1, read on the forward strand.
TCCGTAGGACACCGCAAGCAGCTAGCTACATTTTGTCAGAATGGTCTAACGGAGGAAGCCGTGAATCCAATTCATCCAATCCAGGACAATCTTCTGAAAATGAGCTGGTCACAAATTAAATGGCGCCTGTGTTTTTTTTCCATGTTGTAAAAAACGGCCAACTCGACCAATTAGTCGGACGATTAATCAGTGACGGTGGATAAACGGTCACAAATAGTGTAATTGTGTTGCAATTAACACAGTCGAACAATTAATCGACCGCATAATCCGATTAATTGCTATTTTATGATTAATCATCCATTTTTCCCATTTAATCACGAAAACAACTTATATTTATTCCCTAAGTACGATAAATTAGTTTATAATATTATGTTATAGTGTTCATAGTATGTATCTTTTGGATGAAGTATAAACAATGAAATATAAAACATGGTCTGTAGAGTAATAATTTACAATAGCTTTCGTTAAATAAATGTTTCTAATTAATTCTAAATATAAATAAATATATTAATAAGAACATATAATCGTCTGTTATATTCCAATTAATTAGCCGTATTGCGATTAATCATTTAGCGGTACCACATCCGTCAGTCGAGCGTATGCCATTTTCACAATGTTGGTTTTTTCTCTTTGTCCCAAGAAGGAATCTATTCTCCATTCATTCTTGAGCAATTTTATAGTACTTACAAATAGCTCTGATAAATTTTTTTCAATTCAAATTAGTGAATCTTTATAAATAACTATAGAGGGGGTATTTTTCTCTTAGGAGAAAAATCATGGACTATGTACATATTTTTACTACTTAAAACAACCTGACGCAAACTAGGGCGAAGACAACGGAGCTGGGGCCATGGTGCAGGTTACCGCGAGCTGAGGAAATTTTTACTTTTATAGCTCTTTTATTTTTTTTTAAATTAGCCACCATTGCAACTTTTTTTTGCAAAAATAGTCCCTGAACCCGCAAAAACCGCACCTCTCAGGCACAGTTCAACCTATGCAGCCGACTAAGGGCGCTGCAATGCTTCCAGTCCGACACGTAGCACTGCAAAAAAAAAAAGAAAATTGTATGCAACGGATTGGAAGCGCTGCATACTACAGTAATTTTCATGTTGTGGGGAGGCTAATTATAGAAAAAAATATATTTTAATTTTATTATGTTTTATAATGCATTATAATAGAAAACATTGCACGACGGTTAGTTCTAAAAAAATTGTATATCGTACCACAAATATTTTGAGGACCTATATTCTATGGAGGGGCATAATATAACACAATATATTTGAGGAGGCTAGTTATGGAAAACATATATTTTAATTTTATTAGCTTTTATAAATGCATTATAATAGAAAATAATTGCACAGCGGTTAGTTCTGAAAAAATTGCACGTCATATCACAAATATTCTGAGGACCCATATTCTACGAAGGGGCATAACATAACACAATATATTTGAGGAGGCTGGTTCTGAAAAAATTATATTATAAATTTATTAGGTCTTTTAAATGCATTATAAAAAAAAAATTTGCACGACGGTTAGTTATGAAAACTAATTCTACAAGTAGTTCTGAAAAAATAATTCTACGAGGACCTATAAGTATTTTGGGTCCTCAAAATATTATTAGGTTTTATAAGTTAGTTGAAAAATTTTATTAGGTTTTATAAGTATTTTGGGTTCTCAAAATATTTGCGGTAGGACTTGCAATTTTCAGAACTAGCCGCCGTACGATTTTTTTAGAATTAACCGTAGTGCAATTTTTTTCTATTATAATGCATTTATAAAACTTAATAAAATTAAAATGTATTTTTTCTATAATTATCCTCCGCACAGGAAAAAAACGAAAATTAATGTAGCATGCAGCGCTTCCAATCCGCTGCATGCAATTTTCCTTTTTTTTGTGTTTTTTTTTTATTTTGCGGTGCCACGTGTCGGACTGCATAGGTTGAGCCGCGCCTGGGAGGCGTGGTTTTCACAAGTTCGGGGGTATTTTTACAGAAAAGTTGCAATGGGGGCTAATTTTTTATATATTTTTAAGAGCTATAGCAGTAAAAATTTCCAAGCTGAGAGGAAGATCGACGAAGCACTATGACCTAGGCGTAATGTAGGCCGAACATAGTGGCGATGGCTCTTTGCGTGCCGGGGTCAAGGATTCAAATTTCGTTTTCGGATAAAATATCACCTGGGATCAGAATCTAAAATTTCGGCGAAATTCGGGTATTTCGTACAAATCTCGTTCGAAATTCAAAAACAAAAATTCAAATCCGGTTTGTTTTCTACAGAAAAAAAACAAAATTTCGCCGAAATTTCCCAAAAATTCGCCGAATTTGAACTGAACGAAAAATGGTTCAAAAAATGTCAAATTTTTTTGAAATTCTTTTTGGAGGTTTGTAACATCCCAAAATTCGTCTAAATATTATTTTATTGTCATTTTTGCATTTTATGATTTTTTTGGAATTTATTTGGATTTTTCGGGATTTATTTGAATTATTTGCAAATTAAGTGTTTTGACCTTTCATTGAAAACTATTTAAATTTGTGCAAAGTTGAAATAAAGTTTTGCCAAAAATATTTTATCTGAGTGAAAATATCTCAAAGTATTTTTGAGAATTTTCTTGGAATTTTCCTGATTATTTTATTGCCTAAAACAAATAAAATGAATTTCAGTAATTATTTTAAATAGAAAATCCTTTTAAAAAGCGTATGAACAGTATTGGGCTTGGCCCATATGCTGTTCGTGTGTGGCCCGGAGTAGCGCGGCCCGTTCAGCCCATTTTCTAGAAGGTTTAATCCCTGCCGTTGTATCCGGATCGGGTGATCAAGGATGAAGCGTACCGGTTCGGGACTTCGTTTTATCGTCGCCGTTGGATCTGCCGCGTGTCGATGATCCGGTCGTCTTCTTCGCGTATCCGTGCAGGACTCCTCTCCGTGTCCACCATGGACACCGCGTGGGAGCGGGCGAAGGAGGGACTCCCGGTGCTATATAAGGAGCGCGCCGGCGTCGCTAGGGCTCAAGCAACCAAAGCCCCAAGTTTTCGTGGTCAATTTTGGAGCCAATTGCCGCAAGCGAGGGTTTCTCACCGAGCACCGTCGCCGCCGTTCTTCGTCGATTTTGCCGTCATCCGTGGAGGCCGAGGCACGGGATCGAGGCTGTCGGATTCGTCTCGTCAAGAGGAAGCCCGTGCGCGCACCGTTTTGGCCGGAAGCTCTTCGGAGAGGGAGATCCGCTGGGAGGATTTCACCGCCGAAGAATAGAACCTCGCCACCGTTGTTCCAGTGTACCAGAGGAGAAACCGATCGCGTCATCAGATCCGCGCCAGTAAGACGCGTCCGTAGGTACCCTCCGTCCTCGCCACCGACGACCCTAGGGCCCTGCGCCATCGCCGTCGACGTGGCTAGATGCTCTGTCGCCATGTGTCGGCCACGTGGACTCGATCGCTGGTGTGGCGCGTTGCGTGGCGTGTTGCATGGACGTCGCTGTGGCACCGAGTCAGCCGAGGCGTGGGACCCGCGTGTCGGTGGCCCAGACCCGCATGGACCGGGTGCACCGTGGACCGATGAAGCTCGTGGACGTAGTCCATGGACCGAGGGGCACGTGGCAGCATTTGATGGGTTCGGGTCAGGCCTGACGTCAGCATGACGCAGTAATCTATTTTTCAATCTAAAAATAATTCGGTTAATTCTGATTTTCTAATTTCTGTAATTTCAGTATTTATTCAAAACTTCCAAAGGCTATAACTTTTGCATCTTAACTCGGATTTGAGTGATTCAAATTTCTAGAAATTTGTAAAATTGAGATCTATTTAATGGTGAATTTTAATTGATTTTTGGTGTTCATTTGCTCTCTGTTTTGGTATTTATTTGCTTTTCTCCTTGATGCAGCGTGAGACGTTGAATTGTGCGACGCTTGGAGGAAGATCCAAAGAACTCAAGAGCAAGCTCCAGATCAAGATCAGACCTATTCCAAGGCAAGTTGTGCTTTGATCATGTTGAACCCATGTTTATAAAATTGCTATATTTGTTTTACCCTATTGCATATTATTTCAAGTATACAATTGTTTCAAATTAAATTGGGACATAGCTATTATACAAATTTGATCTATACCCTACCTTGTCATTATATGCCATAATCTATTGTCACCCTAGATTGGTTCATTATAGTTGGTTAGTAATAATAATCAACATGGGATGGTTTGACCTTATTAGTTGCTTAGCCATGCCACGTCATCACATGTGATTGAATCATTGATAATTAATCTTGACTAATGGAATATGGAACGATGTTATAAACTTGTGTGTCATGTGGGATCACACGATGAGATTGAGTTGTTGTGGCGAGTCATGTCACGCAACGATGTTGAATTGTTGATGGCACGTGGTGCTTGGTAATCAACTTGGGTGATATTCACTTAGATTGGGGCAAGTGACAAGGGGCGAGTATGCCAAGGTGGGCCCAATGGGCAGAGGGTATGTGGAAGTCTTGCCTTGATCACTCTAAGGACTTAACCATGCAAGCCTTTGACCTGAGTCAATCATGCAACCACATGCCTGGTATGGGCCAGCCTAGCTGATTAATTTGCAATGTCTTAATTTTGGTACTATCTTGGTCGGTGTGAGTTCCCGAGTTATGGAGTAATTCACATGGCGCAAGAGGGGGCCTCGATGTGGTAACCATCCCACCAGTGTTGAAACCTTAGCGGTGGTACCGGTTAAGCCAACGCATTGTAAAGGCTTTGTTATAATCACTCGCCTTGGTGGTGTTTGGTTGTATCGCGTGGGTAAAGTGCATAACCTCTGCAGAGTGTGAAACTATTCGGATAGCCATGCTCGCGATATTGAGCAATGCTCGGGAATTACAGTTAAGGGTTAGCTTAATTAAATGGACAACTTGGTTGGGTGTAAGGACCCGAATCCACTGATTCGAACCCACTGTGTTTACCGCACTATTCCCAGGATCAACGCTAGTGCACACAGCTCAACATTGGTACATATCACATCATACTCAACGATAAAGGAATAATAGTTCATTTATTGATATAACTAAAGGTATGATCTTATGACCAACTTACATTATTAAGCCACGCAGGGCAAGACTGAAAATATAAACTAATAATTAAGCAGCGGAAAGTAGAAAACGTAGATAGCTCATCACCACCACAGTAACCGACAAGGCTCGGACCCTAATGACTCGTGTCTTCTGGACTTCATCTTCCAACACAGTGTAGATTCCTCAACTGTTGATTATTGTTGTTTGGCAAGGGTGAGTACTTAAAGCACTCAACAAGTTGTGCACAGAATGCAGTTCTATGTATCTATATGTAAGGCTTATTCCAATGGATAGGCTATCATGGCTATTTCGCAATAAGCAGCATTTTATGAACAAATATAGTAAATAGATTGTAAAGAATGTAAAACAAATAACAATAGTAAATAAATTCAGGATTTCTCAAGTAAACCAAGTTTCCAATCCTAAGTCAAATTTCATTTTCCATATGGCATTCCGCCATCCCAACCATGTTGTCCAATTAATTAAACTAACCCTTAACTGTAATTCCCGAGCATTGCTCAATATCGCGAGCACGGCTATCCGAATAGTTTCACACTCTGCAGAGGTTATGCACTTTACCCACGTGATACAACCAAACACCACCAAGGCGAGTGATTATAACAAAGCCTTTACAATGCTCTGGCTTAACCCGATACTATCCGCTAAGGATTCAACACTGGTGGGACTGGTTACCACATCCAGGGCCCCCCTCTTGCGCCATGTGAATTACACCATAACTCGGGAACTCACACCGACCACGATAGTACCAAAATCAAGACATTGCAAATTACTCAGCTAGGCTGGCCCATACCAGACATGTGGTTGCATGATTGACTCAGGTCAAAGGCTTGCAAGGTTAAGTCCTTAGTGTGATCAAGGCAAGACATCCACATACCATCTGCCCATCGGGCCCACCTTGGCCTCCTCGCCCCTTGCCACTTGCCTCAATCTAAATTATCATCACCCAGTTGATTACCAAGCACTACGTGCCATCAACAATTCAACATCGTTGCGTGACATGACTCGCCACAGCAACTCAATCTCATCGTGTGATCCCACATGACACACAAGTTCATAATATCGTTCTATATTCCATTAATCAAGATTAATTATCAATGATTCTGATACATGTGATGACGTGGCACGACTATGCAACTAATACGGTCTAAACCTCCAATGTTGATCATAATTACTAGTCAACTACATTAAACCAATCTAGGGTGACAATGGATCATGACATACAATGACAAGGTAGGGTATAGATCAATCTGGTATATTAGCTAAGCCCAATCTAGTTTGAAACAATTGTATATTTGAAACATATATAATAGGGTAAAACAAATATAGTAATTTTATAAACATGGGTTCAACATGATCAAAGCACAACTTGCCTTGGAATAGGTCCTGATCTTGATCTGAAGCTTGCTCTTGAGTTGCTGGATCTTCCTCCAAGCGCCGCACAATTCAACGCCTACGCTGCATCAAGAAGAAAAGCAAATAAATACCAAAACAGAGAGCAATTGAACTCCAAAATCAAATAAAATTCACCATTAAATAGATCTCAATTTTACAAATTTTTAGAAATTTGAATCACTCAAATCCGAGTTAAATTGAAAAGATATAGCCTTTTGAAGTTTGAAATAAATATCGAAATTGCAAAATCGTAAAATCAGATTTAACAGATTTATTTTTATTTCAAAAAAGATTATCTGCGTCATCATGACGTCAGCATGACGCCAGCGCTGAACCGAACCAACAGAGCTCGACACGTGGCCTCGGTGCATAGACCGGTCCACGAGACCTCATCCGTCCACGTGAACCCGGCGCACGACGCCGAAACCCGTAGTGCCACGCGTCTTGACCCGATTGGTTGCGGCCGCCCGCCGATGCGACGACACGCAGCACGCATCCACGGCCCGATCTAATCGAACGGCGACAGATGCGCGCAACGCGGCTCGATCCTCCGCTCATCCGCATCCGACGGCCACAAGCTTACCCGAGACTAATGGCGAGGCGACGGTGAAGAAAGTCACCGAGACGAAGAAGAAGCTTCGGCGACGACGCTTCGCGCGTTCCTGCGTGAAGAAGTAGATCGTCGACGCGCACACCCCGGCGAGTCCAACTCCGAGATCCAAACGCCGAAACCGACGAACCGGCGGCGATCCTTAGCAAAAACCTCGGCCGCAGAGCTTCAACTCCGACGAGCTCCTCCGATGCGTGACGACGGCTCGTGAAACCTTACCGACCAAAAGATGCGGCGATACAGACGAACCTCGGGCGCTACCCCTCCTTTTATAGCCTCAGCCAACGCGCTAAAAACGGAACCCTAGCTTCCCCCGGCGGCGAAGTCGTGTCGGCGGCGGACTCCGAGTCCTTCGCGGAGACGACAACCCTCAGCCACCCGATCCGCTACCGACGGCCCAGATCACTCTTGATACGACACGATCCGCACCGATCTTTCCAAATCCAACGGCGCAATCTTTATCCTTCCCGACCCAGATGCGATGCAATCGGACCGCCGATCTTGATCCAACGGCGCAGATTCAATCGCTCTAGGGTTTACCCGAGATGGGCCAAATGGGCGCGCTTCTGGCGCGACGCAAGACAATACGGGCCGCCCATTCTCGTTCCGGATTTTTCAAAAGGTTTTCTCAATTAAATTAATTCCAAAAATTCATTTAATTTGTTTTAGGCAATAAAATAATCAGGAAAAATCCAAGAAAAATTTCAAAAATACTTTGAGACATTCTGGACTCAAATAAAATATTTTTACCAAAACTTTATTTTAACTTTGCACAGATTTCAATACTTTTGGATAAAAGCAATAAACTTGAAATAAGATTTAATTCAAATAAATCCAGAAAAATCTAAATAAATTCCAGAAAATCACAAATGCACATTTAAGCAATAAAATAATATTTGGCAGATTTTTGGGATGTTACATTGGGATGGCGGAATGCCATGTGGAAGATGGAATATGATTTAGGATTGGAAACTTGGTTTACTTCAAAAATGCTGAATCTATCTACTATTGTTATTTGTTTTACAGTCTTTACAATTTATTTATTGTATTTGTTCATAAATGCTGCTTATTGCAAAATAGCCATGTAACCTATTTATTGGAATAAGCCTTACATATAGATACATAGAATTGCATTCTGTGCACAACTTGTTGAGTGCTTTAAGTACTCACCCTTGCCAACAACAATAATCAGCAGTCGAAGAATCTACACCTGTGTTGGAGGAGGAGTTCCAGGAGGACGCGAGTCATTAGGGTCCAAGCCTTGTCAGTTGCCTGTGGTGAACTGATGAGCTATCTACGTTTTCTACTTTCCGCTGCTTAATTCTTAGCATATATTTCCAGTCTTGCCCTGCGTGGCTTAATAATGTAAGTCGGTCATAAGATCATACACTTAGCTATATCAATAAATGGAGTATTATTCTATTATCGTTGAGTATGATATGATATGTACCGATGTTGAGCTGTGTGCACTAGCGTTGATCCTGGGACTAGTGCAGTAAACACAGTGGGTTCGAATCGGTGGATTTGGGTCCTTACAGAGGTGGTATCAGAGCATACTGACTATAGGTCTTGGCCCTAGATAGCATGGAGGTGTCCAGGTTGTGTCCAAAACTATTTTCTAAAGGAAAATTTAAATTTGACTAACAAAACACTCTTGACTCATCTCATTCTCTACTTCTCACCTTTCCGAATTTATCACACTTGCCGCTTTGGTGGAGAACTTATTCAAAGTTCTTGTGAAGCAGATGCCGATCGTTCCGACCTTTGAGGAGTCAGCAGGTGGCTACGCCATGGAGCTGTGGAGAGTTCTTCAGACGCTTGGAGTCTTTTATCGTCCGCTTTACCGAGGAGGCAGCTGGACCGTTAATGGTGTTCACCGAGGATTTGTTTGCAAGCTGATCATCTACGCTCGGGAGAACGAGGAAGCTAGCAGGCCAATCAACATCTCCGCCAGAAGATTCTTGTACGAGGTTGCGATTCAGGAGGTTGCCCGACTTGCACTTCGTCGTGTCTGCCGCGACTACGCCGACGAGCTTCACGACTCAGTGTTTCGACTTCACCCTGATGTGCAAGCATGCCGACGCCGACGGATCGTGGAGGACGAGTGTGCTACTGCGGTACACCTTGAGGAGTTCGCCCTTGCCCAGAAGGAGCATATGAGAGAGACCACTCAGGAGCTGGAGACAGTGTACGAGGCACTCAGAGTGATGGAGCAGGAGCTTGAGGAGACCCGTGCTGCAGCTATCGGAATGATCACCGAGCTAGGAGAGGCCCTGGAGGGGGTTGAGGATGAGTTGGAGCGCGTGACTCGAGGAGCTCAAGAGCCAGCTGAGGAGTCCGGGGAGGATCCAGAGGAGCGAGAGTGGGAGCCAGAGGAGAGTGCGAACCCTGTTGTTGCTGAGGAGCAAGCAGTGGGTCATCAGGATAGGTTCGCTCCTATGCCAGCCCACCCGCCGGTGTATGCACCGGATCAGTCTCAGCCAGGGTGGCTGGATGAGTGAGAGTCAGTCTTGGAGTTGTGTTGAGACTTGAGTGTTGAGTCGTGTCTTTAAGATTTGTCTTTACTTTTTAGCATACGTTAAGGTTTCATGTTTAGTTTGCTTCTTTGTAATGCTGAGTGTGCAGTATGTGTTGCAAAGCTTGTAGGCTTTTATAAGCAGCCATACCAAGAATAAATAAAGAATTATTTTAGTTGGGTTAAACTTATCTTCCCCGCCCTAGGGATTCTTGCATCTTATCTATGCTACTTCTACCTTCCTAACCCAAGAGGTAATCACAGATGGTGAACACTGTGGAACCAACGGTGCTTCAGAAGTGGATCGCGCTGAATGACAACCCCAATGATGGAGGCAACCTCAACCACCACCGCCAATGACATGCGAATTTGGGAGCATTTCTGCCGCCTGCACTCAATTAATGCAGACCATGATGCAACAAATGCAACAGATGACTAATGTGGCTGCAAATAACAACAACACAGTGAACCAGAACAACAATGGTGGGCCTCGGTCTTTTTCCAAGCTGTCAGATTTCATGAGGACTTGGCCGCCAACCTTTTCAGGAAATGTTAATCCTTTGGAAGCCGATGACTGGCTTAGAACTATTGAGAAGAAGCTGCATGTGAGACCCCGTTTTTGCAAACAGGAACCTCCATGTGATTACCGTACTAGTCCCATGATCAGTGGCTAGCACTCACATGTTTACAACATTCATATCACAACCACAAGATAAATATTTGACAGCATATATTACAAGCAAGAATAATTATACAGAGTTAAATTCTTACAACAATGGAAAAATAGAGGAAATTAAAACTCCAAAAGCCACGTGGTTTGCCCGCTAACCCTCGTGCAACCGACTTGGCAAACCTAGGGAAACTCGTCGTCAAAAGTTCCGCACTGCGTGAAAGTAAAAGTCGCTTGATGCTTCGCAGCTTCGTCCTCTCGAGACAATAGATGCAAGATTGAGTACTTTGGTACTCAAAGAAGACTTATAGTGTTTGGCGATGCATTTAAGTAATTATGCAAAGCTAAACAAGGCAGGTTTAAGGTTATTTTGCGATTGCATAAACATTTAAAAAGTATGACATAATAGATTGAAACATCGCATTTTCAAATGAGCAATTGGAATATAAAGTGATAACCAAATAACTAAGTCCTTCAACCCACCTACCCGATCAAAGATCCCCTGAGTCCGTCCTTTGACCCAAAAAGCTATGTGCAAAATGGTTTCCTTTTCAAACCCGCTTTTCCGAAAAGTACCAAAACATTCTAACATTGGAATGACTTCACCAGCGCCCATAACCGTGGACACGGCTAATCGATTAGATTTACACTCTGCAGAGGTGTACTGACTTTACCCACAAGGAATGATCAACCTCTTTTGCGTGCCGCGGTTACACACTTCCTTTGGTGTGTCGGCAAGGAGATCATACAGAGCCGTTACATTATCTAGATGTGGCTTTGAACCAGCCCGGACGCTTGACCTCGCCATGAAAATGTAAACACTCACCCAAGACGTGGCTCCTTTCACATCACACCCAACACCACGTTTACATCCCACGGCAAGGCGTACCGCTGCATTGGTAAGTAAACCCCTACAGACAGACCAAACCGGAATGCTGTGCATAACTCCCGCCTTCCTTAGATGCAAAGCCACACCTAAATAACTTAATAGGCTAAGACCCGCCCATACAAGCCCTCGTGGTTGTACGAAATTCTTGGATCGATAAGGCCCCATTGCTCGGTCCTTAATCCGACACAGCGATACTCCACCCTACGCTACGTGCAAATCCTCTCGCACCTCCGGCTATTGCCAATAATCGCCCGCATCAAAACCATAGTTTTATTTTTGGGTTTTTAATCCAAGTACTAGCAACATTTTCCCAAATGAGGATCATACATACGCTGAAAAGAATGACACACGATCAACGACTTAAGCAGATATTTTATGCTAGCGGTTATACCCAAAATGACATTAAACATTGTCTAGCTATCCGACTAAGGCTTACAAGGTTCACATGTTCATACAAATTGAGGCAAACCATAATTTACAGGATTAACTACAGTTCTAACCCAAATTAGCGCTTTAGGAGAACTATCCTGATGCACCTTGTATATAAGCAAAAACAACATAGAGTAGGTAAATTATTGGGTTCAACATGTTCAAGGAGGTGCTTGCCTTGCGACTCACTGCCTAACTCAGATCTGGATCGGCGATGGCGTCGTCTTCCTCTTCGATGACATCGGTCTCTACACGACGATCAAGCGGAAAAATAGTAAAATATCCAAATTCGGAAAAGGACGAAAAGAAGATGCATAAGAAGTCAAATAAAGAAAACCGCAGAAAAAGGGTTGTCCTTTTGAGGATTAAGAATATGATTTTTAGGATTCCGCAAGTAAATAATTGTACACTGAATGTTAATACTTTTGTGAAATGATCGACATGGTTTCTTTTACAGATTAATAGCTTGGGATTTACTTAATTCAAGAGGCTAAAATTGTGAATTCTAGTATTTATGACTTCAATTATAGATGCTAAAATTATTTGAATTAAAAGAATTAGACACTAATTAAGGGTTACGCTAAACACTTAACCCTAAGTGATTTGCATAGAAAAGGTTTTAAATAATGTATAACGGTAGCTAGCTAATTAGATTTATTCTTGATTTTTGAGAAGGTTCTGTGATACAAATTTATTAACTACGAATTCCTTATCCAAATAGGTTGTTAGGTCTGTTCATGGCTTGAATCAAATAAACTAGATTTTAGCTATTTAACCTACAAAGCACATATATATATACATATATATGTGTGAGTGCATTTGGCACAATAATGATTACATAGCTTAAAGTTAATTCAACCCAAAATTCCTATTTAATCAAACTCAACTATGCTACTGCCATCCTAGTATTTATAATTAACTTTGTTTCTTTTAAATTTCTTTTAGTACAATTATACATATTTGAATTGCTAGTGTATTGAAACAAAGCCTAAATAAAAGTAATTCATATAAGCATGAAAATTAAATATCCTTGTATATCTGGGTTCCTGTAATATAAGGATTCTAGAAAATTAGTTTCATAAATTTCCAAGTTTATTTACGAAATTTTGTATAGAGCATATCTCTAGCCTTTTAACTCGAATTTGAATTTCAAAATTTTCCAGAGATGATCTTCAAAATATTTTTGCATATTCTGAATCTACGGAATTTTTCATGAATTTAGAAATTGGTTTCACTATTTTTGGCCGGATGGTTCAAAAGTTATGGGCATTTGAATCTATGCGTTTTTCCAAATTTATCGAATTCGAAATACGCTTTGGACGAAACGCCTTCCTAGCGCGTGCGCGAATTCAAATCGCCCAGCCCATCGACAAGTTGGTCCCGCCGTCACGCCGCCAGCGGTGTGACTCATGGTGACGGCCGTGGCCCACCCGCCATGACCGATACCGACAGCGCGAGACCATCGAGCGATCGACCACCGGGCCCCAGCTTGTCGCGACACGTGACGCGCGTAAATCCCACCGGTGATCGACAGCGTACCCACCCGTCGACCGACCAAGCGAGCGTTGGTCCAAGGCTCGCCGCCGACGAACTAAGTCCGTGCGGCGAATGGGTAGAACCACCACCACCAGCGTGCCAAGGCGGTCCTAGGGACGCTACCCATTCGTCGAAGTGGCGGAAGGTAGGTCGCCACCGAGAGGGCGGCGGCGCTAACGGCGACAAGCCGCGCCGAGTTTTGGCGGTTCCTAGGGTTGATCGGTTCCATTGTGAGCTTGATGGTGGCGCAGCCCATTTTACCCGACGTGGGAGGTCGAGAAGGGTGTGGAGGCTTGACACGGTGGCGGCCGCGAGAAGAAGACGCGCAGATGGTGGCGCTTGATCGCCAGAAGAAAGCTGAAATTGATGGGTAGTATGGACTCGCGATGCCCAAAGATGCCTCGGTTGCAAAGAATTGGATTGAGACTTACCGGTTTGGCTCAATTGCGATGCCTCTCCATTTTTGGTTTTTCTGGCAGAAACGGCGAGAAAGGGAGCTACGGTTTGATTGTTGGTTCTGGGAGTGAATGAGAAGAAGGGGAGGTCCAATGCGATGTACAAGAGCTATTTATAGCTGGCGAATGACGAATTCATAGGGTTTGAACGGAGGTGAAAAGAACGGCTTGGTTCTGGCGCTTTCGGTGAAATGGCGCAGCGTCTCTCGCCGGCAAGGTGATAACGCAAGGACGGCAGGAATGGCGCCGAGTCTCGAGGATGGACGTGGCAGGGGTCAAGTAGAGGCGACGTGCACCGGTCAGGCGTTGAATCGGCGAGGCTGGCGAAGGATCGGGAGAGGGTCGAGTCGGTCTCGGGCGAGAGGGGAGGAAGAGAGGAGGCAGCGAGATCAGAGGCTGACGGGTGGGTCCCGGGCCACCGGTCGGCGAGTGAGCGGTTTCCGCTACTGCCAGCGCACGGTTACGGAAAAGGAGCGGCCCATGAGTCGAGAGAGAAAACAATTCCAAGGACAAGCACAGCCGAGACATGCTCCATGTGACCATTAAAACGGCTGTCAAATCACTTTGAAAATTTTCCAAACTTTTGACTGGGTTTATCTGGTAGTCCTCAGCGTCCAGTTAAATTTTCAGAGTAAAATGCATTATGGTTAAATTATAAAAATTCTGACACTGTGGACGGGTACAGAAATTGAATTTCGAAATCTATTTATTTAGAAGTGTAAAATTATTAATTATTTCCCAAACTTTTATGGAGGTTCATTAAGTCATATTTATGTCCCCATAAAATTTCAAGTCAATAACTCAATTGAATATTTTATAAAAATTCTGACATGAAGATTTCTTGTTTTAATAGTCTCTGTTTTTGAATTTTTAGGAGGCTTTGCTGACATGATAAATTGCTGAGATTTTTACCAGATGTAACTACTGCTCTAAGGGTTCTTTGGTAATTTTTTGTGGCTCCTGACCAACTTCGATTATTTTTAATTAATTCAAACTTTACTGTTTCTAGTCAAAAGAGAGAATTAAGATATTTATTCTTGCTCCAAATCAGCACCAAAGATTTTTACTAAGCATTTTTACTGGCTTACCAGGTTGGTCATGGTCAAATGGTAATTTTTCTTATTTTTACTTTTACCTTTTTATCATTTTCCATTTAGTAATTCTATTTGTTGGACTTTTCATACAAAACATAAATTCAAGAAAATCCAATAAAACCAATAACATCAAGAAAATCCAGAAATAAATATACTTTAATCCAAAATATTCATTTCCATTTTATTGTCTCATGTTTTTCCTTTTCAGTTGTTACAAATCTACCCTCTTACGTAAATCTCGCCTCGAGATTTGGCGGTCTAAGGTAGAAAAGGTCTAAAAGAAATCAGAATTCTTCTTGCTTATCCTCTTGTTCCCAGTGTTGCTTCTTCTTCTGTGGTTACTCCATTGCACTTTTACCATTTTATGAACTTTATTTCGAGTGCGCCTCTCGCTTCTTCGAGGATTTTAACTGGTGCTCGCGATAAGTCGATCAGCCGAGTTCAATCTCTTCCAATTGGGTAAGTTCACCGGATACGCAGACACTTCTTAAGTCGCGATACATGGAAAACATTGTGTACATCGGATAATTGGGATGGCAGCCCAACTTGTATGCTTTCTCCCATCTTTTCCAAGATAATGATATGGACCAATATACCGAGGGGCTAACTTGCTCGAACTTGGAATCGCGGATCCCGCGAAGAGGTGAAACCTTTAAATAAACATAGTCATCGATCTCAAAACTCAAGTCACGCCGACGAGTGTCACAGAACTTTTCTCGCGGATTGGGCTTCCTCAATCGGCCAGATCAAGTCTACATGTTCTTGGGCCTCATTTATTAAGTCTGGCCAAAGAACTGCTCTTTCCCACCTCGCACTCAAAAAGTGGAGTTCGACACTTTCTTCCATAAAGGGCTTCAAATGGCGACATTTGCGCACTAGCTTGAAAACTATTATTGTAAGAGAATTCCGCAAATGCTAAGCACTTCTCCCAATTGGTGCTATACGTGAGCACACAGCCCTTAACATATCTTCAAGTATTTGATTTGTTCTTTCAGCTTGACCATCGGTCTGGGATGGTAAGCAAGATCGAAAGTCAATTTAGTTCCCAAAAGACCATGCAATTTTTCCCAAAACGGATGTGAATTATGCGATCCTCGATCTCAAACAATTGTCTTGAACCCGTGCGCACGCACGATATTGCTAATGTAAAGTTCGCCAACCTCGCTCTGCAATATGTGGTTCGACCGAATAAATGAGCCACTTTGGTTAGTCGATCCACGACAACCCAAATGGAGTCATTTCCTTTTGAGTCCGAGGAAGGCCAAGAATGAAATCCATACCGACATCATCCCATTTCCATTCGAATTTGTAGTGGTTGAGTAACTCACCGACGCCGATGTTCGCTTTTGACACGCCAAGATACATCGCATCTCGCGATATATTCGGCAGTATCCTTCTTCATACCGTGCCACCAATAATCTCTCTAAGGTCTTGATACATTTTGGTGCTACCCGTGAATGGATAATGGTGACTCATGGGCTTCAGATAGAACCAACCTCTTGATATCGGCATTATTGGGCACATAAATACGAAGTTCCTTCATAATTATTCCATCCGAACTTTCGTGAACGCCGAATTTATGCCCCAATTGAATAATTCTGAATTTCCTTAATGGCTTCATCCTGGAGTTGAGCGTCTTTAATCTGGTTCTTAAGGGTTGGCTGAATTTGGAGGGCGGCCACATAACCATTTTCCACTAGACTTAAATTGAGCTTTTGGAAGGCATTGATTAGGTCGGACTGGCGAGGATCCAGCATGCAATACAGCTTCCGACTAAGAGCGTCGGCTACGACATTGGCCTTACCAGGATGGTAATGAAGACCAAGGTCATAGTCTTTGATCAGCTCCAGCCACCTTCTTTGCCTCAGGTTCAATTCCGGTTGGGTAAAGAAGTACTTGAGACTTTTATGATCAGTATAGATCTCTGTTCTATTCCCAATAAGATAATGCCGCCAGATTTTTAAGGCATGAACCACAGCGGCCAATTCAAGGTCATGAGTAGGATAGTTCTGCTCATGAGGACGAAGTTGTCGAGAGGCATAAGCGACAACTCGCCTTCTTGCATTAATACACATCCCAACCCTTGGAGTGATGCATCACAATATACTTCAAAATCTTTATGAATATCCGTAATATGAGGATCAAGCGAAGTTAGCTTTTCTTTTAACTTCAAAACTCGTTTCACAATCAAGTCCATTCAACTTCTTTTCTTTCTTTAAGAGTTGCGTGAGTGGCTTGGCTACTTTAGAGAAATTTTCAATGAACCGGCGGTAATAACTGCAAAGCCTAAAACTTCGAACTTTTGGGATCGATTGCGCCTTTCCTAAGCCAACACCGCTTGCACTTTACTTGAGTCGACAAAGAACTCCGCCTCCGATAAAACATGCCCGAGAAATGCTACTTCTTTCAACCAAAACTCACATTTCTAACTTGGCATATAATTTATTTTCTGAGTTTGCCGAGGACCAAGTGCAAATGTTGTTTATGCTCTACTTCACCTTGGAATATATCAGATATCATCAATGAATACCACCACAAATTTATCCAGATACTCCATGAAGATCTTATTCATTAAGCTCATGAAGCTCGCGAGCATTTGTGAGCCCAAAGGACATCACGGTATATTCGTATAATCCATAACGTAGTGAAGGCGCCTTGGGAATGTCCGATGGTCCGACCTTCACCGAAATACCCCAACTTCAAGTCTATCTTGAAAATTTGCGCCCGCTTAGTTGATCAAATAGATCATCAATCCGGTAACGGATATTTATTCTTGATGGTTACTTCATTTAAGGCACGTAGTCTACACACATGCGCAGACTATTGTCCTTTTCTTGACGAAGAGAACCGGACTTCCCGTGGTGATGTATCGCTTAATAAATCCTTGTCCAGCTTGCTCCTTGAGTCGCTTTTTCGCCCACTAATTCATTGGTGGGCATCCTATATGGACGCTTTGATATTGGTGCCGCCCCGCACCAAGTCAATGATGAACTCCATTTCTCGATCCGGGGCACTCGCAATTCAAAGAGAAATACTTCGAAATTCATTAATTATTGGCACATTTTCCAATTCAACTGTGGATGCTAAACACCGGATGGGCCGAGATGCTAACTCATTGACACTTGAGGTAAATTCCACGATATTCCATCATGATTCACCAAATGATATAGATCGATTGGCACGCTTTATGCATCCCTTATGTTTGGCCAACCAATCCATGCCTAAGATCACATCTAGCCCAGATGTTTCTATCAAGATGAGATCAAGATAAAATGTAACCCCATTGATTTCTATTCTAACCTGCAACGTAAACTAGCGGTTTTAATAGTGGCTCAGTGATCGCACACTCATGCGAGTGGGCAACAGGAAACTTCCAACTTGTTTTGTTCGTAAAACTTCTTGGAGATAAAAGAATGAGAAGCTCGAAATCAAACAACACCAATGTAGGCACAGATTTCACAAGGAACATACCGAGCACAACGTCTCGAGGCCTCTGCGCTACCGCCGATCGCCATATGGTGAAGGCGTCAATATTCCCGCCTTGCGCAGTGGTGGCGCGATCCTGAGTCCGCCTTGAGCTTGGGGACGAGGTTGCCCGGTTTTCTTCTTGGGACAGAATCGCGAATGTCCACGCCATTGCAATGAAAGCACGTGACATTAGGCGCTTTCTTCGGGCAACAATGGCAGTCCTAGGTCACAGCACTGGGCGAACAGCCGCCGCGATCGCCACAGACAAAGCGAGTAGCCCGCCTCGATCTCTCGAGCTCGAGAAGCCGCCTGGGCTCTTGGTGCCGGTGATGGCGGTGGTGGTCGACGGAACTAGTCGATCGCCACCCTTGTGGCCTAGATGATCCACTCCAGATGAGCTACGTGCAAGCCACTTGCGCTATGCGGCTCTCCATCACATCGCGATCGCCATGCTCCACTCTTACGGCCTTGTCCACCAAAGCTTGAAGTCACAATGTCTTGGGCAATTAAAGCCCACTTGATCTCTTCATTTAGATTTTCCTAAACCTCTCAATCCTTCTTGCCTCATCGCCTACTTCATAAGTGGCATATCGCGACACCGATTGAAGCGGTGCAGATACTCCATCACCGCTATTGATCCTTGCTTAAGGTCAAGAAACTCCTCTTTTCACTTCAATCACACCGGCCGAATGTGTGTGCGACGAATGCACTCTAAACTCGTGCCATAGGACCACCCGCCCTTCCGTAGCACCGCTGGTAGTTCTCCCACCAAACGGCAGTAGCTTCCTTGCAAATCGATAAGAGGCATATAGGACCTTCTCCTCTCATCACACCGAGCAATATCTAACTTGTTTTCCACACCAAACCACCATCCGCATCAAGAGGTTCGCAGAAGGGGAGAAAACCGTGGTCGATCCTTAAGAACTCATTCAACTTGGACACTTGCGAGCCCCACCATTTCTCCACGGCAACACCACGAGCCGCAGTGTTCGGGCTATCTGCTGCGCAGATCGTGGTATTCGCCTTCCTCCCTTGTTCAATTAGGGCTAGCACTTGAGCCATGGTAGGTGGTGGAGGCAAACTGCTCGTGAACTTCATCCCCAGCAGAGATGGAATAGGGGCATCTTGGCGGGCTGCTCGAGATGTCGAGGCTCTTGTTGCAGGATGTTGAGGATTAGGTTGTGCAGCGTTGAGACACTCGCCTGGGATCGCAAGTATCTGCGGTGCATCGCCTGTGATCCGATTGAGTGACCTGTTGGCCTCATCCTCAAATCGCACCATTTTAGTACGCGACAAAACTTAGAGTAAAATTTCAAATGTACCAAAGACGTATTTGCTCTAAAGTTCTTAGTTTCCCATCGCCTCATTTGACATTTTATTTATTGCTCCATCATCATTTTTTTTATTATTATTATTATTATTTTTATTTTTAGGATTTTCTCATCGAAAATTTTCACCCCATAGTTACAATTTGTAGGAAAATCCATTATTATTATTCATGTAATGAGATACAATTTAGAAAAACTTATAATACCAAAAGCATTTCATGCAACTATTAGGATACATACACATACCAACTACTTTACAATATACTATTATAGCATAAGTTTCTAGGAAGAACCTATCCGCTACCATTCCCTGGAGGCGGTGATGGCGATCCGACGTCACAACTACTCCCTTAATCGGAGGGCTCGGAAGCGGCTCCGATTCTCACGCGAAATCGACGAGATACTCCCGCCTATTTCGATTCTGCGCCTCCTAGGTCCCGATTCGATATCTTGGCCAACTATACGCGCTTCATATGAGCGCACGATGCTCCCATCTCCACTTGATGCACTTGACAAATCTTTCTTGCCACCACGACTTGTCTCTTGGATGGCTTGGACTCTATTTGAACTAAAATGCTTAACTTGATGGCGCACGCGACGCTCTCTCTTTATAGTAATAGCGCATGCGCATACACTTTGAATCCATTAACTATCCGCTTAATCGTGAGCATAGGGCAATGCTTTTCTTGCCCATAATTTTCTCGCTAAGTCCTTAGCTATAGCTGCCCAACCGAGGGGTTGGTCATCCAAATTTTAAAGCAAGATGATTAGCATTAATAGAGTGCCAGAGTAACAAGGAAACAAGAATTACGCTACTTTTGCATGGGTTACTTTTATCTCACCATTCTTATATTCTTCGCCTTACAATTCTTATGAACTAAGTTGTCCCTATATTATTCTTTATTACATGGTTCTCAATCTTAATTTAACTAATTCCACATTTACTCACAACAAAAGTACCACTTTATTTATTTCACACGTCCCATATTTACAACGGCTGTCACATCCATGCACTCCTACCTATTCTATCCCATCTAAAGTCCTAGCGGTGTAGGCTCTACGCCTATACACTCGAGGGGCTTCAGGCTGAAATTCACAAGTGCTACGGGGATTTATGCCCTTATCATTAATAAGGCGCGGGCAACTACCTATGCAGACATTCTGCTCCTCCGGGCACACCGTGTGGGTACATAGGAGTCGGTGAGAGCCTGCGGATGGGATTTGGGAAGTCCCTCACTTAGCACCGCGCGTGGTATTGTACCTCTTGCTACGCACGGGCCAAGCGGGCTTCCAGAATGCCATCCGTCGTCGAGTCTCTAACGACTCTCGCGCTAATCGCACATAGTGCCTGTCTAGCTTATTTACAAAATTCAACATAACCCTAAGACCATTATTTCTAACTCTAGTGTGGTCCCTATATACATTATCTCCAACTGGGGTCTTCCAGAAGATAGCGATATGCGTGATCCGTGTCCGGAATCACATGACGGAGGTGGATCATGGCTCGATAAGCAGCTTCATTCATCAAGCATCGATGGATGATCCATACCCTTCAAAAGTCCTTTCACCTCATTAAACGCCGGTCTTGGAGGTATAAAGACTCTAGTAGCATATTCCTTAGTCTCCGAGCTCTGTATGCTTGGAACACCACATATCTCTAACACTCTCGTAATGACAATCCTTTAACAGATGATGTAGTACCCCATCATCCCACCTAGCTCGAGTGACCGACTCATGGCAGGTACATAACGTGCCATCTACAAAATAATGTAAAAGAAGAGATTAATAATAATTATTTATGAATAGCTAAGAGACCACAAATAAGAAAATTAGCATATATGCTAAAGTTCATTATTAGTAGCGAGTAGAGTTTGGTTTATTCTTCAAATTAAGTTTTCATTCTAATATCTAACGCCCTTCACCCAAGGCTTCCTACAAAGGTGGCTCGATACTAACGCTGTGAGACCCGCTTTTGCAAACAGAACCTCCATGTGATTACCGTATTAGTCCCATGATCAGCATAGCACTCACATGTTTACAACATTCATATCACAACCACAAGATAAATATTTGACAGCATATATTACAAGCAAGAATAATTATACAGAGTTAAATTCTTACAACAATGAAAAATAGAGGAAATTAAAACTCCAAAGCCACGTGGTTTGCCCGCTAACCTCGTGCAACCGACTTGGCAAACCTAGGGAAACTCGTCGTCAAAAGTTCCGCACCGCGTGAAAGTAAAGTCGCTTGACGCTTCGCAGCTTCGTCCTCGAGACAAATAGATGCAAGATTGAGTACTTTGGTACTCAAAGAAGACTTATAGTGTTTGGCGATGCATTTAAGTAATTATGCAAAGCTAAACAAGGCAGGTTTAAGGTTATTTTGCAGCTTGCATAAACATTTAAAAAGTATGACATAATAGATTGAAACATCGATTTTCAAATGAGCAATTGGAATATAAAGTGATAACCAAATAACTAAGTCCTTCAACCCGTCTACCCGATCAGAAAGATCCCCTGAGTCCGCCCTTTGACCCAAAAAGCTATGTGCAAAATGGTTTTTTTCAAACCCGCTTTTTCCGAAAAGTACCAAAACATTCTAACATTGGAATGACTTCACTAAGCGCCCATAACCGTGGACACGGCTAATCGATTAGATTTACACTGCAGAGGTGTACACTTTACCCACAAGGAATGATCAACCTCTTTGCTGTGCCGCTTACACACTTCCTTTGGTGTGTCGGCAAGGAGATCATACAGAGCCGTTACATTATCTAGATGTGGCTTTGAACCAGCCCGGACGCTTGACCTCGCCATGAAAATGTAAACACTCACCCAAGACGTGGCTCCTTTCACATCACACCCAACACCACGCTTCGCCACTGCAAGGCGTACACCGCTGCATTGGTAAGTAAACCCCTACAGACAGCACCAAACCGAATGCCTGTGCATAACTCCCGCCTTCCTTAGATGCAAAGCCACACCTAAATAACTTAATAGGCTAAGACCCGCCCATACAAGCCCTCGTGGTTGTACGAAATTCTTGGATCGATAGCGCCCCATTGCTCGGTCCTTAATCCGACACAGCGATACTCCACCCTACGCTACGTGCAAATCCTCTGCACCTCCGGCTATTGCCAATAATCGCCGCATCAAAACCATAGTTTTATTTTTGGGTTTTAATCCAAGTACTAGCAACATTTTCCCAAATGAGGATCATACATACGCTGAAAAGAATGACACACGATCAACAAATTTAAGCGGATATTTTATGCTAGCGGTTATACCCAAAATGACATTAAACATTGTCTAGCTATCCGACTAAGGCTTACAAGGTTCACATGTTCATACAAATTGAGGCAAACCATAATTTACAGGATTAACTACAGTTCTAACCCAAATTAGCGCTTTTAGGAGAACTATCCGATGCACTGTATATAAGCAAAAACAACATAGAGTAGGTAAATTATTGGGTTCAACATGTTCAAGGAGGTGCTTGCCTTGCACTCACTGCCTAACTCAGATCTGGATCGGCGATGGCGCTGCCTTCCTCTTCGATGACGCCGGTCTCTACACGACGATCAAGCGGAAAAATAGTAAAATATCCAAATTCTAAAAGGACGAAAAGAAGATGCATAAAGAAGTCAAATAAAGAAAAACTGCAGAAAACAGGGTTGTCCTTTGAGGATTAAGAATATGATTTTTAGGATTCCGCAAGTAAATAATTGTACACCGAATGTTAATACTTTTGTGAAATGATCGACATGGTTTCTTTTACTGATTAATAGCTTGGGATTTACTTAATTCAAGAGGCTAAAATTGTGAATTCTAGTATTTATGACTTCAATTATAGATGCTAAAATTATTTGAATTAAAAGAATTAGACACTAATTAAGGGTTACGCTAAACACTTAACCCTAAGTGATTTGCATAGAAAAGGTTTTAAATAATGTATAACCGGTAGCTAGCTAATTAGATTTATTCTTGATTTTTGAGAAGGTTCTGTGATACAAATTTATTAACTACGAATTCCTTATCCAAATAGGTTGTTAGGCTGTTCATGGCTTGAATCAAATAAACTAGATTTTAGCTATTTAATTTACAAAGCACATATATATATACATATATATGTGTGAGTGCATTTGGCACAATAATGATTACATAGCTTAAAGTTAATTCAACCCAAAATTCCTATTTAATCAAACTCAACTATGCTACTGCCATCCTAGTATTTATAATTAACTTTGTTTCTTTTAAATTTCTTTTAGTACAATTATACATATTTGAATTGCTAGTGTATTGAAACAAAGCCTAAATAAAAGTAATTCATATAAGCATGAAAATTAAATATCCTTGTATATCTGGGTTCCTGGTAATATAAGGATTCTAGAAAATTAGTTTCATAAATTTCCAAGTTTATTTACGTAAATTTTGTATAGAGCATATCTCTAGCCTTTTAACTCGAATTTGAATTTCAAAATTTTCCAGAGATGATCTTCAAAATATTTTTGCATATTCTGAATCTACGGAATTTTTCATGAATTTAGAAATTGGTTTCACTATTTTTGGCCGGATGGTTCAAAAGTTATGGGCATTTGAATCTATGCGGTTTTTCCGAATTTATCGAATTCGTAAATACGCTTTGGAATCACGAAAACGCTTTCCTAGCGCTGTGGCGAATTCAAATCGCCCGCCCATCGACAAGTTGGTCCCGCCACGGCCGCGATCGCGGTGTGACTTCGCGGTCGACGGCCGTGGCCCACCCGCCAGCTGATCAGATACCGACAGCGCGAGACCATCGAGCGATCGACCACCGGGCCCAGCTTGTCGCGACACGTGACGCGCGCGAAATCCCACCGGTGATCGGCAATGTACTTCACCCGCCGTCGACCCGGCAGAGCGCTTGGTCCAAGGCTCGCCACGACGAACTAAGTCCGGCACAATGCGAATGGGTAGAACCACCAAAGCACCAGCGTTAAGGCGGTCCTAGGGACGCTACCCATTCGCGGGAAGTGGCGGAAGGTAGGTCGCCACCGAGAGGGCGGCGGCGCTAACGGCGACAAGCCGCACGAGTTTTGGCGGTTCCTAGGGTTGATCGGTTCCATTGTGAGCTTGCTGGTGGGCGCAGCCCATTTTACCCGACGGGAGGTCGAGAAGGGTCAGGAGGCTTGACACCGGTGGTCGGCCGCGAGAAGAAGACGCGCAGTTGGTGGCGCTTGATCGCCAGAAGAAAGCTGAAATTGATGGGTAGTATGGACTCAACGATGCCCAAAGATGCCTCGGTGCAAAGAATTGGATTGAGACTTACCGGTTTGGCTCAATTGCGATGCCTCTCCATTTTTGGTTTTTCCGTAGAAACGGCGAGAAAGGGAGCTACGGTTTGATTGTTGGTTCGGGAGTGAATGAGAAGAAGGGAGGTCCAATGCGATGTACAAGAGCTATTTATAGTCAAGAATGACGAATTCACTGTGGTTTGAACGGAGGTGAAAAGAACGGCTTGGTTCTCGCGCTTTCGGTGAAATGGCGCAGCGCCTCTCGCGGCAAGGTGATAACGCAAGGACGGCAGGAATGGCGCACGAGTCTCGAGGATGGACGTGGCAGGGGTCAAGTAGAGGCGACGCGCACCGGCCAGCGTTGAATCGGCGAGGTCGGGCGAAGGATCGGAGAGGGTCGAGCCTGGTCTCGGGCGAGAGGAGGAAGAGAGGAGGCAGCGAGATCGAGGTCGACGGGTGGGTCCCGGGCCACCGGTCGGCGAGTGAGCGGTTTCCGCATCGCCAGCGCACGGTTACGGAAAAGGAGCGGCCCATGAGTCGAGAGAGAAAACAATTCCAAGGACAAGCACAGCCGAGACATGCTCCATGTGACCATTAAAACGGCCTTCAAATCACTTTGAAAATTTTCCAAACTTTTTACTGGGTTTATCTGGTAGTCCTCAGCGTCCAGTTAAATTTTCAGAGTAAAATGCATTATGGTTAAATTATAAAAATTCTGACACTGTGGACGGGTACAGAAATTGAATTTCGAAATCTATTTATTTAGAAGTGTAAAATTATTAATTATTTCCCAAACTTTTATGGAGGTTCATTAAGTCATATTTATGTCCCCATAAAAATTTCAAGTCAATAACTCAATTTAATATTTTATAAAAATTCTGACATGAAGATTTCTTGTTTTTAATAGTCTCTGTTTTTGAATTTTTAGGAGGCTTTGCCGACATGATAAATTGCTGAGATTTTTACCAGATGTAACTACTGCTCTAAGGGTTCTTTGGTAAGTTTTGTGGCTCCTGACCAACTTCGATTATTTTTAATTAATTCAAACTTTACTGTTTCTAGTCAAAAGAGAGAATTAAGATATTTATTCTTGCTCCAAATCAGCACCAAAGATTTTTACTAAGCATTTTTACTGGCTTACCAGGTTGGTCATGGTCAAATGGTAATTTTTCTTATTTTTACTTTTACCTTTTTATCATTTTCCATTTAGTAATTCTATTTGTTGAACTTTTCATACAAAACATAAATTCAAGAAAATCCAATAAAACCAATAACATCAAGAAAATCCAGAAATAAATATACTTTAATCCAAAATATTCATTTCCATTTTATTGTCTACTGTTTTTCCTTTTCAGGCTGTTACACTGCATATCACCCAATGTGAGGGCAATGAGAAGGTGCTCTACGCCTCTCACCAACTGGAAGGAACCGCCGCTTAATGGTGGGAGAATTACTGTGCCGCACATGGAGCCCCACAGGAGATCACCTGGGATGAGTTTCCTACCGCTTTCCGCTAATATCATGTCCCAGAAGGAATGATGGATCTTAAAAAGGAAGAATTCAGGGCTCTGAAACAAGGAGGCCAGCCAGTGGCCGAGTATCTGAATAGGTTTACCCAGCTTAGCTCGCTATGCCCTCAAGATGTAGTGACAGATAAAGCTAGGCGCCTCTCGCTTCATGAAGGGACTGACCAGATCGCAGGGGGCTGATCACCCACAATTTTCCAGATTTTTAGGAGCTAGTTAATAAGGCTTTGATTTTGGAGGATAAGCGCAAGGAGTTGGGTGAAAACCGTAAGCGCTTGATGACTAATCAGGGTGGACGTCAAAACCACCTACACCTGAGGATGTCACCACAGTAGTTTGCCAGATTCCAACCGCCAGCCGTGAATAAGACAGCAACCCCTGCACCTCGCCCTGCTAATCATAACTTTCAGACACCGGCACAGGGTAGTAATGCACCAGGAGGGACTCAGCAGTCTGCAAATAAGAGATGCTATACATGCAATGAGCCAGGACACTTCTCTAATAGGTGTCCACAGAGAGGAGGCATTACACCAGTTCGTTTTAATTTGGGAACAACACCTGCCAAGGCACCAGCTTCAGGAGGAAATCGTGCGCCCGGTCAAGCTGGAGCAACCCCCCAATCAACAGCGCGTGGTAGGATCAACCACATCACCGCTGGGGTAAGGTAGAGACGAACTCCTGCGATGGCATAATAGGATCTTGCGGCAACAGGGAACGATGAAGACTACCGGTTGTAGTAGTTATGTAATATATTTATTTGTATGTTTTATAGGGCTCTCAAAGTAAAAGTTTGGGGTAGCAAGTAATGGAATTTTTATTTAACTAATATTATTTTAATCATAATTTACGAAAATAATATGCCGAAAAGAAAAATAACAGAAGTACACACCTGTCGCCGTTTCATTTGGCAATAGAGAGTCTGTTGCCATTTGAAATGGCGACAAAGAGCCTGTCGTCATCAGCGATCTCTGTCGCTATTTCAAATGGCGACAGACTCTCTATCGCCATGCCATTTCAAATGGCTACAGAGAGAATTTCATCATGATTATTTTAAATATTTATCTTAAATGTGTTGCGACTTGCAAGCGATGATAAAATTATAGAAATAGCAGAGCAATTGACAATTCTATTCAAATTGCAAAAATATACCGTGATAATTTTATTCAAATTGCAAAACTATAACTCTGTCACCATATGGTTGGGGGACAATAGCGCAAAACGTAGAAAAACCTGAGTCAGCGATGATGTGACCTCTTGGTCGCCAAATAAAAGGGCGGCAGTGAGTTCTGTTCGCAATTCATTTGGCGACAATTCTCTGTCGCCAAATGGTTTAGCTATAGAGCCCCCAAACCGAATAAATTCTAAAAATCATAAATTTTTTTAATCAAATTAAATTTATGAAGAACATTTTGGCACGATTTCATTCGAAAAGTCGCTGTAAGTTGTGAGCATTAATTATGAAAAGTTGGTGTTATTTTAAAAGTTGCTACAATGTTAGAGTTCAAAACAGGGTTCAGTAAATTCAGAAAATTCATATTGCTCAGTGATAATTCATGTAGTATTTTATAAAATTATTTCTCAGATACTTTTTTTTGAAAAAAATTAAAATTTCATTATTCGTCATTCTCTTTCGATGTACGACAAATTTGATGATAAATCAAAATATTGAATAAAACCCGATATTGATATTACAAAGTGCAGTAAGTACAACAATTACAATAACATAGCATGTGTATTACACCTAAGATACATACATGCCTTAGAGAATTCATAAAACTGGGATACAACATAGGTACATGCCTCTAGTGAAGGACTAAGTCACAAAATTATACATTCTATGGACATGGTTGTCGGAATAGGATATGGTCAAATGGACGATAGTTATCTATTAGAGGCTGACGGGGTACTACGTTTGGATACCTGATAGGGCTTAATGTAATATCATCATCAGGAATCGGAGGACTCTGAGGACGCAAGGTTTGTGGCCTAGGTGCCAGGAAATCGTCATCATCATCGTCATTTGAACGGTTAGGAGATACCCCTCCTTCAGTGCTGGTTGAACATCCTCTTGCATTGTTGCTTGAACGACTTGTTGTAGTAGTGCTTGAACGGCCAGTTCTGGTAGTGCTTGAACGTCGAGGTCTAGGTGACATGAAATCGTCATCATCATCGTCATCTCCATAGTTAGGAACAAGCCCTCCTTCCGTGGTGGTTGAACGTCCTCTTGAACTTTCTGCTGTAATAGTGATGGGTGGACCTCTACCCCTCCAGTTAGATCCTCTTCTGCGTCTTCTGCATGAACCAGGCATCACACCCCCGCCGAAGAGCATATACATCACTACGAATTCTGGGATGTATTTGTTCAGTAACTCTTTATCCTCTAGAAATGACTAACACACAAGACGTGCATACGAAGTAGTGAACTTATGGATAATGCTAAAAAGATTTGTAGGATGAACAAATATGAAATAACTAACCTTAATATGCTCTGCATACTGACCGGGCAGCATTAGTACCCTATAAGATCTCGTAGAGAAACCTGTAGCAGAAGAGTGGTCGGCTAGTTCGCACACCCTTAAATACCTTTGACACCACCCTTGCAAGTGCGCCTTGAGGTTGTTAGAGGTCACAAGGTTCAGGTCAGAGGTTGTCACCTTATGCCTCGATAATGTAGGACGCCACTCTTGCAATTTGGACACCACTTTACTTAGATTATCCTCCTTGAATGGATCATCCTTACCATTACGTGTAATGTTCAACGTGTAATGAAGCGCTACGCTGCTCATATCAGGTGTCCACGAGAATGCTCTGCTAGAGGATCCATCAATGGTGAAGTGTGAGTGGGAACTGTGTATGTGTGCCTGTGGTTTGGAGTGGAGGTTGGGGTAGGGAAGAAGGGCTGCTTGGGTGGCAGATGGTTTTATATGCCACTTTGATTTGAAAAAGCGGGCTGCAGCGTGTTGTCATTTCGGTCTGAGAAAGTGTGAAATCATGTGCTGAAAAATTGGCTTAGCAATGAAATTAGTATTGCAAAGTGGTTGTGTTCATGTCATGAGCTGTGCTTTTGCATGTGTTGTTTCAGATGTTTACTTGATATGCGTGTGATAGCATGGTAATGTTTTTGCTTGATGCAATGCGCTCATGTTAGTGATTGCATGGATTGACTTTGATTTTGGAAAATAATTTTTTGTAAGGAAAAATTACAGAAGTAGTACGCGGGGAAAAATTGAAAAAATATGTAATGGTCGCCGTTTGAAATGCCGAATGGGTTGAACCAGCGACAGACTCTCCTCGTCAATTGAAACGATGAATATCCCTCAGTCACGACAGAGAGAAATCTGGACAGCATTTTATGATATGAGATTTCATAATAAAAGGGGATTACATGTGTCGGTGTTTCGAGCACCGGCGAGTGAATTTTTTAGTCAAGGGGCCGCGCGTTCCCTATCCTTGAATGGTTAGACTCAAGAAGCCCAAGATGTATACTGGTTTGGGCCAAATGTCCCTACTTCGGGCCTGTGGTGGTGCTATATTGCTTCGATGCGATGACTACACTCAGACAAGCGAGAGCTAAGGATTTGAACCCGTGGGAGCAAGAACAGCTTGCCAGTAAGAACCGAGAAAGGGGGTCTCTCCTCTTTTTCTCAGAGGACCCTGCCTCCCTTTATATAGTCGGAGGGGGCAGGTTACACGGGGAGTTGGGAGAAGAAAGGATGAGGTGTCCTAGGCTAGGAGTCCCGGTCCTTGGTCTTGGTGATTTGGTCGTCGCTCACTTACCCCACGCCGGCCTGGGTGGACTCATCGAGTGGCGCAGCTTTTCAGATTATCGGAAATGGCGACCTACCCTCTTGTACGTCCGCTGATGTCGACGCCAATGCCCGCCCGGTTGCCTCGAGGGAACGATCCTTACACTGCGTATGACTAGATGATGAGGCTGGAGCTTTGACTTTAGCAACCTCCTCGCTACCTTGGGAAGGAGCCACCGGCCCTCGTGCGGTCTTTCCGAGCAGTCGTGGTTCGTAGGGTGTGGCCAACGCCCACGGCGGCTTCGGCACTCGCCTTTAGCGGAGATCGCCTCGGCTTGGTCGGAGCTTGTGGGAGTCCGACCTATCATGGGGTCGACGCCTTGGTTGGTTTGGTTGGGTACGAGTGTCCTTTGTGGCCCAGCGGGGGCCTTTGGCCAGAGCCGGGCTTGGGGCAGCCCGTTTGTAACATCCCAAAATTTTGCCTAAATACTATTTTATTGCTTAAATGTGCATTTATGATTTTCTGAATTTATTTGGATTTTTCTCGATTTCTTTAAATTAATTTTAAATTAAGTATATTGACCTTTATTCAAATCATGTTAAATTTGTGCAAAGTTAAAATAAAGTTTTGTCAAAAATATTTTATTTGAGTCCGTAATGTCTCAAAGTATTTTTGAGAATTTTCTTGAATTTTATGGATAGTTTTATTGCCTAAAATCAATTAAGTGAATTTCTCGAATTATTTTAAAGGTTAAATCGGTGAAAATTGGGAATGTTGTTGGGCCGAGCCCAACACTCGCAGGCGCTGTAGTCGATGGTCAGGCGCCCGCTTGGCCCACGAGGCCGATTCCGTAAACCCTAAGTCCCGCAAATTGCCTCGATTGCATTTCTCCGGAGCAGATCGCGCCACGTAGGAGCTCGCGTCGCGGCCGGTGGATTCGCGACACGCGTACGGCTGAGGTGTCGTTGTCTTCGTTTTGGACTCAGAGTCCACCACCGGGACGTCGCCGGATTCCTTCGCCGTGTAGAGCTCGGATGTCGAGGCTATAAATAGGGGGGTAGCACCCCGAGGTTCGCAGTCGAGAGCCGCATCTTTTGGTCGGAGTGATTCCGCGAGAATAGCCCTAGAACGCAGCTTCGAGCTCGTCGGAGTTAACCGAAGACTTCGCCGCGTTTTTTCGCTTGAAGCTCGCCGTCCGTGGAGTCTCCGCCGTTGCCGAGGTCGCCAGCGTGTTCGCCGTGACGAGTCGCGTCCGTGAGGGGCAGAAGCTTCGCCGGAGACCCTTCCTTCCGCCGTCGCTGTGGTCTTCGTCTCCAAGTCCGGCGAAGAAGCGCTGCCGTGCCGCCATCGCTAGGCTCGAAAGGTAACCACCATCGGATCTCCAGCGAAGGGCCAGGATCGTGCCGCGTAGGGTTGAGATCGGTAGCCGTTAGATGCGATCTGTGCGATGGGATTCCGCCGCGCATGTGGACCAATCGGGAGTTGACGTGTGTCAGGCGCAGAGGCCGAGGCGTCGTGGACCGCGTCTGTGGTGAACCGACCGACGCTGTGGACCCAGTCTATGCGCCGAAGACGCGTGTCTCCGTCGATTGGTCGGGCGCCGGGTCGACATCGCGCGACGCCATGCTTGCGTCATAATTGCATTTTTCAATTGGAAAAATAATCCGATTGGAAATTCTGTGATGATGACATCATCATGAGGTCACGCTGACATCATAAATCTATTTTCAGTTTAAAAATAAATCTGTTAATTTTGATTTTCTGATTTTTGCAATTTCAATATTTATTTCAAACTTCAAAAGGCTATATCTTTTGCATCGTAACTCGGATTTGAGTGATTCAAATTTATAAAAATTTGTAAAATTGAGATATATTTAATGGTGAATTTTATTTGATTTTTGGAGTTCATTTTCTCTCTGTTTTAGTATTTATTTGCTTTTCTTCTTTGGTACGCGTAGACGTTGAATTGTGCGACGCTTCGGAGGAAGATCCAGCAACTCAAGAGCAAGTTCCAGAACCAGATCAGGACCTATTCCAAGGCAAGTTGTGCTTTGATCATGTTGAACCCATGTTTATAAAATTGCCATAATTGTTTTACCCTATTGCATATATTTCAAGTATACAATTGTTTCAAATTAAATTGGGCTTAACTAATATACCAGATTGATTTATATCCTACCTTGTCATTGTATGCCATGATCCATTGTCACCCTAGATTGGTTCAATATAGTTGGTTAGTAATTATAATCAACATGGGATGGGTAGTTCGTATTAGATGCTTAGCCATGCCACGTCATCGCATGTGTCAGAATCATTGATAATTAATCTTGATTAATGGAATATGGAACAATGTTATGAACTTGTGTGTCATGTGGGATCACACGATGAGATTGAGTTGTTGTGGCGAGTCATGTCACGCAACGATGTTGAATTGTTGATGGCACGTGGTGCTTGGTAATCAACTGGGTGATAATCACTTAGATTGGGGCATGTGACAAGGGGCGAGTATGCCAAGGTGGGCCCGATGGGCAGATGGTATGTGGATGTCTTGCCTTGATCATTCTAAGGACTTAACCTTACAAGCCTTTACCTGAGTCAATCATGCAACCACATGTCCGTATGGGCCACCTAATGAGTAATTTGCAATGTCTTAATTTTGGTACTATCGTGGTCGGTGTGAGTTCCCGAGTTATGGAGTAATTCACATGGCGCAAGAGGGGGGCCCTGGATGTGGTAACCAGTCCCACCAGTGTTGAAACCTTAGCGGGTGGTACCGGGTTAAGCCAGCGCATTGTAAAGGCTTTGATATAATCACTCGCCTTGGTGGTGTTTGGTTGTATCACGTGGGTAAAGTGCATAACCTCTGCAGAGTGTGAAACTATTCGGATAGCCGTGCTCGCAGTATTGAGCAATGCTCGGGAATTACAGTTAAGGGTTAGCTTAAAATAAATGGACAACTTGGTTGGGATGGCGGAATGCCATGTGGAAGATGGAATTTGACTTAGGATTGGAAACCTGGTTTACTTGAGAAATACTGAATCTATTTATTATTGCTATTTGTTTTACAAGTCTTTACAATCTAAATATTATATTTGTTCATAAATGCTGCTTATTGCAAAATAGCCATGATAGCCTATCCATTGGAATAAGCCTTACATATAGTTACATAGAATTGCATTCTGTGCACAACTTGTTGAGTGCTTTAAGTACTCACCCTTGCCAACAACAATAATCAACAATAAGAATCTACACCGTGTTGGAGGAGGATTTCAAGAGGACGCGAGTCATTAGGGTCCGAACCTTGTCGGTTGCTGTGGTGAACCGATGAGCTATCTACGCTTACTTTCCACGCTTAATTATTAGCATATGTTTCCAGTCTTGCCCTGCGTGGCTTAATAATGTAAGTCGGTCATAAGATCATACACTTAGCTATATCAATAAGTGAACTATTATTTCTATTATCGTCGAGTATGATGTGATATGTACCGATGTTGAGCTGTGTGCACTAGCGTTGATCCTGGGACTAGTGCGGTAAACACAGTGGGTTCGAATCAGTCGATTCGGATCCTTACACCGTTCGTCACTCCGAGCCGCTAGGGGTACCCATGGTATGAGTACTCGTCAGTAGCCCCCAAGCGAGTTCGTCAGATACGGTCGGGGGTTTGGCTTGGTCGGTTAAACCCGTCCAAGTGCGGCGATCGAACTTGGTCGGCCGATCCGACTGACCTGGTCGGCCGGGTTCGACTGACTCGGTCGGTCGATTCTGGCCGGGTGCGCTCGAGCGCATCTAGAAGCTGGAGCCCCCGAGCGGGTCGGAGAGCTGGTCGGGGAGGTATCTCTGCTGGCAGAGGCCTTTAATTACTTTGTTGCATGCGCCGTGCGTGGTTTGACAACCCTTGACCATACGCTTTCTTGGCCGCTCCGAAATCTGGTGAGGGCCGCTTCATCTTCCCGCGTCTGTATTTATTCGGGACCGTTTGGCTTCCCCTCTTCTGGGTATATAAGGATATCACCACCTGTTTGAACAATTATCCCCAGCCCAGAACCTTTCCTCGCAACCTTCGATGGCTTTGTCGCTGATCTTTGAATTTGATGCTCCACCGGCGCCCAAGGAGGAGGACCCTCTAGCCGCGCTTTGGGTTGAGTATGACCATGCGCTGGCCGAACTTGCAGAAGAGGAGGCCGTGGCCCGCGATAGCGCCATCGTCGACGCGCTGCTCGAGGTAGTTCCAAAGCTTTTCGAGGCGAGGAGCGCCCTTGTTGAAGCAGTAGGGCGCGCGCGCCGGGCGTAGACGTTAGGTTCTTACAAATTATTATGTAACGTTCGAACCAGGGGGTTTATAATAAAATTTCTTTCCCTTTTGATCGCGGCATCTGTCTGTGTGATGAGTCCGTTTAGGCACTTTTCCCAACAAACCCAGCCCCCGAGGGTTGGCAGTCGGTAAGTGGCTGTTTCTCTCAAGCACGGACACTCAGATGCCTTACGCGTTGCTTTGGTTGGCGCGGATGCCCAGATGCCTCTCGGGAGGTACTGGTGTCCGAGTGCCAGTTTTACGTCGTAGCTGGATGTGGCCTTGGTCGGCGCGGACGCCCAGATGCCTCTCGGGAGGTTCCGGTGTCCGAGTGCTAGTTTTATGTTGTAGCTGGACGTGGCCTTGGTCGGCGCGGACGCCCAGATGCCTCTCGGGAGGTTCGGGTGTCCAAGTGACAATTTTACGTCATAGCTGGACGTGGCCTTGGTCGGCGCAGACGCCCAGATGCCTCTCCGGAGGTTCCGTTGTCCGAGTGCCGGTTTTACGTCGTAGCTGGATGTGGCCTTGGTCGGCGCGGACGCCCAGATGCCTCTCGGGAGGTTCTGGTGTCCGAGACGTGCTAACGAGGCTGGTTTTACGCCGGAGCTTGGCGGAGGGCGTCCTTCCCAAGTCCTCATCTGGTGAGGGTACCTATGAGAGGAGTGGCCGCTGTCTGTTCTACGTATACGCCCCATCCGCAGGTGTGGGACCTGGAGGGGGTGAGCGGACGCGCGTTTACCCGTGTTGGTTTGAACGCCATGCTTGTGGAGCTGATAACGGGTGATCCGAGTGGGACCTGGAGATCCGTCCCAAGGGGGACCTTTCCAAGCGGACGATCCCGGTGTGGGTGTCCAGCCCGCTGGGGGCGACCCATGAGAAACCTTTTTTTACTCGATCCCGTATCGGACTCCGGGCCGTCCGTCGACCCAGAGCACAGCTGGCTGTTACCCATCGATGGGTTCTGCAGGATAGTGTGAAGTATAGTCTCGGACATGAGTTAAGACGATTGGGTCATCAGCTGACCCAACTAGAGGCCCGCTGGGGGCTCATCTTGTCCTCGCCCCTTGCTCAAGTTTCTGCTGGGGCGGCTCTGAACCCACTTGGTGGATCAGGCTTTTGGAACCCGCAGCAATAGACTGGGCCCCGGGCGCGAGCTATTGAGCTCTTTTTGCCACTTCGGGGCCGTTGCGGCACAGCGGGCCTTTTGTACTTGTTACGGTGCAATCGACTCGGCCCAAAGGCGGAACCCGAGAGGTCGTGGGGCGCGCTGGTCGATACGGTGTCTTTTCGCCTCCTGCTGTCCTGCCATGTTTAAATGCGTAGAGGAGGAATTTGGAAATCATTGCTTTACCGCATGCAGCAAGAAATGAGGGATGGATGCGCGACGCCTCACCCGAGGCGGTGTCCGCTCGGCCGTGCCGCTTCACTAAGCGCCTATTCGCCCTATAAACTCGGCGCGGGGATGCTGGGCAGGTGCTTGCCTTCGCTTTTCCCCGCCTTCCTGCCTTCGCCTGAGACAAGAGAAAAACAGAGCAAAGTAGCCGGAGAAGAGAGCTCCCCACCTTCCACTTTTCTCACCTCTTCGCTGTTCTTTTTTCGGTGATGTCGTGGGCAGAGTGCTCCGCTCAACCCAGCCGCGCGCTTGGTTTGGAGAGGAAGGGGTTCCTACCTCCGCGAGATGTCTCGAAGTGGAGGGTGCCGACAGGGGTCGTCGTCCCTTCGTCGGGGGATGATGAAATCGTCGTGCCTGCCTCGTTCTTCGAGCGTGGGTTTGGACTCCCGCTACATCCGTTCATCCGCGGGCTGCTGCATTACAACAAGGAGGAGGTGCACCACCTCAACCCCAACGGCGTACTTCACATAGCGGTCTTCATGACGCTATGTGAGGCGTTCATGGGGATTGAACCCCACTGGGCGCTCTGGAGGAACTTCTTTCACGCGCGGCCGAGGAAGGACAAGCCGACGGACACCTCGACGCCCATTGGCGGTGTGGCCTTCCAGCTGCACAGCGGCTGCGGACCGGATTACATCGATGTGAAGTCGCGCCGTTCTCAAATCGGGTGGTGCCGGGACCCGAACTCGCAGCCCCGACCCTCTGTATATTCGTGCGACCCAGATCACGCTTAGCACACACGTATATACGCAGGTTGCACATCACGCATATTCACGAAGATATAAGAATAATTAGTGCAAACATGTATATAAACCGAGTTGTACGACCTTATGGTCTCCTTACAGATAAGACAGCCACACGGGGCTTACATTATTCAGAGAAAAAGAAATAGCAGCGAAACATAAACAAATATCGAGGAAGCCTTCATCTTGCCACAGGCAACCGACTGGGCTTGCCCCCTAGTTGCTCGGGTCCTCAATGTACTCCTCCTCCCAAACTGGTGTAGTCTCCTCCACTGATGTTGGGGTTGATAAGCAAGGTGGGATGAGTACACAAGGCACTCAACAAGTAATGCACGGGATGCAACGCTATTGCTATATGCAAAGCTTATTCCAAAGGTTGGGCTTAAATGGTTCTTTTGCATCAACAGTATTTTTAAACCAGTATCTTACTTAAATTAAAGCAGTGGAACAGTTATAAGTAATACTAATTTCTTCAAATGGTTTTTCATCGAAGATTCTCGGCGCACAGCCTTAACAGTTCATTTTTAACACTTGGCACACAGCCACCCTTCCCACATTTTGTTTATGACAATCTACCCTTTGATTGTAATCCCCGAGCAATGCTCAATACCGCCAGCGCGGCTATTCGAATAGTTTTGACACTTTGCAGAGGTTGTACACTTTACCCACAAGATACAGCCGCTCACCACACAGGTGATTGTCCGCAACAAAGCTTTTCAGAACCTCTACCTTAACTAAAGAACCTCTCCCAGATTGCCTTCACTATCACTTCCCTCACACAGAGCCAAGTATAGGACCGCCAATCACCGCTGGATGGGCACCAAGCCGTAGCACGTACGCCCCCATACAGATACACCCAGTATCACACCCCGAGGTATCGAGGAAAGATATCGTAACCCTAGTCAACTAGGTCTGTCCCATATCAGACATGTGGTTGTACGGGTGACTCAGATCAAAGGCTTGCAAGGTGAAGTCCTTAACTGACCAAGGCAAGACTTCCAACACTCAACAGTGGCACACAGACTCACAACACTCATCAACCCAATGCCACACAAGCCCACCTGGCACACAGCCTCTTGCCACTTGCCCCAGTCTAAATCATTTCCCACCCAGTTGATTATTGTGCAACACATGCTAGCAATAACTCAACATCAGTATGGAACCACACAGGTCACCATACTTCCATATCATCATGTGGCATCATCACACCACTTTCAAAATACATTCAATATTCCATTAGTCAATTTTATAGCATTTTTCTGAAAGATCATTCATGACTCGTTGCAAGGCTAAGCATCTACTCACGGTCTAGCCTCCCGTGTTGGCACAATATTAACATCCAACTAATATAATCAAACTTAGGTGACAATGATTTAGGCATACAATTAATAATTCAAGGTGGCATAACAAAATGGGTTGATTAACTACATTATCCCAAATCAATTTAAATTCATTTTAAATAAATAAGCATGCATAGTTTCAAAGCATAAACTACATTTTAAAAACCTGGGATCAAAATGATCAAAGCATCACTTGCCTTCAAAGAGTTGCTGGTCGTGTTCAAGCTTGGTCTTGAGCGACTAATTCTTCCTCGAAACTTTCTCGCAAATTTATGCTCACGCGACAAACAAAATATACAATAAAAATCTAATACAGAGGACTAAATGGCCTCAAAATTCAAATAAAATTCATCATTAAATAGATCATAATTTTATGAATTTTTAGAAATTTGAATCACCCAAATCCGAGTTAAAATGCAAAAGTTATAGTCATTTGAAGTTTGAATAAAATCAAAATACGAAATTAAGAAATCCGATTTTTCCCAATTATTTTTATACTGAAAATTCGCATTTATGACGTCAGCATTGCATCATGATGACGTCAGCACATAAAAGAATTTCGGTCAAAATATTTATATATAACATATTTATGACGCCGATGACGCCGGCCGACACGCGTGGCGACCTCTAGTGCCGCCACGCTGTTTTGCTTCATGGGTCGGGTCCACGGTTCGGCTCGTCCACCGTGGATGGCGGCAAGATCGCGCTCATGCACCGGTGACGCAGCCATGGCGTCGCCGACGATCGCGCACCAATCCCGACGCGACACGCGGCAAGATCCGCATCGCCGCCATCCAACGGCCGGATTCACCCCGCGCGTTCGGCGACGCCGCACTCCACGCCCCACGCCACACGCATCCAACAAGTGTGCCCGAACTAAACGGTCGGATCCGGTCTCACCTCGATCAACGCCACACGCGTCCGCACGTGATTCGATGGGGGTGCGGCTCATCTCCGCCATACGTTCAAATTTGAACGGCACGGATCCGCGTGCCACCGATCCACTCACACCGCCGCTCGATCTAAATCCAACGCCCACGGCACCGAGCCGCTTATTATTCAACCCGCCACGCGCACAATCTCACGCGCTCACTAACGATCCAACGGCTAAGACAAAACATATCGCGAAACTAGATCTAATCCAAGCCGCTCGCTCTAGATCTAACGATCAAGATCAACTAACGGTAAACCTTAGGGTTAATCCGCACCGCCCATACCAGATCTAACGGCACGATACAAACTAAAAGTAACCAGAGAAGGGCGACGTGGCACGATCCTTACCCTCCTTGCGATTCGACGGTCAACGATGCTCGAGTCCGGCGATGGCGTGCGGCGGTGCAAGCTTGTCGGAGATGAGGAAGACGACGAGTCGACGGCGCTTCGGTGGTTCCCGCGAGAAGATCTAGCGATTCGACGCGGCTTGACTCGGCAAAGCATCGTGACCTTGGCGACGGCGGAATGGACCGACGGCGAAGCAAACGGCGGAGAACAGAGGCGCGCAGAGGAACAACTACGGCGAGCTCTCCGTGGTCTCTAGAGCGCCTCGACGCGTCGCGCGAGGAGTCAAAAGACGCAGCGAAGGAGCTCACGACGCGCTACTCGGTGCACTTTAAGGGCCTCGACGTGCGCGCTACAAAGCGGCGAACGAAAGCGAAACGATCGGCGGCATTAGCTCCGGTGATCTCGCGAAGACGACCGACGGGTTCTCTCCCGGCCGCTCGTGGCGGCGATGATCCGAAGGCGCATGCACGCGGACGACGTGGCTCACTCACAGGCATCCGATCAGGATCGAACGGCTCGGACCGGGCGACGCTAGAGTTTCGGCGCGGTTGGGCCGGCGACACGCACAGTAATGGGCTTGGCCCATTTCTGTTCAACTGATTTTAAAATCACTTCACATTTAAAATAATTCTAGAAATTCAATTAAATCATTTGGAGCTTTTAAAATAGCAGAAAAATTCTAGAAAAACTCCAGAAATTACTTTGAGATATTTGGAACTCAATTAAAATATTTGCAATAAAACTTTGCAAAACTTTTCCATTATTCAATTGTTTTCAAGAAAAGCCCTATTTGAATAAATCCAAATAAATTTAAATAAATTCCCAAAAAAAATTAAAAAAAAAATAAAAATACTCCAAAATTTAAGTTAGAGCAAAAATTAGGTGTTACAAACCTCCTCTTAATGTAATCTCGCCCCGAGATTCGTGGTCGCCTATAGAAATAGGTTAGGAACTCCTTCTTCCAGATCTTCTTCTCGTTCCCATGTTGCTTCACTTTCCGAATGGTTGCTCCATTGAATTTTGCGTAAACGTGTTGACTTGTTCCTTGTCTCTCGGTCCATTACGCCCGTAATCTTCATCGGATGTTCTTTGTAGGTCGATCTTCTTGCGTACCAATTGCCTCCAAAGGTGTTTGCTCTTTTGGTACTCGAAGACACTTCTTCAGTTGTGATACATGGAATACATCATGCACTCCTGCCAAAGATGGCGGTAACTCCAACTGATAAGCAACTTCACCTCTGCGGCTCAAGATCTTGAATGGTCCGATATATCTGGGTGCGAGCTTTCCTTTTGCATGGAACCTTCTAACTCCTTTGAGAGGTGTGACTCTAAGGTACACAAAATCTTCGGGTTCAAAGCTCAGTTCCCTGCGACGGTTGTCAGCATAACTCTTCTGCCTTGATTGTGCAATCTTCAATCTTTCCCTAATCAAGGTGATTTGTTCTTCCGCTTCCTGAAGAATGTCTGGTCCAAAAACATGTCGTTCGCCTGTCTCATTCCAATTCAATGGTGTTCGACAGGACCGACCATACAAAGCTTCAAATGGAGACATCAGAACTCGCTCGATAATCGTTGTTGTAACTAAACTCAAGATAAGGCAAACACTTGTCCCATGAGGTTGAATATGCTAAAGCGTAGGCTCTCAACATATCTTCCAATATCCGTTAACCTCTCGCTTTGACCATCCGTCTCGGATGGTAGGTCAGATCAAGTTCAAACGAGTCCCCATTGCCTCATGTAGCTTACCCCAAAATCTGGAGGTAAATTGGGTACCTCTGTCGACACTATTTTCTTCTTACTCGTGCAAGCGACGATCCGTGCTATATAAAGTTCTCGCTAACCGGTCTCCTAATAAGTGGTCTTCACGGTATGAAATGTGCCACTTTAGTTAAACGATCTATTATGACCCATATAGAATCATATCCACTTTATGCTCGGGCAATCCGTTATGAAGTCCATACCAATTTCTTCCCATTTCCATTCGTATCTTTAGGGGTTGTAATAGCCTGCTGGTCTTTGGTGCATAGCTTTGACTCTTTGGCATATGTCACATAATGCAACATATTCGCGACTTCTCGCTTCATGCTTGGCCACCAAAATCTTTCCTTTAAATCTTGATACATTTTCGCACTTCTGGATGAATTGAGTACTTGGAGTCATGAGCCTCCTCCGAATTAATCGCTTCAACTCCTTTTGTTCGCACACAAATGCGCTCTTTAAACCACATAGTACCTTGTTCATCCAGCTTTGAAATCTTTTGCTTTGCCTTCATCCATTTTGCCCTTAATTCTATTGATCTTATCATCATCTTTCCGCCTTCCCCGATCCGATCTTCCGTAGGTCTTACTTCCAAAGTTGCTAGGAATCCTTCCGTACCATTTCCAGTTCTAATTTCGAAATCCTTACACAATTCCGCTCGACTGCTTCCAACAAAGATATTTACACCGTGGTTCTTTCGCTCAAGGCGCCCGCCACTACGCTGGCTTTACCAGATGGTAGTGAATTCCCACATTATAATCCTTGATTAACTCTAACCATCTTCTTTGCCTCATATTTAGGTCACTTGCGTGAAGATATACTTAATACTCTTATGATCAGATACACTTCACATCTATTTCCGATGAGATGATGACGCCATATCTTTAGTGCATGCACTACGGCAGCTAATTCCAAATCATGGGTCGGATAGTTCTCCTCATGTGGTCTCAATTGCCTCGATGCATAGGCAATTACCTTCCTATTTTGCATCAACACGCATCCCAATCCTCGACGCGATGCATCACAATAGATGTCGAAGCCTTGATGAACGCCGTAAAACTAATACAAAGCCGATGTTAAACTCCTCTTCAACTCCCGAAAACTCTTCTCACACTAAAGCGCCCATAAGAATTTCTTTTCCTTTTCAACAATTGCGTAAGAGGTCTCGCAATCGTAGAGAATCCTTCGATGAATCGACGGTAATACCCCGCCATTCCAAGGAAACTACGGATTTGGGTTACCGACTTGGGTTGTTCCTAATGTAGAACCGTCTCCACTTTCTTTGGATCTACCGCAACTCCTTCTGCTGTCATTATGTGTCCAAGAAATTCCACCTTATTCTTCCAGAAGTCACATTTGCTAAATTTTGCAAACAACTGTTGCTCTCTCAACTTTTCAAGGACTAGCCTCAAATGCTCTACGTGCTCTTCTCTCGCCTTGGAATAGATAAGGATATCATCTATGAATACGACGACGAACTTATCCAAATATTCCATAAAACCTTATTCATTAAGTTCATGAAATATGCTTTGGTGCATTTGTCAAACCAAAAGACATCATCAGAACTCGTAGTGTCCATATCTTGACAAAATGCGCTTCTTGAATATCCTCCGATCGGATCTTCGCTTGATGGTATCCTGATCGGAGATCAATTTTGGTGAATACTCCCGCTCCTCTCACCGGTCAAACAAATCATCGATCCCGGTAGCGGATACTTATTCTTTATCGTCACATCATTGAGTGCACGATAGTCTATACACATCCTAAAACTCCCATCCTTCTTCTTGACGAATAAGACAGTGCTCCCCATGGCGATGAACTAGGTCTTATAAATCCTTTTTCCAAAGAGTTCTTCAATTTGCTTCTTCATTTCCACCAATTCTCTCGTGGACATCCTGTAAGGTCTCTTAGCTATTGAGCTGTCCTCGAACCAGCTCTATCACGAACTCAATATCTCTATCTGGCGGCATTCCAGGTAAATCTTCCGGGAAAACATCCGGATATTCATTGACTATGGAAACTTCTTCTAAGCTGACAGTCTTCATGCTGTTGACCATCAATTGTCCATCTCGCACTGATTTTGCTTCAAATTCAATCTTCTTTCCATCCGGCTCTCGACCGATATGACTCTTTTCCACACCCAAAGATCGCTTTGTGATTGGTTAACCAATCCATTCCTGTGATAACATCCAAGGTTTGGGTATTAAGGACGATTAAGTTTGCTAGGAACTCAACTCCATTAATTATTAGTCTTACCCCAGAACATCCTACTTTAGATCGGAGTTCTGATCCAGGGGATTGGACTATAAGCACACATTTAAGATTCACTATATCCATATCATTTTGAACAGCAAAATCTCGGAAATAAATGAATGTGAAGCTCCGAATTGAATAAAACAAAGATGGTGATCGAGTTTACTAGAACTTACCCAAGATAACATCCGTGGCGCTCGCACTTCATCCGTCAGAATGTGGTTGACTCGGCCTCGTGCGCCTCCTTGGGATGGAGTTGTCGCTGTTGATGCCCCGCGTTCACGATTGGCGGAGTCTTTGCCGTGTGTTCCCGTGTTAAAGCGGACCGGGTGACACCTCCTTCTTAGGGCAATTGTTGGCAAATGCCCCATTTCATTGCAATGATAGCAACGCCTTCCCACCGCTCGAGAGGTTCCTCCACCGTGCTACGCTTCTGGCCGAGTCTCAACATTCGACCCATCGGGCGATTTGCCGAGTGGTGCCCTATCATTGCCTCTCGGCTGGTACCGGATGAACTGCTGGGGTGCCATCCTCTGCTTTTGCCGCCCCGACCACCTCCTTGTTGCGCCATTCTGCGCTTCTGTTGTCATCCAACTCTGCGCTTGTCCTCTAAGATAAGAGCTTTGTTAACTAGCTCTTGGAAGTCGTGGAATGTGTGGTGATCGGTCCCACTGCAACCTCGCATTCAATCCTTCATAAAGCGGGATTGTCCGCCTTATCCGTAGCCACGCCCTCAGTGCGTAGCGTGCGGCTTGGGTGAATTTGTTCGTAATCGCCACTAATCGCCCCGCTTGAGGCTCCGAGTTCCTCCTTTTGAGATCCATGATACCCTCGGGTACATGGTAATCGGCGAAAAGTCGAGGTGAATTCTCCCACGTGATACTGTGGGTCCTCATGAGTCGCGCAGGTTTTCCCACCATTCTCGCAGTCCTTCGAGTTGATGAGAGGCATAGAGTACCCTCTCATGTCCTACACACCGGGTAATGTGCAGCTTCCTTTCGATTGTCCTTAGCCAATCGTCCGCCTCCAAAGGATTGGCGTTGCTCGAGAAGGTAGGTGGACGGGTTCTCATAAACTCCAACAACCTTGAGTAGGGTGTGGTCCATGGTTACCCCACTTGAACATTCGCAATGACTTGGTTGGATATCTGCCGCATGGTTTGAACCATCGTGTTCATAAGTTGAGTCCGGCAACAAGAAGGCCCCTGTGTTCTCGTGATATCGACTGCGGCGGTTGAGGAATCGGCTCTTCATTCTCGTTGTCCGCCGGTTAGCTCCACTTCACTGGCTCCAACATTTCCACGTGTCCTCACCATCTGCTGCAAGCTTCCAAGGTTAAGAAAAGAAGAAAGCATAGACGAGTAAAAGAACTTATGTGGGAAAACAGTGTAACTTAAATTATTTAGCCACTTTATTGATATAATATAAAGCAAGATGGTTGCTCACAAGTGCCTAAGGGCAATGCAACACATACGAGACACTCACAACGAAAAACAAGTAAGCAAACATAGGACTCTATGACGACTCACACCTAATGGTGACTCAAGAAAAGACGCGACTCAATTATTCGAGTCTCAACACTACCCTCGGCTAGACTCGATCACCATCGAGCCAACCCGGCCGCGGCTCCCCGAGCATACATCGGTGGGTGCTCGCATCGGGCGAATCGATCTTGAAGACCTCATCGCACTGGTGCAAAGACCCCATCGACTCTCATCGGTCCCGGCCGCTGCTCTCTCGCATCGGTGCCTCCCGCTCTGCTCCTCCGGATCTCGATCGTAACTCGGGGATCGCTCGTGCTCGGTCCGCATAAAGCCTTCTCCAACTCCCGGTCTTCGCATGGAGTGGGCTAAGCCCTCCCGCACCGGATC
This sequence comes from Otatea glauca, assembly GCA_036346275.1. Lineage (NCBI taxonomy): Eukaryota > Viridiplantae > Streptophyta > Magnoliopsida > Poales > Poaceae > Otatea > Otatea glauca. The sequence goes on from CM070718.1 coordinate 50,234,914, forward strand.
CTCGCCTCGTGACCTCGCCGCGGGTCCTCTCGCAGCTCTGGGACTGCCTCGCCCAAGGCGCCCTCCGGCGATGACGTACCTCACCAGTGGGTGATAGTGGTGTCCTCCTCTCGCAAGCTCCATTCTCTCCAAACGATTGTCTCGACGTGGATGGTGACGAAGACGGTGCCTCCAACTCTGCGGAGTAAGTGCGGGCAATCGCCGCATTGCTCTGTCGTGCCGTCTCGGATTTCGCCTCAAAATAAGACCTCGACCTTGATGTAGATAGGACGGCTCGCCTCGCCCTCTCCCGAGCATACATCGTGATCTTGACATCCCAGCGACGCCAAGTCCCGCCTGCACCACCAAGTCCTCGATCACGGTGGTCTCATCAAAACCTCCGAGCAATCGCATCATACGCCATAACTCCGCACGTATCCTCCGGCGCTCTCCATAGGTATGGATCATCCTCATCTCGCCAAAACAAGCCTTGTTTAAATTAAACAGAGAATAATAAAATTCAAAGATAGGTATGAAACAAGAGAGAAGAGATAAGTCAAGATTTCATTGATATTCTTGCTCAAGTTCATTAGGTCTTTAGAAAATAGTTTTACCCTCCTAGGCACAACCAAACTAGGGTCAAGTCCTACAATCGGCTGCTCGATACCACCTCTGTCGGGACCCGAACCTCGACTCCGGACCTCTGTGTATTCTCGTGCCCAGATCACGCTTAGCACACACACATACTGTGGTTGCACATCACGGATATTCACGAAGATATAAGAATAATTAGTGCAAACATGTATATAAACTGAGTTGTAATGACCTTATGGTCTCCTTACAGATAAGACACCACACGGGCTTACATTATTCAGAGAAAAGAAATAGCAATGAACATAAACAAATGTCGAGGAAGCCTTCATCTTGCCACAGTAACCGATCGGGCTTGCCCCTAGTTGCTCGGGTCCTCAATGTACTCCTCCTCCCAAACCGGTGTAGTCTCCTCCACCGATGTTGGGGTTGATAAGCAAGGTGGGATGAGTACACAAGGCACTCAACAAGTAATGCATAGGATGCAACGCTATTACTATATGCAAAGCTTATTCCAAAGGTTGGGTTTAAATGGTTCTTTTGCATCAACAAAGATTTTTAAACCAAGATCTTATTTAAATTAAAGCAATGGAACAGCTTATAAGTAATACTAATTTCTTCAAATGGTTTTTCATCGAAGATTCTCGCAAGACACCCTTAATAGCTCATTTTAACACTTGGCACACAGCCACCCTTCCCACATTTTGTTTATGAAAATCTACCCTTGATCAGAATCCCGAGCAATGCTCAATACATGAGCGCGCTATTCAATAGTTTTGACACTCTGCGGAGGTTGTACACTTTACCCACAAGATACACCGCCACCACACAGTGATTGTCCGCAACAAAGCTTTTCAGAACCTCTACCTTAACCAAAGAACCTCTCCATGATTGCCTTCACTATCACTTCCCACACAGAGCCAAGTATAGGACCGGCCAATCACCGTTGGATGGGCACCAAGCCGTAGCAGTACGCTCCCCATACATATACACCCCGTGTACTGTCACCCCGAGGTATCGGAGGAAAGATATCGTAACCCTAGTCAACTAGGTCTGTCCCATATCGTACATGTGGTTGTACGGTGACTCGGATCAAAGGCTTGCAAGGTGAAGTCCTTAATCGACCAAGGCAAGACTTCCAACACTCAACAAGGGCACACACCCATTGTGGCACACAGACTCACAACACTCATCAACCCAATGCCACACAGCCCACCCGCACACACCTCTTGCCACTTACCCCGCCTAAATCATTTCCCACCCAGCTTGATTATTATGCAACACATGCCAAGAATAACTCAACATCAAGATGGAACCACACAGTCACCATACTTCCATATCATCATGTGGCATCATCACACCACTTTCAAAATACATTCAATATTCCATTAGTCAATTTTATAGCATTTTTCTGAAAGATCATTCATGACTCGTTGCAAGGCTAAGCATCTACTCACGGCCTAGCCTCCCGTGTTGGCACAATATTAACATCCAACTAATATAATCAAACTTAGGGTGACATTGATTTAGGCATACAATTAATAATTCAAGGTGGCATAACAAAATGGGTTGATTAACTACATTATCCCAAATCAATTTAAATTCATTTTAAATAAATAAGCATGCATAGTTTCAAAGCATAAACTACATTTTAAAAACATGGGATCAAAATGATCAAAGCATCACTTGCCTTCAAAGAGTTGCTGGTCGTGTTCAAGCTTGGTCTTGAGCGACTAATTCTTCCTCGAAACTTTCCTAAATTTGCGCTCTCACGCGACAAACAAAATATACAATAAAAATCTAATACAGAGGACTAAATGGCCTCAAAATTAAAATAAAATTCATCATTAAATAGATCATAATTTTATGAATTTTTAGAAATTTGAATCACCCAAATCTGAGTTAAAATGCAAAAGTTATAGTCATTTGAAGTTTGAATAAAATCAAAATACGAAATTAAGAAATCCGATTTTTCCCAATTATTTTTATACTGAAAATTCGCATTTATGACGTCAGCATTGCATCATGATGACGTCAGCACATAAAAGAATTTCGGTCAAAATATTTATATATAACATATTTATGACGTCAGCGATGACGTCAGCACGACACGTGGCAGCCTCTAGTGCCGCCACGTTGCTTCGGTTCATGGGCTGGGTCCACGGTTCGGCTCTGGTCCACCGTGGACTGGCAGCACTGTGCTCATGCACCGGGTGACGCAGGCCGTGGCGTCAGCGTGATGCGCAGCCAATCCCGACGCGACACGCGGTAAGATCTAGACCGCTCGCTCATCCAACGGTCGGATCTCACCCCCGCGCGGTTCGGCGACGCTTCGCACTCCACGCCCCCACGCGTCACGCATCCAACGGTGCGCCCGAACTCAACGGTCGGATCTGGTCTCACCCTCAGTCAACACTCACACGCGTTCGCACGTGATTCGATGGGGGTGCGGCGTCATCTCCGCCGTACGTCAAATTTGAACGGCACGGATCCGCGCGCCACCGATCCACTCACAGCCGCCGTTCAGATCTAAATCCAACGGCCCACGGTACCCGAGCTGTTTACTATTCAACCCGCTACGCGGCACAATCTCACGCGTTCACTAACGATCCAACGGCTAAGACAAAATCATATCGCAGAAACTAGATCTAATCCAAGCCGTTCGCTCTAGATCTAACGATCAAGATCAACTAACATGTAAACCTTAGGGTTAATCCAGACCGTCCATACCAGATCTAACGGCACAGATACAAACTAAAAGTAACCAGAGAAGGGCGACGTGGCACGATCCTTACCCCTCCTTGCAGATTCGACGGTCAACGATGCTCGGAGTCCGGCGATGGCGTGCGGCGGTGCAAGCTTGCCGGAGATGAGGAAGACGACGTAGTCGACGGCGTTTCGGTGGTTCCCCGGCGAGAAGATCTAGCGCATTCGACGCGGCTTGACTCGGGCAGTGCACTGGTGACCTTGGCGACGGCGGGAATGGACCGACGGCGAAGCAAACGGCGGAGAACAGAGGCGGCGCAGAGGAACAACTACGGCGAGCTCTCCCATGATCTCTAGAGCGTCTCGACGCGCGTGCGAGGAGTCAAAAGACGCAGCGAAAGGAGCTCTGTCAGACGCGCTACTAGGTGCACTTTAAGGGCCCTCGACGTGCGCACTATAGGCGGCGAAACGAGCGGAAACGGTCGGCGGCATTAGCTCCGGTGATCTCGCGAAGACGACCGACGTGGCCCTCTCCCAGCCGTTCGTGCGACGATGATCCGAAGGCGCACGCACGCGGACGACGTGGCTCACTCACAGGCATCCGATCAGGATCGAACGGCTCGGACCGGGCAACGCTAGGGTTTCGGCGTGGTTGGGCCGGCGACACGCACAGTAATGGGCTCGGCCCATTACTGTTCAACTGATTTTAAAATCACTTCACATTTAAAATAATTCTAGAAATTCAATTAAATCATTTGGAGCTTTTAAAATAGCAGAAAAATTCTAGAAAAATTCCAGAAATTACTTTGAGATATTTGGAACTCAATTAAAATATTTGCAATAAAACTTTGCAAAACTTTTCCATTATTCAATTGTTTTCAAGAAAAGCCCTATTTGAATAAATCCAAATAAATTTAAATAAATTCCCAAAAAAAAATCACAAAAATAAAAATACTCCAAAATTTAAGTTAGAGCAAAAATTAGGGTGTTACAGTGGCACTTTGAGTGGCTCTACGTCTAGAACCTGGGAGGCAGAGCCCCGGCCTTCACTGGCCGGTTTCCCAAGGCGGGGCCCTCGTGGACTTGGGGTGCCGACCGGAAGGAGAAGAACAAAGTGGCAATGATTATCGACCGGATCAAAGTCCAGAGGGAGCGGGGACTGACCGGTGACGTCGTCGTGCGCATGTTTATGAAGATGCGCGTCCAACCCCTCATGGATAGGGCGCACCCCAGGTTTCAGTATGAGGGGGCGTTCGATCCTATGAATATGGCGAGGTCGGAGCTCTTCGCGTCAGAGGTCGAGGCCCGGGTGCCCACCATCACGGGCGGGAGTGCCACCGAGGCAGGGGGTGGTCACCTCGAGCCATTCTCAGCGTGCAATCCCCCGGACTTAGTAACCCGAGCTCTTCCTTCTTTCCTCTTCCCCCTCAGCCCTTAGTACTTGGTCTGACTAGTGTTTCTGCATTTTTTAGGGGCTTGCCGGGATGGTCTCCAGGGCATGGCTGCCGGGGGAGAAGGAGTTGAGGGCTGTGGTCCACGCGGAATCCGAGCAGCACGAATCCGCCTGTAAGAGGCGGAAGGAGGAGAGGAGGAGGAAGAAGAAGGAAGAGCGTGCGGCGAAGGCCGCCCTCGGTGAGGAGGTCTCCGACACGACCGTCGTTGAATCGGCCGGTCTGGGGTCAACCTCCGGTGATAGCAGTGACAACGGCGGTGACAACCCATACCGTGGGCTCGAGTTCAGGCCGTCGACTGGTGGCGGCCCGGACGTGGGTGCCCGCGCGAGCGCCACCGTCGTCATGCCTCAGGTGGAGGCACCCCTGGTGGAGGCGTCCTCAGGGAAGCGGAGGGGCGGCTCCCCTCTGCGAGGGGGGCCGGCGAAGAAGGCGCGGTTGCCGCACACCCGCTCGGTGCTGTGAGTGTCCTCCTCGTCCCTGAGTCGCATTGAAGTAGAATAGTTCGAGTAGTTTCTAATCGACCGCTGTGTGCAGGGCTTACACGGGGGTGGCCGTGGCAGCGACGGCGTGTTCGGCGATGGACCCGCGAGGGCCGACGCCATCCCCGCAGCCTGCGGGGGTCGAGGAGCCGCGGGTCGAGCCGGGGGTGCCGACGGAGACGCCGCCGTCGGCAGAATCGATAGGGGCCGAGGCACCGTGGGCGATTTCGGAGCTGCCAGCGGGGCCGACAACAGTCGCGACGCTGGTGGTCGAGCCGAAGCGCGAGGAAGGTCCGACGACCCTTGGTGAGTCGGGGCCCCGCCCGGAGGCCGAGGAGGGTGAGGGGGAGCTCCCGCCGCCACCACCGGGGAAGCCGCCGGCTTGCGCGATCCGGGTTCCTGGGGGGATCCTGCCGCCGCCGCCCAGGAGCCCGCCAGCGGGAGTGGCCCAAGCGTCGGAGGCGATCGTCGGCAGGCCGCCCCTTGCGCTGGATGACCCAGCGGAGCACGGGGAGTGGGAGGCCCTCCAGGAGGGCACTCGACACGCTGAGGCTGAGGTGAACTAGATCCGAAAGGGTCTGGCTCTCACCCTCGAGTCTTCCAACAAGGCGTTGGATGCGATCACTAGGGGAATCCGCCCGATTGGCGTGGTAATCCAAACAAAACCCCGCCCTTGCAGCTGTCGACGAGTTTGTGGTGGACTAATAGGTGTTTATGTTTCGCAGCGCTTGCGGGCCCGTTCGGGGGACAAGTTCGAGCTCCTTCGGCGCTTGGAAGGCCGGAGGGCGGCTGCCGAGGAGGAGTGCGATCGGCTGCGTCCCGAGCTGTGCGATGCTAGGGGGGCCTTGGCTTGTTTGAGCTCGAGTCCCTCCTGACGGGGGCCAATAGCGCCAAGGACACTGTCGTCGCCGCGGAGGAGATCGCACAGTCGGACGCGACCCGCCTCCAATGTGAGCGCGACTTGGCCCAGGGGGACGCTGAACAAATGCGTACCGAGCGAGACGCTGCTCGGGGGGAGCTGGCCTTGGCGAGGAGACTGAGCGAGGAATCGGCGGCCCTCGTCGAAGATCTTCGGAGGGATGTCGCGCGCGCCCAAGAGGCGCAAGAGCGGGCCCAGGCCAGGGCCGAGGAGGAGCTCCGTGCTCTGACGAAGTCTGCGGCTGGTAAGTGACCCGACCCCTCAATCGATTTCACGGTCGCGGCTTGTGGGGCGCGCTCCTTTGACGCTGTTTCGGTCTGCAGAGCTGCAGAAGAACTTCAGCGAAGCCGTCGAGGCACGGAGACTAGTGGTGGAGGCCCGCGACGCGGCGTCCATGGCGCGGGACGTGACCATGACGGCGTTGCAGTTGGCGGAGGGGGATCGGTCCGAGATGGTCGCCGACCTGGCGACCCTTCGAGGGGTCGGCCGGGAGGTCTGCGACCGAGTGCTCGGAACCGTGCCAGGTTCGAGTTCGCTTGCCACCGAGCTAGTGTTAGGTCGAGGATGCCGACTAGAGGGGGGTGAATAGGCGGCTTTTTTAAAAAAAAACTTTCTCTTTCTAATTTCTACAAAGCACTTCACCCCTAATTACACTTATGCCAAAACCTTATCAAAAATAATGCGGAAGCGATAAACTAAGGTTTTGACAATCAAAGCCTAAAACAATTAGGCTCACTATGTGCACTAACTAATTATGTCTCTAACAAAAATTGTAATACTAAAGACAAGCAATCAAACAATTTAATTCTATGAATGTAAATTGCTTGAATATAAATAAAGAGAACAAAGCAAGCACAAGAGACACAATACTTTTTACCGTGGTGATCGGAGACTTGCGGTCTCCCTAGTCCACGTTGAGGTTAGCCCAAACACATTGGACCGGCTCCACGAATTGAGCACCCACCTCGAATCCACTAGAGGTGGTTTTCACGCTTTCGCGTAGGCTCAACCCGAACCTTCACAAACTTCGCGGGGCTTCTCACAACCTTGAGAGCTCCCACAAGACGACGCCCACGCCGTCTAGGAGTCGGCAACCTCCAAGAGTAACAAGTCAATCCTCTCGCTTGAACTTCACCAAGCACAACACATGTGCTTCCGGTGATCACCAAGTGCAACACATGCACAAGGATCCTCCTCAAGTGCAACACATGCACAAGAGACTCTCAATCCTCTCCTAATTGCAACACATGCAATTAGAGGCTCACACTAGCTCAAGAAGCAAATGGGAGAAGGCAACACATGCACACAACTCCTATAAACACCCAAATGCTCAAGCACACAGCCAACCTGATGCCCTTGCCCCCCAAGGCCTCCTTTTATAGCCTCCAAGCCAAAACTAGCCGTTGGGGGCGAAATGGGCAAAGATCCAGCAAACCCGGTGCTACCGCCCTACTGGGACCGGTAGCACCGGCCTCCTCCAACGGCTACAAAACTAGCCGTTCAGAGTTTCCGGTAGCACCGGCCAACTGAGCGGTGATACCGCTCGGCAGTAGCAACGGCCTTCACCCGGTAGCACGGACTCAAGCCGAACACAAAACACCTCCTCTGGATTTTCACACGGCCGGGAGCGGTTGCACCGGACCTCGGTGCTACCGCCACTACCATGGGCGGTAGCACCGGACCGCTAGACCGCCAAAACACCCTCTCGAAATTCCACACCACCAGAGAGCGGTAGTACGGGACCTTCTGCTACCGGCCAAATCATGAGACTGGACCACTGTGCTACTGGCCTTACAGGCGATGACGACCGGCCTTAGGAGAAAACACTGTTTTACACAAAACTTTTCTCCAAACCATTAAAGATATATTCTTGGAGCTATGTGAGGATCAACACATGATCACAACACTATGCAAAACACATTTGCATATGTTAATCACATACTCAAAGAATCTCATTAAGCACAACTTATTTGCAAAACACATATGCAAATAAACAAAGAACTTATGAGATCAATCCTCTTAGCCATGTGATGATCAACACATGATCAAGTCAATTTGCAAAACACATTTGCAAACCCTATTCACATGCTCTAGGATCGAAACCCATAATCTCAAGTTCATTTGCAAAACACATTTGCAAACAACAAAACCAACTAACGAAAACACATTTCAGTAAACAACTCAAGATCTATTTGCAAACGATTAAGCAAATCAAACTCGAGTCTATGAGATTAATCCCCTAGCCATGTGAAGGTCAACACAAGACCAGTCAACTTGCAAACACCGTTGCAAGCCCTACTCACATGCTCTCGGGATTCCTGACTCATAGATCTCGGTTTATTCGCACAACGAACTTGCAAATACACATTAAACAATTTTATGCTTGAGCATTGTTCTTTGCAACACATGCAAAACCTAGCTCAAGCAATACCAAAACATGAGCTCTCTATTTGCAACACATGCAAATCTCTAGCACCATGCAAGCAACCACAACAAATACAAGTGCATGAGCTCTCTATTTGCAACACATGCAAATCTCTAGCACCATGCAAGCAACCACAACAATTACAAGTGCATGAGTTCTCTATTTGCAACACATGCAAATCTCTAGCACCATGCAAGCAACCACAACAATTACAAGTGCATGAGTTCTCTATTTGCAACACATGTAAATCTCTAACTCCATGCAACCACTCTAAACTAAATTGCTTGAGCTCTCTCCTTTGCGACATATGCAAAACTTAGCTCCAAGCAAAACCAAATCAAATAAGATTCAAATAAGATGCAAGTATGAGCACCCTTATTTGCAACACATGCAAATACTTAGCTCATACAAAATCCAATGCACAAGCTTCACCAATTTGCAACACATGCCAAATGATTAGTTTCATGCAAACATCAAACAAGAGAGTGAGCTAGAGTGAACTGGATCGAGTTCATCAACACATGATGAAGCTCAAGCTAAAAGACTCAACCCTCTTAATAGTACGGCACCTAACAAGCAACCCGGTCTCACAACCAAACACCGAGACCGTAAAGACTAGGAACACATCCTTAGCCCTAGCTAGTTATACCTTTGCCTCTAGCGATCCACTTGGAGCTTTTATGATTTCCAATCATCTTCTCTCCAGGATCACATCTTCTTCTTCTTGGTCATCAACACATGATGAACCTTCTAGCTCTTCTCTTTACTTCGGGATCACCTCTTGAAGCTCATCAACACATGATGACTTCTTCTTCTTCCGATTCTTGATCATCTTGGACTTAACCTACTTCACAACTCATGGAAGATGTTAGTCCAACAAACACGGTTGTCTCAATCATCACCGCTCTCCATTAACACATAATGGATGCCTCCAAGATCGATTGAGCACAACCCAAATTAATTTGAATGATTAATTGTTGTCTTGAGCACTTTGATGCAACTAATGCTTCATTATACTCAAGAACTTTTCGCTTGTCTTTAATCAACAAGGAAACACCATCAACACATGATGAAATGTTCTTTGATTGATTGAGAGACAATCGAACTCAATTTAAACTCATTTAAATTGACATGAGCATATAACTACACAAGTCATATATACTCAAAAGATTGTTTCAAGGTCTTGATCCTTTATATTATAAGACAAGAGGACATGGATCGATACAATTGAAACATCAAGTTAAATTATCAACTCCCCCTAGATGTGTGCATTCATGTATATATGAATAAGAGACATAATGCACATATTTGGACTAAAGCAATGGAAGAGTTCATACTTTAACTTGAATTCTAAGTATGCATTTATATAATAGAATGAATACGAGTGCATACCTTAGGTTTTCCATTTTCCATCCAAGTATGAGACTAGTAAGAATAAGACTTAATAAAACATGTTAGTCTCACAATGATTAGATTTGTCATTAAACAATGATTAAACATTGATATTTAAATCAATCACCAAAACCAATGGAGGTTGAACTTATAATCTCCCCCTTTTTGGTGATTGATGACAAATCCTACATTAATTGCTCATTTGGATGAAAAACAATTTATGAAGGGGTTTTGAAAAATTCGGGCTCTTACCACTTATAAAAATCACTTATAGAAAATAAGAGCTCTAATACCAATATAAGCTCTAATACCACATAACTTAGCTTTAATACCACTTAACTTATATTGCTTAACCAAACCAAGCACTCATATCACTTATAAAGTTTTAACCAATAAGAATCGAGTGCACACATCAATTTCTCCCCCTTAATAGGCATTAAACTCAAGGATCCAAATGAGGGAATTAAACTCACAATAATTCTCCCCCTTTTGGCATTAAACACCAAAAATGGAAAAACCAATCCAAAAAGAGGTTATACTACTTGAAAACATCGAGAGCTAAGCATCACTTGGAAGAATATGTACCAATTGAAAAAGAGTACACAGCTTGGTAAGAGAAGCAATCGAATATAGTTATTTGAAATGAAATAATTCTCCCCCTTTTTGGTCATAAAATGATTTGAAATGAAATCATGCGACTATTGCAAGGAATTTTGGTTTTAAAGAATTAAGGCCAATGTTTTTGTAAACTTTTGAAATATGACCTAAAAGAGTAAACCACTTTTAGAAGAAGGCCATATTTAGAGTTAAATCTCAAAAGGATTATTTGAAACACATTCAAATAAAACTCCTCATTTTATTAGGCTATTCAATGAATTCATCATGACTCACTTGAAGAGTCCATAATTTGCCTAATATGACTTAAACAAGGAATTTATCTAAAAGAAGGCTTGATACCAATTTTCTAATAAGATTTTCAATGAAATTACTTAAAAGAAATCTTTTTGAAAAAGCATCACTTGTAGTACTACTTTAAGGAGAATAAGAAACTTGTACCACTTGTAATGCTTACTTTTCAAATTATACCACATATAAATATTTCTTCAAGTGATACTATATGAAAAAGATACCACTTGAAAGATCATTAAAACATGAGGTACCACTTGAGAAAGAAAGATATCAATGAGAAAAATCTCAAGAGACATTCTTGAAGAAACACTTGTAAGATAAGCAATGTCAAATGAACCATTTTTAAAATAAAGCATTTTCATTTAAACTCAGCTTAATATGAATTTATCCCCGTTAGATAATTCAATCATACAAAGGATCTCACACAGAGAGTCCTTGAGAGATTGAACTTACAATTAAGCTTCAAATGGGAAATTAATTCATATGAGTTTGAAATATCATTAAAATTCATAAAAATGCATGAGGGGTATAGGTGGATACCATTTGTAAGAATTTATAAAACAGAGAAAAAGTTGGTACCACTCGATAGAAATCAATACCCCTTAATTTTCTCAAAGGTTTGGAAAAAATTTGAAGGTATCAGAGCAATAACATTAGAGATACCATTTAGAGATAAATGCACAAAACTTGATTAAAATAAGCTCCCATAAGGTTCAAGAGTTGAAGCATGGAGCTATTAGCATTTAGACATTTACAAGTTTTGGTTTTGAAATGATATTTCAAAAAGGCCCCAAATGGATACCACTTAAAAAATATATCAAGGGAAACTTAATGGATATCTCTAGAAATTAAGCCAAATAATTTTTAAATGATTTTAAAATTTTCAAAAATATAATTTGGGATCATACGAAGCTTTTCCAAAAAGAATTTTTGAAAAAGGAAGTTCCAATCAAAAGATATCCCAAAATCAATTTCAAAAAGTCCAAAATTCGAACAATTACGCGGGGCGGTACTACCGCCATTCAAAGTGCGGTACTACCGGCCACGCCGATCTTACGCCATTCAGGTGCGGTAGTACCGGATCCGTGCTACCACGGTTGAGGCGGTGCAACCGCTCGACAGATCAAAAACTAAATTTTCGCAAATTTTTGCAAAAATAATTCAAATGGAGTCCAAATGATTTGAAAATTTCCAGAAATAAACTTTGGACTATTTATAATGTTTTACAAAAAGAATTTTTGAAAAAAGAATTTTATTTTGAAAGATATGGCAAATTGTGTTTTGAGGCATGAAAATGAGATTAACAAACATAAAGGGCCTCAAGGTGCAATTTTGATTTCGGATTTCATAAAAATTGAATCCTCATGGCTTGTAGGATTTGAAATACTTTTAGAAACCATGATACCACTTGAAAAGATAATGAAATCCATTTTGAAAGCCAAGATTGAGCAATATGCTTAAATAGGCTATTTTGGGTGAAAACAAGAATTTTGATCAATTTTGATTTCAACATAAAATTTTCATTTTGAAAGCTTGTAAAACATTTGAAATACATATTAAAATACTTTTACAAAGCTTTTTACAATTTTAGGCCTTTTAAACATAAGATTTGACTTTTGACCAAAATGGTCCTTTTGAAATAGCCATTTGTAAAACAAAGCCAAATATTTCAACACAAGATTCAAATGAAGAATAAGATGAGATATAGAGATTTGAATTTTTTGTATGAGTCTTAAATATCATTTTGAACTAAGATACTACACAAGATCTAGTCCAAATGAAGAAACTCACAAAGTGCAATAATATGACCATTATGGGTCAAGTATAGTTTATGGGTGAGTTTCAAAATCAATTAACTTTTGATTGGTTGGTCTTTTGAAAATCTTTTGAACACGAAAGTTGTTAAGAATGACCAACACTAGGTTTTTCGTTTTGGAATTATTTTCAAAATCATTTTACATTTAATTCTATGAAAGTTATAAGTTTAAATCCAAAACAAGATACTAGTAACTTGATTTTGGGCATGAAACTCATTTTCTTTGTAAAATAGATTTTTGTGAAGCCAAAACTATTGGAAGACCTTTTGAAAGCATTTGTATATATTTTTGAACTAGTTTTCAAAAGATTACTAATAGTATACAAAATTTTGACTTTTGGCTAAATGGATTTCATTTTGAAAATATATATTAGCACTTATATAAATATGGGCACACATAGGGATGTAATATACATGGTTATGATTTAGCACTCCCCCTTAATGTGCCACTACCTCAAACTTGCTCAAGATTACAATCAATACAGTTAACAAGCATGAGCAAGAATCATAAGCAAGCAATTTAAATTGAATTTCATTAATAACGTAGCTTAACCTACACAAGGCTAGAAGCTATAAGAATCAATTTAAATACTTGTTACCCGAGATGGCATTGGTTCATGATTTGAGAGATAGTCTTCATGCTTGGCTCCATTTGGAAATGATGAAGTTATCTTCCTTTTGATCGAGCCAAAACTTCCAATGCATCTCTAAGCACCTACAATTCTTTTAGGCGCTTTTTGGTACCCAATTTTTGTTGGGTCCAAGAATGTTAGTCACAAGTGATTTAGGAACCCAAATGGCCCTAACATTAATAGTCTTAGGTGAACTAACATGACTAGCAATGGGTTTGAGGTTATTATTCCTCCTAAGCGAATTATTTGCATTGTAAAGAGAAGGCTTAGGAGGTCTAATAAAATTCACAAACTCATTTCTAGTTTGATCCTTTCTAAGCATATGATGATCATTATAAAGAGAACACTTAGAGGATCTAGCAAATCTAGTAAATGGTTTGCTATTGTTATTTTTCCTAAGCACATGATCAACATGATTTTTCTTAGTCTTGGGAAATCTAGCTTTTTGAGCAAACACATTTCTAGATTTATTTCTTCTAAGCACTTGGTTGTTACAATTATGCATAGTCTTAGAAGAATTGACAATCTTGGCAAACACATTGCCATTCTTGTCTTTCCTAAGCAAATAATGATCATTTACAATAATGGGCTTAGGAGTAGTACCTTTGGAACAATCCTTACGAAATGTCCCTTTCCGACAATTGAAGCATGTCATGCTATTTGGCCCTCTCTTGACCGTTTTGACTTGCTTCTTGCCGGTGTGCCTCTCCAATGGTGGTGTGGACTTGACTTCCACTTGATGAGGGCGCATGGAGGCGTAGTGGCCCTTCATTTTCTTCTCCCTTTTGGAGATGTAGCCGATCCCTCTCTTGTCAACCAACTTTCGTTGATTGCTTAGAATGTTGTCGTGGGTGACCTTTCCTTTGTAGCACTTCTCTAAGTCACTTCTCAATTGAGTGACTTGTTCCTTGAGCTCATTATTTTCCTCTACAAGATTAATCTCACAAGACATAGAGGAAGTAGAAGCAATATTTGTATTTGAGCAACAAGGCATATCAATTGAATTATTGCAAGAGGTGGACATGTCAATTTTTGATGAAATAATAGGATTGACATTTAAGCAAGGCATTTCATCAATTAAATCACATGTAATTCCTATGTCCACCCTAGGCTTAGTGAGTTCTTTGAGAAGGAGAGATTCATGATTCTCTTTAAGCACATTATAATCATTTTTAAGAGAGTCATGTTCAAGCTTTAAAATTTTATATTTTGTTTTCTCCTTCCCAAGATAATTATTGAGCTCCTCTAACATATTCATAAGTTCATCATAGGAGGGCTCATCATCCTCATCACTATCACTTACCTCAATTTTACCTTTAGCCATGAAGCAACGAGTTAATGATGACAGAATTTGTTGCTCATCATCACTTGAGGCGGAGGTTGAGGTTTCTTCATCACTTGAGGTAGAAGTGGAGGTTTCTTCTACCGTTGTCCTATCCTCAAAGCAATCATCGCTTGTTGATGTGGATAATTCAAATAATTCTTGAAGCTTGATCCACATTTCATGAGCACTCTTGAGATTGCATATTGAATTAAAAACATCTACGCTCACAAAACTAAATAAAGCATTAGTAGCTTGAGCGTCGAGATGTAGGCATTTCTCTTCTAATTTAGTTGGAGCAAATTCATTCAACCGAAGAGAAAAGCCCACATCTACGATCCACCATATTTTGGGGCTCATGGATTTAAAATGAGATATCATAAATAATTTCCATGAAGCATAATTTGAGCCATCAAAAATATGTGAATCGGTGTAGTGCACTAAACCACTAGTCGCCATCCTTTACTCTCTAGATGGTTAAGTCTAATAAAATGAGAGACCAGGCTCTGATACCACTTGTAAGGTCGAGGATGCCGACTAGAGGGGGGTGAATAGGCGGCTTTTTTTAAAAAAAACTTTCTCTTTCTAATTTCTACAAAGCACTTCACCCCTAATTACCCTTATGCCAAAACCTTATCAAAAATAATGCGGAAGTGATAAACTAAGGTTTTGACAATCAAAGCCTAAAACAATTAGGCTCACTATGTGCACTAACTAATTATGTCTCTAACAAAAATTGTAATACTAAAGACAAGCAATCAAACAATTTAATTCTATGAATGTAAATTGCTTGAATATAAATAAAGAGAACAAAGCAAGCACAAGAGACACAATACTTTTTACCGTGGTGATCGGAGACTTGCCGGTCTCCCCTAGTCCACGTTGAGGTTAGCCCAAATACATTGGACCGGCTCCACGAATTGAGCACCCACCTCGAATCCACTAGAGGTGGTTTTTCACGCTTTCGCGTAGGCTCAACCCGAACCTTCACAAACTTCGCCGGGGCTTCTCACAACCTTGAGAGCTCCCACAAGACGACGCCCACGCCGTCTAGGAGTCGGCAACCTCCAAGAGTAACAAGCCAATCCTCTCGCTTGAACTTCACCAAGCACAACACATGTGCTTCCGGTGATCACCAAGTGCAACACATGCACAAGGATCCTCCTCAAGTGCAACACATGCACAAGAGACTCTCAATCCTCTCCTAATTGCAACACATGCAATTAGAGGCTCACACTAGCTCAAGAAGCAAATGGGAGAAGGCAACACATGCACACAACTCCTATAAACACCCAAATGCTCAAGCACACAGCAACTTGATGCCCTTGCCCCCAAGGCCTCCTTTTATAGCCTCAAGCCAAAACTAGCCGTTGGGGCGAAATGGGCAAAGATCCGACAAACCCGGTGCTACCGCCCTCTGGGACCGGTAGCACCGCCCTCGCCAACGGCTACAAAACTAGCCGTTCTGAGATTTCCGTAGCACCGCCAACTGGAGCGGTGATACCGCTCGGGTAGCAACGGCCTTCACCCGTAGCACCGACTCAAGCCGAACACAAAACACCTCCTCCGGATTTTTCACACCGGCCGAGGAGCGGTTGCACGGACCTCGGTGCTACCGCCTACCATGGGCGGTAGCACCGGACCGCTAGACCGCCCAAAAACACCCCTCTCTGGAAATTCCACACCAGCCAGAGAGACGGTAGTACCGGACCTTCGGTGCTACCGGCCAAACTGCGGTAGCACTGGACCACGGTGCTACCGGCCTTACAGGGGCGGTACGACCGGCCTTAGGGAGAAAACACTGTTTTACACAAAAACTTTTCTCCAAACCATTAAAGATATATTCTTGGAGCTATGTGAGGATCAACACATGATCACAACACTATGCAAAACACATTTGCATATGTTAATCACATACTCCAAAGAATCTCATTAAGCACAACTTATTTGCAAAACACATATGCAAATAAACCAAGAACTTATGAGATCAATCCTCTTAGCCATGTGATGATCAACACATGATCAAGTCAATTTGCAAAACACATTTGCAAACCCTATTCACATGCTCTAGGATCGAAACCCATAATCTCAAGTTCATTTGCAAACAACAAAACCAACTAACGAAAACACATTTCGTAAACAACTCAAGATCTATTTGCAAAACGTATTAAGCAAATCAAACTCGAGTCTATGAGATTAATCCCCCTAGCCATGTGAAGGTCAACACAAGACCCAGTCAACTTGCAAACACCCGTTGCAAGCCCTACTCACATGCTCTCGGGATTCCGGACTCATAGACCTCGGTTTATTCGCACAACAAACTTGCAAATACACATTAAACCAATTTTATGCTTGAGCATTGTTCTTTGCAACACATGCAAAAAACCTAGCTCCAAGCAATACCAAAACATGAGCTCTCTATTTGCAACACATGCAAATCTCTAGCACCATGCAAGCAACCACAACAAATACAAGTGCATGAGCTCTCTATTTGCAACACATGCAAATCTCTAGCACCATGCAAGCAACCACAACAATTACAAGTGCATGAGTTCTCTATTTACAACACATGCAAATCTCTAGCACCATGCAAGCAACCACAACAATTACAAGTGCATGAGTTCTCTATTTGCAACACATGCAAATCTCTAACTCCATGCAACCACTCTAAACCAAATTGCTTGAGCTCTCTCCTTTTGCGACATATGCAAAACTTAGCTCCAAGCAAAAACCAAATCAAATAAGATTCAAATAAGATGCAAGTATGAGCACCCTTATTTGCAACACATGCAAATACTTAGCTCATACAAAATCCAATGCACAAGCTTCACCAATTTGCAACACATGCCAAATGATTAGCTTCATGCAAACATCAAACAAGAGAGTGAGCTAGAGTGAACCGGATCGAGTTTATCAACACATGATGAAGCTCAAGCTAAAAGACTCAACCCCTCTTAATAGTACGGCACCTAACAAGCAACCCGGTCTCACAACCAAACACCGAGACCGGTAAAAGACTAGGAACACATCCTTAGCCCTAGCTAGTTATACCTTTGCCTCTAGCGATCCACTTGGAACATTTATGATTTCCAATCATCTTCTATCCAGGATCACATCTTCTTCTTCTTGGTCATCAACACATGATGAACCTTCTAGCTCTTCTCTTTACTTCGGGATCACCTCTTGAAGCTCATCAACACATGATGACTTCTTCTTCTTCCCGATTCTTGATCATCTTGGACTTAACCTACTTCACAACTCATGGAAGATGTTAGTCCAACAAACACCGTTGTCTCAATCATCACCGCTCTCCATTAACACATAATGGATGCCTCCAAGATCGATTGAGCACAACCCAAATTAATTTGAATGATTAATTGTTGTCTTGAGCACTTTGATGCAACTAATGCTTCATTATATCAAGAACTTTTCGCTTGTCTTTAATCAACAAGGAAACACCATCAACACATGATGAAATGTTCTTTGATTGATTGAGAGACAATCGAACTCAATTTAAACTCATTTAAATTGACATGAGCATATAACTACACAAGTCATATATACTCAAAAGATTGTTTCAAGGTCTTGATCCTTTATATTATAAGACAAGAGGACATGGATCGATACAATTGAAACATCAAGTTAAATTATCAACTCCCCCTAGATGTGTGCATTCATGTATATATGAATAAGAGACATAATGCACATATTTGGACTAAAGCAATGGAAGAGTTCATACTTTAACTTGAATTCTAAGTATGCATTTATATAATAGAATGAATACGAGTGCATACCTTAGGTTTTCCATTTTCCATCCAAGTATGAGACTAGTAAGAATAAGACTTAATAAAACATGTTAGTCTCATAATGATTAGATTAGTCATTAAACAATGATTAAACATTGATATTTAAATCAATCACCAAAACCAATGGAGCTTGAACTTACAGCTAGCCCATGTGCCCGAGCACGTCGTGAGCTCGGTGAGCGAAGGCGTCGCGCTCGGAGCCTCTTCGGCGCTTGTCTGCACCATCTCCCACTACGACAGTATCGATCTTGCCACCGTCAGCAGTGGGATCGCTGGGAACCGGACCGATGAGGAGATCGATGGGTTCGAGATCCAAGTCGAGCTGCATGCCCGGGTGATTGCCGACAGGATACCGCCGCAGAGCGTCCTCCACCGATAGTAGGAAAAAAGTTTGATGTTTTGCCTTTTGTAATGTAAAAACCTTAGTGTGCAACGAATTTAAAGTTTCGCAAGTTTCGACTTGTCCTTTGCACTTTCCTGCTGTTATGAACACTCGACGACCAAAGCTTTAGAAACCGCAGGGGTTGTTCAAGCGTAGGTCGGTGTGTTAACATTTGTGAGGGAAGCGCGAAGAAAGCAAGAACTTGGCTACGAAATGCCCAGCCGCACTTACGCGGGATAGGGGTGTTTCCGATCGACCACGGGTCGCTCCGTGTGGGCACTTCCTTCTTCCTTGAAGCGCTATTTAGCAACCGTAGCCGCCGGGGCGTAGGCCGTAGCGCTTGTGTCGAGAGGGTTACTGCTTAGGGGGAACCCAATGGCCGGTCTGGTCACCGACCCGTGTGAGTGAACAGGAACTTGGCTAGGAAACGTTCACCCGTACTCGCGTAGGAAAGGAGGGTTTTCGACTGATCACGGGTCATTTCGTGTGGGTACTTCCTTCTTCCACGAAGAACTACTTAGCAACCATAGCCGCAGGGGAGTAGGCCGTAGCGCTTGGGTTGAGAGGGTTACCGCTTAGGGGGAACCCAATGGCCGGTCGGATCACCGACCCGTGTGAGTGTGCGAGTGTGCCAACTAGCAGCCCCGAGTGGACTCGGAGGAAGGGCAAAAAGTTGCGAGGGATAAGAAACAGTTTTAGGGATAGAATCGTCTTAACTTTTCTATGTTCCACACGTTGGAGACGACGTTGCCATCTGCATCCTTGAGTCGAAAGGTACCGGGTCGGAGGACTTCCACCACGGTGAAGGGGCCTTCCCATGGGGGGAGAGCATGTGCCTATCTTTGTTGGACTGAACCTGGCGCAGAACCAGGTCGCCCACGTTGAAAGACCGGCCACAGATCTGACGACTGTGGTAGCGTCGCAGTGTTTGCTGGTACTTGGCCGATCGCAGAATGGCCACGTCACGCGCCTCGTCGACCTGGTCGATGGCGTCTTGTTGTGAGTCGAGCCCCCGTGCCTCGTTAAAGGCTTGTAGTCTCGGGGCGCCGTACTCCAGATCGGTTGGCAAGACAGCTTCGACACCGAACACCATGAAGAATGGCGTAAACCCGGTCGTCCGGGTCGGTGTGGTCCGCAGGCTCCAGAGGACGGAGGGTAACTCGGCCACCCATCGTCCCGCGAATTTCTTCAGTCGACTGAAGATTCGTGGCTTGAGCCCTTGGAGGATCATGCCGTTTGCCCGCTCGACCTGGCCGTTGGTCCGCGGATGGGCCACGGTTACCCAATCGACGCGGATGTTGAAGTCGTCGCAGTATTCGAGGAATTCCTTCCCCATGAACTGCGTCCCGTTATCGGTGATGATGGAGTTCGGGAATCCGAACCGAAAAACGATGTCGCGGAAGAATTTGACCGCTTGCGCCGATGTAATGCTGGCGACTGGCCTGGCCTCTATCCACTTGGTGAACTTGTCCACCGCGGCGAGGAGGTGGGTAAAGCCCCCGGGCGCCTTTTTGAAGGGCCCGACCAGATCGAGTCCCCAGACCGCGAATGGCCACGTGACGGGGATCGTCTGTAAGGCTTGCGTCGGAAGATGCGTCTGTCGGGCAAAGAATTGGCATCCTTCGCAAGTGCGAACAATTCGTTCGGCGTCGGCCACGGCGGTCGGCCAGTAGAAGCCTTGTCGGAAGGCTTTTCCTACGAGGGATCGTGGTGCGGCGTGGTGACCACAGACACCACGATGGATATCGAGCAAAGAAATGCCTCCTTGGTCGACGAGCGCATTTCGGAGGACCCGGAGGACTCCTCTTGTAGAGGTCTTCTCCGACCAAAGACGAAGATTTCGCCACGAGCGGTAGCGCCGCTTCGTTGAGTCGGCGGGGAGTGATCCGTCGATCAACCGGTCGATGAAGGGCCTCCTCCAGTCGAAATCGGTCATCAGCACGTCACGGCCCGACCCGGACAATTCCACGTCCGACCGCTCGGCGGTCGGAGCGGTTGCGTCCAACAGGTCGGTCGCCCACTCGATTGCCGAGTCCAGTCGGATGGAAGGTTTATGAAGATCGCAAACAAAGATCCCAGGCGGGACCGGTCCTCTACTGGAGGCGAGATTGGCTAGGTAATCAGCCTCACCTTTGTAGCATCTGTAGCTATGGTGAAGCTCGAAACCCTTGAACCTTTCTTTGAAGTTGCGCACTTCCCGACAGTATGCTGCCATGCGGGCGTCTCGTGGCTCTGCGGCCTTCATAACTTGGTCGACGATAAGCTTGGAGTCCCCATGCACATGGAGTCGGCGCGCGCCGAGGTCGGCAGCGATCCGAAGACCGTTGACGAGGGCCTCATACTTGGCAACGTTGTTGGTTGCATCGAAGAGCAGTTGGATGGCGTACTGAAGCTTGTTCCCGAGCGGGGAAACAATGACGACTCCTGCACCCGCGCCGCTCTTGGTATAGGAACCATCAAAGTACATTGTCCAGTACTCGGGGTCTTCGAGCGCCGGTGGCGCCTGGGCTTCGGTCCACTCGGCGACGAAGTCGGCCAAGGCCTGCGACTTGATCGCCGTTCGGGGAACGTATGATATGTCTTGGCTGTTGAGTTCGAGTGCCCACTTGGCTATTCTTCCTGAGGCGTCGCGGTTGTGGACGATTTCGTCGAGCGGTGACGAGGTCACCACGGAGACGGGGTGCCGGTCGAAGTAATGGACCAACTTCCTCTTCGTGATGAGCACCGCATAGAGCAGTTTCTGCACCTGCGGGTACCGAGCTTTGGACTCGGAGATCACTTCACTGATAAAGTAGATTGGCCGTTGTACCTTAAGCACGTGGCCTTCTATCGCTCGTTCCACGACAAGTGCCACACTGACGACCCTGGTTGTAGCGGCAATGTAGAGGAGCAGTGGTTCTCCTGGTGCCGGGCGACCAGCACCGGGGATGAGGTCAGGAATGTTTTCAGTTGGGTGAGGGCTTCCTGAGCCTCCTGGGTCCAGCTGAATTGATCGGACTTCTTGAGCAGCTTGTAGAGCGGCATCCCGCGCTCGCCGAGGCGAGACACAAAATGACTCAGGGTCGCAAGGCATCCTGTTAGCTTTTGGACTCCTTTTAGGTTGCCGACCGGGCCCATCTTCATGATCGCCGAGATCTTCTCCCGATTGGCTTCGATGCCACGCTCAGAGACGATGAAGCCGAGTAGCTTTCCCTTGGGGACCCCGAAAACACATTTCTCGGGGTTGAGCTTTATATGAAACCATCGGAGGTTCGCAAAGGTTTCCTCTAGGTCGGCGACCTTCTTAGTATTGACGACAATGTCATTGACGTACGCTTCGATGTTACGGCCTATCTGGTCATTAAAGCACCTTTACATACATCGCTGGTATGTAGTGCCCGCATTTTCTACACCAAATGGCATCGTTACGTAATAGAACGAGCCGAACGGAGTGATGAAAGAAGTCGTGAGCTGGTCGGACTCCTTCACCGCTATCTGGTGGTAGCCCGAGTAGGCGTCCAAAAAGGACAGGGATTCGCACCCTGCGGTGGAGTCGATGACTTGGTCGATGCGAGGCAAAGGGAACGGGTCCTTAGGATATGCCTTGTTCAGGCTCGTGTAGTCGACACACATTCTTCATTGCCCGGTTTTCTTTTTTACAAGGACAGGGTTGGTCAGCCACTCGGGGTGGCGTACTTCTTTCACAAACTCTGCGGCCAAAAGTTTGGCGATCTCCTTCCCTATGATCCTGCGCTTCTCCTCGTCGAAGCGGCGCAGGCGTTGGGCCACCGGCCCTGAACCCCGTCTGATGTTCAAGGAGTGCTCGACGACCTCCCTTGGGATTCCTGGCATGTCGGAGGGCCTCCATGCGAAGACGTCTCGGTTGGCGCGGAGGAAGTCAGCTAGCGCGCTTTCCTATTTGGCGGGGAGCGCGGCTACAACCCGCACAGTTTTGGCCGTATCCTCGGGATCGACCGCGACCTCCTTCGTGTCTTCGGCGGACTTGAAGGAACCTGGCCCCGAATTGCCGGAGTCGGGGGCGGACTCGGAGGTTTCCTTCCAGAGGTTCGTGAGTTCGGCTGATGCGATAACCGCCGATGCCAGCTCGCAACTGCTTCGCTCGCAGCTGTAGGCAAGCTGAAAGGATGAGGCCACGGTGATTACTCCCCGTGGCCCTGACATTTTCAGCTTGAGGTAGGTGTAGCTGGGGAACGACATGAACTTGGCGTAGCACGGCCTCCCCAGGATGGCATGGTAGGAACCAGGAAAGTCTACAACCTTGAAGGTGAGGGTTTCGGTGCGGAAGTTGTCCGGCCCCCTGAAAGTGATGGGCAGGTCGACCTGCCCGAGCGGGTGAGCCTGTTGGCCCAGGATGACGCCGTGGAAGGGCGCCTTGCTCGGTCGGAGACTCGAGCGGGGGACACCCATGGCGTCAAGCGTCTCGACATACAGGATGTTGAGACCGCTACCGCCGTCCATGAGCTCCTTGGTCACGCGCTTTGTTCCCACGATGGGGTCAACAACCAGCGGATATCTCCCTGGCTGCAGAATGTAGTCGGGGTGGTCGGCCCGATTGAAGGTGATCAGGGATTCCGACCACCAAAGGTACTTGGGAACGGCGGGAGTAGCTGTGTGAACCTCGCGGAAGGCGAGGTTGAGCTGCGCTTGTTGGCGTAGCACGCCAGTCCGCCAAAGATCATTAGGCAGCCGTCGGGTTCTGGGAACTCGGCGTCCGCCATCTTTTCCTCGGCACGTGGTGCCGAGTCTTGCTTCTTCCCCTTGCCCCGCGATGATGTGGGGGTGCCGGAGAGGAAGCGCTTCAGGACTTTGCAGTCCCGGTATTTGTGCTTGACGGGATACCTGTGGTTCGGACATGGGCTCTCCATCAGCTTATCGAAGTGGTCGGGTGCCTGTCGTGTCTGCTGCTTGGCAGGATGGTCGGCAGCCGCGACCAAGTGGCCATCGCGGCCTTGTTTCCCTTGCCGCTTTCGCTTGTCGGAGCGGTCAGAGGGGGAGCCGGTTTGGGCGTCGGGCTCTCGCTCGGCCTTTCCTTTCTCAAAGATGGCTCCCACAGCCTCTTCGCCAGAGGCGTGGTTGGTTGTGATGTCCAGGAGCTCCTTGGCGGTCTTGGGCTTGACGCAGCCCAGCTTGTGCGCCAAGGCTTTGCAAGTGGTACCGTAGATGAATGTCCCGACAACGTCGGCGTCAGAAATGTCGGGGAGCTCATTGCACTGTCGGGAGAAACGCCGGATGTAGTCCAGGAGAGTTTCCCCTGGCTGCTGCTTGCAGCTCTTCAGGTCCCAGGAATTTTCGGTGCGCTTGTACGCGCCCTGGAAGTTTCCGATGAAGAGGTTCTTCAAGTCGGCCCAGTTTCGGATGGTCTTCGCGGGCAAATACTCGAGCCAGGCTCGAGCTGAGTTTGCAAGGTAGATGGGGAGGTACTGGATGATGAAGAGGTCATCAGTAGCTCCACCCGCCCGGCATGCCAGCCGGTAGTCTTCTAGCCAGACGCTGGGGTTTGTCGCCCCTGTGTACTTGGCTATGTTGACCGGTGCCCAGAACCTGGCAGGGAAGTCCGTGTAGCAGATCCCCCGACAGAAAGCCCGTGGTCCTTGGCCATCGGGGCTCGGGCTACGGTCGTTACGCCGACCGCTATCTACGACCCGTGATCGGGCCGCTTCGTTCATTGCTTTTTTCCGCGCCTCGAGGGTGGCGCGAACATCATGGTTGTTGCCGAGGCGCTGGCGCACCGGGGTGCGTGAGGCCAGGGGCGGCTCGTACTGCGCAGCCGTCTTTGCCGGACCCCGCTAGTTCCGAGCGGTGGCGCGGCTCGGGCGACTGGAGGAGGCGCCCGAGTGGTGGGAGCCGGAGCCATGCATGTGCTGCACGACAGCATGTTCCACCAGTCCCCGGAGGTTCTGGTACGTCGCCTTGGTCTCTGGGTCGTCCAGCTCGGGGATGCCCCAAAGCAGCATCACGGCTGCGGCCACATTCTGGCTCGCGTGGGGGAAAAATGGGAGGCCGTTGGATTCCTCCACCAGCTGGTGGTGTACCTGACGTGTGCGTGCGCACGCGGCGCCAGTACGGGTGGGGGCTCGGGCTGACTCTGCTCGTGTCGGCCGAGTTTGTCAAGCTTCGGCCCTTGAGCCTCGACTCATCGCATTTGTCGTTGGAGCTCGGTGCGGCGAGCTCGGGTGCGTTCAGCGCGCTCGCACTGATATTTCGCTCCCTGCGCTTCGGTGCACCGGATGAGAGTTCCCGTACTCGTGGGGGTTGCGGCCGGGTCGACTACGCCCGCCATGTTGCATTCGCGGGAGGGCGGCCCGTCCGCGGTGCGCTCCGTGTCGGAGCTGGAGTCGTGGCTGGAGGAGTCCTCCAGTAAGTCGTGGACGGAGGCCGGCACGTAAAAGGTCATTGCCATGAGCTGTGAACCTACGGGGGGGCGACGTCGTCGCCCACTCGAGTCCACGGGTGCCGCTGCCATGGACGGTGCAGCGCTTGGAGGGCTCCGGCCTCGGGGTCCGCACGGGGGCCTCGAGCCGGAGGTTGCCAAGGTCGCCGGAGATGGAGTCCATGCTCCTAGCGGATGCCTGGTTTCGAGAGGTGGCGGGGATGAGCACGAGCTCTCCCACCGAAGCGGCGACGAAGTCGAGGGAGCTGAAACGGATCCTGCTGCTCGATGCAGACACGCCGTCGTGGGTGAAGGAAGCCATCAAGGAAGCAAATGGGAATCCGAAGATGATGATGAGGACGAGCGAATGCCCCCTACCTGGCACGCCAACTCTCGGTGTTTCGAGTACCGGTGAGTGAATTTTTTAGTCAAGGGGCCGCGTGTTCCCTATCCTTGAATGGTTAGACTCAAGAAGCCCAAGATGTATACTGGTTCGGGCCGAATCTCCCTACTCCAGTTCGTGTGGTGGTGCTATATTGCTTCGGATGCAGATGACTACACGGTATTACAAGCGAGATCTAAGGATTCGAACCCGTGGGAGCAAGAACAGCTTGCCCGTAAGAACCGAGAAAGGGGGTCTTTCCTCTTTTTCTCAGAGGACCCTGCCTCCCTTTATACAGTTGGAGGGGGCAAGTTACACGGGGAGTTGGGAGAAGAAAGGATGAGGTGTCCTAGGCTAGGAGTCCTGGTCCTTGGTCTTGGCGATTTGATCGGAGTCCACTTACCCCACACCGGGTCGGTGGACTCATCGAGTGGCGCAATTTTCCGTGTCATCGGGAAATAGCGCACCTACCCTCTTGTACGTCCGTCAGATGTTGACGCCTCAATGCCTGGCTCCGGTGCTGCCTCGAGAGGGAGCGCATCCTTACACTGCGCATGACTGGATGATGAGACTGGAGCTTTGACTTTGGCAACCTCCTCGCTACCTTGGGAAGGAGCCACCTACCCTCATGCGGTCTTTCTGAGCTGTCGTGTCTGTGGGGCAGGTGGCCAACGGCCCGCGGCGGCCTGGCACTCGGCCTTTGGCGGAGATCGCCTCGGCTTGGTCGGAGTTTGTTGGGAGTCCGACCTATGGCGGGGGTCGAACGCCCCTTGGTTGGTTTGGTCGGGGACGAGTGTCCTTCGTGGCCCAGCAGGGGCCTTTGGCCAGAGCCGGGCTTGGGGCAGCCCGTTCGTCATTCTGGGCCATTGGGGGTACCCATGGTATGAGTACTCATCAACATGGCACATACAGTTGGGACGGTACAAACGACGGCACAGAGAAGCCATGAACATGGAGAAAAGTACAATACTGGTGCACATTTTGGAATTGTAAAAGAGCGGAACGGAGTATGTTTTAAGGGGGAACAACATTAAGTCTCGAATGGGTAACCATAAGGAACCCACATGGAGTGTTGATCGTCAGGACGGCGTGGATGGCACTGCTGGTCGCGGTAGTGGCAAGCACAACTACAGCTGGCATTACTGCAGTAGCAGTAAGTGTGGTAGTCGCTGCCCAGGTGGACGACCTCCTTAGTGTTCCTCTCCCTGAGTCTTTGACGACGTAGGTCATCATTATGGGTTTGGAGCTCTAAGTTCTATTTGCAGAGCTGTTTGTTGTCCTTCTTGAGTTGTTCGTTCTCCTTCTTGACCTCCGTGAGGTCCTCTTTCATTTCTTCGATGCGATACACCAGGTAATTGAGGTAGCACTGGGCATGTATGGGATACGGTGGGTTCATCCACTCAGTAAATTTACAATATGTGGTCTACAAGTAAGATTATGTGTCATACAGCGAGACATGAGCCGAATGGTAAGTAAGAGTTGTAGTATTTACCTCGAACAGAGGGCATATGTAGAAATGACGTCCTGTATCGGGATCACTAGCATCCATAACTTGCACAACGGCGTCGAGGTCGTGCTTGCATTTCGGCCAGTTCAGGGAGAGGAGCGGTTGGCCTTCGTAGATTGGATCTTGGAGGGTGTATGAGTTCCTTGTTCGAATTGAAAAATCTGGGATGGGCGGTTCAGGGTCTAGCCGACTGTAGATTGTAGTATCCTTGAGGTAAGGGTCACGGCCTCGAAACCATGAAGGTTCGGGGGTCTCGAGGTGATCTCCGACCTAGTCTTCCCCGTCTACCCCTCCCACGGCTTGAGCTTCCTCTTTTGTATGTCATTGTAATGGAGTGAAGGTTGGGGTAGGGAAGAAGGGCTACTTGGGTGGTGGATAGTTTTTATAGTTCAGTTCTGTCTAAAAAAGCGTGCTGCAGAGTGTTGTCATTTCAGTGTGAGTGTTGCCGTTTTTTAGGGAAGAAGGGCAGTGTGTTATCCATCTCTCTGAGATAGGCAGTGTTGTTGTTTCGGTCTGAGATAGGCAGTGTTTTGTCACTTCGCGGTGCATAGAGTGTTATCAAATTGGCCTGAGAAAGCTGCTAGCAGCGTCTTGTCAAATCGCACTGAGAAGGCTGTTGTGTGTGTTGTCCAATCAACTTGAGAATGCTGCTGGCAGCGTGTTGGTAAATTGCACTGATAAAGCTGATGTGTGTGTTGTCCAATCGGCTTGAAAGCTGATGGCATTATGGAAGAAAAAGATCATATCTTAATAGTACATAACTTAAGAAAACAAAATACCATATCTGAATATTACATAAGTTAAGAAAGTAAAGCAGCATACTAGGTTTAGTACATCATGTATGAAAGATAAAAACTAGCTAGCGTCCCTCCGCAGTGCGACCCCTCATGTGGTCCCAGGCTTCCTAGGTGGCTGCACATGTCCGGATGGATACGTGAGCTTGTTTGGGACCTATCCACGACTACTCCTAGCAGGTCGTACTGGTGCTGTTGGAGTAGCGAAGGCGTCCTGTGACGACGGAGTCGGTACGAGCGCATCGGCGAGCTGTGATGGACCAAGAACCAATCCCGTCGATTGCTTGTACGAATCCACGATCCAGTCCAAGTCGGTGTCACCGAGAGTACCGAAGTCGCCGGAGTTGCTCGTGCTCTAATTAGGTGCTGGATTGGTTGCTGTTGTCAAACTATTCATGTTAGTACAACACATAATATGAACAATATAATAGATGAAAGGAGACTATGTGGTGTACCTGGAGTCATGTGGACGTTCGACGCAGAACGTTGCCAGCTGGATCCCCCCTAGCACGTCCGGAGGGAGCCGCCTGTGTGTGCGATGTCCCAACTGCATCTTGCGGTGTGTGTCGACCGCGTACAGCTGAGGCATGCCTGTGAACCTGTACGATGTCATCGTCCCTAGGTGTCGGGACCTGAATATGCAAATCCGGACCCTCTGTGTATACTGCACTAATCCATGATCACGCTAGTGTACGCAGGCTCAACATCGGTAAATATCATAATCATACACAGCAGAAATATTATGAAAGACATCATATATTAAATGATACTAGTTGAATGACCTTAAGGTACTTACATGACTATGCCTTGCAAGGCTGAATAACAAATTATACCGCAGTGGAATGAAAACATAGATAAACCCCTCAGTATACCATAGGCAACTGACAAGTCTCGCCCCTAAATATTCGTCTCCTCCTGGTACTCCTCAAGCACTGATGTAGGCTTCTCAACTGGAGATGTTGTTGTTGGCAAGGGTGAGTACTTAAAGCACTCAATAAGTTATGCACAGAATGCAATTCTAACATAACTATATGCTAGACTTATTCCAAAGGAATGGCTAACAGGGCTATTTTGCAACAAAGCAGCATTTTAAAACAAGTACAATAAATAGATTGTAAAGACAGCAAAACAAATAACAATAATAGATAGATTCAGCATTTCTCAAATAAACCAAGATTCCAATCCTACGTCAAGTTTCCAAACCACCAAATGGCAATCTGCCATTCATCCCAAGTTTCCATTTAATTAAACTAACCCTTAACTGTAATTCTCGAGCATTGCTCAATACCACGAGCATGGCTATTCGAATAGATTTATACTCTGCAGAGGTTATGCACTTTACCCACATGACATGATCATCTCTTAGTGCCTTCCGGATTAACACAATTCCTTTGGTGTGTCAGCAGATAGTTCAAGACAAAGCCTTTATAATGCTCTGGCTTAACCTGGTACTACCCGCTAAGGTTTCAACACTAGTGGGGCTGGTTACCACATCCAGGGTCCCCCTCTTGCGCCATGTGAGTTTATCCATAACTCCGGACTCACGCCGCCATTGATAGTACCAAGCTAAGACGTTGCAAATTAATCAGCTAGGCTGTCCCATACCAGACATGTAGTTGAATGATTGACTCAGGTCAAAGGCTTGCAAAGTTAAGTTCTTAGAATGATCGAAGCAAGACTTCCACATACCCTCTGCCTTTTGGTCCACCTTGACAAACTCGCCCCTTGCCATTTGCCCCAATCTAAATGATTACCACCCCAGTTGATTACCAATTGCACCACGTGCCATCAACAATTCAATATCATTGCGTGACATGACTCGCCACTACAACTCAATCTCATTGTGTGACCTCACGTGACACACAAGTTCATAATATTATTCCATATTCTATTAGTCAACATTAATTATGGATGATTCAAGTACATGTGATGACGTAGCATGGCTAAGCAACTATGACGTTCTAACCTTTCAATACCAACCAACTATAGTAAACCAATCTAGGGTGACAATAGATCATGGCATACAAATGACAAGCTATGGTATAGATCAAATTGGTAGATTAGCTAAGTCCCAATTTAATTTGAAACAATTGTATACATGAAATAATATGCAATAAGGTAAAACAATATAACAAATTTATAAACATGGGTTCAACATGATCAAAGCTCAACTTGCCTTGTCAAAGGTTCTGGTCTTGCTCTGGAACTTGCTCTTGAGTTGACGGACCCTCCTCCGAAGCGTCGCACAACTCAACGTCTACGCGAATCGAGAAAGAAAACCAAATAAATACCAAAACAAAGAGAACATAAACTCCAAAAATCAAATAAAATTCATCATTAAATAGATCTCAATTTTACAAATTTTTAGAAATTTGAATCGCGTCAATCGAAGCTCGTATGATGAAGAATTGCTCGAAGAAGATTAAAAAATTCCAAAAATCAGAAAATTGAAAATCAAATAATAAACCGAATTATTTTTAAACTGAAAAATTGCTTTATTGCGTCAACATCGGCTCGGCCAATGTGAAGCTGACACGTGGCATGGTCCATGGACTTGGTCCATGGGACCTCCTTTGGTCCACCGCGGACGCGGTTCGCAGCGCTTCGATTTCTACGTGCCACGCGTCTGCACTCCATTGGTTCACGGATCGGCGCGATCTGGACCGTGCATTGAGATCCGATGGCCATGAGCTCATTTTGCATGGTGAGCCACAGAAGCGTCCATGCGTCGCGCATCTAACGGTTAGACTTCTGATCTGACGGTCGAAAGCGAGCGCGAGTCCACGGCAAAACTTCTCACTGACGATGAAGAAGACGACTCGTATGGCAGCGAATTAACGGTCCTCTCACGATGAGACTTGGCAAATCTGGAAGCTCTCGGTTCAGCGATCACTCTGGTACCCGTGAAGTCGCTGGAGTCTTGCCGTCGTCGAAGATCTAGGCAAAAAACCGTCGCGTTGCTTCTTCCTCCTCCGACAAGTTCGTTTGATCGCTACACGGCATCTTGGGCAATGATTCTTGGGGCAATCAGAACGCAGGGTCACGGTGATTCTCAGGACGGTAACCACGTGGCTTAAATAGCCTCGATGTCTGCATACCGGCCGAGAAGATAAACTGATGCGGCGAAGTTTCCTGTTCCGATACGACGATGGCGCTCCGAGTCCTTCGTGAACACGACGATCCACAACCGTTTGATGGTGATCCAACGGTCAGAATCAACTCCTAACGTGTCACGATCCTAACGGCTTGCAACGAACTAACGGTTGAGATCGGATAAGATCTGATCTGCCCCGATCTAATCTGCGCATCCCGATCTCGATCCGACTGCCAAAACTACATCTACGTGCATGGCGCGAGGATAGCCGTTCGATAAGAATCCAACGGATCACACTCCAGCTTCTAGAAACAGGCCAAGCGACCCAAAACACACAGTAACGGGCCAAGCCCAATACTGTTTGTATATTTTTCCAGGGGTTTCTCTTTTAAAATAATTACATAAATTCATTTAATTTGTTTTAGCCAATAAAAATATCAGGAAAAATCCAAGAAAATTCTCATAAATACTTTGAGACATTTTGAACTTAACCACACTTTATATTAAATTTATCTATATTTGATTAATTTTTCCGTGTATCCTCCCATCTCTGATGCACCGTGAACAAACCCACAACTCGAAAGCCGTAAATTTCTCCACTCCAAGTTGCCATGACTGCTTCTTTATTGAGGAATTATGACAAGAATATACCTAAATCCATATGGATTATAGAGCACGCAGCTATTACATGTGAGCATGGCTTGTATAACAAACGAGGCTTGTTGCAGCTGCAAACACATGTTTGCCTATGTAGGACGCATTCGTGAACAACTTTACGCTGGTTCGTTCCACGGCTGGCTTTCTCTTTACACAGCACCTCGAAACGAAGCTCTCTTGTGCTCATCTTCAATGCTCTATGCATCTTCCCATTTTTGCCTTTCCCCTCAATGTAGGTACAAATCACCTCAGAGTATTTCACATCAGGATTACTTATTCGGGCTAACGCCATAGTATGGCCATCCACAAAGTACTTCTCAATACCATTAATAACACCCTGCACTATAGCAACCAGGGGAAGGGGTCTTACTCTTCGCATGACTCAATTGTAAACCTCAGCCAAGTTTGTCATCATGACCCCACACCGGGCACCATCGGTGTCTGTAGGATCGATATATACTAAACTAACAATCAGAGGGGGGTGAATGATTGCGCAGAAGCTAAAATCAAATTTTTGATCTACTGAAAATCCACCCCAATTCGGACTCAAATAATTGCTTCGTATTCAACAAAATAGAGTAGATGTGTTCGGCAAATCGTGAATTCCTAGAGATCCAACCGTCGGATTGACATCAAATTTGAACAAAAGAAACTAGATTCCAATAAAAATCTAACAAAAATGAAATCAGCACAATCGGATCTACGGATCAAAAGTTATGAACCCTGAAAGTATGCTCTGATAGGTTTTGACGAGAATTGATCAAACCCTAATTTCGTGAGTAAACAAAATCTACAAAAGATTAACCAACGAAACTTTGAGAAACACTAAGTTCATTCCCTACAAAGATTTTGGATAGATTAAATCAAGATTAAACTTGTTCAATCAAGAGAGACAATGAATCAATCTATAAAAACCAAAACGGGCAAACAAACCAGAAACCGATTACTGAAGCAAATCGTGCATGAACAGTAATCCACGAATACTGTAGCTTGCGAAAACACTGTAGCATCAATGTATACCATAGCACCTCGAAACTCTGTAGCACCGGCTTTTCCTTCGCTCGCGTGTCGCCGCCCGGATTCTGTTTCTTTGCGTGCATTGCCAGAAAAACAACCGCAAGAAATAAAAAACATAGGGCAACGCTCGGTCGGCTGGCTGAAGAAATTTATTTTATTTCTTTTTGTCTAATCTGGTTACAGTACTCCAAACAAAAGATTATAAACCCTAATACCCGGCTCTCTCACATAAACAGAAGACATCCCTCTCCTATTTATAATGAGCAACAGTTCGCATGTATATCCATCTGGCCCAACATGGCCCAATACATGCAAAATGCCCCAAATGATTACAACTGCATGTGTACGGCCCACCTACCGTACTCACGTGACTAATCAGCCTCCATGTGCACCGTTCTCTAGCCCGAACGTCCCGTATAACATCCTTAAGAACTAGGACCTCAGTTCCTCCCCGAACCTAGTCCCGAATCTCAATTCCTCCATGAGCCTAGTTCCGATCCCGTCATCGACCACGTTCGCCCTCAAGCAACACCTGCACATGAATAAACACAAAAACTATGTACGAGCATAAGTCCACGACTTGACTCAAGATCAGTCCATGCAACCACTCACATGAGCGCTTTGCATCCAGCAAAACAATTACCATGCTAACACAAGCATATCAAATAATTATCTGAAACAGCACATGCAAAAGCACCACAAATACCATAAGCACAACCACTTTGCAATGCCAATTTCACCACTAAGCCAATTTTTCAGCACATGATTTCACAATCTCCCCCTTGATAAAAACATTGGCAACACCACTTAGAACTAAACACTGACATTCACCTCACAAGAAAAGTTTTAAAATCAAAAGCCAAAGTAGAAAACACAAAATCTCCCCTTTTAACAAATATGCAAAGTCAAAAACTCCCCTAGGTGAAAATAAGAAAAATCTCCCCCTAAGAAGAAAAATGTGAGTGAATGATTGAATAACACTTGTACAAGAACATGTGCATGTGTAAAGCATGTATAAGCATATATAAAGTTCTCCAAAATTCTCCAAAGTGGCAAAATTCTCCCTCTTTGACAATGGATTCATCAAGAACACAAAAGAGAGAAAACTAAATCTTTTTGTTTTTTTAATTTGATATTTTTTTGTATGTAATGAGCATTCTAAGTCATCCACAAATGTTGCAAATTCATCACCAAGCCATGCTATCAAAAATACTTGCACCCTCAAATCTATATATAAACAATGTAGAGTAAGCAAAACTAGAAATCAAGTACTATTAACAATTTATTGCATGGCATGATCTCCCTTACTCAACTACCTCAAAACCTGAAATTTTTGTGCAAATCATTGATGCCTTTTTGTAAAGAAAAACTGATTTATTGATTGATTGCAAGGAATTATATGCACCATCAGCCTTACTTTTCAACCATGCCAAGCAATCACAAGCTTAAGGTTTCATGGTTTCGGTCATACACAACCTCTTCCAAGTTCATGTCAAAGTGCAATGATAAGCAGTCTCGTAAAGAAGAAGTGCAATAGTACATAACCTTGATCTTGCATTTATCAACAATCACTCTTTGAGCTTTAGCACTTAACTTCGATAAATTTCATATTTAGCACTTTTTGAGCAGGATCAAGATAGCCAAGAAAGTTCAACCATCACAAGATTTAATTCAAGTTGTCATTCCAATTAAATAATCATGACATAAGCTACACCATATATGCATAAATATGAAGTTGCAAAGACCTTGTAGTATAAACATGGCTTCAAATGACATATGTGTATCAAATACAATGCTCATTACTTTTTCAATGTTTTTTAATTTTTTTTGTTTTTCATTTAAGAAACACGCAAAATAAAAAGTATGTTACAAAATATTACAAAGTTTTCAAAAAGTCCACCTCAAAACAAACCATCTTAAAAACTTTCTTCAAAATTGTCACCCAATGGGGTTAATTTTATAAAGAAAAGTCTGAAAGAACAATCCTCCCAATAGGCAAATGAAAGAAATTTTCAACAAAAGTCCATTAACTCCACCACAAACGAATAACAAATGAAATCAAAAAATGAGATGATGATATACATGTGTTTGAGTTATCATGGTATGTTCAATTAAGCATAAGCATGAATCATGATAAATAAATACTAAGCATGAAAAGGCATGATATAAGATATAACATGATTGAACATGCCATGGGATACATATGAGCATATGAACAAACATCTCATCTCATACCACAATTAGATATCTGTGAATGTAAAAGACATGAGTGTATAAAATAGCTCACAAAGTAGGTGAAGAATTATCGCACATGCCTCTTGAAGGCCATCTCAAGGGTGAGAACCATCCAAATCTTGATCACATCTTGCAAAAGACCAAGATCCACTAAGCTTCTGTTCTCCAACCCGCATTTGAAAAACCTACATAGCACTAGAAGATGTCGAGGCCTCGGTACTGGGGTTAGAAATAAAGCATTTAGGAATCCAGTACTGAGACACACGACACAGAATAGTAGGCACAACACGAGTATTCTTATGCACAGAATCAAATTTGCCTTTTCCCGTGTTTCTAGCAACAAAAGGTGTTTGCATCACCCTAAGCACATAATGAGAAGCAAAGCATGCCTGCATAAAATTAGACTTAGCCTTAGCTCTTTCTTTCTTTTGTTGTTTAGCTAGTCTAAAGCAAAAATCTACTAAATGTCCATCTCTACCACAATGAGTGCAATTGTACTTAACACGATGTTTAACTTTAGAAGTAGAAGCAACATTTGCATTCATCATAGTAGAAGATAAAACACCAACAAACATAAAACCAGTTTTCTTAGGCTCATTGACAATTTTAAAATTTTCACTTTCAAGTGCTTTAACAACAATGGGAGCATGTGATTTATGATGAGTATAAGAATCAAAACCTAAACCTTTGTTATGCGTGCTTACCCTTGATTGATCCAAAATCATGTTTAAGTTTTTCTTTCCTTTAGTGAAACGTTCTAAAGATTTTTCTAAGTAATCAACCTTTCGAGAAAGATTTAAACAATTATTACAAGGAACGTCCATTTTTCCTTTTTGCTTGCGACAAGTTGAGCATGAAAGAATCTCATGTGTGAGCAAAGCATCTGTCATTTGAGAAACCCTAGCATTTGCATCATGCAACTTCAATTCTAGTGTGGAGCATTTAGAATATGGAGTTGAATCATGCAAATCAATAGTTGAACAGCTAGCATTTTTAACATGTTTCTCATTTTTCTTAACTTGCTCTAGCAAAGAAGCATGTTCTTTTCTAAGTGAAGTAAGCTCATTGTAAATTAAGTCACATGATTTACAAGCATCATCATCAGGAATCAAAGATTTAAGTCTAGCAATTTCAGCATTCAAAGATTCCACAAGAACATCATGTTTCTTAATTTTCTTATCGCATTTATCAAGCAATTTACCAAGACGAGAAAAAGCAATAGCTAATTCATCGTAAGAAGGTTCTACCTCATTGAAGTCACTGTTGTGATCGTCCTCGGTGAAGCTTTCATCACTTTTCGCCATGAGACACAACCCTGTCAATTCATGCTTGCTTGGAATTGTTGTGTCATCTTCACTGCTCTCCGAATCCACATGCTCAAATTTACTTGTTCAAGACCGGAAAGAACCTGGTGGACAACTTTGCGGTTGACGAAGCTCTTCTTCTTTCTATCACTTGGAGAGAACTTCTTCTCTTTTCTTTTGTCATTGTCCTTCTCCTCTCTTGATGCTTTATCTGCAAGTTTAGGACAATTTGAACGAATGTGGTTGACATCACCACACTCATAGCATATTGGAGGGCCACCACCAACTCTCTTCCTCATTCTCACATTCTGCAAAGCTTTATTAAAACGAGAAGAGAGTGATGCCAAGTCTTCTTCCAGAAATTCTTCAATCTGTTCATCGATTAGTGAAGACAAGGAAGACAAAGCAAAACTTGAAGAAGCATTATTATGAGACATGCTAGGTTGGGTGGTCAAAGCAATTGATTTATGATCATACTTCCTAGCAAGAACATCCAAGTCATGAGTATTTAATTTAGAGAAAAGAACATCTAAAGTAAGTGTACTCATGACAGTTGATTCTCTAATGGATGTAACTTTCATCTCCCAAATAGACATGTCTAATGCACCAAGCAATTGTCTAGCATTAGCAGCATCATCATAGCTAACCCCAACAACATGTAAATTGTTAAGAATCTAGCGACTCACCAGTTTTCATCTCAAATCGCATATATTCTTTCTTATATATATCTTGACGAACATCTTTGACAGTGTTAAAACTCTCATGGCAATCACAAAGAGATTTCCATACCTCATATGCAGACTTGAGATGGATCATGCGGTCGAAGTCACTTCTTCCCAATCCTTGGATGATCAAAATTTCATTATTTGCTATTCGCTTCCACATGTGCGCGATTGGCGTCATTGACGTTGTCGTTCTCAGGGACTTCATACGGCTTGTAAAACATCTCCCAAATTGCGAAGCCCTTTACTAATTTTAAGCCAAATAAAATGTATTTCATAAATTAAATAAAACTTGTTAAAATAAGAATTAATTTATTATGGTTATAAATAATCTATATTGCCTCTCCAAAAATTTTTGAACCAAATTTGATCATTTTTGAGCTCAAATGTGATTTCTAGAATCTATGTATCTTTCTATACTAATTGACGGCTCTCCTAGAAGCCCCACGTTAATTGTTGGCTGTAAATTCCCACATTAATCAGAGAAAAAGAAAAAGGTTAGAAATTCCTACGTTAATCAGAGAAAAAGACAAAATCTTGGTCGTACAGTTTCCTTTTGTGATTTTTTATACGGCTAGATTGGCTGTGACATGCAATGAAAATGAGTGTATTAGGAAACTAACAAAAAAGGAAGGCATGCAAGCGAAAGCTGAGTAGGAAACTAACAAAAAAAAAAGAAGGCATGCACACTGCCGGATGCATGTGTGCACAAATATATGGAATCCAAAGAAAAGAAAGCTAAATGGATTTAATACACGTGTATGCTACACTGAGGATGAGTCCGGAAGTAAAAACTTTAAATGTGGTGGACAATGATGTATATATGTTAATTATTAATTCTAGATGGATAAACACTAAAAATTACCACCTTGATTAATAGGAGAACAAAAATCTAGAAATTGTTACATTAATTGAGAAAAAACCTTAGCCATCAATTTAGTGTATCAATATAATCTACGGATTGAATTAAGTGTCAAGATAGATGCTCTTGATATGTGTCAATAAATATGAAGAAAGGGTTTCTGCTACAACACAAATCAAAATAATTGGGAAAAAAACTTAGCCATGAATTTGTTGTATCAATATAATCTTCGGTTTGTGATTAGTGTCTTTTCTCTTTATTAATTAATTGGAAACTCCTCTAGGACTGCTCCTCTAGATGGCCCCATCACTACTACAGAATGGCATATCACTATCGCTTTATCTGTGTCGGTTCTTAAGTTTTTAGAAAAAAATGATTGTGATAAATAACTTTGGAGGGGTGTTAGTAATAATCACTATCGGTTCTGAGATTATAAGTGATTGTGATGTAGCACTGGGCATATCACAATCGGTTCTCAACTAAAAAGCGATAGTGATGTGCACGGTCATCACTATCGGTTCCAACAAAAGAAGTGATAGTGATGATCACGTCCACATCACTATCGGTTCTATTGATAGAAGCGATAGTGATGTGCATATACATCACTATCGGTTCTAAGAAAAGAAGAGATAGTGATGTGCACATGATCATCACTATCGCTTCTATAAAAAGAACCGATAGTGATGACCGTGCACATCACTATCGCTTCTCGAAAAGAACCGATTCTGATGTGCATGTGCTCATCACTATCGCTTCTATAAAAAGAACCGATAGTGATGACCGCGCACAGCACTATCGCTTCTCTAAAAGAACCGATTCTGATGTGCACGTGCTCATCACTATCGCTTCTATAAAAAGAACCGATAGTGATGACCGTGCACATCACTATCGCTTCTCGAAAAGAACCGATTCTGATGTGCCTCGCTAGGTCATATATACAACTCGCGCTGATCTCTTCTCTGTTGTTGCTCCAAAGGAGATTTCTCCGCCGCCACCCGAGAAAACAACTCATATTGTGTGGTTGGAAGCAATACTTGGGTGAGAAAATTTGAAGTCCTCATGGGTGGGTATTAAGAGGGCAAATTTGAAACCCTATCTTGAGGAGATTCCCCTTGTTTTGTCCTCATTTGCGGTTTTCTTCAAAATGTGAGCAATTCTTTAAACCCCTTCAATTTTGCACTAGGTAATTTCGATATGTCGTGAATAAAGTTTAGGTTGCACTGGAATTGTGTACGTGCTTTCAGATTTCACACTCTTTATTTGACAAGCACACATCTATTTAATTATTGTAGTGCTCTCATGTTAATATGGAATTATTGTTGCTATCATGTAATAAATGTTAAAGTTTAGGCTGCGGAACCTACGTCTCCCATTCGAGGATGCTTGTTTATAAATATGTCGAGCGAAATGGCATATTTATAAGCGGCGATCTCAATTGTCCACGCTTTTGGGCGATTCGAGGATATGGGTTCGAGGCAAGTTCTGAGTGTGTTGTACAACTTGAGTAGATTTGGTAGCGTCTCCTAGTGTTCTCCATATGCACACCCTCTTGACCTGTTGTCGAGGCGTGTATATGGAGAATAGCGAGAGATCTTTGTCAAATTTTCTTTGAAGTTGTACAACAAGAACTTGCAGATAGGTGATAAAGTTTATTATTAGTAAGCAATGCCACAATGAGAAAAGTATATTGTAGCTGAGATGATTTTTTTACCAGCGATTAGAGCTAAACAACTGAATTTCTGCTTGTCAAATACATTAATTATTTTTTTGAAGGAAAGCCCTAAATATATATTGAAATAAACACCTTATGTTATAACTTTCAAGTTTCAACTTTAGAAAACTCAAATAACATTAGATAAATCATACGGAGCATTTCTTTAGTTTTGCATGACTTTAGTAAAACACATCGCTATGAATCTCGCACTTCATTTAACAATTGACCATATGAATGGACCATATATGGAGTGTTGTCCAGCAATTACATATAGTGTAGTCTCAATGTGATGTACAATCTATATAATTCTAAGACACGAAATGAGGCTAAGCTATATGAAATCATTTTTGGAAATTTTCAAAGAATTTGGACATCATTTGAGAAAGTTTTGACTTTTCAACTATTTAAGGAAAATTCATGCCTAGAAAGTGAATTTTGGCATATTTTTCAATGCTAACTCTTTTATTCAAAATTCATTTTGGAAAAGATTTGTAGTATCTCAAAGTATATTTTGCAAAATTTCAAATAATTCCAACTATATTTGCAAAAGTTTTTCACTCTTTGATCTAATCACGAAAATTTAGACTTCATAGTTTGTGCGAAAAGGTAATAGTGCAATGAATTACATTTGTGTCGGTTTTTCCGAGAACCGATAGAGATAATTATGTATCGTTGTCGGTTTATTTACAAAAGCGATGCGGCTATTGAAGCATCATCGATGTCGGTTTTATTTATAAAAGCGATACGGATATTGAGACACATCGATGTCGGTTTTCTTTAAACAAGCGTCACGAGTATTGAAGCATCGATTATCGGTGTTACTTAGAAAAGCGATCACGGATATTGAAGCATCATCGATTATCGGTTTTATTTATAAAAGCGATCACGGTCTTGAGACACATCGATGTCGATTTTCTTTAAAAAGCGTACGGATATATACTAACATCGATGTCGGTTTTATTTACAAAAGCGTCACGGATATTGAAGCATCGATGTCGGTTTTATTTGGAAGCGACACGGATATTGAAGTATCACTATCGGTTTTGTATGTGAAGCGACATCGATGAGACACATCGATGTCGGTTTTTATGTGAAGTAATACCGATGAGTAACATCAATGTCGGTTTTTATTTGAAGCGTCATCGATATGAAAGCATCGATGTCGGTTTGTTATGTGAAGCGATACTGATATGAAAGCGTCAGTCTCCTCGATTTTAGTCCCCATTTTAATCCCATTCGCTCTAGCTAGCTCCGATGCCCCACCCGATTCCTTAACCCTAGCGGCTCCGCTCGGCGCTACGCCCGGCGAACGCGGTGCCACCCGACGCCCGCCCGCCGCCCGGCCGAGCGTGGCGCCGCCCGCGCCCGCCCCACCTCGCCACGACGCAACACCGCCTCGGCGAGCAGCGCCGCCGCGCCGCCCGCCGCCCGCCGCCGCGAGCGAGCGCGCCGCCCGCCCGCCCGCCGCCTGGCGAACGCAGTGCCACCCGACGCCCGCTCCGCCCGACTCGGCGCCGCCACTGCCTCCCGGCGAGCAGCGCCGCCCGCGCCGCTGCCGGGCAAGCAGCGCGCCGCGACGCCCGCTGCCGCCACCGAACGAGCAGCGCCGCGCCCGGCACCAGCGCCGCCCGACGCCGCGCCGCCCGCCTCCTCGACCGAGCAGCGCGCCCGGCGCCGATGGTAAACTTCGATGATTCGAACTATATAATGCCTAGATCGGGCTTGTGATAATGAACTAAATTAACCGATTAAATGCGGGTAATGCTTCTGATAATGAACTAAATTAGCTCTATGATTCAAGCTTGTGATCTCTTTTCCAAATTCATAACTATATAATGCCCTAGAGAATAGCAATTTGGAGTGGTGCAAACTTTCTTGGTATGATTTCTGGTTGTGGCATTTGATGATGTGCAGAGCAACCGATCGGGAATGAAAATAGTTACAACTGTAATACTCGATGACGGACCACTAACAATAAAATCGATTCTTAGAGAACGACTCACACTATCCTATTCTATGTAGAAATCGATTTTGGTTGCGATAAGTTTAATTTGTTATGGACTTTTAAATTTATCCTGTTGGTGCATATAAAGTTTGTTCCTTTTGGCTTTCTAGAACTGGGATCAGAAAATATTGTCATTACTCCGTCTTCAATATTGAATCTTACAAATAAATGCTTTGCAAGATAAAAACTTTCCTATTAATTGGATCAAGAATTCGATATTTATAGGACAAGATTATTGTAGAAAGGATCTATACATAGTAGAAGATGTTGTTATTCTTCTGCTTCACAGAGCTTTGGGTCATCAGTCATCACAAATCCAACCATAAGACAAGAAGTGGACTAGCTCTATCCCTTGACGGAAGATGCCATGTTCCTGTGCCTCTTCATTGACATTTGATTATATGTTAAAGATTCAGTATGGCTGTGTGTTCTGTAAGATCTTATATATTGCCTGTAGTATACGGTAGGAATGTTCTGTAAGAAAACAACTTCATTAATCAATAACATTAGTTCAGAAAAGATGCTAGAAGAGGCCCAAAACCTTGATCTTTTCTTTATCCTAACTGAAATCACTAATGCTCATTTATGTTACTTTATGTACTTAAATTTTCTTCTGCTGGAGCCAATGGGAGGGCAACAAGTCATCACCAAATAATAGTGGTGAGAAGGAAAGACGCCTTTTCTTGTCCTGTGGAGTCCCCTTTCTTGTCTGTCATTGGTTGAGAAAATTGGCAAGCAAGAGTGTCTTATCTCTTGTCTCTTTGCATCATCATCACCACCATTGATTTTTCTCACTTGTGCAAAGGAGAAAAAGGCGACATGGCACTAGCCACGCTCTAGTTTGTGGATTGTGAGAAAGAGAAAGAAGAAGAAAATACTAGTAGACTAGTAGTAGCATGATATTTTTTTCTTTCTTTCTTTTTGGCCTATTTATAGAGCCACAAGTTCAGGAAGCTTCTACACGTTAGGTCTGGAGGAATGGAAAAGAAATGGATAGGCATTACAGACTTGAGTTTTCTAATCAAGAAACCGTTGATTTTGAGTGCATGATTGAGGAGGTGGTTGGGGACGAACAATCTGATGAAATGGTGGTTTGGTTAACTTTTACACCTGCCATTTCAGAACTACAAACATGGACAAGTCTATTATCAAGAAATTTGAATGAAGGCATGAGGATAATTAGGTGCATTAGTATAAACCAGAAAAGGAAAATAGATAATGCGGATGTATCGATCGGAAGTATTTTGGCTCTGCATGTGATAGTCATAACAATCATGACAAGAACGAGTAAGCTAAATGGGATTGCATTACTTCCTTGAGACTATATGTTGATGTGTTCGATTATATAACTTTATAAAACTAGTTTGGTGTCGTTCCGGAATGAGTTATTCTATTAATACATAGAGTTTACCTTCCAATTTTGCTATTATATCATTTACTAGTGTTACTAAAAGTTGTACCTCATTGCAGGATAACAATTGATAAAGAAAAGGTGGTGATTTTTGACACTGGTAGGGGAATGGATGGTTTAGATGAGAATTCTATCTCTAAATGGTATTGTCCTGAGATTAAATTTGATTATTAAAAATTTGTCTCGTCGTTTTTCACTCTGAAATATGATGGGAGAAACAAGGGAGTGGAGAATGCGTGTGTAGATAATAATGGGATCCATGAAACAATATTAATAATATATGTCAATGTGATATATATCAGAGGAAGTGTACTGATTGTTAAGCATGTTTGTGTTGTATATTGTGAACCTATGATATATGTGTTGTAATTAAAGTGTTTGTATTCTATGAATGTGATATATGTATTCTGTGTTCTGTACTGCGAATGTGATATATATTGTGCATACTGTTTGATATGTGCTTTTTTGGAGAATTTGCAAAAATGGCACACCCCAATGGGTCATCAGAATCGGTTCTTTTAAGCAAGCGATTGTGGTGACCACATCAGTAGAATCGGTTCTTTGACGGAAGCGATTGTGATAACCATACCATTACAATCGGTTCTTCGAAGCAAGCGATTGTGATGATCCATCATTAGAATCGGTTTTTTGAAGGAAGTGATTGTGATGACCCCCTCATTAGAATCGGTTTTTGTGTGGAACCGATTCTGGTAACCACGTCATCAGAATCGGTTCCACATAAGAACCGATTCTGATGACCCCTTATCAGAATCGGTTCTTTGAAAGAACCGATTCTGATAATGTGGTCATTAGAATCGGTTTCACCTAAGAACCGATTCTAATGAGGCCTTATCAAAATCGGGCCAAAACCGACTGTGATAGCTCCACCACATCACTATCTAAAGACTTCGTATCGCCACTTGAACCGACTGTAATGACAAAAAAGAACCGATTCTGATGTACAATTCTGTAGTAGTGCATGTTAATCCTAGGAGGCAAAAAGCTAGAAATTACTACATTAATCTTAGACAACGAAAAAA
Source organism: Otatea glauca (assembly GCA_036346275.1). Classification (NCBI taxonomy): domain Eukaryota; kingdom Viridiplantae; phylum Streptophyta; class Magnoliopsida; order Poales; family Poaceae; genus Otatea; species Otatea glauca. The sequence continues at coordinate 50,278,839 of CM070718.1, forward strand.
CTAGAAAATACCACATTAATTGTGGAAAAAAGATAACAACTGATCCATCCATCCATCCATCTAATCTATGGTGTGCATTGAGTCCATATTGTCTTATGTAATGTATCATGTCCGTACGCGCTTGATTCAAACACAACACATCAATTAACAAATATATAAGATGGCCAAACTGGCATAGAAAACAAAAAACCTGTCACTGGCCAGGTAGCAAAGCTGAATCAGACACAATAAAGATCATAAGTGTAAAAAAGTAAACAAACATATGCATGATGGCAGAGATAACTAGCCTTTATTTTCCTTGCGCACAGTGCAAAACACAAATTTAAATCTTGAATTCACATAGCATGTTAGAAGTACAAGTTTGAATTGAAGTCAAATTAAGAGGAGACAGAGATTTAAAATTCAAATTCAAAATTAGAATTTGAATTCAAAATTGAAACACCAAAGTTAAGTATAAAATAAGGATATGTAAATATAAATTAGGAAATAAAATAAAATTTTAAAAATAAATTAGAAAAATAGATTTTGAACTAAAATAAAAATTGGGATCTAGAATAAATTTGTATTAAGTTAAGAATGTACATAAGTATAACTTAGGAAGATAAAATTATTATATTAACAATGTAATTGAATTGGGATTAAAATTATAAACATTAATTTGGAATCTAAGATTATGCATCCAAATATAGCATTATATTGCCATTAAAAATATCAACCTAAAAAGTTAAAGTTTGTAAACTTTGTATCAAAATTTTAGATCCAAACATTGCTATTTGAATGTTTATAAATCCATAAACATAAGTTCCAAATACAATTTTTTAGGTTTATGAATAATTTTGAATTTGGGACTACTATATGGATCATATAAAAAAATTAAAAATTTGAATAAGAAATTATAAAATAAAACTATACCACTCAAGTATATACATAATCAGACGTTACCAAAATATATTTAGTTTTTGTAATTTCACAAAGTAATACTTACAACTTTTATAAATTTTATATACTATGTCTTCAAATAATCTAAGTGTGTTTCTTCATTCAAAAAATATTCTTAAAACATATAGCCCGTGTGGGTGCACGGGTTTATGACTAGTTAACTTAACAAGAAAACTGGTTTAAAATCTGAAAATTCTTTTTGGGCCGATTTCCTCAACGTTGGCTGGCCAGTAACTATTTTTTCTCTGCTCTGGCCGCACGCCTCCTCCAGCCCAGACTGCCTTCCCCTCAGCATTTTTCCATCTTGTAGAACCGAGGAGTAATACCTCCGGATTCTCTGTTTATATTATTGTTAGCACTAGAATTTGGAAAGATATAGCTAATTTATTAGGCCAAGGATAAAATTGGATATTTCTAGCTAATATCGGTTAAAGATGGAAAGGTATTTTCAAGAGACAGAGGCCGATACAATTTATGGATTATGAGGAATTGGAGAAGGACACGATAAGCCTACACACTATAAAAGTGAACGTGAGGCAAGCCAAAAAGACAACAATCCAACAATCAATCAACTTGTATCTACTTTTATTTTCCGTCGACTAGGAGTAGCTTGTTAGGTTTAGAATCTATCGTTGTAATTCATTCTTGATCAATAAAGTTGCGCATCGTCGATTATGATCATCTTCGACTTACGCTAATTATCCTAGGTTTGTTTTTATACTGATTTTGTTGCGCATCGCCTTCTTCAGGAAAAATAGATCTTTACCTATCATCTAATCGGCTAAATTAGCTATTTAGATCTAACTTACCGATTGCTTGAAGCTGATCAAATCGGTTAACAAGTATTTTGATCTATCTTACCAATTGCAGGATCAAATCGACAGGCACGCCATGAACCTAACTTGAACCCGATGTTCGTGTGTGTTGAGGCGATTGACTCTTTTTTTTGTGCCAACAACTATACTAGTCTAGAAAAAACTAGTACATAGTAAACAAAACTAATACCACAACATATCATACAAAATTTTATTATTCAATTATCAGAGTTTTACAATATGTGACACACAAGCTAACTGAAAAATATAGCAGCGGAAAACAGAAAGAAGTATTAGGGTCTAGCAAATCAGCTGCTAGATGCAATCAACTGGGACAGTGGCCTACTCTTCAAGATCCTCACCACTGAAGAAGTTCTCGTCCTCTAAAAACAATAGATAAGCAAAGGTAAGTACATAAAGTACTCCGTAAGTCACACATGAAATACATAATTAATGCAAGGATAATAAAGGATAGCATATTATTGTTATTTTGACGGTAAAGCAACTTTTCAAATACATTAAGTTTTTCAAATGCATAATTTATATCATAATTTAGGATGAAAAATGGAGTTAATCGGAGTTTAAACGGAGTAGAACAGATGCCCGAAGATTTAAACCAAGGAAAAAGAGATAGAAAGGTTTTTTTTTCTAGAATTTTTTATTTATTTTTCTAAAGAACAACTAGATTATAACGCAGTGCTGATGAGTGGGCCCTAGGGCTTATAGACTTGGTCAATGGCTCAGGGCCGGTGCACCGTGCACTCAATGCACATCGCCAGGCTCTAGCGCGCAGCACAGGCGAGCGGTGGAGGCATGGGGTAGAACAGGCAGCAGTGTTCTAGCCAGGTGGCAGTGCGGCAAACACACCTACTAGGTCAGCAACGATGGCAGGCCAGGGATGGCCAGCGGTGTAAACTGGCGGGGAGTGGTACTCGGCCAAAGAAGAGGAAGACCAAAATTCGGCATAAGCAATGAGGAACAAGGGAAATTGATAGAGAGGTGCCGCCATCAGGGAAGATGACCTTGGGGCTTCGTGTTTCAAGCAAACAAGCTAGCAAGAGAGCGTGGTGACAAGAAAAATGGAATGGGGTGGAGGAGCGGTCCGAGGGCTCCTATTTATAGGACAAGGGGAGCATCAAAGCAGTGGTAACAAGCGTAGGAGAAACAACGGCCAAAGGTAATGGGGAGAGTAAATGTGCGCTTAATGGAGGTAGTGACCGGCGGAAGTGGGACAGAGGGATTAGTGGGGAGTAATGGCACTCATTGCGCAATTAAAAGGAAGGAAACTAGTGTTAAGGAACCTCGCTATCGAATAGTCCGGGGTTCCCGAATAGATCTGAATTGGAGAACAGAAAGAGAGAGAGACACGTGTTTAGGGAGAGCAACAGCGGGAATTCTTTATTGCTAACGAATGCATGTACATTAGGGGGGACCCCTCCTCCTTTTATAGCGCTCATCTAGGGTTTTGGCTAAGGGACCACATGGGCCTTCAATAGGCTATTAGGGTTTCCCAACACTCCCCCTTGGGCCCTTTGCCGCGAGATGCATATGCCTCGTTAAAACTCCAGAAAAACCCAGTGGGAAAAATACTTGGAGAAAGAGTACATAGCATACGCTTTACAATGTTGCACGAATTGCCTCGTTAAAACCTTATGCAAGAAAACTTCATGAAAAACTTGCTAAGGAAAAGAGTACAATTCACCCAACTTCAATTGCTAATCTTCAAGATTCATGTTGGGTATTCATAATTCATCTTCGAGATTCATGTGGGAGTATGTGACATATCTCCCCCTGAAATCTGCACTTCTCTAAGTCTCATCATCCCAATTCCTTTCACGCACCTTTCAAAGGTAGATGCTGGGAGTGATTTAGTGAACAAATCTGCAAGATTTTCACATGACTTAGTATGCAATATCTTGATCTCGTTCATCTTATGCAATTCGTGAGCATAGAAGAACTTGGGGTTGATATGCTTCGTGAGATTGCTCTTCACATAACCCATTTGTGCTTGGGCAACACAAGCTGCATTATCTTCATAAATTATCGTGGGAGTTTGCTCAATGTTCAAACCACATGACTTCTGGATGTGGTGAACCATTCTTCTGAGCCATGCACATTCACGAGATGCTTCATACAAAGCGATGATTTCCGAGTGGTTTGTCGACGTCGAGACAAGAGTCTGCTTAGATGACTTCCAAGAAATTGCTGTTCCTCCACATAGGAAAACATAGCCAGTTTGGGACTTGCCAAGATCTGGTCCGATAAGTACCCGAAGATCGCGTAGCCAACCAAATTCAATTCATTGTTTCTTCGAAAAATGTACCAAGGTCTTTGCTTCCTTGGAGGTAACGGAAGATGTCCTTGATCCCTTTCCAATGCCTTTTGGTGGGTTACGCCTGTATCGGCTAGCAAATTCACAATGTGACGCAATGTCCGCTTAGTGCTATTCGCAAGCTACATGAGCGCTCCAACTGCACTCAGATATGGGAATTCTGCTCCCAGGACTTCCTCCCCCTCTTCTCTAGGTATATATGGGTCTAGGTCTGCTTGGAGTGACCTTTCGACCATTGGAGTCTTCGCAGGATATGCCTTTTCAAATCCAAACCTTTCCAACACTTTCTGTGTGTAGGTTGATTGATGTACCAAGATTCCTCCTTGGACATGTTCAAGCTGCAAGCCTAAACAAAACTTGGTTTTACCCAAATCTTTCATTTCAAACTCAGACTTCAAGTATGAGCATACCTCTTCAATTTCTTCATCCGTCCCTATGATGTTCAAGTCATCTACATAGACGGAGATTATACAGAATCCATTCGGGGATCGTTGTATAAACACACATGGACAATCTTCATTGTTTGTGTAGCCTTTCTTGCGAGAAAGTCACTCAGCGATTGTACCACATTCTTCCTAATCGCTTGATCCATACAGTGATTTCTCCAATTTCACACTGTACAGGTTTCTATTTGCTCTGTCTTGGTTTGGGATAGGAATTCCTTCCGGTACTTTCATATATATCTCCTGTCGGGACCCGAATATGCAAATCCGGACCCTCTGTGTATACTGCACTAGTCCAGGATCACGCTAGTGCACACAGGCTCAACATAAGTAAATATCACAATCATACATAGCGAAAATATTATGAAAGACATCATATGATACATACCACTAGTTGAATGACCTTATGGTCCACTTACATGACTATGCCTGCAAGGTGAACAATATATTAAACGGCAATGAATGAAAACGTAGACAACCCCTCGGTATACCACAGTAATCGACAAGGCTTGCGCCTAAACATTCGTCTCCTCCTGGAATCTTTCCTCCAAAGCATTGATGTAGACTCTTCAACTGGTGAGGTTATTGTTGGCAAGGGTGAGTACTTAAAGCACTCAACAAGTTGTGCATGAATGCAATTCTATGTAACTATATGCAAGGCTTATTCCAAAGGATAAGCTATCATGGCTATTTTGCAACAAAGCGGCGTTTTTAACAAATACAATAAATAGATTGTAAAGACGGTAAAACAAATAACAATAATAGATAGATTCAAAGATTTCTCAAGTAAACCAAGTTTCCAACCTAAATCAAATTCCATCTTCCATATGGCATTCCGCCATCCCAACCAAGTTGTTCATTTTAATTAAGCTAACCCTTAATCGTAATTCCGAGCATTGCTCACTACCGCGAGCACGGCTATTCGAATAGTTTCACACTCTGCAGAGGTTATGCACTTTACCCACGTGACATGATCGTCTCTTGGTGCCTTTCGGTTTAACACACTTCCTTTGGTGTGTCGGCGAAGAGATCATGACAAAGCCTTTACAATGCTCTGGCTTAATCCAGTACTACCCGTTAAGGTTTCAACACTGGTGGGTCTGAAAACCACAACCAGGGCCCCCTCTTGCGCCATGTGAAATACACCATAACTCGGGAACTCACACCACCAATGATAGTACCAAGTTAAGACATTACAAATTAATCAGCTAGGCTGTCCCATTACAACATGTGGTTGCATGATTGGCTCAGGTCAAAGGCTTGCAAGGTTAAGTCCTTAGTGTGATCAAGACAAGACATCCACATACCCTCTGCCCATTGGGCCCACCTTGGCATACTCGCCCCTTATCACTTGCCCCAATCTAAGTTATTATCACCCAGTTGATTACCAAGCACCACGTGCCATCAACAATTCAACATCGTTGCGTGACATGACTCGCCACAACAACTCAATCTCATCGTGTGATTCCACATGACACACAAGTTCTTAACATTGTTCCATATTCTATTAATCAAGATTAATTATCAATGATTCTGACACATTTGATGACGTGGCAAGGCTAAGCAACTAATACGAACTAAACCTCCAATGTTGATCATAATTACTAATCAACTATATTAAACCAATCTAGGGTGACAATGGATCATGGCATACAATGAAAAGGTAGGGTATAGATCAATCTGGTATATTAGCTACGCCCAATCTAATTTGAAACCATTGTATATTTGAAATACATGCAATAGGGTAAGACAAATATAGCAATTTTTATAAACATGGGTTCAACATGATCAAAGCACAACTTGCCTTGGAATAGGTCCTGATCTTGATCTGAAGCTTGATCTTGAGTTGTTGAATCTTCCTCCGAAGCGTCGCACAATTTAACGTCTACGCGTACCGAAGAAGAAAAGCAAATAAATACCAAAACAGAGAGCAAAATAACACCAAAAACTAATTAAAATTCACCATTAAATAGATCTCAATTTTACAAATTTTTAGAAATTTGAATCACTCAAATCCGAGTTACGATGCAAAAGATATAGCCTTTTGAAGTTTGAAATAAATACTGAAAATACAGAAATTAGAAATTCGGAATTATCAGATTTATTCTTAAACTGAAAAACCGATTTATGACGTCAGCGTGACCTCATTATGACGTCATCATCACAGAATTTCCAATCGGATTATTTTTCCAATTGAAAAATACATTTATGACGCAAGCATGACGTCAGCGTGACGTCAGCGCTGGACTGAGCCAATCAGAGCTTGAGACGTGTCTCGGGCGTATGGACCCGGTCCACGGGACCTCCTCTGGTCCACCGTGAACCCGGCGCATGACGCCTCGATACCCGCAGCGCCACGCGTCTCAATCCCGTTGGCTACGTCGACGGCGCGATCTATGCCCTCCACTTCGATCTGACGGTCCACAGCGCTTCTCCACAAACGGCACACGCGGCGCTACCTCGATCCAACACGCGGCGACCATCTAACGGTTCACGAGCATCCAACGGACAAGAAGCTTCGCTGGCGCAAAAGAATGGCACGGCGGCGATCGTTACCGGAGTTAGGGACGAAGGTTCTCCGGCGACATTGTAGAGGCTCCCCGGCGACTTGGATTGATGGCTCCGACGCGCCCCGACGTGAGGGTTGCAGATGTGGTTCCAAACGCCGCAAAAGACGGCCCGGCGATGACCAAAACCAGCGAAAACCGAAGCGTTTTCCGCTTCCAACTCCGGCGAGCTTCAAGATCTCGCTGACGATGATCTCCTCGAAACCACACCAGCCAAACTGAGCGCAAGAGGACGGCGGTCTCGAAGCGGGTACCGCCTGGGCTTATAAAGGCCTAGAAGTTCGTGCTTAACACGAGAAACCGAAACGTCTCGGCGGAGGACTCCGACGGCGTGGTGGCGACGGACTGCGCGAAGATGACACCGGGTAGCCATCCACGTGGCGAGATGAACGGCCGATGCGCTCGGCTGTGCTCTGATCCGAGCCGTCAACGAAATCGGGCGCACGAGATTGATTAGGGTTTCGGCTCGCCTTCAACCCTTCGATCAAAATCCTACGACTGCGGCGATTGCTTCCAGAAGCGGGCGACGCAGTACGCGATCTTGGGCTGGCCCATTCTTTATTCATAAACTTCCGGGTTTTATTAATTAAAACAATTCCAGAAATTCCTTTAATTACTATTAGACAAATAAATAATCAGGAAAAATCCCAGAAAATTCTCAAAAATATTTTGAGACATTCTAGACTCAAATAAAATATTTTTGGCAAAACTTTATTTTAACTTTGCACAGATTTATATAGATTTGAATAAAAGGCAATAAACTTGATTTCAAATTTAATTCAAATAAATCCAGAAAAATCCAAATAAGTTCCAGAAAATCATAAATGCATATTTAAGCAATAAAATAGTATTTAAGCAAATTTTTGGGATGTTACAAACCTCCCCCCTTAACAGAATCTCGACCCGAGATTCAGGGCTAACTAGAGAATAGGTTCGGAAATTCTGACTTCAACTCTTCTTGCAGCTCTATTGCATCCAACGGAGTTTGCTCTGTTGGCACTCTGAGGCACTTCTTAAGTTGCGACACATGGAATACATCATGCACTCCTGCCATGGACTGAGGCAACTCTAACTGATAAGCTACCTCTCCTCGACGGCTCAGAATCTTGAACGGACCAACATATCTTGGTGCAAGCTTCCCTTTAACGTGAAATCTTTTAACGCCCTTAAGAGGGGTAACTCTAAGATACACAAAATCTTCTGGTTCAAAACTCAAATCTCGGCGATGGTTATCTGCGTAGCTTTTCTGTCTTAACTGTGCTATCTTCAACCTCTCTCTGATCATTGCAACTTGACTTTCTGCCTCTTCGAGAATATCTGGCCCAAAAACCAAACGTTCTCCTGTTTCGTTCCAATTCAACGGAGTACGACAAGCACGTCCATACAACGCCTCAAATGGTGACATCTGCAAGCTAGCTTGATAGCTATTATTGTACTGAATTCTGCGTATGGCAAACATTTATCCCAAGACGTAGCATAAGCTAAAGCACAAGCTCTCAACATATCCTCTAAAATCTGTTTTACTCTTTCAGTCTGACCATCCGTCCGTGGGTGATATGCTGTACTAAAATTCAGACAAGTCCCCATTGCTTCATGCAACTTGTTCCAACACCTTGAGGTGAATTGGGTACCTCTGTCCGACACAATCTTCTTGGGCACTCCATGCAAGCGTACAATCCTTGACATGTACAACTCCGCTAAACGATCTCCCGAGTAAGTGGTCTTTACTGGGATAAAACGGGCGACCTTGGTTAGACGATCCACAATAACCCAAATGGAATCGTAACCTCTCTGAGTCTTAGGTAAACCGGTGATAAAGTCCATTCCGATTTCCTCCCACTTCTATTCCGGAATTTTCAACTACGCAATAAACCAAATGTCTTTGATGCATGGCTTTTACTCTCTGACATACGTCGCATAAAGCAACATGCTCAGCTACTTCACGCTTCATATTAGGCCACCAAAATCTCTCTTTCACATCCTGGTACATCTTAGCACTTCCTGGATGAATTGAATACTCAGAATCATGAGCTTCTTCCAAAATCAGCTGTTTAATCTCTTTCTTATTCAATACATAGCTTTGACCTTTAAACTGTGTGGTTCCTTGGTTATCCATGGTGAAATCCTCAGCTAAGCCTTCATCCTTCTAACCCACTTCGATCTGATCTTCCAGCATTGGCTTAACTTTCAAAACAGCTATAAATCCTTGTGAAACCACTTCTAATTTCAACTTTTGAAACTCTTCGCACAATTTCTATTGATCACTTGATATTGGTGTATTGGCACTCTGGCCTTTACGACTTAAAATATCGGATACCACATTAGCCTTACCAGGATGGTAACGGATCCCAGTCTTATAATACTTAATCCATTCTAACCATCCTTTTCGTTCCATATTAAGGTTTGCACTTCGAACTCTTATGGTCTGTACATATCTCCAATAATATAATGACACAATAACTTCAAAGCATGCACTACAGTAGCACTTTCCAATTCATGCGTAGCATAGTTCTCTTCACATGGCCTCCACTGTCCTGACGCATAGGAATTAACTTTGCCTTTCTGTATTAACACATATCCAAGGTCTTGTCTCGGAGCATTACCCTATATATCAAAACTGCTCTGCACATCTGGCAACACTAAGACAGGTGCTATCGTCAAACGTTCCCTCAATCACAGAAACCTCTTTTTGCACTGCGGCGTCCATGCAAACTTCTGCTTCTAATTGCCTAAGCGGTCTCGGTTGCTCCCACGCAACATCGCTTTTGGTTGGATCCACGGTAACTCCTTTAGCAGTCATCTCATGACAAGAATTCAACTTTCTCCTTCCAAAAGTCACGTTTGCTAAACTTAGCATACAACCATTGGTCTAGCAACCTTTCCAACACTAATCTCGACTGTTCTGCATACTTTTCTTTTGACTTGAAGTAAACAAGGACATCCCACATATACACCATAACAGCTTGACCAAATTTCCCATGGAACTCCGTTCGTCATGTCCATAAATTCTGTAATGGCATTGATCCTTCTAGCAGACACACTGTAAACTCAAACTGTCCATACTGCGTAGAAGACTCTAACCTAAGAACATTCTCTGCACAGATTGTTAACTGATGATAACTTGATCGAAGATCTATCCTTGAGAACACTCCAGTCCCTTTTTGACTGATCAAACCAATTACGATCCTGGGCAGCGAATACTTACCCTTTTGATCATCACCTCATTAAACTCTCGACAGTCGATACACATCCCTGAGCTCCCATTTTTAAATAGAACAGGCGCTCCCTATGGTGACAAATTGGTTCTAGCGAACCACCTTTCTAGCAACTCTTGATGCCGCTTCTTCATCTCAACTAGCTCATCAATAGGCATTCGATGAGGTCTCTTTATTTTTGGCGCTGTACCAGGGACTAACTCCATCACACACTTGATCTCTCGATCTGGTGGGATTCTTCAGAAACACATCTTGATACTCTCTAACAACTGATACCCCTTCAAAGCTGACAACTTCCACACTATTGACCTTCAGCTGGCCAACACGAACCGTAGTCATTTGAAATTCCATTTTCCCGCTTTCAGGGCTTTTAGCTGACCCACTTCTTTGACCAAACTCCAGGACAGCCTTATGTCCGGACGACCAATTCATTTCAGGAGTAGCATCTCGGGTTTGATATCCAATATCGCTCGCTAAAAACTTTTCTCCAACTTAACTCCATCACATTCTAGGTTAGATCAAGCAATAGCATACTTTCTGACCATGATAATTCCTCGAGCTGACCATCTTTACAAACACCACTGAACTGATCATCGTTGCACACGCAACATCTTCAGGTGAACCGTCAACATAGGGAATACTCAGAAACATCCTTTATCATTAACGCTTTTATTCCAACACTTCACATATCAACCTCTCAACCATCTTTACTTTATTTATTTAGGCACGAAAATCTTTACATGGAATTCATCTCTAGTCACTTTTTCTTTTACAAACGAGGGTATGACACTTGCATAGGCTAAAATCATCGATCTACACTTGCATAGGCTAAAATCATCGATCTAAACTTCCTCGATTAGCATTGGCGCTGAAGTTTTTGACTGGGACAAAATTGAGGTTGACTTGCACTGGCGTGTTTACTTTCTTCTGAGGGCAACTATTGGCAAAGTGCCCGAGCTTGTTACAGGTATAGCAAAGCTTAGGGCCACCTCTCTTCCCTGAGCATTCATCGACCAGGGCAGTGTCTTTATTCAGACGCCTCTTCTTCAATTGATTCTTTGCACAAGCCTCTCTTGCAACCTTATTGCTCTCGTTTGGCGTTATGGACTTGACTGAGGTAACTTCCGGAAGGACCGCGTCTGTAGGAGACTCTAGATTCTTTCGCGGGCATTTCTTAACAAAATGGCCTTCCTCATGACAGTAGTAGCACAAACGTTTTCGCTGTTGTGCCTTGCTGGGTGCAGCTACATGCACATATTTGTCTTCTGGTGGCGTCATGACTGGTTGTTTCATAGGGCATTTTCTAGACCAATGGCCTTCTTCATCGCACAGAAAACATGCTGTTGGTGACTGCCAATTACTTCTTTTTTGATGAGGGTCAACAGGATTAAGGTGTTGTGTCTTTAGCTCTTCATGCGGCACCACTTTTGTCGCCGACGCCCGCTTCTTCTTGACCACTCTTGAGCAACTATGGCTCAAGATACTTTTGCGATCTTTGAATTACAGCGGTAACTATTGGATCCAGAGGACATTGAGTGGACCATGATCTCGGCCTTCACAAAGGTAACATGTGATGTCACTCATTGGACATTCTCCAAGAGAATGACTTCCTTCACACCGAGCAATTAATCGCATGCTCGTCGTGGTATGTCCTATCTCTCCACAAATAATGCACGCACGATCTTCCGATTTGTTTGGTTGATGACGACTTCGAGAGCAACTCTTAGATGTTGAACAAGGTGCAAGAATAGTATTACGCCAGATTTATGCGACCATCTGTCTCTAGGTGAAGCGAAGAGATTACAAAAGCAACAACAAATTCATTCCAAGTGATACTCATGGGGCTTCATGAATAAAGACAATATTTCTTCCACCATTCAAGAATGATTCCTTGTAATCGATAAGAAGCATACAAGACTTTCTCATCGCCTTCACACTGAACAATAAGCAGCTTCCTCTCAATGGTCTTGAGCCAATCATCTACTTTTGAGGGTAACTCATTTCCTGAAAACGTCGGCGGGCGAGTCTTTATAAATTCGATAACCTTGAGTACGAATGTAAATCATTGGTAGCGACTTGGGACACTGGTTGACATTGGCTTGGTCACCATATTCGCATCCGCTTCATCATTGCATGCATCAACTGAGTCTGAGCAGTCAAGAACTCTCTGAAACTCCGTATATCCAACTGTACTGACGGTTGAAGAACTAATCCACTATTGAGATTCTCCTTTGATTGATTTTCGCTGCCACTGACTATGTTGTTTCCACGAATCTGAACCCTCTGCTTGATTGCTTCACTTAAAATAGGGAAGTGGAAAATAGCATAGGTAAGAAGCAGGAATCCTAAAGCAGGGGAGATAGGTTTAACCCAATAACTTAAGCAATCAATATTAATAACTTGGTATGGTTGCTTATATAAGCCTAAAAGCTCTGCAACACATACTGCACACTCAACAATCAAGGAAGAACCAATTCAACCTATACACACAAAACTACCGCCTACAGGGGTAACACTTCTATCTTAAGCGGACGCGACTCCCACACCTGAGTCCCAACTGACTACTCGAAGCATAGATCTTCTAGCTTTTGGAACGCTTCATGGATCTACTCCTTCCTTGAGCTCGATGATTCCCTCCTTCATGATTTCTAGGGTTGACAGCAAGCACTTGATACTTTCTCTAATGGTGTGGCACGTCAACTACCAAGACAACTCAGATAAGGTTTTTAACTCGATCCAGCAAGGGAGAGAGAAAGAAATTCAGCAGGGGAAAAGAGAGAAATTTTGACGAGGAAAGGAATAGAAGAATAAGATAAGTGAAGAACATATTATTCTTCTAAGTTAATTCTTTTCTTTAGAAAATAATTTTGAAGTTCCTATAGAGACGACCAGACTATCTAGGGTCAAGGCCTACAATCGGATGGCTCGATACCACTACATCGGGACCGAATATGCAAATCCAACCCTCGTATATCTTGCACTAGTCCAGATCACGCTAGTGCACACAGCTCAACATAAGTAAATATCACAATCATACATAGCGAAAATATTATGAAAGACATCATATGATACATACCACTAGTTGAATGACCTTATGGTCCACTTACATGACTATGCCTGCAAAGGTGAACAATATATTAAGCGGCAATGAATGAAAACGTAGACAACCCCTCAAGATACCATAGGCAATCGACAAGGCTTGCGCCTAAACATTCGTCTCCTCTGGAATCTTTCCTCCAAAGATTGATGTAGACTCTTCAACTGGTGAAGTTATTGTTGGCAAGGGTGAGTACTTAAAGCACTCAACAAGTTGTGCACAGAATGCAATTCTATGTAACTATATGCAAGGCTTATTCCAAAGGATAAGCTATCATGGCTATTTTGCAACAAAGCAGCGTTTACGAACAAATACAATAAATAGATTGTAAAGACGGTAAAACAAATAACAATAATAGATAGATTCAGCATTTCTCAAGTAAACCAAGTTTCCAACCTAAATCAAATTCCATCTTCCATATGGCATTCCGCCATCCCAACCAAGTTGTTCATTTTAATTAAGCTAACCCTTAACTGTAATTCCCGAGCATTGCTCACTACCGCGAGCGAGGCTATTCGAATAGTTTCACACTCTGCAGAGGTTATGCACTTTACCCACGTGACATGATCGTCTCTTGGTGCCTTCCGGTTTAACACACTTCCTTTGGTGTGTCGGCGGAGAGATCATGACAAAGCCTTTACAATGCTCGCTTAATCCAAGACTACCGTTAAGGTTTCAACACCGTGGGTCTGAAAACCACAACCAGGGCCCCCTCTTGCGCCATGTGAATTACACCATAACTCGGGAACTCACACCACCAATGATAGTACCAAGTTAAGACATTACAAATTAATCACTAGGTCTGTCCCATTACAACATGTGGTTGCATGATTGGCTCAGGTCAAAGGCTTGCAAGGTTAAGTCCTTAGTGTGATCAAGGCAAGACATCCACATACCCTCTACCCATTGGGCCCACCTTGGCATACTCGCCCTTGTCACTTGCCCCAATCTAAGTTATTATCACCAGCTTGATTACCAAGCACCACGTGCCATCAACAATTCAACATCGCTATGTGACATGACTCGCCACAACAACTCAATCTCATCGTGTGATTCCACATGACACACAAGTTCTTAACATTGTTCCATATTCCATTAATCAAGATTAATTATCAATGATCCTGACACATGTGATGACGTGGCAAGGCTAAGCAACTAATACGAACTAAACCTCCAATGTTGATCATAATTACTAATCAACTATATTAAACCAATCTAGGGTGACAATGGATCATGGCATACAATGAAAAGGTAGGGTATAGATCAATCTGGTATATTAGCTACGCCCAATCTAATTTGAAACCATTGTATATTTGAAATACATGCAATAGGGTAAGACAAATATAGCAATTTTTATAAACATGGGTTCAACATGATCAAAGCACAACTTGCCTTGGAATAGGTCCTGATCTTGATCTGAAGCTTGATCTTGAGTTGTTGAATCTTCCTCCGAAGCGTCGCACAATTTAACGTCTACGCGTACCGAAGAAGAAAAGCAAATAAATACCAAAACAGAGAGCAAAATAACTCCAAAAACCAATTAAAACTCACCATTAAATAGATCTCAATTTTACAAATTTTTAGAAAATTGAATCACTCAAATCCGAGTTACGATGCAAAAGATATAGCCTTTTGAAGTTTGAAATAAATACTGAAAATACAGAAATTAGAAATTCGGAATTAACAGATTTATTCTTAAACTGAAAAACCGATTTATGACGTCAGCGTGACCTCATGATGACGTCATCATCACAGAATTTCCAATCGGATTATTTTTCCAATTGAAAAATACATTTATGACGCAAGCATGACGTCAGCGCTGGACTGAGCCAATCAGAGCTTGACACGTGTCTCGGGCGTATGGACCCGGTCCACGGGACCTCCTCTGGTCCACCGTGAACCCGGCGCATGACGCCTCGATACCGCAGCAGCCACGCGTCTCAATCCCGTTGGCTACGTCGACGGCGCGATCTATGCCCTCCACTTCGATCTGACGGTCCACAGCGCTTCTCCACAAACGGCACACGCGGCGCTACCTCGATCCAACACGCGGCGACCATCTAACGGTTCACGAGCATCCAACGGACAAGAAGCTTCGCTGGCGCAAAAGAATGGCACGGCGGCGATCGTTCACGGAGTTAGGGACGAAGGTTCTCCGCGACATTGTAGAGGCTCCTGGCGACTTGGATTGATGGCTCCGACGCGCCTTCACGTGAGGGTTGCGATGTGGTTCCAAACGCCGCAAAAGACGGCCCGGCGACGACCAAAACCAGCGAAAACCGAAGCGTTTTCCGCTTCCAACTCCGGCGAGCTTCAAGATCTCGCTGACGATGATCTCCTCGAAACCACACCAGCCAAACTGAGCGCAAGAGGACGGCGGTCTCGAAGCGGGTACCGCCTGGGCTTATAAAGGCCTAGAAGTTCGTGCTTAACACGAGAAACCGAAACGTCTCGGCGGAGGACTCCGACGGCGTGGTGGCGACGGACTGCGCGAAGACGACACCGGGTAGCCATCCACGTGGCGAGATGAACGGCGCGATGCGCTCGGCTGTGCTCTGATCCGAGCCGTCAACGAAATCGGGCGCACGAGATTGATTAGGGTTTCGGCTCGCCTTCAACCCTTCGATCAAAATCCTACGATCGCGCGATTGCTTCGAGAGCGGTCGACGCAGCACGCGATCGGGCCCGCCCATTCTTTATTCATAAACTTCCGGGTTTTATTATTTAAAACAATTCCAGAAATTCCTTTAATTACTATTAGACAAATAAATAGTCAGGAAAAATCCCAGAAAATTCTCAAAAATATTTTGAGACATTCTGGACTCAAATAAAATATTTTTGGCAAAACTTTATTTTAACTTTGCACAGATTTATATAGATTTGAATAAATGGCAATAAACTTGATTTCAAATTTAATTCAAATAAATCCAGAAAAATCCAAATAAGTTCCAGAAAATCATAAATGCATATTTAAGCAATAAAATAGTATTTAACCAAATTTTTGGGATGTTACATCTCCGAATCCAAGTTTCCATACAAATATGCTGTGACAACATCCATTAGCTTCATTCTCAACTTCAAGTTGACTGCCATTGAGATCAAATATCTAAAGGTAATTCCTCCCATGACCGGAGAATAGGTTTCTTCATAATCAACTCCAGGACGTTGAGTGAAACCTTGAGCTACAAGCCTTGCTTTGTACCTTACAACTTCGTTGTTTTCATTCCTCTTCCGAACAAAGACCCATTTGTGACCTACGGGGTTTATATGGGGAGGTGTGCGGCATACGGGCCCAAACACCTCTCTCTTGTTCAGAGAGACCAACTCTGCAGTGATTGCCTTTTTCCATTCTTCCCAATCTAGCCTTTTCTTGCACTCTGCTAGAGATGCAGGCTCGGGATCATGATGAATGATCGAGGCAATCTTCTTTGCAAAGTGTGCATCTACGTTGGCTGTTGCTCTATTCAGGGATTCTCCTGTTATTACAAAGTTTATGGCCATTTCTTCATAGGGTGCTTCATACACTTCTACTTGCTCTTCACTGCTATTCCCTATCGCAGGAGCAAGTTCCTTTAGCCTTTCATCGCCTATGTGTGCGCACACATTATTTTCGGCGGCTTCCTTCAGTGAAAGATTCAAGTCTAGAATTGCCTTTCCTGTTGGCTTCTTTCCAGTGCCAGGTCTCAACTGGCTCCCCTTCTTTCCTTGGGGTATTTTCGTGATTGGTTGTGGTAAGTCCTTTCGCCCAGTTTTCTCCAGACGTCTCCGGGTACTTTGGGTTTGAGGTGCCAGGTTTCCTGTTCTTTTTCTTTGAGGCCTCTGAAAAGGTTGAGGGATACCTTCTATTTTCTTTGGTATTTTCACCCTCTCTGGTGCATTTCTTGCTGGTACATGCGACTTAACCACGCCTTCGATCACAAAATGATCAGCAGTTCATTTGCTAAATTCGCAAATCAATTATCTTCGGACTTCTTGATTTGCTTCATTAGTGCGGGTCATGTGCGGGATCCAGTGGAATGTCATATGATTTCCGGCATTTTCATCCAAAGGTTGATTTCCTCCCCTAATGACGGAAACGATCCTCGTCAAAAATGCGATCAATGAATCGGTCAGATGCAAGTCTCGATCATGGGTTCCAAATACACGATTATGGATGCACTCTCATAACCAACGATATCCCGGACTTGCGGAGAGGGCCCATTGCGATCCGAGAGGGTGGTATAGGTACATATACCATACACCCAAATTTTCTAAGATGGGAGATCTTGGGATGATCCTGCACAAGTTGCATAGGAGAATGGATGTTGTAGGCCGACGGTCTAAAATTGATAAGAGCTGCTGCGTGCGGGATGCGTGTCCCCAACAAGTGTTGGGCAAGTTACAACTCTGCAAAGCGGTGCGGCAATGAACTTAATCCTCTTTATTAGTGCTTCGCTAGTCCATTTTGCGTATGGACGTGCGATGACGGAGTGCTCAATCGCTATCCCTGTTGCCGTGCAATAATCATCAAATGCCTTTGAAGTAAATTCTCGGCATTGTCCATTCTAATGGACTTCACGCGATGATCGGGAAAGCATTCTTAATTCTTATGATCTGCGAGATCGCCTTTGCAAAAGCATGGTTTCTTGTTGACAACAAGCATATATGCGACCATTTCGAGGAAGCATCGATGAGCACCATAAAGTATCGAACGGCCACGACAGGGCTGAATCGGACCGCAAATATCCCCCTGGATGCGTTCCAGGAATGCACGGATTTCACTTTGCACTTTCATAACGGAGGGTCTAGTTATTAATTTCCCGGTGGCACATGCGGGGCACACAAAATCTTCATGATTCGGGAAATTTTTAACATTAATGCCATGACCTTGTGAGTTGTTCACTATATTTCTCATCATTCTAAGACCACGATGGCCTAATCTACCATGCCATAAAGAAAATAACTCAGAGCTTCTAAAAACAGTCTTCAAGAAAGTATACACTTCGGGTGCATGAATATTCGTGTAGTACAACCCAGATTCATATGAGGGACATTTTTCTAATACCATTTTTCCACATACCGCGTGCTTCACAATGCACAAGTATTCTTTGCCATTTTCTTCATTGGTTTCTACGTGAAAACCATTGGCGCGGATGTCTTTAAAGCTTAAGAGAGTGCGCGTTGATTCAGGGTACAAAAGGGCTTCTTCAATTACCAAAGTTGTACCCATAGGCAATATAATAGTGGCTCTTCCTGAGCCGATTACATATGAGTCGCTTCCTGTGATCGTAGTAATCTTTCCAACGTTCTTCGTGATCGACTGGAAATACTTAGACTCTCTTAAGATGGTATTTGTTGTGCCACCATCAACAATGCATATCTCTTCCATTTGGGCGCTACGATTTCTAGATAAAAGAAATATAATCCCAAACAAACAACGGTAAAATAATCCAAATATTGCTTGCAAAATTGAAGAATATTGGAATAAAGAATAAATTGCATATTTATTCATGAGAGAAGTATGCTCTTCTAGAGCTTACAATTCATTATTCAAAAGAAAATGCTAACAACCATAATCTAAAAGAAAATGCCATTCATGCATTTAAACGGCAGTGCAAGGCTTGATTGTTCTGTTTGACCGGTAGGTTTCAAGTCTGCGAGGACCCTAGACCAATCGCAAAGACGCGGGCTTCTTGCCCCAAGAACGATCTTCACGTCCGATGCCCAAGTGAGGTATTTCTGACCGTGCGGGGCCAGTTCTTCAAACTCACGATTCACGATTCATGATTTCAAAATTCTGACATTAGATTACTGCGTGTAATCTAATAGAAAATGGTTGCAATAAGCATAAGGTACAGAAAATAAATTGCTATGCATTGCAATATACAAAATAAAGCAATGAATTCAAAATTCATAAAGAATATTCATAAAATAGAGAAATAAAGACAGAAAAATTAAAAATAGAGCCAAATAAATCTTCTTGATGTTCTGGCAATTTTTCAAAATTTTCTGCAATTTTTTTTCTTTCTCTTTTTTCTTTTCTCTTTCTTTCTTTTTCTTTTCTTTTCTTTTCTTTTTCTTTTCTTCCGGCCGATTCGGCCATTGGGCGATGCCTCTTTACGGTTGGCATGAGGCATAGATGGGCTCGGCTGCTTGGCCCGAGAAGAAAGGAAAAAAATGTCGCCAAGACCGGCTTCTAGGTTTCCCCTTGCGCCGTTTTTTCGAGTGCTTCGCGCCGTCCGCCGCTTGCGTCTTGCGCCGCCTACCGGCCCGCCTCCGCCCCGCGCCGCTTCCTCTCGCGTGCTGCCTTGCCGCCCCCTTCCGGCTTCCTCTCACGCACCGACAAAGGCGGTCGAGCGAGACGGCACAGCGCCTGTGCGATTTCGGGCGGCGACGTCGGGTGACGGTGCGCTGCGGGGGTACTGGGGGCTCGCATCGAGCGATCGGTCTTGCGACGGAGGCGGTGCAGCGCGAGAGCCGAGTCATCGACGTCGTTTCACGCGCGAGAGCCGGCGGCGGTGGCGGCGTAGGCGCGCGGCGCCTGGAGGCCGCTCGCCAGCTAGGGCGGGCGCGGCCCAGCCGGCCGGGCGGCGCCAGGCGTGGAGGCGGTGGCGCTGATCGCGGCCGGACAGGAACAGCGTCGGCGGCGGTGGCGTGATGGCCGGGCGGTGTCGGGCGGCTTCAAGCTGCGGCGTGGCGCATGCGTGGCGGGCGTGGCGCTCGTGGCGAGCGCCACGCCCGAGGCATGCGTCACGCCGAGGAATGTTCGGATCTAAAAATAGATCCGTTTTTAGATCTGAACGTTCTATCCCATTTTTGACTATCTAAATGGACTCAAATTGAAAATGTTTGTTTACAAAAGTTGTAGATCCCGTCGAGAGCTACAATTTTCATATAAAGTTTATCTCCATCCGACATCATATGAAAAAGTTATGATTTTTTTTAGAAATTAACCGCGGAGAGAGGAAAAATCGTGCGTTTAAAGTAGTACTAATCGCCCGTATGTGGGGCGATCGCCCGTATATGGGGCGATCGCCCCATATACGGGCGACCGGCGCCTAATTTTATATTTTTTTTGCCCCGACGCCTAATTTTGAAAAAAATATTAAAAAAAAAAATAAAAAAAAAATTCCCCGGGTGGGCTGACGAGAAGATGGGCCGGCCCAGAAGAATATGGGCTTCAGCCCATAAGAGATATTTTGAAATTTAAACTAGTTTCTGAAATTAAATAAATACATAAATTCATGGAGGCTTTTAGAAAATAGCAAATAGAGTTAAATTTTTTTATAAAAATTAACTGATATTTCGTGAGACATTTTGAAATTCATAGAATTATTTTCAACTTAAATATAATTTTATTTTTACACAGAAATTACTTTTAATTTCTAAAAAAAAATCTAAAAAGCCATTTTAAATTCCAGAAAATTTATAGAAAATACAAAAAAGTCAGAAATAATTATTATAAAAACAAAAAAATGGAACTATTCTCTAGAAATTTATAAAAGCCAATAAAATTTCATTTTAATTTTAATTAATTTTTTCTAGCCTTTATTTTTGGAAATAAAACTCAGGGATGTTACACATCTCCCTTGCACGAAGGTGCCTTCTACCGTGTGCACTAGGCAAATCTGGACTCTCTGTATATACTGTACTAGTATAGAATCATGTTAGTGAAAATAGTGACAACTCCATACTCAGCGGAATGAAAATAAACTCCTAAAGTTGTAAGTAAATAAATAGTGAGGTGACCTTATGGTCGAGTTTACGTTTATTATACCACGTAGGTCTCAAGCACTAAATAAGAGAACTGCAGCAGAATGAAAATAAACTCTAGAGGAAACCCATCAAATTGCCATAGGCAATCGATTGGGCCTCGAACCCTAATACTCGGTCTCTTCATGATACTCCTGTAGAGCAGGTGTTGACTACTCTTCAGATTGATGATTATTACAAGGGTGAGTACATGGAGTACTCAACAAATTATATACAGAATGCAAGTCTAATAACTACATACAAAGCTTACTCAAAGAATGACTAAATTGGTTACTTTTGCATGAATTAGAGTTCATTAGTTGAATAAAATAATTGATTGAAATCATAAGTAAAGAAAATAACGTGAATAATAAGTTATCAAAAATTTTCTCAAGTTGGACACAACCTACGCAATTTCCTTTCCTCGCACACATCCTCCTACTTTTGTTTTATAAAATCTAACCCTTGTGAGAAATTTTTTAGTATTGTTCATAATTGGGGACATGGCTATTCAAATAGTTTTACACTTTGGAGAGGTTATACACTTTACCCATAAATCAATCTTATAATTTTGACATGTGACTAAAAAGATCATAACAAAACCTTTTTGAAACTCTACCCAACAATGACCCTCCTAATAAGTCCGATCTCATCATTCCACCCTTACGTAGAGCAGAAGAATGGAAGGGACTTACCGTTGGGCTAGGAAAGATAAACGTCAAAGATATGGTGCCGCTGCAGCACACACCCTCCACCCTAAGCACACAACTTAGCGTAGCCTTTTGAGGTATCACATATCAAGACTCAATAACTTACTGAGTTAAGTCTATCCCATTCCAGATATGTGGTTGTATGATTGGCCCAGTTCAATGGCTTATAAGGTTGAGTCCTTAATTGACCAAGCCAAGATTTTTAATCTACTTATTCACACAGAACTATATTAGTTGATTACACAGAATCACCAACTCAATGTCACACAAACCCACCGACACACAGCCTTTTGCCACTTGTCTCAGTCTAAATCATTTACCACCCGTGTTGAATATAGTGCAATATATGCCATGAAAAATAGCTTATGTGATAACACCTGACACATCCTTTTCACAAAGATATTCTTTAGACATTTAGTCACATTTAGGTTACAACTTCAAAATGATATCAATAAACCATTGCATGGCTAAGCACACTAATCACGTATAAAACAACCCACGTTGGTTCTATATTCATGGCTAAACACACTAATTACGTCTAAAACAACCCACGTTGATTCTATATTAACGGCCAACTAATAATTAATCAACCCAGGGTAGGCATAAATCTTGTAGGTTGCATAACTAGCCCCAAAATAATTATGATAACTTTCATAAAACTGGGTATAACATGATCAAAGCACAACTTCCCGTGGAATAGATCTTAGTCTTGGTCTTGAGTCAACTCTTCTCTTTTGAATGCTTCCAGCACTTCAACGTTTATGTCAAATAAGTGACAATAAATAAATAAATAACAAAAAGGGCTAAATAATACTCCAAATGTGGGGACCCTCCCTTCTAGCTTGGAATACCTAAGAAGGTTCCATATGCATACTGTACTAGTCCCATGATCGGCCACATCCATACACAAGCCCTTAATTTCGATAATATGTCATAGTTCATACATAAAGCCATAAAGGCTTACTCAAAAGTAGCGGAAGATACAAATACTTATCAGTACGCCTTGCCAACTATCCCACAGGAAACTGACAAGGTTTAAACCTTTGAAAAGCTCATTGCCATATTCCCCATTTCCTGCGATAAAGTACTCGTCATTGGGGAGCGTGGCCTTTTCATTAATTGAATGTCAACGATAGTAAGGTTGTGTACTTTCATACTAAGCAAGATTGCAAGCTATGTCCCAAACCAGACATGAGGTTGCTAGGTTTATTTGCTTGAAGTGAAATTGAATTGTAAATACTAAATAATGTATCGCATATGTAATTAAATGCAGGCTATGTCAATGGAGATGGCTAATAGGTTTATTTGCTTGAAGTGAAATTGAATTGTAAACACTAAATATTAGATTGCAAGCAAAATTTTATAACAGCAATTAGACAGATATATAAATAACAAGCATGAATGGCATAAATGTAATCACTTACAGTCTTCCATGAATGTGAGATTCGAACCATTTCCTGTCAACTTATGGCATAAAATCTAAAACAAACTTTTCAACAATATTCCCAAATCAACCCATTTTATGAAAATATGAAAACTCTAACTAGTGTCATTGCACCAAGTTTTCCATGACCGCGGAATGACTTTTTGAAAAGTTTTACACTCTACAGAGGTGTACATCTTTGCCCACAAGACATGATCAATATCCTTTTGCCGCTATGTCACTCTTCCATTGGCGTGTGGCCAGTAGGTCATGACATAATCATTACATCACCTATACCTAACTTTTGTCGGGATCCGAATATGCAAACTGGACCCTCTATGTATATCGCACTAGTCCAGGATCACGCTAGTGCACAAAGGCTAAACATAGATGAATATCATAATCATACATAGCGGAAACGTAATAAAAGACTTCATATATTAAATATAAACCTATTGACCGACCTTTTGGTCGACTTACATAACTATGCCTTGCAAGGCTAAACTGTGAATAATAAATTAAACTGCAGCAGAATAAAAACATATATAAACCTCTCAGTATACCATAGGCAACTAACAAGTCTCTCACCCTAGACGTTCGTTTGTTACTGGTAATCTCAAGTAAACATGGCATCCAGCCCTAAATCATATTCAAAAATTTCCAATGGCATCTTACCTTCCTTTCCAAGTTTTCATTTTTTAAAATCTATCCCTTGACTGTTATTCCCGACCATTGTCTATAACCGTGGACACGGCTATCCGAATAGATTTAACACTTTGCAGAGGTTATGCACTTTACCCACGTGACATGATCGTCTCTTGTTGCCATGCAATTAACACACTTCTTCGGTGTGTCGGCAGAACGGTCATGGCAAAACCTTTTAGAAAACCTTTATTCTAACACTGACACGCCCGGTAAGCCATACACTATCCCTTCCCTTAGCGGAAGTGAATGTTAGGACCGATATACTATTCGATTGATGTGAGGCCGAAGTGCACCACATCCTCTGCCATAACCACACTTCCATGTGATTATCCACCTGAGGTATCACATGTTAAGTTATCGGTAATCCTACTTAGTTAAGTTTGTCCCATACCAGACACGAGGTTGCATGTTTGACTCAGTTCAAAGGCTTGCAAGGTTAAGTCCTTAATTGATTGAAGCAAGACATCCACAATCCCTCTGCCATCCTAGCCCACATTGGCACACACCCCTTGCTAATTGCCCTAGTCTAAATTATTCACCACTCTAGTTGATTATCATGCACCACGTGCTACCAACAAGTCAACATCGTTTCGTGATACATGTCACTACAACTCAACATCATTGTGTGACAACACCCGACACACCTTTCATAAACATATTTCATGTTCCATTAGTCAAGATTGACTTTGATATACCAAAAGACATAAGTTAACGTGGCATGGCTAAGCAGACTATTCATGATCTAACCATCCTATGTTGATATCTAGTCGCAACCAACTAGTAATAAACCATCTTAGGGTGACAAATAATCATGGCATACAAATGACAAGATAGGTATTCCAATTGGGTTGAATTACTAGATGCCAAACTAATTTGAAATCAATTGTACACATGAAATAACATGCAATAATTTAAATCAACACAACAATTTTGTAAAACTAGGTTCAACCTGATCAAAGCACAATGAAAGTGCATCTAGGCCCCTTAAGAAGTTTTGGTGATAGATGGCAACACAATTAAAACACTAATGATCAAGTGAGAATCTATGCAGAGGTAGAGGCAATGTCATCTTGAGAAAGCAATTGAAGATCCCAGCCGAGTTTAAAATTTGTGAAGACGGCATCAAGACTTGTTGTAAATTTTCTCTATTTCATTTGAGTCTAAGGATAGCCGTACTATTAAGAGGGATACAACGGGAAATCACCTTTGGGATATACGTGTGCTCAAGGATAAAAATTGCATTGCATAAACACTTCAAGCACTTCATTTTTGTCAAAATACACACCTCTCGACGAGTGGGCCAACCCGGAGTATCCGGACATTTGGTCCGGACTCTCCGGGTTGACACCTCGTTAGCGACTCTATGGATAGTCCGAGTATCCGGTTGTTTGGTTCGGACACTCGGATTAATTAGTCCGAGTCTCGGGTTTTATCTGGAGTCTCCGGGTTATATGTCCGGAGTCTCCGGGTTAGCTGCCTCGGTGTGTTCTAATTCTCCTCAATCCGGAGTATCCGGGTTATATGTCCGGAGTCTCTGGGTTGAGCGCAGCTCACCCCCAACGGTTGGATTTTGGATCCCCTATTTAAGCCATCACTCTTCACCTAACAGAGGGGAGCTCCATTATTGCTGTTGTTCATTCAAAAACACTCACTCTCACTCTCTTGAGCCCTAATCCCCTTTCTCCATTTGAAGCCTTTGATAGATTTGATTCTTTTGGGAGAAAGGAGTGGATTTGAGTGACTTGAACTTGCATCTTTCATCTTTGAGCACAAGTTTCATCCTCCAAGTTGAGTTCGTAACGTATTTATTACTCTTGGAGTTTGAAGGCCTCCTAGATGGCAAGGAGTCACCGGGAGCCTCCAAATCTCATTGTGGTGAGCCCCGGAAGTTTGTGAAGGCAAGTCTCGCCTCCGAAAGGAAAGAGGCAAGAAGTGAAGACCGGCGAGTGCTTTGTGCAACACCGGGAGGATAGTGGTCAAGAGGGACCCGTGCTTTGTGCCTCCTCAACGGAGACGTAGGATTCCCTTCAAGAATCCGAACTTCGGGTAAAAATATTTGTCTTCGTGCTCTTTGTTGTGTTTCTTGCTAGGGTTTGTTGTGATAGACCTTTGGAAGACTCGATCTACTCTATTGTTGTTTTTGGCTCCAGATCTACAATATTCCCAGGTACCTGATAGTATTTAGATCTTTTGTATTCAAGTAGATTGTTGAAAAATTGCAGGGATTTAAAATCTCATTTCGAGATCTTTAATCCGGAGTATCCGGACTCCTGAACCCGGATAGTCCAGACAATCTGGAGTATCCTGATTATATACCCCGGACATTCTGGGTTGAGACCCTCGGGAGTTTTTATCTAGCTGCAATTTTTTATCCGCCTATTCACCCCCCCCTCTAGGCAACATCTCAGGTCCTTTCACACAACTTGCCATGAAAAAGTTATTGTTCTTTCTTTGGACCTTGGTCTTGAGTAACCAATTCTCCCTCAAACGCTCTGAGCACTTCGACGTCTGTGCGTAACGAGAGAAAATACCAAATAAACACCAAAATATATGGCACACAAACTATAAAAATCATGCAAAATTTACCATTAAATAGATCTCAATTTTACAAATTTTTAAAAACTTGAATCGCCCCAATCGGAGGTCCTATGAGGAACAATGGGCTCACGAAACTTTTGGAAATATGAAAAACACAAAAAAGGAAAAATCAAAATTTACCAGATTTATTTTTATACCAAAAAATTTATTAATGATGCGATATGATGTCAGCACCGATTTGAAGTATTATGGAAAAATATCAGAATGACACATGTCCCTCAGTCCACCATGGACTGAGTCCACAGCACAAAATCGATCCATGGTGGACCAGGTACACACAGTCTACCGACTGACAGCGGGCCCGTAGTCCGTTGACTCAGCGCTTGCCACAGGGTACAGCCAAGTAGCCACATAGTGAGAAGGTGATCGGGCGCTGACGTGGCAACCCAGATGGCGTCGACGTGTCACCTCTGCGTCTATGCTACATGAGCCGGTAGAGCATAGAGACCAAGGGACATTGCCGGCGATCGGGGCTAGTACCTACGAGTAGCTCTTGATGTTCCACAGAATATGACATGGTCGGTTGATTACCTGACGCCCTAGAATAGCGTCAACAATGAGCTTCTTTAGTGACGGTTCGGCCCTGGCTACATGACGACGAATCAGCAGCCTTCTGACGAAAATAACGTGTGCACATGACGGTCCAAGCGACAGCGAGCTCAATGCGACCCTCCACAAGCTTCGAGCTCCACAGACGGTGACGATCTTGGGGGAAAACCCTGTCGGCGGCGCACGTAGACAATCGCAAAATTTGGCGAAACAAAGACCTAATCTTCATGATTGAGTTAGGGCTTTGGTTGCTTGG
This sequence comes from Otatea glauca, assembly GCA_036346275.1. Lineage (NCBI taxonomy): Eukaryota > Viridiplantae > Streptophyta > Magnoliopsida > Poales > Poaceae > Otatea > Otatea glauca. The sequence continues at coordinate 50,306,219 of CM070718.1, forward strand.
ACCTTTGCACAGCTGATGCTTCCACATTTAAAGCGTGAGGTGACCGAATTGAGCACAATACAGTGTGGAGTCCATGGCCAAAATGGTTTCGTGACGGGAGACCCAATCCAAGACGATGATGGAGAAGCGGACGTGTGGCCAGATCCGTCAGCTCCCATCACTCCAATGTGGCACACTCCCATCCATCCGATGAAAATCCAATGGTTACGCTTCACTAAGGTACACCCTAACCACGACTGATCTCAATCGTACATTCAAATATAACGGGCGATAATGATTAGGGTTCGGATCTCGGAAGATCGATCTCGATCACTTGATCCCTATCCAACAGCTATGGTTAAGGTTATGGTTGGGCTGGGGTAACCGGGCTGGCTTAGGAAAAAAATAAGGGCCGAGCCCAACACTCTTCACAGAATTAAAATACCTTTCCTCATTTAAATATGTTCTAGAAATTAAAGTAATTCAAATAAAATAGTAAAAATATCAAAAAAATTCCAAAAAAATCTTGAAAATATTGAGACATTTGGAACTCAAATAAAATATTTTATAATAAAACATTATTCAAACTTTTCAAATATTCAAATACTTTTCATGTTGGCCATAATCCAAAAATACAAAATAAATCCAAATAGATTCCAAAAATTTAGAAAATTCGTAAAATGCATAAATAGCAATACGAAATAACAAAATGCAAAAATTTGGATATTACAAACCTCTCCCTTAACAGAATCTCGACCCCGATATTCAGAATTAACTAAAGGATAGTTTAGGCAATTCTGACCTGAGATCTTCCTCATGCCCCTAAGTAGCTTCATATTCTGAATGGTTATTCCACTGTACTCTACAAAAACGAATTAACCTATTTCTGATCTTACGCCCCATCACATCCAAAATCTTAATCGCCTGCTCCTTTTAAGTCAAATCTTCCTGCAAATCAATGGACTCTAGCAGTGTTTGCTCTGTTGACACTCGAAGTCACTTCTTAAGATGTGATATATGAAACACATCATGCACACTTGCCAACGACTAGGGCAACTCTAACTGATAAGCATCCTCTTCTCGACGGCTCAAGATTTTGAACAGACTAACATATCACGACGCAAGCTTTCCTTTAGCGTGAAATCTTTTAACTCCTTTAAGAGTGGTAACTCTAAGATACACAAAATCATCTGGCTCAAAGCTCAACTCTCAACGGTGATTATCAGCATAACTCTTCTGTCTTGACTGAGTCACTTTCAATCTTTCCATGGTCATGGCAATCTGCTTTTTGGGTTCTTTATGACTATCATGTCCAAACACCAAATGCTCTCCCGTCTCATTCTAATTCAACGAAGTATGACAGGCACGACCATATAATGCTTCAAATGGCGACATATGCAAACTTACCTGATACTTGTTGTTATAACTAAATTCTGCATACAACAAACACTTGTCCTATGAAGTAGCTCAAGCTAATGCACGAGCTCTCAACATATCTTCTAGAATTTGATTAACTCTCTCAGTCTAACCATTTGTCTGCGGATGATATGCTGTACTGAAATTCAAACGAGTTCCCATTGCTTCATGCAACTTACTCCAAAATCTTGAGGTAAATTGGGTAACTCTGTCTAACACTATTTCTTGGGCACACCATGCAAACATACAATCCTTGACATATATAGCTCTGCCAAATGATCTCCTGAATAAGTCATCTTAAATGGTATGAAATGAGCAACTTTGGTCAAACGATCTACGATGACCCATATGGAATCAAAACCACTTTGGGTTCTAGGTAAACCAGTAATAAAATCCATACCGATTTGCTCCTACTTCCATTCGAGAATCTTTAATGGCCGTAATAAACCAGCTGGTCTTTAATGCATTGCCTTCACTCTCTAATATACATCATATAAAGCAACATGCTTAGCAACTTCACGTCGTTTCATATTAGGCCACCAAAACCTTTCTTTATGATCCTAATACATCCTAGCACTTCCTGTATGAATCGAATAATTTGAATCATGTGCCTCCTCAAGAATCAACTGCTTAAGCTCCTTCTTGTTCGGTACACAAATTCGACCTTTAAACCACATAGTGCCATGATCATCCAAAGTAAAATTCTTGGCTAAGTCTTCAACTTTTTTAGACTTGATTCTGTAGATCTTTCTATCATCCTTCTAACTTTCTCTGATATGATCCTCTAAAGTCGGCTTTACTTTCAAAGTAGCTAGGAATCCTTTTGGAACAACTTTCAATTTCAGTTTATGAAAGTTCCTTGCATAGCTTAAATTGATCCTCTTGAACTAGTGAACTAGCACTATGGCTCTTACGACTCAAAGCATCAGCTACTATATTAGCTTCTTCTGGGTGATAGTGGATTCCCACATTGTAATCCTTTATCAACTCCAACCATCTTCTCTATCTCATATTGAGATCCGACTGAGTAAAGATATAAAGTAGCTAAGAATCTATTTGGATCAACTTCCAATCTTAGTTTTTAAAGTTTTGTGCACAACTCAGACTAATCCTCCTGAGCTAGCACACTAACACTATGGCTCTTATGACTTAAAGCATCGTCTACCATATTAGCTTCTCCAGGGTGATAGTGGATTCCCACATTATAATCCTTTATCAACTCCAACCATCTTCTCTATCTCATATTGAGATCCGATTGAGTAAAGATATATTTTAAACTCTTGTGGTCCGTATATATCTCACATCTATTATCGATGAGATAATGACGCCACAACTTCAAAGCATGCACTACGGGAGCTAATTCCAAATCATGTGTTGGGTAATTATTCTCACGTGGCCTTAATTGCTTTGACGCATACGCAACATCCTTGCTATTTTGCATCAGTACACATCCAAGTCCTTGTTTGGAATTGTTACAATAAATATCAAAGTTATTCTGGACATCTGGCAATGCTAACACTGGTGCTGTCATTAGACACTTCTTTAACTCTGAAAACTTTTGTCACACTCTAGTGTCCATGCAAAATTCTTCTCCTTTTTCAACAACTATGTAAGTGGCCTAGCAATTGTTGAAAATCCTTTAATAAATTGATGGTAATATCTTGCCATTCCTGGAAAACTACAGATCTAGGTAACTGACTTCGGTTGCTCCCAATGCAACACTACTTCCACTTTACTCAAATCAATAGCAACTCTTTTATCAGTCATCACATATCCAAGGAATTCAACTTTCTCTTTCCAAAAATCACTTTCTAAACTTAGCATAAAACTGTTCCTCTCGCAGTTTTTCAAGGACTAATCTCAAATGTTTTGCATGCTCTTAATCCGACTTGGAGGAAACAAGTATGTCATCGATGGACACAACCACAAACTTGTCTAAATATTTAATGAAATCCTTATTCATCATGTTCATGAAATATGCAGGATCATTGGTCAATCCTAAAGACATGATTGTAAACACATAATGTCCATATCAGTTAGAAAACACAGTGTTAGGGACATCCTCTACACAAATCTTCAATTGATGATATCCTGATCGAAAATCTATCTTGGAGAAAACTCTGGCTCTCCCCTTAACTGATCAAATAAATCATCGATCCTGAGCAATGGATACTTATTCTTTATCATCACTTTATTAAGTGCTCGATAGTCAATGCACATTCTTAAGCTTCCATCTTTCTTTGTAACAAACACAATAGGCGCTCCCCATGGAGACAAACTAGGTCTTACAAAACCCTTCTCTAGCAACTTCTCGATATGCTTCTTCATCTCAACCAACTCATAAGTAGGCATCTGATACGATCTTTTCACTATTGGTGCTGTACCAGGCAATAACTCAATCACAAACTCAATATCCCGATCTGGTGGCATATCAGGCAAATCCTCGGGAAACACATCAGGGTACTCTATGACAGTTGGCACTTCCTCCAAACTAATAGCTTTAACACTATTAACCATCAGTTGACTATCACGAACTATAGTAACTTGAAACTCTACTTTTTCTCTCTTAGGGCTCTCAACAGATACTACCCTTCGACCACAATTCGGTACTACCTTATGCTTGGTCAACCAATCTATTCCAATGATAATGTTTGGGATGTGAGTACCCAACATAATAAGGTTCGCTTGGAATTCTATTCCATCAACAAGCAATTTAACTCCAGAACATCCTAGGTTAGATTTGAGTTTTGATCCAAGGGATTGGACTTGCAACACATACTCATTGTAGACATGTATATTACCCTAGTTTCGTTGGGAGGAAATCTAGCTTCGTCCACGTCTGTCTCAGGGGCGGACACATAGTTGCTCTAACGTTTGGTTGGGGTTAACTACGCCTGTTCCTCTTGGGCTTGCTCGTTACATGCCTACCTCTCCTCATCCACCCTTTACTCCATCCTTTCCTCAAAGCTTCGTAGCTGACTATCAAACTGCGCTCTAAGCATTTCCTCGACCCTTTCCTCAATTAGGACTACTAACCGATCCTCGCACTTGGCTTTTCTTCTCTTCCTACTCCGGTACGTGTCGGAGTCATGTGGAAATCCTATTTTCCAGGAAACGAAAACACCTGGGCCTTGGGTGCGACCCGGGTGCTCCTTATTTCCCAAGGCCATGGAGAGTATATCTTTCTCTCTGTTCGAAGTAAAAGAGCCTTGGGAAGATTTCGTGCTCAACGATATTAGGCATTGGAACACATCCCCATCAGTAGGGTTGGCAAAGGACATGCCGCCCGAAGACGTGGGATATGACCTCGCTCTTACCCAGTTTTGGGCACGCGGGTCCATGATTGAGGCAAATAGCAGCGCGACCTCCTTCTGGATTGCCTCGTCGTCCTCCCTTATACAAAGTTAATATAAAGTTTGACTGGACGATGTTGTGCGTCGCACTTTGACACACGAACACTTCCGTCATCTTCAACTCAACAATACTTCTAGAACGGAGTCATTTCCTTATTCACGTAATTAGTGACAAGGATGCTCTTGACGTTCTTCCACACCTTTCCCACTACTACCAACTAGTGACAAGGTTATTATTGAGTTCATTAGGGTTTTCTTTATGCCTAATCTTGATAATAACTCAACTTTAACCAGATTTGAGCTTAAAATTGATTCATTTGTTGAGGGGGAGTTTGGGAATCTGTTCATGCATTGCATTTAGACTGCATTTTCTGTTTTATGAGCTTTGTCTATTATGCAATTGATTTCTTCTTCATGCTATACACCATGCTACATCATTTGAAGAAAATCACTAGCTTAGGTATGTCCAAGTTCATTTAACTTGCTAAGCTTAAAAATGAAATAAGCCTTAAATGAAAAACTTGATGAAACTTGTTGCTTTTACTTGCTAGGTTTCTTCTCTAGAGGTTTGTGCCATAATTTGAGAAATTTAGGAGTTCTCTAGAGTCCCTATAGCAACTTGGGTGAAACTAGTTTGATCCATGCAGAGTCCTTCAATTGCTCATGAATCGTTGTGCTAAAAATGAAAATTAAACAAAATTGACTCTTCTTGTGCACATACGACTCAACACCTTGTATTCACAAGACCGCTTCCCATTGCACTTGGGATGAACTTGGAATACATCGTGTTTGACCTAGACCATCCTCTTAAGAGCTCATCTTGAGATGGTCGCATACGGCTTGAGTCAATTGGTTGTCAAAAGAAAATGCAAATAAATTAAAAACAAAGACATATGTGGGTAAAGAATGCAAATAATGTCAAACATTTGCACCCGCTATGTCTTGTATGATGATAAATCAAAATTTGCATTAAGTGATAAATGAGCCCGAAGGACCTTGTATGCTCTTCTAGATTCCCCAACGTGTTGAGTAGGTTGAACTCTAGGTTTTCCTTTTGATCCTTAGAGTGGCTATTCTTCTATTTTTGAAACTAAAGCTAAGTGTTGCACTTGTCAATTCTTGCTAAAAATGAAATATTCAAAACTAAGCTCGTATTTGCACTTGGACATGTCTTAGTTTAGTCATCTTCTGAAATTGACAAGCTTGGTGTAATATCCTTCCATTTTGATCAATTGGATAATCCTCAAAGCTCTTTCGATTGCATTTCATGCATACATAAAAAAATTGATGCCTATATTGCCAAAAGGGGGAGATAACGTAGAAAAGGCATCACTAAAAAGATAAAAATGTGAATGCTTATTTGGTTATTATGATCTTTGTAAAACTATGCTACTACTTATGTTGGATCATAATCTCATAATCACATTTGACATGTTTAGTTGGATTTTAGAGTTTTTGTTGAAAACTTGCTCTTTCTTAAATTTAACTCTAAAATCTGAATTCCTCTTCGTCAACTTGGTCATGGTTCTAATTTCTATCTTTGGACCAAGTATGACTTTGCAACTGAAAATTGCTTTCTTCTTCATTTTCTTCAAACTCAAATTTATGCCTTTTGTATGGTTTGTCAATATACTCATCAAGGGGGAGATTGAAGGACCATGTGGAGGTCCATCCATGTTTGTGATGAGTATTTGACTTTATTTGAGCAAGGTGTGCTCAAGTTTGAGTTTGATTTGGATTGATTTTCAAAATGAAGCAATTTGAGTTGTCTCTGCCAGGAGTGGCAGTACCGGTCGTATGGACGCGGTAGTGATGAGTTGGATGGTTTATTGCACATTTTTGTGGGCATTGCTATGTGAGGAGTTTCCTTGTCTTTGATGGTTGCAGGACGACGGTGCTAGGTCATGGTGAGGCGAAGGATGACCGGACTAGGCGAGGAGTCGGAGGTCCGAGACGGTTGGGAGATCGCCGGAAGATGATCGGAGACGGAGTCCGGGCAAGTCAAGAAGACAAGGAAAGGAGATGATGCTAGCTAGATGCCGCGTGGATCAATGAGGACCGTCGGATTGAGGTCTAGTTGATAGGTTAGCGGGTCTAGGTAGTATGCTTTGAAAACCGTGCAAGAAAACCCGTATGTGTGTGGGTTTTGGGTTAGCCCTTGCATGGCTGTGTGTGTGGGTTAATCCTAGCCCTTAGATGAGTGCTCTAGGATTGAGGACTCATCCAAGGGTGGTAGGTGGCCCAAGAGTAGTATAAATAGGGGTGGAGGGTAGCCTCCTTCCCTTGAAGGTGTTGAGGTTTTGATGCTCATTTGAGCTTTGCCCACATGAATGTGAGGCTTTGTAACCTCCTTCCAGAAATGAAAGTTTTATTCATCCACCTCTGAATTTATTTTATGCATTTACATTATGTGTTTACTTTACGCAATTTAAATTCAGTATTTACTTTCCCGCAATTACATTCCCGCAATTTACTTTCAAGTAATTTGGATTTGCCTCCCCTCCTTCTAAATGCTGCTGTTCTTGGATGTTTTGAGTGTGTTCATATGGTTTTACATCTCTTTTGCACTCTTGGATTGAGTAGAGAACATCTTTTCTTTCAAGTTCCAACTTTGTTCTGAACTTGTTCTTCGCGCAGCAGTCAGTATTTGATTTTTGTAAAAATATAGAAAAATCCTTTTTGAGTGATTCTTGTTGGAGGAGGTGCGGGACTCTGATATCCGCTTACAGAAAAATTTTGGAGTTCACTTGTTGCACCGTTTGGGTGTCATGAGGTGAAAACCGAGCCCCAAACTTTCTGCTCGAAGTTTTTGACCAGACTGTGTTCTTCGATTTTTCCTGTTTTTTTTGTAAGGCTTTTTGAGGAGAAATTTGGTGGAGTTCTTCACGACTCTAATTATCATAGGGAGAAAAAGTCTCAAAATTTTGTGAGCTACAGAAACCCACCAACCTCCTGTGCAAATTGAGGACAAGTTCTGGAAATCCTGCTTTTGCTTTTCTGAAAGTGACTTTTGTGATTTGAATTGATGTCCTTTCTAAAAGCAAGAGTTTGAATTGATTCCTCTTTATTTTGGACACTAGACAACCAGGATTGTGACTCAAAATCCCCACATATTTTATGGTACTTATCCATGCAAGCTTGGGGTACACATAGTTGTCTAGTTTTTCGGTTTTCACAATTCCTTTTGAGCGATCTTGTCAAGGTTTTTGTTGGAGTATTTTGGGGAATTTTTATTTGCGACCATTCACCCCTTCCTCTGTTCGCCATCTCTGTCCTTCAATTGGTATCAGAGCCGGTTCTGCTCTTTCTAGATCTTGACCGGTCTCAAGAGCCATGGCGACGGACAAATATTCCACCAAGCCTCCCATCTTTAATGGAGTTGATTTTCCTTTTGGAAATCCCGGATGGAGTCATACATCACTGCCTGGGCTACGATATGGCGTAAGGTGAAACTCCGTATGAGGTTCCTGGCGATGAAAATGTCACGGCCATCAATATGGTTGACGTTGAGGCGAATGCTAAGGCAAGGAACATTCTCATACGTGGTCTTAGCCGTGGTGAGTATGATAGATTTCTCACCTTCGCTCCGCTCACGAGATTTGGGTAACCTCGATGCTTACCATGAGGGCTCTACTCAAATCAAGACGTGTGAGGCAGATCAAGCGAGAGTACAACAAGTTTGATCAACGCTACCGGTGAGAGTCTCGACGAGTGTTTTGGTCGGTTTACAAAGATTTTGAGCGACCTCGAGCGCTTGGTTGCATATACCTGACTCGGACAATGCTCGCATTTCTTGACCGCACTCGACCTTCGGGTTTGGGAGATGAAGGTGACCACCATCAAGGACACCACCGACTTATCGACTCGACTCTTGACGGGCTTTATTCCCGCCTCAAGACTCATGAGATCGATGTCGTCTCTCGGAAGACGAAATCTCAGTCGATGGCTTTGGTCACCGATCCCATTGGATCTTCTTCTTCTGATCCTTCTATTGGTTTCTCTCTTTCCGCCCTTTGCGAGCTAAGCGATGACCAACTGGAAAAATTTTCAAAAATGAGCTTGCTCTTCTCGCCGCAAGTTTTCTCATGCATACAAGAGGGTGAGAGAGAGGAAGAGAGGTGGCATGATCACCGCTTCGAGTGTGGTGGCCCCAACCACATTCGGGCGAACTGTCCCAAGCTGGAGAAGGGCAAGAACGACGTTGGCGGTTCGGGCAAGAACGACTACACCGACAAGAACCGCAACAAGAAGCCTCCAGTTCGTGAATCGGCGCACGAGAAGAAGTACCGCAACTTCTCCAAGAACAAGAAGCTCTTCCACCGCGTCCTCGCCGCGCTTGACGACATCAACCTCTCCGACACGGAGACATGGAGCGACGAGGGCGAGGATGATCCGCAAGAGAAGAAAGGCGGCGACGACTTCTCCGGCATGTGCTTCATGGCCGACACCAACGACATCAGCGACTCCGAGCTCTACAGCGACTCGGACGAGGTACCCTCCTATGACCAGCTCAACGAAGCTTTCTGCAAATTAGGAAAATTTCATGCTAGAGCTAGAGCTAGGTGTACGGAGCTTGAGAAGGAAGTAGGTACCTTGACTCGGAGTTAGCTTCACTTAGATCTTCTCCTCCCGAGTCACCGATGATTGCTCTTTGTGTGATGCTATTCTTGTGGAGTTGGAGAACCTAAGGACCATACATGATAGTGTGCTTGTTGAACTTGATGGTCTTAGGTTGAAGAATGCTAGCACTAGTTCTGTTGATGCTATTCTGTTGAGGCTAGTTTTCTTCATGCTCACTCCACTCCATCATGCTCTAATTGCCCTAAATTGCTTGCGAAATTGATGCCATGAGCGAACACCTTAGGAAGCTTTACGCTAGAAACAATGAACTTGAATCACATGCTTCTAAGGACCCAAATACTCATGTGAGGGTCAGTAAGCAATTAAAACTTGACAATGAAACCCTGAATGTCAAGTGTGCTAAACTTGCTAAGGACTTACTAGATAAGTCACAAAAATATTGATTGCGATGTAATTGAGATTGTGGGGACTTGGATAAAATCCATGTCGAGCTTAGGAAGAAATTAGAAGACCAAGCCCATAGAATTAGAGATGCTCCTTGCGTTTCTTGTGAGGCCCTCAAGATTGAGGCAGCCGTCTTTGAGGAGAAAAATGCACGTCTTTGAGAGAGCTCATCTTTCCGGTTCTTCTTCCTCTCCTTCCCCTGTTCTTCTTGTGCTTCTTTCTTCCGAGATTGCCAAGATCTTATGAGCACTCTCGAGAAGTTTGTTGGAGGCAAGAAGAAGCTCAATCTTATTCTAGACCAATCCAAGATTAGTAGATTCAATCAAGGTCTAGGATTTGATCCCTTGGAGCACGCTCGGGCGCATCCTCCCACCATTGTGCGCGGCTCCAAGAGTGGTGAGATTGTGGTAGCTCCCAGAGTGAGTACCACCGTGTTTAGGTCTGCTGAGGTTGTCCATAGGACTTCCACCGTAAGGGTGTTACTCCTATTGCTTCGCCTCTAGCAAGGCGGCACACATGCACCTTCAGTAAGAAGGATGGTCACCTAGTAGATTTACCTTGAGCGCCAAGATCACTCGGCGTGAGCGTGTTGTCGCTCTTAGGGTATTCGTGGTCATCCCGGACTTTGAGTGCTCCTAAGACACACACCGCTTCTAGACGAGTTAGAGAGTCGCTTTGTTTTTGGGCAGCGTCCAGGACTTGGTTTTCATGCTAGTTCTTCGAGTTTTAGTCCTGGAGCTGTTCGTAGTCAGTCTTTCCGCCGTCCTCTTGATATTCCTCGTTTTTCCCATCGAGGTAGATATCAGCGGCGTGAGGTGTTTTCTGGTAGGAGATCCAGCACTTCTTCGGGATGGTCGGCTTTTGCACCACGGCGTGCCAACCCGCTTTGACTCCTAGATTATCTACGAGTTGCTCTGATCGTGAGAGTTGAGCGTCAGAGAGACACTCGAGTCCGATCTTCTTCGTGGTCGGTACTGAGGTGTCGTATGGTTCAAGATTGGGTTCCTAAGTCTTCACTCTATCCCAAGATCGAGTCATCTTTCTCTCTTGTGTCTTGATCAGTTCGCTTGATGGGGAAGGGCGATGTTTGGATTGTTGACTCGGTTGTTCTCGTCATATGACCGGAGATTCTCGTTGGTTCTCTTCCTAGTCCGAGCCCCGGTGATGAGTTAATCACTTTTGGGGATGCATCTTCGTAGAGTCATTGCTAAAGGTACCATCTGCATTAACCAAAATTTCATTCTTAAAGATGTTGCCTTAGTAAGTAAGTCGCAATACAATCGCTCTCTGCTTCTCGACTTATCGATGACTCTTTCGAGGTAAGCTTCAAGAGTAATGCTGTAGAATCCTCGATTCATCGGAGGGTTAGTTTATGGATTTCTAGATTTGGGAGGGTCTTTCGTGCTGATTTTTCTCGCTTCTTCCGAGACTCTCTTCGATGTTTGATTGCTTCGAGTCCCGTGATCTCTCCTTCCGCATAGGAGACTTGGTCACATTGGTTTTGATCATTTGACCCGAGTTAGCGACCATGATCTCATTCGGGTTTGCCCAAACTCAAGATGGTCAAAGACTTAGTTTGCTCTCCTTGCCGACATGGCAAGATGGTTATCGCTTCTCATCCTCCAATCCACCGTAGTGATGACTGATGCACCAGACAGCTTTTACATATGGACACTTTGTGGTCCAAATAGAGTGCATCGGCAGGAGGGAAGTGGTATGTTCTTGTCATCGTTGATGATTTTTCTAGATTCTCTTGGGTATTCTTCATGGCCTCAAGGATGAGACTTTTTCTCACTTCGGGGTTTGATCGAGAGGTTGTCTATTGAGCTCCCGGTGCATTACGAGCTATACGCAGTGATAATGGCACGGAGTTCAAGAATTCCTACTTTGAGAGTTTTTGTGTGGAGTCTGGTTTAGAGCATCGCTCTCTTCTCCCTACGCCTCGTGAGAATGGCGTAGTGGAAAGGAAGAACAGACCACGTTGAGATGGCCAGACGATGCTAGACAGAGCACAAGACTCTAGGAAGTTTTGGGTGAGGCTATAGCTACTTGCTTGCCATGTTTCTAATCGCGTGTTTTGAGAGCACATTTGCATCGCACTTCTTATGAGTTGAGGTATGGGCGAAAGCCCGGTGTGTCTCATTTTCGCGTTTTGGTTGCAAGTGTTTTATCTTGAAGTCCGTAACCTAGATAAGTTTGAGTCTCGCTCTTCCGATGGTATCTTTCTAGGTTACTCGACTTCTTCTCGTAGCTATAGGGTCCAGGAGTGTTGATGCGCATAGGATCATAGAGACTGTGATGTGACCTTCGATGAGGCTAGCCCAGAGCTAGACCTCGATGTTTGAGCTCTTCTTATCCCTCCGAGACCATCTTTGTAGAAGATGAGGATGATGGAGATGATGGTGTTCCACCGGATCCAGCCTCTATACCCGAGGTGCCTCCTGTTTCCATTTACGCACCTTAGAGTGACCACCCTTGCCTTCCGACTCTCCTTCAAATGAGTGGCTCGCTCCTACCTCTTTTGTGCATGAGGTAGAGGCCACTACGCTTACGGTCCTCCCGTCATATCCGAAGCTCATCCACCGATCGATCATTGGTGATCTGCTTGAGCGCGTCACTCGCTCAAAATCAGTTTGTCCAGCCGCCTCCACTCGCCTTCGTTGCCTCCTTTGAGCCGAAGATGTTTCTCATGCATTATCCGATGAATCGTGGATTAATGCTATGCATGAGGAACTTGAGAACTTTGAGAGGAACAAGGTATGGCAGCTTGTCGAGCCCCATCCGGTCATAATGTCATTGGGACCAAGTGGGTGTTCAAAACAAGCAGTGAGGATGGGGTTGTCATTCGCAACAAGGCTAGGCTAGTTGCACAGGGTTTTTCTCAAAGTTGAGGGTCTTGACTTTGAGGAGACCTTTGCCCCGTAGCTAGACTAGAGGCTATTAGGATCCCGCTTGCATTCTCTGCATCCCGGGCTTCAAGCTCTATCAAATGGATGTCAAGAGTGCATTCCTCAATGGCTATATTGAGGAAGAGGTTTATGTCAAACAACCTCCGAGATTCGAGAACCCCAAGTTTCGAGTCATGTATACAAGCTCTCCAAAGCTTTGTATGGACTCAAGCAGCCCCAGAGCATGGTATGAGAGGCTCAAGTCTTATCTTCTCACCATGACTTCAAAATGGGCATAGTAGACAAAACTCGCTCATCGGACACCATGAGTCTCATTTTCTTCTTGTCCGGTTTATGTGGACGATATAATTTTGGTGGCTCATCTCATTCGCTTGTGTCTCAGTTTTTTGAGGTGATGAGCACAGAGTTTGAGATGAGTATGATGGGCGAGTTGAGCTACTTTCTTGGCTTCCAAATCAAGCAGACTCGGGAGGGTACTTTCTTGCATCAAGGCAAATATACCCGTGACCTCCTGAGGCGTTTCGACATGTCTGATGGGAAGCCGGTGATGACTCCTATGGCCACCACTGCTGTCCTCGAGCTCGATGAGGATGGTGAGCCTGCTGATCAAAAGGAGTTTCGGAGCATGATCGGCTCCCTCTTGTACCTCACTGCTTCGAGGCCGGACATACATTTTGCTTGTGTGTGCGGCGCTCGATTTCAAGCTTCTCCTCGCGCCTCTCACCGCCAGGCGGTCAAGCGCATCTTCAGGTACCTTCGTGCTACCACTGATTATGGTATTTGGTACTCTTCGTCTTCTTGTCTATCTCTTATAGCCTTTTCTGATGCCGACTTTGTTTGGTCAGAGGATAGATAGGAAGAGCACTTCGGCACTTGCCAATTCATTGGCACTTCTCTTGTTTCTTGGTCATCTAGGAAGCGATCGGAGTTGCACATCCACCGAGGCCGAGTATGTTCTCGCAATGATTCTTTGTCAGAGCAGTGCTCTGGATGAGATCGACCTTACGGGACTATGGGTTAGAGATAGAGAGTGTGCCACTTTTCTGTGACAACACTTCAGCTATTTGCATTGCTAAAAACCCGAAGGCAACATTCCCTGACCAAGCACATTGATATTAGATATCACTTCCTTAGAGACCATGTGGAGAAGGGAGATATCGCGCTTGATTCGAGAGAGTGACCTTCGCTAGCCGATATTTTCACCAAGCCTTTGGATAGCTCCAGATTTGTTGCCTTGAGGAGTGAGCTTGGAGTCGTGAGCCCTTACGGCCTTTCGTGGGGGAGCCGGTTTGTATATTATGTATTATATGTTTTCTTCCAGCTTTTCTTTTCTTTGTGTTTCTTCCGGGTGACTTTGGGCTTGTTTTCTTGAGTTGAGTTCACTCACTTAGACTTCTGCATGCCTTGCATTGACCTCTTATCTTGTGCTTTAGGTTGCTATCATGCGTGATTAGTGTTCTCTCTCTCTCTAGGTTGAGTTCCCTCACGCCTTATAAGTCTAGCGGTATTGGATCTCCAGGTAGAGTGGTCTGTGTGCACTCCTTAGTTGGGATCTAGAGTCGACTTCCCTATGTCATCATTGGGAAGATAAGAGCGAGTCCGAGCCGTAGTGAGTCTCTTCTATCTTTTCTATGCTCTATAGCCATCCAGCTTTGCGGTTTCTCGTCTTCTTCTCCTCATTCTGCTTTTCCGTTATTATTGAGTTCATTCGGGTTTTCTTTATGCCTAATCTTGATAATAACTCAACTTTAACCAGATTTGAGCTTAAAATTGATTCATTTGTTGAGGGGAGTTTGGGAATCTGTTCATGCATTGCATTTAGACCGCATTTTCTGCTTTATGAGCTTTGTCTATTATGCAATTGATTTCTTCTTCATGCTATACACCATGCTACATCATTTGAAGAAAATCACTAGCTTAGGTATGTCCAAGTTCATTTAACTTGCTAAGCTTAAAAATGAAATAAGCCTTAAATGAAAAACTTGATGAAACTTGTTGCTTTTACTTGCTAGGTTTCTTCTCTAGAGGTTTGTGCCATAATTTGAGAAATTTAGGAGTTCTCTAGAGTCCCTATAGCAACTTGGGTGAAACTAGTTTGATCCATGCAGAGTCCTTCAATTGCTCATGAATCGTTGTGCTAAAAATGAAAATTAAACAAAATTGACTCTTCTTGTGCACATACGACTCAACACCTTGTATTCACAAGACCGCTTCCCATTGCACTTGGGATGAACTTGGAATACATCGTGTTTGACCTAGACCATCCTCTTAAGAGCTCATCTTGAGATGGTCGATACGGCTTGAGTCAATTGGTTGTCAAAAGAAAATGCAAATAAATTAAAAACAAAGACATATGTGGGTAAAGAATGCAAATAATGTCAAACATTTGCACCCCGCTATGTCTTGTATGATGATAAATCAAAATTTGCATTAAGTGATAAATGAGCCCAAGGACCTTGTATGCTCTTCTAGATTCCCCAACGTGTTGAGTAGGTTGAACTCTAGGTTTTCCTTTTGATCCTTAGAGTGGCTATTCTTCTATTTTTGAAACTAAAGCTAAGTGTTGCACTTGTCAATTCTTGCTAAAATGAAATATTCAAAACTAAGCTCGTATTTGCACTTGGACATGTCTTAGTTTAGTCATCTTCAAAATTGACAAGCTTGGTGTAATATCCTTCCATTTTGATCAATTGGATAATCCTCAAAGCTCTTTCGATTGCATTTCATGCATACATAAAAAAATTGATGCCTATATTGCCAAAAGGGGAGATAACGTAGAAAAGGCATCACTAAAAGATAAAAATGTGAATGCTTATTTGGTTATTATGATCTTTGTAAAACTATGCTACTACTTACATTGGATCATAATCTCATAATCACATTTGACATGTTTAGTTGGATTTTAGAGTTTTGTTGAAAACTTGCTCTTTCTTAAATTTAACTCTAAAATCTGAATTCCTCTTCGTCAACTTGGTCATGGTTCTAATTTCTATCTTTGGACCAAGTTTGACTTTGCAACTAAAATTGCTTTCTTCTTCATTTTCTTCAAACTCAAATTTATGCCTTTTGTATGGTTTGTCAATATACTCATCAAGGGGAGATTGAAGGACCATGTGGAGGTCCATCCATGTTTGTGATGAGTATTTGACTTTATTTGAGCAAGGTGTGCTCAAGTTTGAGTTTGATTTGGATTGATTTTCAAAATGAAGCAATTTGAGTTGTCTTTGCCAGAGTGGCGATCTGGTCGTATGGACGCGTAGTGATGAGTTGGATGGTTTATTGCACATTTTGTGGGCATTGCTATGTGAGGAGTTTCCTTGTCTTTGATGGTTGCGGACGACGGTGCTAGGTCATGGTGAGGCGAAGGATGACCGGACTAGGCGAGGCGCGCGGAGGTCCGAGACGGTTGGGAGATCGCGGAAGATGATCGGAGACGGAGTCCGGGCAAGTCAAGAAGACAAGGAAAGGAGATGATGCTAGCTAGATGCGCGTGGATCAATGAGGACCGTCGGATTGAGGTCTAGTTGATAGGTTTGCGGGTCTAGGTAGTATGCTTTGAAAACTGCAAGAAAACCCGGTATGTGTGTGGGTTTTGGGTTAGCCCTTGCATGGCTGTGTGTGTGGGTTAATCCTAGCCCTTAGATGAGTGCTCTAGGATTGAGGGACTCATCCAAGGGTGGTAGGTGGCCCAAGAGTAGTATAAATAGGGGTGGAGGGTAGCCTCCTTCCCTTGAAGGTGTTGAGGTTTTGATGCTCATTTGAGCTTTGCCCACATGAATGTGAGGCTTTGTAACCTCCTTCCAGAAATGAAAGTTTTATTCATCCACCTCTGAATTTATTTTATGCATTTACATTATGTGTTTACTTTACGCAATTTAAATTCAGTATTTACTTTCCGCAATTACATTCCCGCAATTTACTTTCAAGTAATTTGGATTTGCCTCCTCCTTCTAAATGCTGCTGTTCTTGGATGTTTTGAGTGTGTTCATATGGTTTTACATCTCTTTTGCACTCTTGGATTGAGTAGAGAACATCTTTTCTTTCAAGTTCCAACTTTGTTCTGAACTTGTTCTTCGCGCAGCAGTCAGTGTTTGATTTTTGTAAAAATATAGAAAAATCCTTTTTGAGTGATTCTTGTCGGAGGAGGTGCGGAACTCTGATATCCGCTTACAGAAAAATTTTGGAGTTCACTTGTTGCACCGTTTGGGTGTCATGAGGTGAAAACCGAGCCCCAAACTTTCTGCTCGAAGTTTTTGACCAGACTGTGTTCTTCGATTTTTCCTGTTTTTTCTGTAAGGCTTTTGAGGAGAAATTTGGTGGAGTTCTTCACGACTCTAATTCTCACAGGAGAAAAAGTCTCAAAATTTTTGAGCTACAGAAACCCACCAACCTCCTGTGCAAATTGAGGACAAGTTCTGGAAATCCTGCTTTTGCTTTTCTGAAAGTGACTTTTGTGATTTGAATTGATGTCCTTTCTAAAAGCAAGAGTTTGAATTGATTCCTCTTTATTTTGGACACTAGACAACCAGGATTGTGACTCAAAAATCCCCACATATTTTATGGTACTTATCCATGCAAGCTTGGGGTACACATAGTTGTCTAGTTTTTCGGGTTTTTCACAATTCCTTTTGAGCGATCTTGTCAAGGTTTTTGTTGGAGTATTTTGGGGGAATTTTTATTTGCGACCATTCACCCCCCCTCTGTTCGCCATCTCGGTCCTTCAGGAGACTTGATCACATTGGATTTGATCATTTGACTCGAGTTAGCAGCCACGATCTCATTCGTGGTTTGCCCAAACTCAAAATGGTCAAAGACTTAGTTTGCTTTCCCTGCCGACATGGCAAGATGGTTGCTGATTCTCATCCCCCAGTCACTGTTGTGATGACTGATGCACTAGGTAGCTTTTACATATGGACACTGTTGGTCCAGCTAGAGTGCAGTCAGTGGGTGGGAAGTGGTATGTTCTTGTCATTGTTGATGATTTTTCGAGGTATTCTTGGGTGTTTTTCATGTCCTCCAAGGATGAGACTTTTACCCATTTTATGGGTTTAGTTCATAGGTTGTTTTTTGAGCTCCCTGGTGCCTTACGAGCTATATGCAGTGACAATGGCATGGAGTTCAAGAACTCCTATTTTGAGAGTTTCTGTGTGGAGTCTGGTTTAGAGCATCAGTTCTTCTCTCCCTACGTCCCTCAGCAAAATGGGGTAGTAGAAAGGAAGAACAAGACCCTGGTAGAGATGACCAGGACGATGCTAGATGAGTACAGTACTCCTAGGAAGTTTTGGGCTTAGGCTATAGCTACTGCTCGCCATGTTTCTAATCGTGTATTCTTGAGAGCACATTTGCATCGCACTTCTTACGAGTTGAGGTATGGGCAAAAGCCCAGTGTTTCTCATTTTCGTGTGTTTGGTTGCAAGTGTTTTATTTTGAAGTCTGGTAACCTGGATAAGTCTGAGTCTCATTCTTCTGATGGTATCTTTCTGGGTTATTCGACTTCTTCTCATAGCTATAGGGTCAGGAGTTGCGATGCGCATAGGATCATAGAGACCTATGAAGTGACCTTTGATGAGGCTAGCCTAGGAGCTAGACTTGACATTTCAGGCTATTCTTCATCCTCCGAGACCATCTTTGTAGAGGATGAGGATGATGGAGATGATGGTGTTACACCTGATCCAGTCTTCTCTACACCTGAGGTGCCTCTTGTTTCCATTTCTGCACCTCAAGAAGGCCAGTCCTTGCCTTCTGACTCTCATTCACCTAGTGGCTCTGCTCCTACCTCTTATGTGCATGAGGTAGCGGCCACTTCTGCTTCTGTACCTCCCCGTCATATTCAGCGTTCTCATCCACTTGATCAGATCATCGGCGATCTGTTTGAGCAAGTCACTCGCTCAAAATCAGGTTTATCCCGTTTCTGCCTTCACTCTGCCTTTGTTGCCTCGTTTGAGCTGAAGGATGTGACTCATGCATGATCTGACGAGTCTTGGACTAATGCTATGCATGAGGAACTGGAAAACTTTGGGAGGAACAAAGTCTGGCAGCTTGTAGAACGTCCATCTGTTCATAATGTCATTGGGACCAAGTGGGTGTTCAAAAACAAGCAGAGTGAGGATGGGGTTGTCGTTCGCAACAAGGCTAGGTTAGTTGCATAGGGCTTTTCTCAGGTTGAGAGTCTTGACTTTGAGGAGACCTTTGCCCCTGTAGTTAGACTAGAGGCTATTAGGATCCTGCTTGCATTCTCTGCATCCCGGGGCTTCAAACTCTATCAAATGGATATCAAGAGTGCATTCCTCAATGGCTATATTGAGGAAGAGGTTTATGCCAAACAACCTCCAAGATTTGAGAACCCCAAGTTTTTGAGTCATGTATACAAGCTTTCCAAAGCTCTGTATGGACTCAAGCAGGCCCCAAGAGTATGGTATGAGAGGCTCAAGTTTTATCTTCTCAGCCATGACTTCAAAATGGGCGTAGTAGACAAGACTATTTTCATCAGACACCATGAGTCGCATTTTCTTCTCGTCCAGATTTATGTGGACGATATCATTTTTGGTGGCTCATCTCATTCGCTTGTGTCTCAGTTTTTTGAGGTGATGAGCACAGAGTTTGAGATGAGTATGATGGGCGAGTTGAGCTACTTTCTTGGCTTCCAAATCAAGCAGACTCGGAAGGGTACTTTCTTACATCAAGGCAAGTATACCCGTGACCTCCTGAGGCGCTTCGATATGTCTGATGGGAAGCCGGTGATGGCTCCTATGGCCACCACTTCTGTCCTCGAGCCTGATGAGGATGGTGAGCCAGCTGATCAAAAGGAGTTTCGGAGTATGATCGGCTCCCTCTTGTACCTCACTGCTTCGAGGTCGGACATACATTTAGCTGTCTGTCAGTGCGCTCGATTTCAAGCTTCTCCTCACGCCTCTCACTGCCAGGCGGTCAAGCGCATCTTCAGGTACCTTCGTGCTACCACTGATTATGGTATTTGGTACTTTTCTTCTTCTTGTCTATCTCTTAGAGACTTTTCTGAGGCCGACTTTGCTACTTGTAGGATAGATAGGAAGAGCACTTCTGGCACTTGCTAATTCATTGGCACTTCTCTTGTTTCTTGATCATCTAGAAAGCAGTCCGAGTTGAATACAGTCCACGAGAGGCGAGTATGTTGCTCTGACCGATTCTTTGTAGCAGTGCTCTGGATGAGATCGACCTTGCAGGACTATGGGTTAGAGATAGAGAGCGTGCCACTTTTCTATGAAAACTCTTCTGCTATTTGCATTGCTAAAAACCCAGTGCAACATTCCCGGACCAAGCACAATGATATTAGATATCACTTCCTTAGAGACCATGTGGAGAAGGGAGATATCACGCTTCAGTTTGTAGAGAGTGACCTCCAATTAGCCGATATCTTCACCAAGCCTTTGGATAGCTCCAGATTTGTTGCCTTGAGGAGTGAGCTTAGAGTCGTGAGCCCTTACGGCCTTTCGTGAGGGGAGCTGGTTTTTATATTATGTAAAATATTGTTCCCTTCCAGCTTTTCTTTTCTCTTTGTGTTTTTCTTCTGGGTGACTTTGGGTTTATTTTTTTCTTGAGTTGAGTTCACTCACTTAGACTTATGTCATGCTTTGCATGGACTTCTTATCTTGTGCTTTAGGTTGCTATCATGCATGATTAGCTGTTCTCTCTTCTCTCTAAGTTGCATTCCCTCACAGTCTTATAAGTCTAGCAGGTATTGGGCCTCCTGGGTAGACAGGGTCTGTGTGCACTCCTTAGTTGGGATCTAGAGTCAGCTCCCCTATGTTAGTCACTTGGGAAGATAAGAGCGAGTCTGAGCCATAGTGAGTCTCTTCTATCTTATCTATGCTCAATAGCCATCCAGTTTTGCAGTTTCTCGACTTCTTCCCCTCATTCTGTTTTTCTGGTTGTTATTGAGTTCATTTGGGTTGTCCTTATGCCTAATCTTGATAATAACTCAACTTTAACTAGATTTGAACTTAAAATTGATTCATTTGTTGAGGGAGAGTTTAGGAATCTATTCATGCATTGCATTTAGACTGCATTTTCTGTTTTATGACCTTTGTCTATTATGCAATTGACTCAATCTTCAAGAAATACATCATGATATATCTTTTGAATAAAATCACTAGCTTAGATATGTCCAAGTCCATTTATCATGCTAAACTTATTAAAATCTGAAAAATTTGAAAGCTTTAAATGAAAACTTGACGAAACATGTTGCTTTTACTTACTAAGTTTCTTCTCTAGGGGTTTTTACCATGAATTGTGAAATTTTGGATTTCTCTAAAGTCCCTATAGCAACTTGGGTGAAATTTGTTTGATCCATATTTGAGTCCTTCAGAATTGCTCATATGTGCTAAATTGAAAATTAAAAAAAATTGACCCTTTTGTGCAAAATTGATCTCAACACTTTATATTCACGAGATTGCTTCCCATTGCACTTGCGATGAACTTGGAATATATTGTGTATGACCAAGATCATTCTCTTAAGAGTTATTCTTGAGATGATCGGAAATAGCTTGAGTTAATTTTAAAAAAATGCAAATATCAAACACATAAGTGGGTAAAGAATGCAAATAAGGTCAAACATTTGCACCCCGCTATGTGTAACATCCCAAAAATTTGGCTTATAATTTCGCTCATATGCTTTTTGGTGATTTTCTGAATTTATTGGATTTTTTTTCCAGAAATTAATTGAATTGAATTTAATTAAGTATATTGAACCTTTTGTGAAAACTAAATATATATAGATAAAGTTAATATAAAGTTTTACCAAAAATATTTTATTTGTGCTCAGAATGTCTCAAAGTATTTATGAGAATTTTCTGGGATTTTTCCTGATATTTTAATTGCTTAAAGTAGATTAATCTAATTTCGGGAATTATTTTAAATCAAAAAGCTTTTGAAAATCGAGTGAATAATCTCGGGCGAAGCCCAATCTTGTCGCGTCTTGACCCATCGACGTGCGGCCCGATCACCGCTTCACGCCGCCTCGCGCGTGGCGTTGGATGAAGATCGGACGGTGTCTCCTTCGCGAAACCCTAGCGCCTTCGGCCGTTGGATTGAGATCGAGCGGTCGGGATCGTTTCGCGTTGTTTTGGTAAGTTTAGATCTCGCCCGTTGATTTTGGAAAGAGCGGATCGGATCGTATCACTTCGGATCTAATCCTGGCCGCTCGTTGCAAATCGGACGGTATCGTATCGCCTCTCGATTCGGTTTTCGAATCCGTCGCCGCTTCCGCCGCCGCCGCGTGATTTAGGGTTGCCGTTTTAGCGCGCATGCCGAGGCTATAAAAGCCGCAGCCCGCACACCGAGGTTCCTCATCCTAGAGCGCATCCGCCAGTGCTAGCCTTCGCCGTTGAGTCACCGCCGTTTAGCCCCGAGAGCTCGCCGTAGTTTTCTAGCGCCGCCGCTTCGTTTTCGCCCGTTCGCCGTCGTCAAGCCGCCGTTCGACGTGTGGGTTCCAGTTTCGGGTTCGCCACGTCGAGCCGCACCGGAGCAGCTACCTCTTCGTCGCCGGCAGGAGCCAGAACGCCGTCTGGGTCGTCGTCGTCCTCGTCTCCGGGAACTCAGCGCCGCCGCGACATCGCCGTGCCGAGCCGCGCGCACCGTCGGATCTCGGCGGACCATCCAGATCGAGCCACGTCGCCGTCTGCGATAAAACGGCTTCGGGTAAGCGTGGCCGTTGGATCGGGGTTGTTCGGGTGAGATCGCGCGCGCGTGTGCGATGAGCGTTAGCCGTCGGATCGTCAGCGCGAGATGCGCGCGCGTGTCGAGCATCGGCACGGGCGCGCCGCAGCCAATCGATGCGCTGCCGCGTGTCGGGCGCGTGGTGCGAGGCAAGTGGGCGCGTCCCACGGTGGACGAGGCGGTTCGTGGACCGAATCCATGGACCGAGCGACGTGTCGGCGCCGATTGGTCCGAGTCGGGCTGACGTCGGCGTTGCGCAATAAAATCTTTTCCAATAGAAAATAATTCGAAAAATCGAAATTCTATTTTCTGTATTTTCATGATTTATTCAAACTTCAAAAGGCTATATCTTTTGCATTTTAACTCGGATTTGAGTGTTTCAAATTTCTAAAATTTGTAAAATCAAGATCTATTTATTGGTGAATTTTATTTTATTTTTGGAGTTTGGTTGCTCTCTGGTTTGGTGTTTATTTGCTATTTTGGCATCGTTTAGCGTAGACGTTGAACCGCTTTCGGTGATCCTAAGAAGATTCGTCGCTCCAAGACCCAAGCTCAGATCAAGACCAGCACCTACTCCAAGGCAAGTTGTGCTTTGATCATGTTGCACCTAATTTTCACCAAATTACTATTTTGTCTTTTAAACTTTATGCATGATATTTTATGTGTATAAATGATTTCAATTAATCTGGGAATTAGATAATATGCCTATTTGAATTAAACCATACCTTGTCAATTATATGCCATGATCTATTTGTCACCCTAGGATGTGGAATTATAGTTGATAATCAACATGGGCTAGTTAGATCGTCATAGATTGCTTAGCCATGCCACGTCATCACATGTGTCCGAATGTCGATACTTAATCTTGACTAATGGAATATGGAACAATGTTTATGAATTGGTGTGTCATGTGTTGTCACACAATGATATCAAGTTGTCGTGGCGAGGAGGTCACACATCGGGATTGAAATGTTGATGGCATGTGGTGCTTGGTAATCAACTGGGGTGGTAATGATTTTAGATTGAGGCAAGTGGCAAGGCGGTGTGCCAAGGTGGGCGGGTTTGGCGGGGTATGTGGAAGTCTTGCCTTAATCACCTTAAGGACTTAACCTTGCAAGCCTTTGACTGAGTCTCTCTTGCAACCACATGTCCGGAATGGGACAGCCTAGTTGAATAATTTGTGAAACCTAGATTTGATCTTGTCGTGGTGAATAGTGAGTCCCGGTTACGGTTTAACTCACATGGCGCAAGAGGGGGCCTGTTGTGGTGGTTTAACCCTTGATGTTGAAACCTTAGCGAGCGATCTTGGGTCTAGGTGTAGCATTGTAAAGGCTTTGTTATGATCACTCGCCTTGGTGGTGTTTGGTTGTATCGTGTGGGTAAAGTGCATAACCTCTGCAGAGTGTACAATCTATTCGAATAGCCGTGCTCACGGTATTGGGCAATGCTCGGAATTACTGATTAAGGGTTAGACTTTTGTTAAACAAAAACTTGTTGGGATGGCAAGGTGCCATGGAAAGTGGAAAATTAATTTAGGATTGGAAACTTGGTGTATTTGAAATCTGAATTTATTAATTCTTGTATTTGTTTTATCGCTTTCCAATCTATTTATTGTATTCTTGTTAAATGTCGCTTTATTGCAAAAATACCTTTACTAGCCATTCCTTTGGATTAAGCCAAACATATAGAATATTAGACTTGCATTATTTTGCACAACTTGTTGAGTGCTTTATGTACTCACCCCATCAACAACAACTTCGTAAGAGGAAGAATCTACGCCTATCATGGATGAGGATTATTTGGATGCGAATGCTTAGGGTCCGAGCCTCGTCGATTTGCGTGTGGCGAATCGAGCGCCACCGCGTTTATTCTATTTCCGCCGCTTCTCATTGATACTCTTTTAAGCCCTGTGAGGCATTATTCATGTAAGACAACAGTTATTATTAATTAATGAAGTTTATGCTATATTTCGCTGTGTGTGACTATGATAGCATCTATGTTGAGCCTGTGTGCACTAGCGTGATCCTGGACTAGTGCGGTATACACAGAGGGTCCGGATTTGCAAATTCGGGTCCCGACACTATGTTTTTTAAATTCTTAAAGAAAATTTGCATAAATTGAAAATTGAGCTTGAAGGACCTTATATGCACTTCAAAATTCCCCAAAGTGTTGAGTAGGTTGAACTCTAGGTTTTCCATTTGATCCTTGAGTGGTTTTAATTCTAGCTTTGACTCTTTTCTAAGTTTTGCACTTGTCAAATCATGCTAAAATGAAATATTGTAAAACCAAGTTTTTTCATAAAATGTATTGGTCTTGGACATGTCTTAGTTTAGTCATA
The DNA here is from genome assembly GCA_036346275.1 of Otatea glauca. Lineage (NCBI taxonomy): Eukaryota > Viridiplantae > Streptophyta > Magnoliopsida > Poales > Poaceae > Otatea > Otatea glauca. The sequence goes on from CM070718.1 coordinate 50,330,932, forward strand.
TTATGAAATTGACAATCTTGGTGTAATATCTTACCATTTTGATCAATTGGATAATCTTCAAAGCTCTTTCGATTGCATTTCATGCATACATAAAAAAATTGATGCCTATATTGCCTAAAGGGGGAGAAAACGTAGAAAAGGCATCACTATAAAGATAAAAATGTGAATGCTTATTTGGTTATTATGATCTTTGTAAAACTATGCTACTACTTCTTTTGGATCATAATCTCATAATCACATTTGACATGTTTAGTTGGAATTTAGAGTTTTTGTTGAAAACTTGCTCTTTCTTAAATTTAACTATAAAATCTAAATTCCTCTTCATCAACTTGGTCATGGTTCCAATTTCTATCTTTGGACCAAGTTTGACTTTGCAAATTGCTTTCTTCTTCATTCTCTTCAAACTCAAAACATATGCCTTTTGTTGTGTTTGTCAATATACTCATCAAGGGGGAGATTGAAGGACCATGTAGAGGTCCATCCATGTTTGTGATGAGTATTTTACATTATTTGAGCAAGGTGTGCTCAGGTTTGAGTTTGATCTAAATTGGAATTTGAAGCAATTTGAGTCTTCTCCTATTTTTACTGTAGTACCGGACAGGACGAACAAAGATGAATTTCAAAGTGTGGACTTTGATGGATTTCTTGCATATTTTTGCGGGCATTGCTATGTGAGGAGTTTCCTTGTTTTTTATGGTTGCAGGTCGACGATGCTAGATCATGGTGAGGCGAAGGATGACCGGGACTAGGCGAGGAGCGTCGGAGGTCCAGATGGTTGGTGATCGCCGGAAGATGATCGAAGACGGAGTCGTGGCAAGCCGTGAAGATAAAAACAGATGAGATTCTAGCTAGACACTGCGTGGATCAATGAGGACCATTGGATCTTGGTCTAGTTGATAGGTTAGCGGGTCTAGTTAGTGTGCTTTGAATCGTGCAAGAAAACCCATTTGTGTTGTGGGTTTTGGGTGAACCCTTGCATTGCTGGTTGAGTGGGTAAATCCTAGCCCTTGATGGAAGCTCTAGGGTTTAGAGGCTCATCCAAGGGTGGTAGGTGGCCCAAGAGTTGTATAAATAGGGGTGGAGGGGTAGCCTTCCCTCCTTGAAGGTTTTGAGGTTTAGATGCTCCTTTGAGCTTTACCCACATGAAATGTGAGGCTTTGTAACCTATCCTTCCAGAAATGAAATGTTCTTCATTTATGTTCAAGTTTCATTTCCTTTACGCATTTACATTACGCATTTAAATTACGCAATTTAAATTCATTATTTACTTGCCCACATTTACATTCTCGCAATTTAGTTTATCGCAATTTGGATTTGCCTCCCCTCCTTCTAAATGCTGTTCTTCTAGGATGTCTTGAGGGTGTTCATATGGTTCTACATCTTTCTTGCACCATAGAATAGACTAGAGATCAAGTTTTTATCAAATTGCAAATCTGTCCAGAACTTGTTCTTCGCGCAGCAGTCAGTCTTTGATTTTTATAAAACTCTTGAAAAATCCTTTTTAATTTATTCTTATTGGAGAAGGTGCACGACTCACATATCCATCTCTTGAAAAATTTGTGAGTCCACTGGTTGCACCGTTTGAGCGCTATGAAGTGAAAACCGAGCCTCAAATATTCTGGTCGAAGTTCCTGACTGTCTGTAATGCTTGATTTTTCATGTTTATTATACAAAGATTTTTGAAGTGACTTTTTGTAGAATGTTTCACAACTCAATTTCTCATCGGGAGAAAAATTCCCAAAAATTTTTGAGGAAGCTAAATTCACCAACCACCTGCTCCAATTTAGGACAATTCCTGAGAAATCTGCTATGGAAAGAGACTTTGGTGTTTTAGATTTATCTCTTTTAGAAAAGTAGTCTTTGAGTTGATTCCTCTTTGTTTTGACACTTGACAACCAGGATTGTGATTAAAAAATCCCTCACATGAATCATGGATCTCATCCATGCAAGCTAGGGGTACACATAGTTGTCTAATTGTTCGAGTTTTGGAGGGTGTGCGAATCTGAGAAACACCAGTTTGAAGAAAAATCTTTGGGTGTTTCAGATTTTTATTGCGAGATTGTTTGGAGTACTTTGAGTAGGGGAAAGTTTTCTTTGGGATCATTCACCCCTCTCTGATCGCAATTTCGATCTTTCACCCTCACTCAAGTAAATATGAGCTACCTAGTTGCACCGTACACACTTACGCAACCAAGGGAGTTTCGATTCCATTCCGATCAACCATACCGGGATTGGAAGCATATCATCCAAGCATGGAACTCGCCATCCGTCTCAAAACCTTGGTATCGCCCACACTCACCGAGGGGAGCGCGAGCAATAGTCAAAGAACGACGACCGCTCGAGTTTATGCATTAGATGGTTGAAAACAATTCCAGGTACCCGGATATGTGTCTAGTGCTAGTTCCCAAGATCAACGCCTAGCACCCACATATCCCGCATTAGAGATGTATCGCAACACATACACATGAAACTAAGCAGTTGTTATAGCATAAATATAAACTAGAGCTAGTACAACTACTTACTATTACAAGTAGTGGCCGACCGGCTAAATAAGCGTCGTCAGGGCATTCTTCTATTTTGTCTTCTATATTATATTGATTAAGCAACCGTGAGTACACGTATGTACTCGCAAGATTTTAGTGCATGGAAATATTGTAAATGCAAGCTAGAACAAGGAATATAAGTTTCTACACTAGTCTCATTTCATCATAAAGCAGATTTTGTTTAGCAAGTGAATATTGCATAAAACGGTAACGGAATTGTAAAGAGCATTTAATAAGCAGCTAATAACAGCAAGTACAATTCATATCCATCATTCCACAGCCCTCCTTGGCAGCGAATAGCGAATAAAAATAGCCATCCTTGGCTCCCAAAGTTTTCCATACCAACCCAACACCGTTTCCAAACGTTTTGGCAAAAACAAATACTATACTTGACATTACTTTCCCAAGTTGCTCATGACCGCGAGCATGACTAATTAATTAGATTTTAATCTCTGCAAAGTGTGTACACTTTACCCACATGACACACCCTAGCAATCATGTCAACCATGCCTCGCGATACGTACCGTACCCGATTTGCTAGACTGTGACGAAACCGTTCAACTAGTTAAAGCTTAGCCTTGCACTTGTGATGTTAAACCCTTGCCATGGTCTGGAGACCGGGACCAACACGTACTGTGCTAGACGATGGTATATCCCCATCGGGTCCGCTGCACATGGCAAGGCATACACCGTTGTATTGGAATGCTTGGGCCCCAACACCTCAGTGAAGGGAGCACCTAGAACGACACCAGTCCTTTGGATCGTCCATACTACTTCGGCCTACCAAAATGCAAGGTTAAACTTCAACTAATCTAGTGAGTTTAGGCTATCCCATACTAGCACATGTGATTGCACCAAATTACTTAGGTGATAGCATCAAGTTCGGTCCTTAATTGACCCAGGCGAGAATCTCCCCCTAACTACGCGTGAGGTCTTTTCACGCCTCAAGTTAAGTAATAACTCGCCCGCGTATAAATCATAAGTTTGAGTTGGATTTTTATCAAATTAAGTGGGAACCATACCGTGGTTCCATCCATTTAAACAAAGTTTGCTCAAAGTAGTTGAAATGTAACCCATCATTTGAAAGTTGTTCTAATGAGCATGTCTAAGCAATACATATGGTAAGTTTGAAAGTTTTACCCAAGTGACATTAAGTATTATCTAATCCAATACTAGGTTACAATGGCGGGTAATCAAATGACAAGGTAAAGGTAAAGGTAATGCATACAAGAGGATTTAGCTACCATTACCCACAACATAGCAAGTTTAAAACATACACGCATGCATATAGTTTGATAAAACAACATAAATTTGCAAATATGGGATCAAGATGATTAAAGGAGGGTGCTTGCCTGGTTGCTCTTCTTCGGGAATATAATCTGGATCGTAGTCGACGTCGTTAAAGACCAAATCCGAATTATCGTCGTCTATGCGTTGAATAATAAAAACCGAGACAAAGGCAAATAACACCGTATCAAATGGGGAAAAAAGAAATCAGATGTAAATACCAAATTAAAACTTACCAAGAAGAATATGGTGATTGTGAGTTCTTGATTTATCACTTTCATAATGATTTCATTAGCACTTTGTTTATGTGAGGCCTTTTTCTTGAATGAGTTACTTTCATCCTCTATTATAAGAAGCTAAGGTTATAATCATAGCTAAGGCAATTTACGAATTCAAGAGGCTAAAATTATGTATCTTTGCATGTATAACTTCGAATTATAGATGTTAAAATTATTTGGATTAATAGAAGTAACATTAGTTAAAAGGTTTTGCTTGTTTGGAATTTAGCTTCAAGTGCTCATGCATGGGAATGATTTCTATGTGTTGGATCTGAAATTTTAGGTTATTTCCTGGTATTACTTGGTTATGTGATGGTTCTTACATTGCCGATGATTTGGTTTAAGTCTTCCGATTTCATTCATCCATACAAGCTACTTTAACAACGTTATCATTTAGGATTTTTACTCTAGCATGTTTTATATGATAAGTATGTTGAAACTAAAATGTTTTTTCATATTTTTGTTGTACATATACTGGTTTATGATTCTGGATCGATTCCCCAAAATTTAGGTTTAGCCAAGTTGTTTGTCAAGCTGCTGAAAGTGCTTAAGTGCTATAGTCTTAGTGCAGTTTGTAGTTTTTGAAGGGTTTTTCTTATGTAGGATTCAGATGCAAAGCAAGTTATAATTAAGATATTTTTCTATAATATGGTAGTATATATACTAAACTCTGATTCTGAACTATTTTTGTTTAAATCTGCATTTGGACGAGATACTTTACGGGTTGCCGAAAAGGCTAATACGACTACGCTGTTCACGCGGTTATGGTCCAGTTTTCATTCTTCGATTGCGGCTGCACCTTATGGGATAATCTAACCATTTCTCAGTCATAAGTAGGGGATATCCCTAAAAGTGTTTCAAAGTTGGTTTCACGATATTTCGCATTTATTTGAGATGTTCTACATATAAATGATAACTAGGGCTTAATATGGCCTAACTCAAAATTATTCAAAATGATGTTATTTTCGAACAGAAAGCTAGTACATGACATTTTAAATTTATAGCATTTGATTTCGTTGAATTTGAGGTTCGTTTGCGAGTGTTATGAACATTTGATCATTTTGTCGATTGAAGGTTTGAGCTACTAGCAAATAGATTAAACTAAAGTAAATTTTAAATATTTCTGACTATTCATAATCTATGCAATCCCAAGAATGGAGCCAAATTGTTTTCATCTAATTTTGAGCTCATAAGAGCATTATTCTACCCACTTGAAACTTGAATGTGATTAAGGTCTTAAACCAACAATATTTGATTGAAAATACATTAAATTGTTTTTTGTAGAAATGGAGTGCATAGGGTGGAAGTGACTTATGGTATTTATTTCATGATTTATGGATCAATATAAAACATACTTCCTTCATAACACCTATTTAGGGCCTAGCATTCAAACTCTAATAAAAAAAATTCTGCAAGCAACACATAACTTTTTATTTCATATTCTAATTCCTCATTTCAAAAAATAAATTTAGAAACTGATTTTACTTCATTTGGACAATCCTTGCAAAAGATATGAGAAGTTGAATGAAAAAGGGCAAAAAAAATTTGGTTTTGAGGGGGACTCGAACTGGGGTCGCTCGGCTGAACTCAGAGCACAAGAACCACTGAGCTGCGATGTTGCTTGGGACAAGAAATCATGGAATGATACTTGAGTTATATCTCTACCAACCCTAGAAGCTCGACTGGAGCAACAATGGCGATGGCTCTGTCGGCTGGAAAAGATGAAGCTCGACTAGGGAAGTGATCTACAGGGAGGTGGATTCGGCTGGGGATGGCTTCGGAGACAGCGGTGATCGGAGCTGCGACGGCGACCGGCGAAGCAAGCTTCTCCACCGTGCGGCTACTGGGAATGAAGATGAGAACCGCAGGCGATGGCTCGGCGAGCTGCATGCAATGCACAGAGTAGGCTCAGGAGGATGCATGGCAGCTAGGAGCACGCGAAGGAGCAGGCGAGCTCACCTGGGACCTCTTCCCACGGACGAAGGCCTTGGCTGCTCAGTTCCTGTCCCGGCGAGGCTTCGGTAGAGGGAGAGGCAACGACGCAGCAAGCAAAGCGAAGAGAGGAGGACTCGACCGGCTTTATGGTAGTGTAGGAGAGGTAGGTGGCTGCGGTATGGGCAGGGAGGCGGAGGAGGCGAGGCTGGGCTGGCGCTGGCCGTGTGGCTGCAGTTCCCTGCCGTGGCGACGCTGTGGCAACAGCGTGGAAGAGAGAGGAGGGAGGGAGAAGCAGGAGAAGAGGCTGACTGGTGGGTCCTGGGTTGCGGGGAGCCCACTGCCAGGGACCGAGAAGTTGGACTCGCTGACTGCATTCAGTGATTTTTGATAGTTGAAACATTCAAGCTCAGTTCGGGCATCACATTTGGGAAGGCCTGCCGAGAGCTCTAGATTGATTCAAAAACTTCAAAACTTTTTGTGTTGGTAGAACAGGAAGTCTACTTTCCATTTTCTTTGGTTTCACTTGATTATTTCTTGTAGTTTAAGAATAGTAATTCTCCAAAGTTTGCTGATTTGCTTGTTGTTTTTGAATTTTTGAGCCATTTAGATGATGTGCAAAAATTCTGGAAAGATTATATTTATTCATCATTTGGGCTCTAGTATTCTACAAAATTATTTGCTATAGCATGTTGTTTAAAATTTTCATGAGTTTCTTTGGTGTGTTTGTTTTAGGTACTTGAAAGTCATAGAATTCCAAATATCAAATCTTGGATCAAATTAATATATCCAAAGATAATTTCAAATGAACATTCAAATGTGCAACATGATTCATGAAATGTCACTTTATTCATTTTCATGAATTTGGGATGTTACAAACCTACCCCTTACATTAATCTCGTCCTCGAGATTAACTGGACTCGCTAAAGGAAAGATGGAAACTCAGCTCTGAGGCGATCCTCACGTTCGCAAGTGGCTTCTTCCTCGGTGTGGTTACTCCACTGAATTTTGAGCATTCTAACCAGACGGTTACGAGTATGACGCTCAGTTTCATCAAGAATGCGAATTGGACGTTCACGATACGAAAGATCAGGTTGCAGGTCGATGACATCCAACGGAGTGAATTCGGTTGGAGCTCGGAGACACTTTTTAAGCTGAGAGACATGAAACACACCATGAACATCGGAGAGTTGAGGTGGAAGTTCAAGTTGATAAGCTACTTCGCCTTTTTTTGCAATGATCCGATATGGACCAATGAACCGAGGCGCTAGCTTTCTGCGGACTCGGAATCGGCGAGTACCACGCAGCGGTGAGACCTTAAGATAAACAAGATCATCAACCTTGAAGCCTAATTCACGGCGTTGATTGCCAGCATAGCTCTTTTGTCGCGACTGCGCTTCTTTCAAACGGCTTCTGATTAGACGAACATGATCTTCAGCCTCTTGGATAATGGTTGGTCCAAAGAATTGTCTTTCACCTACCTCAGACCAGAATAGAGGGGTTTGGCATTTCCTGCCATAGAGTGCCTCAAATGGTGACATTTGGAGACTGGATTGGAAGCTGTTGTTGTAGGAGAATTCGGCGAATGCCAAACACTTCTCCCAATTAGTGCTATAGGATAGCACACATGCTCTCAACATATCTTCCAAAATTTGATTTGTCCTTTCAGTCTGACCTCCCGATTGCGGGTGAAAGGCTGTGCTAAAGAACAACTTGGTGCCGAGAAGTTCGTGCAGACTTTCCCAAAATCTTGATGTGAATTGAGTGCCACGACCAGAAATGATAACTTTAGGAACACCATGGAGTCGAACAATATGATTCAAATATAGTTCGGCAAGCTTAGCTCCATTATATGAGACACGCATGGGAATGAAATGGGCCACCTTCGTTAGACGATCGACAATCACCCATATGGAGTCGTGCCCGTATGACGTCTTGGGTAGGCCAGTAATGAAGTCCATGCCAACTTCATCCCATTTCCATTTGGGAACCCGCACGGGTTGGAGCATTCCTGCGGGACGCTGGTGTCCAGCCTTAACACGTTGGCATACATCGCAAATGGCTACATATGCGGCAATGTCACGTTTCATACCAGGCCACCAAAATCTTTCTCGGTGGTCTTGGTACATTTTGGTGCTCCCAGGGTGGATAGACAATGGGGTCTCATGAGCTTCCTTTAGGATTAATTCCTTGATTTCAAAATCATTTGGAACACATATTCGTTGACCACGCATGATCAATCCATCGGCATTCTCGGAGAATTCCGATAGCGCATCACCCTTCATATTGCGCTTAATTTCAGCCACCCCTTTGTCCTTGAGTTGAGCGGCTTTAATTTGCGATTCAAGGGTGTGTTGGAGGTTAGGGCAGCCACATACCCTTTCTTAACCATCTCCAAATTGAGTTTGCGAAATTGCTCGATCAACTCTGATTGGTCGACGATAATGAAGTTGTTGGCAGCATGTAGCTTCCGACTGAGAGCATCGGCTACTACATTTGCTTTGCCTGGATGATAATGGATACCTAGATCATAATCCTTAATTAACTCAAGCCATGTTCACTGCCTAAGGTTCTGACCTGGTTGAGTGAAGAAATATTTCAAACTTTTGTGATCGATGTATATCTCACACCGATTACCATAAGGTAATGTCGCCATATCTTGAGGGAATGAACGATGGCTGCCGACTCCAAGTCATGAGGAGGATAATTGGCTTTATGAGGCTTCAATTGACGAGAAGCATAAGCTAAAACTTTACCCTCTTGCATCAACATACATCCAAGGCCTAGACGGGATGGATCACAATACAAGTCGAAGCTTTTGTGTATGTCGGGCAAAGTAAGAATTGGAGCTGATGTGAGCCTTTGCTTTAGCTCTTGGAAACTTTCTTCACAAGCCGAAGACCACTCAAATTTCTTTTCCTTCTTGAGCAATTCAGTCATGGGCTTGGCTAGTTTGGAGAAGTTCTCGATAAACCGGCGATAACATCCGGCTAGACCGAGGAAACTTCGGACCTCGGAAACAGTTTGGGGCTGTTCCCAAGCGAGCACATCTTGCACCTTGCTCGGATCAACGGCAACTCCTCCCTTGGAGAGAACATGGCCTAAGAAGCCAACTTCTTTTAGCCAAAATTCGCATTTGCTAAACTTCGCATAGAGTTGATGCTCGCGAAGCTTGTCAAGCACTTTGCGCAAATGAAATTCGTGTTCTTCTTCATTATTGGAGTAGATGAGGATATCGTCAATGAATACCACTACGAACTTGTCCAAATACTCCATGAACACCTTATTCATGACATTCATGAATGTGGCAGGTGCGTTAGTGAGTCCAAAGGAAACCACGGTATATTCATATAAACCATAGCGAGTGGCGAAGGCAGTCTTCGAAATGTCCTCTGGGCGAATTTTGAGTTGAAAATATCCAAGTCTTAAGTAAATTTTTGAGAAGACTTGTGCACCATTCATTTGGTCAAACAAGTCATCAATCCGAGGGAGTGGATACTTGTTTTTTATGGTAACTTCATTTAAGGAGCGATAGTCAACGCACATTCGAAGACTATCATCCTTCTTTTTGACAAATAGCACTGGACATCCCCATGGAGATGAGCTTGGCCGAATGAAACCCTTGCTTAACTGCTCTTCGATTTGTTTCTTCAATTCAATCAACTCATTTGGGGGCATTCGGTAAGGACGTTTGGAAATAGGTGATGTCCCGAGTAAAAGATCAATGACAAATTCTATATCCCGATCCTGTGGCATACCCGGCAACTCCTAGGGAAAGACATCAGGATAATCACATACCACGGGCACTTGACACACTTCTAAAACTGAGAGAGTGTGGAGAGAAGGTTGCTGCAAGGTTGAGGTTCAATCGGAGGTGTAGGTGATATGAACACCGTCGGAATTGAGAAAGGATATAGCTCGGTTAGCACAATCAATGTGCCCTTTATTTTTGGATAGCCAATCCATGCCGAGTATAACGTCAGGTCCCAGTGAATTGATGTTGATTAGATCACATTCAAAGTCCACCCCATTGATCACAATTTGAACTCCCAAACTTATAAGTTTTGTTCTCATGACAGATCCAGGTGAATAGATTAACATGTTGTTATCTAAGTAGTAGACTGGAATCTTTTGTTGCTCAACAAATTTTATAGATATGAATGAATGAGATGCTCCCAAATCAAATAAAACCAATGTAGGGGCTGAATGCACAAGAAATGTACCCAACACCACATCGGGTGCGTTGCTTGCCTCTTCTGCAGAGACATGGTTGAGACGGCCACATCCATAGCCTTGAGCTGGCTTGGGACCTATCCGGGCACCTTGAGAATTTCCGTGTCCACTTGCTGGACCTTCAGAACGTGGGGGAACATTCTGAGGTTGAGGACGAGTCACGGTCTGCTTCTTCTACGGGCAATTGTTCACATAATGACCCTTTTCATTGCAAGCAAAACAAGTGACTGAAGCAGCTTTGCTTTGACCTACAAAAGGCTGTCCTCCACGGTTATATTGCTGAACCGTAGGTGGTGAGGGACGAGAAACATGCCCTTGAGTTCTTTGGAATGGCGGTGCAGAAGAACGAACAGTGGATGGCCGCCAAGCATTCGGTTTTGAGGAACCGCTGCTTGCTGATTTTTGAGCGATCCACTTGCGCTTGCGGCTCTCAGCCATTTCCTTAGCACTATCCTCCACTCTGATAGCCTTATCCACTAAGGTTTGCATGATGGGGATGTCAATGGCAGCAAGAGAGTGCCACACTTCCTCATAAGTCGCTCCCGAAAGAGAGCGATCTTCCTTGCCTCATTCGGTATTTCATCAGCAACATATCGAGCAAGATAATTGAAGAGATGAAGGAAGTCCATGACCGTCATGGAACCTTGCTTCAGATTGTAAAATTCTCTTTTCTTGATCTCCATGACGCTCGAGGGAATATGAACAGAGCGGAAAGCATCCTTGAAAGCTTCCCAAGAAGTGACTTGTCCCGGCGGGCGAATAGCTTTGAAGCTATACCACCAGGTTGCAGTAGCACCTTGAAGATAGTATGCTGCAAACTGCACTTTCTCTTCCTCATTGCAATGCACGATGTCGAGCTTGCCCTCGATATCACGAAGCCAATCGTCGGCATCTAAAGGATCTGCCGATGAGGAGAAACTTGGCGGACGAGTTCGCTGGAACTCTGCCAAGCGCAATTGAGGTTGCATGGCTCCCATTCCACCGCAAACAGCGGTGGCATTGAGGTTCTCAGTGTTTTGTAGCATCCTCTCAAGAAGACGAGTTTGCATCACCAGAACCTGTGCCATTGATGGCGGAGGAGGCAATTCTTCACTTTGCACTTCCTGTTCACGATGAGCACTTTCATGCTCTCGTACTGGCGTACCGGAGAGTTGTGTCTCGTAAGAGCGTGACCTTGGGTGTAGAGGATTAGGGTGCGCTAGATTGGGCACATCATCCTTCGGGATGCGGCCTCCACGAGCGGCACCACTAGCCAATAGCGCGTTTATTGAACGAGTTACCGGCATCCTGTTTCATACACGATAATTGAGCAACAAGTGTGAAACAGTTAAGGCATTAACTCAAGATGGATATGTAATGATGGTACAACAATTTGGCATGTGATTTCAGATTTGAGAACTGATTTTCATGCACAAATAAAATTGCGGACAGCAAAGACGGATTTAGATGATTCTAGAAGATTTCGATAACCTTAGCATAATTAAACAAAACATAGGGTTCGATTACATCATGGGGGTCATCCTAGCGTTCTTGACTCATCCCATTGGCGTCTTTTACAACTTTGGCGCCTCAAAAGTACATCCAAAAGTAGCTCACAACAATACCCAAAAGTGAGCCTTACACTCCTAAGTCATCTAGATCCTGCTCTAAGCATCACCACCATCGTTGGCGGTGTCGGTAGTGTCGGGTGCAGCGGGCGGTGATGAGGGTGCAACCGGCATCAGCAACTCATACTCACGTCCGCCAAAGTGGAGAGTCTGGCCCCGCACAGCTCTCATAGGGCCGTCGGTGCGCACGGCTGCGACGCGACGTCCAGTGCCTCTCACCGACATCCGAATCTGACGGATGACGCGGCGGTAGGTGCCGAAGGGACGTGGAAGATCCTCCACGTGGTCGTAAGCATCGGGCTCCCCGTACACATCCTTGTGAGTGAAGAAGCCGAGGTCGACCAACGGAGCCAAGTGGCCCTCGAGCACGCTAATGCGGTAGAGCGCAACATTGACCTCGTCATGAAGACGGAGGAGGTACCGATCGAGTGCACCAAGCAATCCCACATGCCATGTGAGGGTGGCATCTAGAGCGGCATCTGGCATGGCGTAGGTGTTATCCAAACTATCCCTATCACGGGAGGGACAGTAGGGGCACAGCTGCGCCATCTCCAGGAGGTCGTGGCGAAGTCGAACAATGGTGGCATAAACCCCATTGTTCAGCGCTGTCAGTGGGGTCGGTGCCATCCCGTGGTAGCGTCGTGCTGGCTCCCCACCGTGGCTACCGTGGATAGTCACCTCAACAGCGTACACCCACGAGGTGGGGCTAGTCGCATCACGGGAGATAAGATACTCCGGCGTTTCAGTGAAACCCGCGCGGTGTATCATATTCCAAAGCGTTTGCTGGACCGAGCCTTCCACCATTGCCTGCGTATAATAGCAAGGCTCCCATTGACGCGCCATCTGAGAAGAGAAGGGCCAAAAAATTAGCAAGACATTATATGGAACGAATAATATTAGGAAATGCAAAGACAAGAAATCTGCAAATCAGCAATGCAGTTCATTCTGTACAGCAGATTCACGGAATGTTTACATGCTATTACAGAGCTGATAAAATTGTGAAAATATTTGGGTAGCTTCCTGGAACAGCTATATACCCATGGAAAAAATTTCGAAATTTTTTCATCGGCAGATTCTCCTATAAAATCGAAGGAGCGAGGTTCTGTCCAGATTAACTATTCTGCGCATACTACCGCTTTTTTGAGTTGCAACTCCCGTTCCTTAGGTCAGAACTTTACGAAATCCTATGGGATTAGTCTCAGCCCAGTATTGACCCATTCCAGAATTTTTAGTGAAATTTTCTATGTCTCTAAATCGATCAAACAACAGCCTAAGTATCCTTAACCTTTTTGTCTATTTGTGGCCTATCTAAACTTTGAAACAAGGTGAGGTCTTGTAAATTTCTTGTCTCCGAAGAGACGGTTCAGAATAGGGCAAGGTTAGAGAGCCTCAAAATTCATCTCATGTTACTTTGAAACTTGGTTTTAATAGATTTTGAATGGCATAAGGAGAAGATCAAGGTTTTATGGTGTTGTTTCCCGGAAAATCAACTTTTGAAATTTAAGACCTTGATCTTCAAAGTCTAGCACTTGCCCTACTTCACAAACAAGCCCAAGATCGGATTTTTCTGCTACATTTTTATGCCCTAGCATTACACACCGGAGGGGCAGCCGCAGTGGGGGAGACAAAGGAGGAGGTGGCACGGGGGAGGACTCACCGGGGTGGAGCTGACGTGGGAGAGACGGTGAGGGGGAGGGAGTCGTGGAGTGGGAGGGGGCACCGCGGAGGGGGAGGGACAGACAAGGATGCATCAAGGGTGAGCCGCGGAGGGGGATGGGTGCTACTGTGTGGGAGGAGCACCGCCGAGGGGGAGCCACCGGGGGGAGGGCATCACCAAGGGGGAGAGGGCGGGCGGAGGGTGCCACTGAGGGGGAGAGGGCGTGGGGGAGGGGGAGGGTGTTGCCGAGTGGGAGAGGGCATAGGGGAGGGCGCCGTCAAGGGGGAGAGGGTGCCACCAAGGAGAGGGTAACTAGGATTTGGGGCAAAGGAGAGGGCATAGGACATTAGCTTGCACGAGATGAAGTTAAGGACGCACATCGCAGACAGTTCCAACATTAAATCGTCTGCAATGCAATCTATCTCTTATAAATAATGAACATTAACATTCACAAGTGGTATACTTGGCTCAGTAGGCAACCGGCTTGGCCTGTGTACGGAGGTTTCGGGTTCGAATCCCAGTGAAACAAAAAATTTTGCATGGTGAGGCAGTGGACCAGGGCAGTGGGCAAATGCGCAAGGTGAAGCAGTGGACCGAGCAAGCGGCAGGGGGACATCATAGATGGTTCAATATTAGAACCGTCTGTGATGAGTATTTTGCTTTCCTATTTTTTTAAGCTTGTTTAGTGTAAAGTTCTTTTTCTATGTAGATTTTTTAATTCTGTTTTTCCTTAATTTGTTTTTTAAGCCTAATGTAGTAAGTACTTTAATTTTAAGTAGTTTTTTGAAACATGTTTTTTTGTAAGTAGTATTTTTAAGGTTTTTTTGGTTAAGTAGTTCACTTGTAAATAGTTTTTTTAAGCCTTTTGTTTCTAGTAGTTTTTTAAGCCTACTTTTTAAGTAGTTTATAATATGTACATATAATACAAACATTTATAGTTTATAATTTCCATTTAATACCAAATTACTTTTTATACCCATGTTGATTCCTTAATTTTGGTCAAGTTCATTATAAGTAATTGTAACACATACCTCTCACTAATTATAAATGGTACATACATCTTATTAACTGTAACACATAGTTACATCTCATGAATTATACTACAGGTACACTTGATATAAACATGACGATCGACACGGGTGTAGCTAGCTTCCTCAGGTTGATCTTCTGAAGTGTGACACCAGTACCGATAGGAGGCAACACGTCAAACTGATTGTATTCTTCCTCATCTACCACATTGTCAACTCCGACAATCCTCCTCTTTCCTTGAAGAACCACGTGGCGCTTTTTGTTGGATAGGTCGATTACATAGAAGACTTGAACAACATGGTTAGCGAGAATAAATGGTTCATCTTGGTATCCGACACGTTCGAGGTCCACAGTAGTTACACCGTACTTGTTAACCTTCACGTGCTGTAGGTGAACCCAACGGCACCAAAATAAGGGGATCTTGAATAGTATGTAGTTGTGCTCTCAAATTTCCTCAATCAACCCATAGTACAAGCTCCTCATCGACCCGGTGGTACTCACCGCATCTATGCGAACACTACTGTTCTAGTTTGTGCTCTTCATGTCCTGATCTATTGTGTAGAATATGTACCCGTTTAAGTCATATCATTTCCATGTTACAACTATAAAAGTGATGGGTTATCACTTTTTCAACCATCTGTTGAACTGAAGATTATGCCGTATGATGATCCAATACTCATGCTACGAGGGATTCTCTTGCCGTAGCTAATTCTTGTGCTCGTCGATATACCGGGCAACAATAGCCATGTGTTGTAAAACTGTGAAATGGCCTTTAGTGCACACAATCGGATCAGGCATGATTGCTTTCCTTCCGATGGTCCCAATGCCTTGGAGCCTCCCCTCGTTGTAGGATCAAGGCAAACCTATCGATTTGACCTGAGCCATGTAATCCACGCAGAATTTGGTGGCCTCTTCGGTTGCATAACATTCAACAGTGCTACCCTTCAGTCGAAATCGATTCCGCACATAAGACTTGAGAATTCCTATGTACCTCTTGAACGGGTACAGCTATATAAGAAGACAGGACCACGCATCTTTATCTCCCTCACAAGGTGAACAATGAGCTGGACCATGATATCGAAAAATGATAGATGGAAATACATCTCAAGGTTACATAGAGTCATTACCACCTCGTCCTGTAGAGCATCTAGTCCTTCATGACCAATGACCTTCTGAGCAATTGTGTTAAAGAAATAACTCAGCCTTTTGATTGTCTTCCGAACCTTGCTCGGTAAAATACTTCTAATTGCCACAGGGAGCATATGTGTTATAAGCACATGGCAATCATGAGACTTCATGCTAGTTAAACTCAAATCCTGCACCGAAACAAGTCTCTTCATGTTGGATGAGTAACCGGATGGAACTTTCACGCCATGTAAGTACTGGCACAGTTCAGTTATATCGACCTTGGACAGAGTATAACAAGCAAGTTCATAGTATGTTTGGCCTTTATCGATCTCTTTCGATGCTAACTCATGTCTAATGCCCATATCGACCAAGTCAAGCCGTACGTTCATACTGTCCATTGTTTTACCCTTAATGTTCAGTAAGAGACCTATCAAGCTATCATAGACATTCTTCTCTACGTGGATCATGTCGATGCAGTGCTAAACTTCTAGATGCTCCGAATAGGTAGGTCCCAAAAATTGATCTCTTCTTCCACATGCTCTTCTCACGGGTCATCGATTTACATCCGTTTCCAAGCGCAACATCCATGTTCTTAACCATATCATGAATGTCTCTCCCGCGTAAAGGCTTTGGAGCTAAACCATCTTCGGTTGTTCCTTCGAATTGTTTCTTTATCTTGTGGTATGGGTGATTCTTTCGAAGGAACCTACGGTTACGCATGTACAAAGTTTTGTGTGAGTGATTCTACCACACACTCTCGGTATCATCCAAGCAGTGAGTACAAGCTTTGTCCCCTTTTGTACTCTGCCTCGACAGGTTAGCAAGGGTAGGATAATCATTTATGGTGCAGAACAACAGGCAATGCAAAGTGAAATACTCTCGTTTGAAAGCATCAAATACCTTTAACCCAGGAGCCCACAATGTGTTCAGATCTTCCACCAATGGTGCTAGGTACACATCAATATTATTTCTTGGTTGCTTCAGGCCTTGAAAGTGTATAGACAGAAAAATGTACTTCCACTTCATAGACAACCAAGGAGAAGGTTGTAGACACACAGATTCACAGGCCAAGTGCTATGACGGCTGCTCATGTTGTCTAAAGGATTCATTCTATCCATACTCAATCCGAACCTTATATCTCTTGGATCCACTGTAAATACTTGAAACTTGTCAGGACCGAATTTCAAATCCGAACCATCTGTGTATAAACTGTGCTAGTCCAGGAAAAGCTAGCACACACAGTGGAAATAGTGATGACAACATATCCATATCATGATTCAAATATTATTAATTAAACAAAAGACGTATCAGCCTTATGGCCAAATATTACAAGTAAATAGCCTCTTGTCTTGAGTTCAATAAGTAGCAACAGCGGAAACGAAATAACTACAGCGGAATTTAACCCATCCATTTGCCCACAGGCAATCAACTGGGGTTCACGTCCTAGCAATCCGGATCACCTTCATCGTAACCACAAGCGTAGAAATTGTAGTCACCTTCAGCTTCTGCACACTCTTCTGCGGAAAGTGGGGGTGTTGCAAGGGTCAACACAGAATGTACTCCGCAGGTCTTGGAAACATACTTCATGGAAACTATATGCATGGCTGAACAATTGAAGGCATAATATGGCTCTTTTGGCATAAAGCAATGTTAACTTTAAATAACAATATAATTTCAAAAAGCATCACTTGATCAAAATGTAATTGAATATAAATTGAATTTGAAATAACAGCTAATCAGGTTCAAACCACCTGACTGGCACCAGCCCCCAAACTACAACCCGAGAGTCCATCCACTCACAGATTCCCAAACCACCATTTTCATTTAAAACAAAACCATATAATCTACATTGTGCAAGCGTACCTCGCCTGCCCTTGATCGTGGGCTCGGCTACTTAAGTAGTTTTAACTCTGCAGAGTGTGTATAGCTTTACCCACAAGACATGATCAACTCTTTTTGTCATGCAATTAACACACTTCCTTCGGTGTGTCGGCAGAGAGATCATGACAAGGCCTTTACAATGTACGGACCCTCTATTAACCTCGCCCGCTAAGGTTTCACTGCTAAAGGGTTACATCCACCCAATCAGAAGCCACCTCTTGCGCCATGTGGGGAAGACCTGTCTCCATCCGACACCCACATTCCACCGACTGGCGAAGTCAATATCGAGACACACAAATTAATTAGCCAGGTAATACCCATGTAGACTTGTGGTTGTACGGTAGTGCTCGGTCCATGATAACACATGCTTCAGTCCTTAATTGACTAGGGTGGAACATTCACTTTCAAGGTCTCATGCATCTGCACCCGCCAAATATCCATCCTCCCTCGTCTAAATCATATTTTCTATTTAATTTTATTTAAATAACAGCAGCAACACCGTTTACTGCATCTTCACAAATAAGTTTAAACAATGTTTGAAATGATTTCCATAATGACATAATAACGAAACGTTTAAGCCGGACTAAGCAATTCTACCGTCCCATGCTACATTATTGGTTATCACCAGATAAATTAGCTAGTATCATCTAGGGTGACAAAGGTTTGACATGTTCAATACCAATGAGGGTATAACAAATCTGGACTTTAACTAATCCTTAAAATTACATTTAAAGTACATTGCGTAAAAGTAAGCATGCATAATTTAAAACAACATAAGCTTCTTGTAAATTTGGGTTCAACATGTTCAAGGAAGACTTGCCTGGTTCGAAGGGTAGGCGATCAAGATCGTTGGTAGCAACTCCTTTCGGCTCTTTGGAAACTATACGCGAAACACATCTAAATTCAAATAAAATCCAAAATAAATTCAAATAAAATATAAAACTAGTACAAATAGATATATTATAATTTTATATGAATTTAGTAGGAAAAATGTGGTCAATCGGACTTAAGATGAAGGAGATTGGACCTTTTGAATCCAAAAATTGACCTCTCGTCGGACTTGGAGAAGAAATGATTGCCGACAAAGCTCCGGTGAGAATTTTTGAAATGTGATTTTGCCAGATGTAGATGACAATGGGAGGAAGCTCCAGTAAAAATGTGAGGCCAAATGGAGGCTGGGAGCAGCTGGGAGAGATCGCCGAAGTTCGGTGGAGTTTGGAAAGAATGGCTTGCGCAGGGAGATCCTGTGGATGGATTGGACTAACTCAAAGCTAAAGATGTAAAGGATGAGAGGGAAAGATGGTGTTCAGTTTATATTGTGATCAGACCAGCAGATCGTCAGGAAACGCTCGTCGAAGTAATGGTCAAAATAGTAACGGGCTCGCCGGAGTAAATGAGCGAAACGAGTG
Source organism: Otatea glauca (assembly GCA_036346275.1). Lineage (NCBI taxonomy): Eukaryota > Viridiplantae > Streptophyta > Magnoliopsida > Poales > Poaceae > Otatea > Otatea glauca. Next base: position 50,349,916 of record CM070718.1, read on the forward strand.
GGAATTAAATGCGGGTCGGGCCCGTCGGTTACTGTAGCGCACGAGTGCACTGTAGCTGACAGGGAAGGAGAAGCGGATCGGGTCATAATGAACAGTAACCAAAATTATTAATTCCAAAACAATTAATTTTCCACTGATAATTAATATTAAATTCGAAAATTAGCAAATAAATTTTATTAAATATGTGAATTTGAAGAGATACCAGTTTGAGCAATAAAAGCATGAATAAATATTTTTGAATAATATAAAATTACTATTTATAGCACAATAATTAATTTTTGTATGCTAAAAATGAAATAGGTTTGGGAAAAATAGTAAAGAGGTTTTAAAATTATGGAAAAATTCTCAAAAAATAATTTAGAATATTATTAACCCAATAAAATTATTTTTAAAATTTTTAAGCTTTTAAATTTGCTATAAAAATTCATTTTGTGAAACTTAGAGTTGCGAAAAGAGTTTTAATAAAATCCGCAACATTCCCCATAAATTCCAAATTAAATAAAATAAATAAAACAAATCAAAATGAAATTTTTAGTATGTTACAAACCTACCCCCCTTAAAAGGAATCTCGATCCTGATATTTGGATGGTCTAGGGAAAAAGATTTGGGTACTTTGCTTTAAGATCTTCTTCGCACGCACAGGTTGCTTCTTTTTCAGAATAGTTGCTCCATTGAACCTTGTAAAACTTAATTGTCTTGTTTCTTGTTCTACGCTCTGCCTCATCCAGAATTATGATTGGATACTCTTGGTAGGTGAGATCCTCTTGTAACTCAACATCCTCAATCTGCATTTGTTCTTCTGGTACCCTGAGGCATTTTTTTAGTTGTGACACATGGAACACATTGTGTACATTCGACAACTGCAGCGGCAGCTCTAACTGATAAGCCACTTCTCCACTTCTAGCTAGGATTGGGAATGGTCCAATGTATCTTGGTTCTAACTTTCCACGAACATGGAATCAACGCATCCCTTTGAGCAGTGAGACTTTCAGGTACACATAGTCACCAGGAGCAAAGGTTAACTCTCTTCAACGATTGTCAGCGTAGCTTTTCTGTCTAGACTGTGATGTTCTCAATCTTTCTTGGATCATTTTTGCTTGTTCTTCAGCCTTTTGTAAAATATCAGGACCAAAGACTTGGCGATCTCCTGTTTCATTCCAACAAAGAGGTGTTCTGCACTTTCTTCCATACAAGGCTTCAAATGGTGACATCTGTAGACTTGCTTGATAACTATTGTTATATGAGAATTCTGTATAGGGTAAACTTTCATCCCAACATATCACATTGGACAATGCACAAGACCTTAACATATATTCGAGAATCTGATTTACTCGCTCAGTCTGTCATCAGTCTGAGGATGATAAGCTGTGCTAAAATTCAGATTGGTACCCAATGCTTCTTGCAACTTTCGCCAGAATCTTGAAGTGAATTGTGTACCTCGGTCTGACACTATCCTCTTTGGCACACCGTGCAAACACACAATCCTTGACATATACAACTCTGCGAGTTTATCTCCCTGGTAGGTTGTTCTCACAGGAATGAAATGTGCAACTTTTGTCAACCGATCCACTACCACCCATATTGAGTCATAACCTGATCTAGTTCTCGAAAGACCTGTAATGAAATCCATTCCAATTTCTTTCCACTTCCATTCAGGTACCTTCAACGGTTGCAACAATCCAGCGGGTCGTTGATGTTCAGCTTTAACTCGCTGGAATACATTGCACATAGCTATGTACTCTGCAATTTCCTTTCTCATCCTTGGCCACCAATATATACCACGAAGAGCATGATACATCTTAGTATTGCCTGAATGAATTGAGTACGCTGATTCATGTGCCTCCTTTAATATCAACTGCTTGATCTCTTTTTGATTCGGCACATAGATACTTTTTCCAAGCCAAACTATTCCTTCTTCATCCTTTGAAAATCCTGAGGCTTTACCTTCCTTTATTCTATCCTTGATCTTGGTAGCTTCTTTATCTGACTTCTGCATCTTTTTGATTTTTTCCTCCAGGGTTGGTTGAATCTCTAAAGCAGCTACAGAACCTTCCTCCACTAGATCCAAATTCAAACGCTGAAACTCGTTGTGAAGAGCAGATTGTCCTTCTTCAATCATCAGATTACTGCAGTAGCTCTTCCGGCTTAAGGCATCAGCAACTACATTAGCCTTGCCAGGATGATAATGTATTCCCACATCATAATCCTTAATTAATTCTAACCATCTTCTTTGTCTTAGGTTGAGGTCTGCTTGAGTGAAGATATACTTCAAACTCTTATGGTCTGTGAAGATCTCACATCGGTTCCCGATGAGATAATGCCTCCACAACTTCAGTGCATGCACCACTGCAACCATTTCCAAGTCATGGGTTGGATAGTTTTCCTCGTGTGGTCGCAATTGCCGTGAGGCGTATGCAACTACTTTGCCTTCTTGCATCAAGACACATCCAAGCCCCTGTCTTGAAGCATCACAGAAAATCTCAAAGTTCTTCCGAATATCCAGTAAAATGAGCACTGGGGCTGAGGTCAGTTTTTTCTATTATTCTTGAAAACTTTGCTCACAGGCTTCAGACCATTCAAACTTCTTCTCCTTCTTAAGAAACTGAGTAAGCGGTCTTGCAATCTTTGAGAATCCTTCTATGAATCTTCGGTAGTATCCCGCTAAACCAAGAAAACTTGTGATGTCCGGCATTGACTTGGGTTGCCTCCAGTCAAGTACACCTTTCACTTTTTCATGGTCTACTGAGACACCTCCAGCAGAAATTATGTGTCCCAAGAAAGCAACTTCCTTCAACCAAAATTCACATTTACTAAACTTGGCATACAAGTGGTATTTTCTGAGCTTTTCTAATACCATCCTCAAATGTCCATCATGTTCTGCTTCATCTCTGGAATAGACAAGAATGTCATCTATGAATACCACCACAAATTTGTCTAGGTATTCCATAAACACCTTATTCATCAGGTTCATAAAATAGGCTGGTGCATTGGTCAGACCAAAAGGCATTACTGTGAACTCATAGAGTCCATATCGGGTAGCAAAAGCTATCTTCGGAATATCTTTTGGCCTTATTTTCAACTGATGGTATCCAGATCGAAGATCGATCTTGGAGAAAATACAAGCTCCTTTCAACTGATCAAATAGGTCATCAATCCTGGGCAACGGATACTTGTTCTTGATTGTGACTTCATTCAGGGCTCTATAGTCTACGCACAAGCGCAAACTATTATCCTTCTTCTTTACAAAAAGAACTAGCGCTCCCCAAGGTGATGAACTTGGGTGAATGAATCCTTTTTCTTGCAACTCTTCAATCTGCTTCTTCATCTCGGCGAGTTCATTGGCTGGCATGCAGTAGGGTCTCTTAGAAATAGGAGCCGTACCAGGGACTAGTTCTATGATGAACTCTACATCCTGATCAGGCGGCATACCTGGTAATTCTTCAGGAAATACATCTGGGTATTTCCGCACCACGGGCACACTTTCCATAGTTATTTCCTCCAATCTATTTAGAGTGCATTTTTCACTTGAAGACTCATCAGGCACATACTCTACTCGAATGCCTTTTGAATTTGTGAGGGTAATAGCTCTACTGGCACAATCTATTTGACCTTTATACTTGGTTAACCAGTCCATTCCTAGGATGACATCTATTCCCTTTGAATCCAAAATGAAAAGATTCGCTAGGAATTCTACCCCATTGATTCTTATGGTTGCACTTGGGCATATTGAATTAGTTCTCATCTCTTTCCCAAGTGATTGAACTATCATGGGGCTCTTAAGGGTAAGCGTTTCCCAACCAAATTATTCAACAAAATTCTTCGATATAAAAGAATGCGATGCTCCAGAATCAAATAATGCTAAGGCAGGTATTGAGTTTACCAGGAACTTACCCAAAACCACATCTGGTGCCTCCTGAGCTTCTTCTGCAGTTATGTGGTTGACACGTCCTCTTCCAAAAGATTGTGGAGCTCTTGGCGTCTCTGGTGCTCCTTGTCCTTGCATCGGAGCTCTAGCGGAACTGGATCCCAAGTTGAATGGCACTGGGGTCACTGGTTGACGCTTCTAAGGACCGTTATTGGCATAGTGTCCCATCTAATGGCAGTGAAAGCACTGATCTCCTGCAGCATTTGAGTTCCCTTTCTGCAGCTTAGCACTGGCGTTATGCTAGACTCCTTGAGCGACTGGGCGCAGTCCAGAATTTGGAGTACGGGGTGCTCTTTGAATAGGTGTCCTGTTGGCATGTTGAGGTTGGAAGCGCTGTCGAGAACCACTCGCTCCCAGTTGGGCCTGAAATGCCATCCTTCTCTTGCGAGACTCTCGCTGTTGGCATTAGGAATCCTCTTGCACTAATGCTTTGTTCACCATGTGCTGAAAGTTTGGGAAATCCAAAGCAACTAGCTGCACCTTGATGTCAGGATCAAGTCCCTCCATGAACCTCCAGATCTTGCACTTTCAGTTGCCACATCTTCTGGTGCATACCTTGACAATTGGGTGAACCGGTTAAGGTACTCGGAAAGACTCTGGTTTCCTTGATGCAGCTTACAAAACTCCCTTTTCTTCATTTCTATAATATCCGCATGCACATGTGCGGTACAGAAGGTTTCATATAATTCCTCCCAAGTAATAGCTTGAGCATTCTGATGGGCAGCACAATGGTTGTCCCACCAAGTTGCATCTCTACCTTTTAGCTGGTGGCTTGCATAGAGTACTTTTTCATGATCATCACACTGAGCCAACTGGAGTTTCTTCTCCACATCCTTCAACCAATCATCTGCCTCTAAGGGTTCACCTGCTCTCGTGAAGGTAGGCGGTCTAGTTCTCATAAACTTCCAAGTTTGGACTGGGGTGGCATCACTGTTGTTGTGGCTGGGGCTGGCTATGGATTGTTCACTATATTCTGTGCAAGGGCTTGCAACAACTGAAGCTGCATTGCCATCATCTGCTGAATATCTGTGATTGGGGTTAGAATGGTGGCGACAGTGGCACTTGTTGTTCTGGCTGATCATGCTGCTCTAGAACATCCTGCTGCTCTTGTGGCACTGCCTGGCCACGTCCATCACCACGACCTCCTACACGACCTCCTTTGCGACCAGCTCTACGACCTCTTCCTTGGCTCTCCATCTGAAGCAGCGACCATGGGTAGGTTAGCAATAGATGAGAGGGGAAGAACAAAGATAAGAAGACTAGGGAGGTAGCCATTCCAAGACCAAACAAGCAATAAAAATCCAAATGAAAGGTGGCTGCAACACAATGCTAGGGCAAGTGTACATCACACCCAATAAACAAGCAACAAAAAATCCTAATACACTCGGACTATATGTTACTAAACTAAAAAGGGATGATATGCTCCATAATTATTGAGCACTATAACCTAACTTATATGAGAGTCCTTTCGAGCACTCTTTTGACAACTTGATCTGGTGACAACTTGATCTTTCTAGAAGCCCTCGATTAGTCTTGAAAAGAAAATGGATCATCATCTTCCTTGATTTGGATTCTTGCAGAAGACTCGAGGCTTTACGAATTCTAAGAGATAAGATCAAATTAAAATTTTAAAATGATATTTCAGCAAAGGAAAGGAGTAAGAACCTAAGAATGAGATGACATGAGATAATCTATTTCACAGCAATTCATTGGTTTTGATTTACAAAATAATTTCGAAGTTCTTGCTAAAAAGACCATACTAACTAGGGATGTGACCTGCAGTCGATATGGCTCTGATACCACCTCTGTCGGCACTGGATATCCAAATTTGAACCCTCTGTGTATAAACTGTGCTAGTCGAGAAAAAGCTAGCACACATAGTGGAAACAATGATGACAACATATCCATATCACGATTCAAATATTATTAATTAAACAAAAGAGGTATTAGCCTTATGTCCAAATATTACAATTAAACAACCTCTTAGCTTGAGTTCAATAAGTAGCAACAGAGGAACCAAAATAACTCCAGCGGAATTTAACCCATCCATTTGCCCACAGGCAATCGACTGGGGTTCATGTCCTAGCAATCTGGATCACCTTCATCGTAAGCACAAACGTAGAAATTGTAGTCACCTTCAGCTTCTACACTCTTCTGTGGAAAGTGGGGGTGTTTCAAGGGTGAGCACAGAATGTACTCCGCAAGTCTTGAAAACATAATGCATGATAACTATATGCATGGCTAAACAATTGAAGGCATAATATGGCTCTTTTGGCATAAAGCAATGTTAACTTTAAATACCAATATAATTTCACAAAGCATCACTTGATCAAAATTTGATTGAATATAAATTGAATTTGAAATAACAGCTAATCAGGTTCAAACCACCTGACTGGCACCAGCCCCCAAACTACAACCCGAGAGTCCATCCACTCACAGATTCCCAAACCACCATTTTCATTTAAAACAAAACCATATAATCTACATTGTGCAAGCGTACCTCGCCTGCCCTTGACCGTGGGCTCGGCTACTTAAGTAGTTTTAACTCTGCAGAGTGTGTATAGCTTTACCCACAAGACATGATCAACTCTTTTTGTCATGCAATTAACACACTTCCTTCGGTGTGTCGGCAGAGAGATCATGACAAGGCCTTTACAATGTACGGACCCTCTATTAACCTCGCCCGCTAAGGTTTCACTGCTAAAGGGTTACATCCACCCAATCAGAAGCCCCCTCTTGCGCCATGTGGGGAAAACCTGTCTCCATCCGACACCCACATTCCACCGACTGGCGAAGTCAATATCGAGACACACAAATTAATTAGCCAGGTAATACCCATGTAGACTTGTGGTTGTACGGTAGTGCTCGGTCCATGATAACACATGCTTTGGTCCTTAATTGACTAGGGTGGAACATTCACTTTCAAGGTCTCATGCATCTGCACCCGCCAAATATCCATCCTCCCACGTCTAAATCATATTTTCTATTTTATTTTATTTAAATAACAGCAGCAACACCGTTTACTGCATCTTCACAAATAAGTTTAAACAATGTTTGAAATGATTTCCATAATGACATAATACCGAAACATTTAAGCCGGACTAAGCAATTCTACCGTCCCATGCTACATTATTTGTTATCACCAGATAAATTAGCTAGTATCATCTAGGGTGACAAAGGTTTCACTTGATCAATACGAATGAGGGTATGACAAATTTGGACTTTAACTAATCCTTAAAACTATATTTAAAGTACATTGCGTAAAAGTAAGCATACATATTTTAAAACAACATAAGCATTTTGTAAATTTGGGTTCAACATGTTCAAGGAAGACTTGCCTGGATCGAAGGGTAGGCGATCAAGATCATCGGTAGCAACTCCTTTCGGCTCTCCGGAAACTATATGTGAAAAGCATCCAAATTCAAATAAAATCGAAATATATTCAAACAAATTACAAAACTAGTACAAATAGATAGATTACAATTTTATATGAATTTAGGAAGAACAATGAGGTCAATCGGACTTAAGATGAAGGAGATCGGACCTTTTGAATCCAAAAATTGACCTCTCGCCGGACTTGGAGAAGAAATGATTGCCCACAGAGCTCCTTGAGAATTTTCAAAATCTGATTTTACCAGATGTAGATGACAATTAGAGGAAGCTCATGTAAAAATTTGAGGCCGAATGGAGGTTGGGAGCAGCCAGGACAGCTCGCCGAAAGTTCGCCAGAGTTTGAAAAGAATGTCTTGCGCAGGGAGATGCGGTGGATGGATTGGACTAACTCAAAGCTGATGATGTAAAGGATGAGAGGAGAAAGTTGACGTTCAATTTATAGGGTGATCTGACCAGCGGATCGTCGGGAAACACTTACCAAATTTATGGCCAAAATAGTAATGGGCTCGCCGGAGTAAATGAGTGAAACGGGTGGGAATTAAATGCGGGTCGGGTCTGTCGGTTACTATAGCTCATGGGTGCACTGTAGCTGACGTGGAAGGAGAAGCAGATCGGGTCATAATGAACAGTAACCAAAATTATTAATTCTGAAAACAATTAATTTTCCACTGATAATTCATATTAAATTCGAAAATTAGCAAATAAATTTTATTAAATAAGAGAATTTGAAGCGATACTGGTTTCAGCAATAAAAGCATGAATAAATATTTTTAAATAATATAAAATTAATATTTATAGCACAATAATTAATTTTATATGCTGAAAATTAAATAGGTTTGGGAAAAATAGTAAAGAGGTTTTAAAAATTATGGAAAAATTCTCATAAATACTTTAGAATATTATTAACCCAATAAAATTACTTTTGGAATTTTTAAGCTTTTAAATTTGCTACAAAAATTCATTTTGTGAAACTTAGAGTTGCGAAAAGAGTTTTAATAAAATCCGCAACATTCCAAATAAATTCAAAATTAAATAAAACAAATCAAAATAAAATTTTTAGTATGTTACAAAACCTCCTATCGATGTTTCTCCACTAGGTAGAACAGTAGGGTGCCTTATAATTCTATTGTTCTCACGCTCATCCGAGTGCCACCAAAGCAATTTTGCCTTTTTTGGGTTCGCAAACAAACGCTTCAAGAGGGGAATTATTGGCAGATACCATGCCACCTTAGCAAGAGGTCCTTTCTTCACCTCGATGCCCTCGTAATCATCATCTGATCTATCTTTAAGCCTATACCAGGATGCGTTGCACACCGGATATACATGCAAGTTTGCGTACTCTTTGCAGTAGAGGCTACAGTCGTTCGGACAAGCATGTATTCTTTCAACTTCTATTCCCAAGGGACAAACAACCTTCTTGGCTTTGTAGGTGGCTGTCGGCAACTCATTTCCCTCTGAAAGCATGTCTGTTAACAGACCTAACAACACCGTGAACTCTCGTCGAACCAACGTTGTTTGCCTTTAATTTCAGCAGTTGTAGTACGGATGACAACCTTGTGTATTTGGACTTGCAGCGTGGAAACAAAGATTTCTCCGAGTCGTCCATCAAGCTTAGGAATTTTACATACTCCCGCTCATCACGGTTCCCTTCTACATCCCGTAGCATATGATCGAGATTGTCATTGCGAGTCCTTATTGAGAGCATAGTCCATTTCATCCAAAGTATCGTTGACTTCGTCGATGATGTTAGTACTACTTTCTTCCTACATAATCTACTGTTCACCGTGACTGGTCCAACATGTATACCCCCTTTTGAAACCCCGTAGAATCAAGTATGCTTCGATCTGTGCTCGGTTTCGAAATATCCTTAGATTCTCGCAGGTAATGCATGGACAAGGCATAAAGTCCACCCCCTTGTTCAGCATATTTTCCTCTACAGCTCTTCTAAAAGCGGAGACGCCATTAATGTACTCGACATTCATTCGGTTCTCAGCGTACATCCAGCTTCGATCCATCTACGCTACATATGTAACAATATATGTTAAATGATGAATTAAGTACACTAGGAGTGCACATGCACACATATGCTACATGTAAGCTAGATTTAAACTTGCCGATTAACTTATATAGCTCCTTACATAAAAAGAATGAATGGATATATAAACATACGTAAGCTACATTTAAACTCAACATCTTCAATTTTCTCTTTACATAGTGTTGGCGTCAAAAACTTGAGGTAGGGTTTACGACAACAAAGACATCGCATTTAACACTGTTCAGAGCGTGCGAGTCGATTTGACCTGTAATCGACAAGGTAAAAAACAATAAAATTTACTCCAAGCCGATCGTCAATATCAATCGGCTTAAACTTAATCACCAAGCCGATCAAGATTAAAGTATCAGATAAATCTAATTAGCCGATTAAGGCTAATCGAGGGTAAAGGTAGATCGATTCTGAAGAAGGCGATGCGCAACAAAATCAGAATAAATCGAACCTGGGGTGTAATTGACGAAGATCAACAATCGGCGATGCGCAACTTTATTGATCAAAATCGATTACAAAGGCTAAATTACAAGAACTACTCCTAGTCGACAGGAAAAAGATGAAAAGTAAAAGCTGGTTGATTGTATTGTGTTGATTCCTCTCTGCAGCTTACTTTGGCCCTTCTTTTATATCCTTCGGCCGATCGTGTCCTACTACAACACGCTTGAGTCCGTATCCGTATCGGCCTTATCTTGGACGATTGTTTCCTTAAAAATCTTGCAGTTACCAAATATCTCAGATTCTTTCCAATCTTCCGTTAGTTTCCGTATCTTTAATTTTATTGCCTGATTTGCATAAACTTGCCGAATTTTGGTGCAAACATATGCCCCCATTTTTGAGAGATGATTGTTCATCTGTCAAAAATCACAATTATCGGCTTGTTCAATCGGCTAACGTTTGATCTTCGCCCATTAACTGCTGCTTTATTCGCGTCGTAATTCTCTGACATGTTGGTAGTGCGTTTTAACTGCTCACGCCTTTTGAAATTCACTTCCCGCCGTATCAAATTTTTACCATGCCATAAAACGCGGCCCCCACCTCGGTCATTCCTCACGCGCACAAGCTCTCTAACCTCAAACAATCGGCTTTTACTTGTCCATTGCTCGGTTTCCATCAATCGGCTTGCATCCTTCTTCTCCAATCGGCTTGCTAAGATCGGCTGAAATGGACGCGAGTCAGGTACTCATTCCGATCCCTAACAGTAAAGATCAATATTTCCTTGGTCCGATACGGAATCTAGATGCCAGCATGGTTATTAGCCAGGATATTCCCCGTCTTTCTTTATCGGCTACTGCATTCAACATAGAGAGCTGGGAAAAAAGTTTCAGGGCATGGCCGACAGCGCTAAAGGGATGGAGATCTTGTTATATTCGCGTGGTTGCTCAAAAAAGAGGGGAATGGGAAAAGATGGGTATAGCAGAGTGTATTCCTCTCTCATTAGCCGATCCAGAAGCCAATGAGCCCTTAGTGGCCACGGCCTGCTATTTCTGGTCGGAGACCTTCAATGCCTTCTTGTTCCATACTGGTCCCATCGGCCCGACCCTCATGGACATAGCCCAATTGTGCTGCCTTAGGCCAGATGGTGAGCAGATATCGGCCTTTAGTGGCAAACCGAAATACAAGTTTATTCAATCCAAAGGAGAAGGTTGGCGCAAATATATTAACAACAATAATAAAGTGAATGGGCCGGTATCAGATGAAGAACATGTTGCTTTTCTGAACTTGTGGTTAGACCGATTCTTGTTTTGTGGTGCTTCTTTAGGACCAACACAAGTGTATCAGTTAATGGCAGAGCGATTGGTAGAGGGCCGTCGGCTAGCATTGGGAAAAATGTTCCTTGGGGCAGTTTGTCAAATGATGCATGTGATTAGGAGTCGGCTTTTCACTGGTTTTGCCAAATTTTGCGTTGGCAACGTAGGTGGTCCTCTCTGGTTCATCCAGATATGGTTGTATTGTTTATTTAGTCGATCTTTCAGACTGGATCCATCTGACGACTCAGCATTTCCTCGCGAAGATACACCAGAAAATGCGACACTGCACGCAGCACTGAATATATAATGTGCTCGCAAAGAAGAAGATATCTCCATCGGCTTGAAAAATATTTATCTTTTTCCTAACTTGGATAGTAATGATTTTAGCCAACAAGACTTCTTCGCTTATACCAAGGCAAATTGATTTTGAATGGCCATCATTTCTTCATTTGGATTACGATAGTTCAAATGCCCGAATCGACACTGGATTTCTTTAAAATTTTTATCTCTCTAGTATCTTGCATGTCGGCTTCAATACAAGGAACCGTACCTTTCAAATTTCTTACGAATTTTATCATCCTTCCATCTTTGCCGGACATAACCGGTTTCGCCAAGTGATTCCCGATCTCCCACTTCTTGATTTGGTTCACCTAGAACTAGAGTACGATCTTTAGTTGCACCAATATGGTCTTGGAGATAGCCGATGACATGCGATCAAATCTTTGCCACATTTCGCCTTGAACAATCGTTGATCCAAATTGATTCTCCGCATGGTGGTCTTCAATTGCGGATGCACTTCTCCTAGATCGCACTTACCCGGCTATTATTGATGCCCTCTTCCTGCACCTTCCCGAGCCGATGGTATCTTCGATAATAGTTCAAGTGACGAATCGAGCTCGGATATGATAATACGAGTCTCGTAAATATTACTAGCGAGGTATTAGTCGATTTAGCTTTTCTTTATCATAGCCCATATGAATTTATCTCATTGGCTGTCTTCTTTTCTTTGCAGACTAAAGCTGCCGGCAAGAAGCCGATCGATGCTCCTGCAACTAGTAAAGAAAAACGACCACATAAGGCAACTGCACTTACTGGCTATACTTCTGGTTCCTTGGGCATTCAAAGCCCATCTTTATCCTATTTAGAAAGGCAACAGCAACCAAGTAAGTTATGCTCAATCATCTTTTGTTCTTTTCCATTCTTCTCATTAACTGACTTTCAGCCGATGGTTATTTAGAAAAGAAGAAGCCAAGTCCACTAAAGTTCCCGCCAAGAAGAAATACTCTAAACCACAGAACAAAGTGGCGAAAGTTCACCTCACGAATCGCTCTTTGCTCGTATTTTTTTATTTTTAAAAATTTACAAATCTCGATTTAGTCCATCGGTCTCATTATGTTCTTTCTTCCAGCCTACCGCATCAGCACAAGTGGCCAATATTTTATCAAACCTGCCAGATATATCGGCCAAAGAGCCGATACCAGTGTCAACAACCGCTCTTTGCTCGAGACTTCTGACCTATCCAACCTTCTCGGCCTCAATTTATCCGACTTAGATGATCCAGAGATTTTTGCAGCCGACGATTACATCTCTGCAATTCAAAACATCATCGTGGTGTCAAAAGACGCGTCGGCTGTGGTTTCATCGGCTCCTGGCATGCAAGACCGCCTCAACAAGCTATTTGATTTAGTGTCAAGGCCGTAATCGGAGATTTTAAACAATAATCAGCCGATTCGGGACTCTATGGCTGCAGTTGAGGCCGATTTACCACCAGCGGCTATGGCTGCACTGCTTGAGGTATGCCATTTGGATGAGAAAAAGACACTGGTGGAGGCAGCTGAAGAAAGGAAGAAAAAGAGAGCAGCCCAAGAAGCCGACCAGAGAATCCTTGACAAAATGGTTGCGGAGACAAAGGCGAAGAAGAAAAAGTTTGATGCCACCTTGGATTCTCTGAAAGTTACCAAATCTTCTCTTCAAAAGCTGGAAACCACTAAGAAATTTCTTGAAGATGAACTGTCGAAGACGGTGAAGCTTATCGCCAAGGTCAAGATTCCTTTCAAAAACATCATCACCGCCAAGGAGCGTAAGATAGAAATAGCATCACCGTGGCGCCTTCAAGGAGCAATCGCCAAACTTATACCCATCCTGTGCAATGCAGAGAAGATGACAAGATCTTGGATGAGGTACAAGAAACAATCGCCAAGGCAGCTGGAGCACTGTCGGCTTTAGGGGCACGACTCTGAATGTCTCCGACTCCGAATATTCCTAGATGTAATATTTGAGTGGTTGTCCCAAAACTTCTAAATACTCTGAATGTCTCATGAATGCTTTGTAATTTTGCCATGTTTACGATCGGCTATTTAACCGATTCGTATTTTACTTATATTTCCAGAATTTGCAATCTTTTCAGCCGATTAACAACATCATGTTAATCTTGACTCTGAACATATATTCAATCGGCTAGGCTCCAATCCAAACACTAGGGTAGTATTTCTTTAAGTATTTCCCATTAATTGCTTTAGGCAACACATACCCTTCTAACGTTTCTAGCAAGTACGAGTTTCCGCCGACTAGCCGATTAATTTTATATGGCCCTTCCCACGTAGGTGACCATTTTCCAAATCGGTTATCTTTCGAGCCAACAGGCAATATTGTTTTCCGTACCAAATCAGCTAAATCAAAAGACTTAGGCATAACTTTTTTATTATATGCTCTTGCAACTCTGATCTTATTCTTCTTAAGCCGATCAAGCGTAGACAATCGTAACTCCGCTAATTCATCCAAGCTGTCGACCATTAAATCATTGTAATCTTGAGCCAACAAACCATTTTGTCTGGCTATTTGTATAGACTCAATGTTAATCTCCACGGGTAAAACAGCTTCTTGTCCATACACCAATTGGTAAGGTGAAAGTTTTGTCGCTCCGTGATAAGATAGCCGATAAGCCCAAAGTGACTGATAAAGTCGAATGCCAATTTCTTGGCTTCTCATCAATTTTTCTTTTGATCAATCTGATTAGTGTTTTATTAGACGACTCGGCCTGTCCATTAGCCTGAGCGTAATATGGCGAAGAGTTTAACAATTTGATCCCTAGATTCGCGGTGTAACCTTGAAACTCATTAGACATGAATACCGTACCTTGATCGGTCGTGATTGTTTGTGGTATTCCGAACCGATGGACGATATGTTCATTCACAAAACTAATCGCCTCAACACTGGTCACTTTTTTAAGTGGTATAGCTTCGACCCACTTTGAAAAATAATCGGTTGCGGCAAAAATAAATCTATGGCCTTTACTAGAGGCAGGAAATATTTGGCCGATTATATCTATTCCCCAACCCTTGAACGACAAAGGTTTGATAATCGGATGTAACGTCGATGCTGGTGCTAGTTGGATGTTGCCAAACTTTTGACACGTCTGACATCCTTTATAATATTTGAAGCAATCCTCTAGCATTGTCGGCCAAAAATAACCTGTCCGTCTGAGCATCCATTTCAGCTTATGTGCCGATTGATGAGAACCACAAATACCTTCATGCACCTCACCCATCACCACTCGCGCTTCTTCAGCCCCTAAACATCTTAACAACAAGCCTTCCATAGTCTGATAATACAGTATATCATCCATAACAACATACTTCAACGCTTGTTGCCGTATCCTTCGTTCCGTCGGTTTAGATGGGTCGACTAGATAGTCTTTTATCTGCGTTCTCCAGTCGGCAATACCCGTGCACATAATTGCTTTGTCTACCAGTTCGGTTTCCTGACTTCGGCCAACATCTTTATACCCAGATGCTTGTTGAGCTAAAGTATTAGCTCTATCGTTCAATTCTCGAGGAACATGACCGATAGAAAATGATGCAAACGAGACGATGATTTCTAGGCATTGTTCCAGGTATTTCCATAGCACTTCATCTCGACATTGGTATTCTCCTTTTATTTGCTGTACTACTAATAGTGAATCACCATATGCCTCAACAGTGCTCACTCCAATATTTTCCAACAACTGTAAGCCTTTGAGTAATGCTTCGTACTCGGCCTGGTTGTTTGAGCATCGGCTATTTAGCCGGAATGCAAATTCAAAGCTATGTCCTCTAGGTGAGGTGAGTACAATACCGATACCATCTCCTTCCCCACATACTGATCCATCAAAGAACAATTGCCATGGTGCGACCAAGACTAAGTTTGTTGCTGTGTCATGTCCTGTTATAAAATCGGCTAGGACTTGTCCTTTGACTGCTTTGGCTAATTCATATGATAAGTCGAACTTGACCAAGGCGTAAGCCCATTTGCCAAGTCGACCACGCAGAATTGGAGCTGACAATATATATTTTATAACATCGGTTTTGCAGATGACCTTACAAGCCGATGCTAGTATGTAGTGCCTTAGTTTTGTGCATGAGAAGTACAAGGATAAACATAGTTTTTCGATAAAAGGGTACCTGACTTCTGCGTCCAGCAACCGTCGGCTTAAATAAAAGATAACCCTCTCTTTACCATGTACCTCTTGTGCCAAAACAGCTCCAATAGTATCTTCTTCGGCCGAGACATATAATCTAAATGGAATACCCTTTTGAGGTGCAGCCAGGACTGGAGGGTTGGATAAATACCTTTTACTTCACAAAAGCTTTACGATCGGCTCCCCATATAAATTCCTCGTTTTCTTTTAACTTCAGCAATGGAGTGAAAGCACGAATCCTACCAGAGAGGTTCGAGATGAACCGACGGAGGTAGTTAATTTTGCCGATCAACTTTTGTAATTCGTTTTTACATGTTGGCGGCTTAGTATTGGCTATGGCCTTGACCCTTGTTTGGCTGACTTCGATTCCTCTTTCATGTACCATAAAGCCTAAAAACAGTCCCGCCGACACACCGAACGCACACTTATAAGGATTCATCTTCAAACCGTGCGATCTTATGTTTCTGGACACCCTCTCTAAGTCGGCCAGATGTTGGAAATCTTCGGCAGATTTTACCACTACATCATCAATATAAATTTCGACAATGTGGCCGATTAAGTCGTGAAAGATCAGATTTATTGCCCGCAGATCGTTGCTCGGCGTTTTCAAGCCGAAAGTCATTCTCGCCCACTCGAATAACCCTATCGCACCGACATCCAAGGTCGTCTTTGGTATATCGGCTTACGCCATGAGTATCCGGTTATACCCGCATTACCATCCAGAAAGCTTATGATCTTGTTTCCTGATGCAGCATCGATAAGCATATCGGCTATTGGCATAGGGTATTCGTCTTTTGGCGTCGCCTTGTTCAAATCTCTAAAGTCGACGCATACTCGAAGTTTTCCATTTTTATTCATGACTGGAACGATGTTGGAAACCCATTCAGCGTATCGGCAAGGCCTGATAAACTTTGCTTCCAACAATCGTTCTATCTCTTCTTTTATGACTTGGTACAAGGCTGGATTAAAACGCCTAGGATGATGTTTAAACGGCCGATAGCCCGATTTTATTGGTAGCCGATGTTCCACCAGTTGACGGCTTAATCCGGGCATCTCATGATACTCCCAAGCGAAACAATCCTTATAATTTCTAAGTATTTTTATTAGTTTTTCCTTGTACTTTACATCTAGATTTGCACTAACGAAAGTTGGTCTTTTTCTATCACCGACACCTATATTGACTTCTTCAAGCAAGTCGGTGGATGTGAACCCTTGACCTAACTTTTCAATTTCTTCAAAGTCGTCTATGGCTTCGTAGCTATCCGTTATTTGCCGATAGCTTTGCATTCTGTCGTGTAGTGTCTTCAATGTTTTTCTTGTCCCCATCGGCGTAATACTTCATTTGCTCGATCAATGCCCGGCTTGACACTGATCGGCATGAGTCCTGACTTGCTCACACAGATGAAATCGCAGTCGTCCAGTGCCTTGCCCGATATGCAGCCAGCTTCTTCGTGTTGCCAATTCGCATCGGAGCTAGCCATGGCAATATGAGCCGATGTATCGGCTGTAACGACCTCAACCTCTTCTCCATTCCATTGAACAATTGCTTGATGCATGGTCGATGGGATACATCAGTTTGCATGAATCCAATCCCGTCCGAGCAGCACACTGTAGTTTCCTTTGGCATCAATTACAAAGAATGCTGTCGGCAAAGTCTTGCTACCGACAGTCAGCTCTGTGACCATGACACCTTTTGCTTCTGTAGGGTCACCTGTGAAGTCATTCAGAACCATGTTAATTTTGATTAAGTCTTCATCAGACTTACCCAGCTTTTTGCAAGTTGTGTATGGCATTAGATTCACTGTGGCGCCTCCGTCTACCAGCATTCTTGATATCGGCTTGCCATTTATATATCCTTTCAGATACAATGGTTTCAGATGCCGATGATCGTCTTTGGGTTTCTCAAAGACGGCGCTCTGCATGCCAGAGCACAACTAAGCAACTGCCTCTTTGGCCGATTTAGTTCTGACTTTGAATTCAGCTGGTAACGTGAACACCATGTTAATATCCATTGGAGGCGTGCCATCCCGAATCATGGGAGAATCCAAGTCATCAGCCGATTCGAAATCTTCTTCGGCTTGTTCTTTTCTTCTCCACTCTTTCTTGACGCATTTGATTGGACGAAGTTCATTAAATACTTCCTCTCTCTCTCTCACAGCATCGGCTTCACGAATTTCTTGTGTCCTTAGTCTCTGAAGCCGTCGTCGTTGTGATCGGCTCAGGCCTGATGGGCACCACCTGGGTTTAGGTTCCACCGGCTTTCGTATTTGACCAAACAAGTCTTCTTGATTAGAACTGGGCTTGCGTGTCTTGGCTTGGCTTGGTTCTTGATTCGGTTTAGATATTCTTTCATGAACCGGCCTTCTGTGACTTCTGTCTTGCTCTCTGATTGGCCCAGATAGCCTACCTCTGGCCGATTGCATTGGCCAATCGTCTCGGGGATAATGTTCCATCGGGCAGGTATACGGTGATGGCAACGCTTCTCTCTCTCCCAAAGAAAACGCCAAAAGGACACCTTCTATGTGCCCTCTCCACGTTCTCTGTACGGTACAAATTATCCGACCGGCGGGTATGATGAAATGGTCGGCTGTTCATCCTTTCATACTTCTCCATTAATTGTGAGAACGTTGGACCTAACCTTTTCACGGGCTGCCTTGATGGGGACTTCTCTGCTTTGTACCATTTGCCCACCTGGGGATTCCCCTTGGGTTTAATGGTCCTTGAATTTTTTCCATCTCGATCGGCTTCTATTTGTAAGGAACCGATGGTAATCTTTAGTGTTTGGCCGCCGCTCGAGCTTGACTGTATGTCGACTTGTCGATCCCTTTTCTGCTCGTCTTGCGTCGGCTCTTTTCCTTTAGCCGAACACTGTACCATGTTGATAGGAAACGGATCAACATCAACCTGCATGGTCGGCTCATCGGCAAACTTCAACCGACCATCTTCAATAGCAGACTGGATCTGTTGACGGAAGATATTGCAGTCATTAGTGTTATGCGAATAAGAATGATGCCACTTGCAATACCTGCGCTTTTTGATCTCATCAGGCGATGGTATCACATGTCCCTCCGGCAATCGTATTATCTTTTCTTGCAGAAGTAAATCAAAAATACGATCGCACTTAGAAACATCAAAAGAGTACTTAACTTCCGACTTGTTCCTAGTCGGCTTAAGGCAAGAACAGACTAAGGATTTCTTGGATCCTTTTACCCATTCGGCTATGTTTATTTTTGCTTCCTCGTCGTCCGACGAATCACTAGGACAATATTCAACCATATTGACCTTGGCCTTATCCTTTTCCTTGTTATTGCTATTTTTGAATCTATCTTTGAATGCTTTGTAATCAGTGAATCGGCTTTCTTGAGCCGATACGCGATGCAATAAGTGGCTAAGGTCAGTGAATTCTTGGCCTCCAAACTTCTCCCTAAGCGGCGGGATCAAACCTTGAAATGCTAAATCGGCAAGTTGGTTGTCAAGCAACGTAACGCTAAAACACCGATTCCTAATTTCTCTAAACCTCTTGATGTAATCCGTCACCGATTCCCCAAACTTTTGGCGCACAGAACTCAAATCTGAAATTCTAAGTTCCAAACTGCCTGAAAAGAAATATTCATGGAATCGGCTTTCCAAATCGTTCCATAAATAGACCGAATTCGGAGGTAAACAAGTGAACCAAGTAAATGCTGCCCTGATAAAGACAATGGGAACAACCTAATTTTAAGCCCGTCGGATTGGGCCGCTTCACCGCATTGCGCGATAAAGCGTCCGACATGCTCAGGGTGGTGATAGAATCATTCCCGGAGAATTTGGCAAAGTCCGGGACTCTGAAATTGTGAGGGTAAGGAATGCGATCAATGTAATCAGGGTATGGCTTTCTATAGCCGATCACTTTTCCTTTTGGTTGTATGCCAAATTGGTCCCTCAAAACGGTACAGATCTGATCGGTCCAGTTAGCATTATCGGCCATTGGCATAGCAGACCCTTGATAATGTCGGTCATAATCGGCATCCGGCCCCCCGAGCGTAAGCTCGGCCGCCAATGTCTTTGTGCGTCGGCATACGACCATACTGATCGCGTCGATTATGCCTGGTTTGAATTTCCGGTACTGGAACAAATGGCTCAGAGTATGTTACTACCCTGTGTGGACCTGGGTTCCTTTGCAAGGTAGATTCTTGTGGGAATCTCTCGGAGCCAATCGGCTGTGAAACCGATTGGGGAAAGGCGTAGAACAGAGCCGATGGCGGCAAATTGATTGACGCATCCAACCTAGCGGCGTCGGTACAGGCATGGTAATGACTCACCCCACTTGACCGAGCGTCCCTAGGCAATATGACCGTAGGTTGTGTGGGCATCATTGTGGGAGGTGAGGTTACAGCCGATGGTTTAGGATCGACCGTAGTGCCCTGCGTGTTCTGTGGTATTGAAAAAACAGGATAATTCGGCAGAGCTTGTAATGGATCTAGCAGACTTCCTGACGAGGCTAACTCCTGGGCTATAGATTTGACGCTATTTGCTATCATCGGCTTAAGTGTTGTCACCAGAGCCGATGATTGGTTTATTAAAGCGTGATGCACAGACTGATTAATCATAGCCGATAATTCGGCTTGGGCAGGTAGATATCGGCTTACTTGTTCTGTTACACCCGCATCACCCAGGGCGTTGACCGTCGGCAGGGCGGATTTTTGAGTGACGCCACGTCTTGTCTTCTGATAGCAACTTAACATCATCTCTTCCAGCGCAGCCTTCCGAGCTTCAATTTCTTGGCGCTGTTCCGCGGATAAATCGTCCATTGTTGGGACGATTATAGCTTCTGAGTTGAGATCTGATGGTGGAATCGACTTCCCTGATGAAGACATTGCGTGTCCCACCGGGCGTGCCAAAAGTGTGTTGGCGTCAAAAACTTGAGGTAGGGTTTCGACAACAAGACACCGCATTTAACACCGTTCAAAGCGTGCGGTCGATTTGACTCAGAATCGACAAGGTAAAAACAATAAAATTTACTCCAAGCCGATCGTCAATATCAATCGGCTTAAACTTAATCAGCCTGAAGCCGATCAAGATTAAAGTATCAGGATAAATCTAATTAGCCGATTAAGGCTAATCAGAGGGTAAAGGTAGATCGATTCTGAAGAAGGCGATGCGCAACAAAATCAGAATAAATCGAACCTGGGGTGTAATTGACGAAGATCAACAATCGGCGATGCGCAACTTTATTGATCAAAATCGATTACAAAGGCTAAATTACAAGAACTACTCCTAGTCGACAGGAAAAAGATGAAAAGTAAAAGCTGGTTGATTGTATTGTGTTGATTCCTCTCTGCAGCTTGCTTTGGCCCTTCTTTTATATTCTTTGGCCGATCGTGTCCTACTACAACACGCTTGAGTCCGTATCCGTATCGGCCTTATCTTGGATGATTGTTTCCTTAAAAATCTTGCAGTTGCCAAATATCTCGGATTCTTTCCAATCTTCCGTTAGTTTCCGTATCTTTAATTTTATTGCCTGATTTGCATAAACTTGCCGAATTTTGGTGCAAACACATAGCTAGCTACATCTTGAGTATAATGCAATTAGAACCGATTACTTCTTTAGATCAAAAAGAACAAATGGATCTACACCAAGCTAGTTAAAAACCATCTTCAATTCCCTCTTTACCAAGCTAGATGTATATACCTTGAATATAATGCTATTATGACCAATTATTAGCCTAGATCACCTTCCTTTAAGTAACTATCTACATATTAACTATAATACAATTAGAACCAATGGATCTACACCAAGCTTGATCTAGAAACCAACCTCATTTCCCTCTTTACCAAGCTAGATCTTAAATATAATACAAATTTGAACAAATTACTACTTTACATCACAAAGAACAAATGGATCTATACCAAGCTAGCTAGATCTAGAAACCATCTTCATTTCTCTCTTTACCAAGCTATATCTTAAATAAAATGCAAATTTAAACCAATTCCTAATCTTAGATGACCTAGAGCGCAAGGATCTACAATTACACCTCCAAACCTAGGGTCTCTTTCCACCAGATCGCTTCTCAATCGCAGCCATCTCAAAAATAGCTCGGGAAACCCTAAAAGTACAGAGAAGGTCAAGGCTCTATGTTCTTATTTACATAGAAATGGTCATCACAGATGGTTTTTAGCTAAAACCTGTGCCCCACATCACATACATTTTTAGCCAAAAACCGTCGGTGATGTGCCTGAGACTAATTGCAGACAGTTTTTTTAAAAAACCGTTAATCAGTGATTACATGTGTAATATAACCCCTTTTGTATTAGTGATTACAAAAGAGAGGAATTAATCTAGCACAACAAAACAACGTGCGGGCTCAGTCCTACTTGCTAGAACTACATTGCTTAAGCATTGGAATCACAATGCACATATGATGCTAAATTTAGCGTTGTTTGACTTATTGGTTTGATGTCTCTTCCTGAATTAAACATGCATTTCCACACATCATTTTTTTACGACTTACACTTGTAATTGTCTTGACCAATTCAGCAACATCACTAGCACTATGCATTCACTACTACAGAGCACAACATCACAGACGGCTCAAAATTGACATCTCAGACGGTTTAATGAACCGTCAGTAACAAAGTGTTAGTGATAAAAGGGAACATCACAGATTGTTTGAGAACCGTTTGTGAAAATTATCATCAGAGACGGTTCTAAAGAAGAACCGTCTGTGACATCACAGACGATTCCATCTATGTTACATCACATACGGTTCCACTTTGGAACCGTTTGTGATGTTTGTATCATCACAGACGATTCCAAAGTGGAACCGTTTGTGATGTCACTTACATCACAGACGGTTCTTGTTTAGAATCGTCGGTGATGTTGTCCTCCTACTATCTACACTTTTCTATTTATTGGCTAGCCTTAGGAAATGCTAGTTATGTCCTTTGAAACAAAACAAATTACAAAGTTTACATTATAAGCATATTATTATGACATACATTTCAAAAATCAACTTAGATTACATAATACAAACTACGTATAGCGCATCCATGAAAGAAATAAACTTAGATATATTAAACAATTGAATCCATAACTACAACCACAAATTCAGCACAATGTTCATAAATCAACCCAAGTGGTAACTAATAAAGTCACAACTCATCAGGTGAGGCTGAGTGGTATTCGTCTTTTGGATTTATGACCTCACAAATTAAGAAGGCACAGAGTTTTTCTCGAATTCGTAGCAGGTCAGCCTGTTCCAATGCAGATTCAGCACATTTCCAAGCCTCTCGATGGGAAGAGTAAAGTCTTGCATGTATATAAATTGATAAGTGGAAACAATTATTGCAAGATTGATAAACCTTTATGACATTGGTCTTCTTTGCACCAATGAGGATTTGCATATTGTGGCAAACATAGAATCCACATTGGTTAGTGCCCTTTGGCTGCTGGTGGCACTAGAAAAATATAACTGGTTAGTTTCGGAGGTATTATTATGGAGTGTGAAGGATTATTGTTGTAACAACCAAATTTTTGCATTTATTAAAATAATTTCCATTTTATATTTTATGAATTTTCTGGAATTTATTTGAGTTAAGTTGTATTTATTGATTTATGGCTTATTTATAAAACTAATCAGAAAATATGAAAAGTTTAAATAAACTTTTGTTGAGAATAATTTATATGGGTTATAAATGTCTTAAAGTATTTTCTGTAATATTTCTAGATTTTTCCTGATATTTTTGCTATTTTATTTGCCTAATTCAATTTTTTGGCATTTATTTATTCAGAAAAAGATTTAATATGCGTATGAATAGTGTTGGGCCTCGAGCCGAAGCCAGCCCAGCACGTTTCCACGATGTTAGCCCGCATCGGCCCGCTTACCGAGACCCTAGTGCCGTGATCCGTTGGATTTTCGTCCAACCGCTGTCATTCGTTCGCATCACTCGTTCTTGTGTGCCGTTGATCAGATCCGCGTGGGTGTCCAAGATTGCACCACATCGGCTCGCCGAATCTGGATCGGATCTCCGACATCGCCGCTGAATCCGTTTTGATCTATGTGCCCTACACGAAATTCGAGATCCCTATTTAATGCGCCGCCGCCACCCCTAGATTCCTCACCACGAGCCGCACATTTTCCCCTAGCGCATGCCTGCCGAGTTACCGCCGTTTGCCCGCTTGAGCTCGTCGAACTTCGGAGGGAGCGCCGCTGCTATTTTTCGTCATTTCGCCTCGAACCGTTGCCACTCCGCCGCACTTGAGGCCTAATCTAGGAAGCTCATGTCAAGACGCTTCGATCACGCCATCTCATGTTGTTGAGAACCACCAGAGCACCATCAGCCACGTCATCATCTTCATCTCTGGTGAATCAACACCACCGCACCATCGCCATCGCCGTGAAACTCGTCAACCGTCGGATCAGGTGGGACACCATCAAATGCTCACCACGCGTCGTGCACCGGAGTCGTCGCGTGTCTTAATCTTCACCGCCGTTCTCGACCATCTGGTCTGGAACTGACAAGCGAGATCTCGTCGGCACCGCACCAGTCACATCATGATGTGTGTCATTCGAGGTCCGAATCATCGTGCCATCTCGACCGTCGGATCTACGCTGTCCGTCTTAGATTGCACAGCGTCCGCCGTCGTTTGACATCACAGTCGAACCGTCGGATCAGACATGAAAGGTTAAGATGTAGCCACGTGTTAGCACCACTGTAAATAGCCGATTCGCATCATGTGCTGATCTTGATAGTCCTTTTTGAATTGGATGGGTAGGATTGCACCAAATCTTGCGCCAGCCGTGTCGCACCTCGTGTCATGCTGTGATTGGGCGGCGTGCCACTGCTATGTTAGCGCTTGCGTCAGCCGGTGCACGAGTATAGTGTCGCCGGTCCACAGTGGACCAGCGCTGGCCGTAGACTAGATCCATACACCGGTGACACGTGTCAGGCTGCGGTTGTGCCACGTGTCGCGTGAAGTCATAATTAGGTTTTCCCGTAGAAAAATATTTCGTCCAAAAATCGTTTTCTTTGCTGACGTCAGTATGAAGTCATAAATTCTATTTTCTAGTATAAAAATAATTCGGTTTTTCCAATTTAACTTTTATTTCAAAATTTGAATAGTTATATCTTTCTCATACAAACTCAGATTGGGGTGATTCCAGTTTCTATAAATTAGTAAAATCAAGCTCTATTTAATGATGAATTTTATTTAATTTTGGAGTTGATTTTTCTCTCTATTGTTGGTATTTATTGCTTTCTATCTCGTTTCGTGTAGACGTCAAGTTGCCCGGTGAGTTTGTGGTTGAGGAGCCAACGCATGAGTAAGGTCTAGAGTAGGAGTCAGAGCTTTTTGAAGTCAAGTTATGCTTTGATCATGTTGAACCCATGCTTTAAAAATTATATTGTTTCAAAGTATTGCATATTAATTCAATTATTACTTGTTTCAATTATGTTGGGTATAGTTATTCATCCAATTGTGATATATCCACCTTGCCATATTGTATGTCGTATTTCATTTGTCACTGCATAATGGTTTCATATTAGATGGTAGCTATAATTGCCAATATGAGTAGTTAGAACGCAAATAGTATGCTTAGCCATGCAACGAGTCATCATTTTATGAAAATGATTAACCTTGCTTAATGATTATGGAATATGTTTATTATCTTGTGTGTCGGGTATTGTCACACAATGTTGGTGTTGTTGTTGATGGCACATGGTACATGGTAAATCAACCGGGGTGATAAAATGATTTAGACTGAGGCAAAGTGGCAAGAATTTGTGGTGGGCCAATGTGGCACTTGGGCGGTCACATTGCTTTTATAATAATTGATGGTTCATGAATATGATGATTTTTGGTTAGTCTTGCCTTGGTCATTTAAGGACTTAACTTTGCATGAATTTGAACTTAGTCATTTACGTAACCACAAGTCTGGTATAGGATATACCTAGCTGATTAATTTGTTATGTCTAATCTTTAGTACTATTACTGGTGGTGTGAGAACCGAGTTGTGGTAACCAGTCCTCGCACGGGTAGTCTCACATAGCGCAAGAGGGGGGCCTTGGATATTGTAACCAATCCCACCAGTGTTGAAACCTTAGTAGGTAGTACCTGGATTAGACAGGCATTAGAAAGGCTTTGTTATGATAACTCACCTTTGTAATGTATGGCTGTATCTTGAGGGTAAAGTGTATAACCTCTGCAAAGTGTAAAATATATTCGAATAGCCGTCCTCACGGTATTGAGCATTGCTCGGTGATTACAATCAAGGGTTAGTGTGGGCACCTGGAAACACGAATCGATCCTCACGCGTGCGTTGGACTCAGAGGTGACACCCATACTCCACTTAAGTGTATGATCACTATCACCCAAAAGTCCCGTGCACGGAGTATTAACCAGATGGCCCTCACTTAAGCAAATATGAGCCACCTAGTTGCACCGTACACACGTACGCAACCAAGGGAGTTTTGATTCCATTCCGAACAACCATACCGGGATTGAAAGCAACTCATCCAAGCATAGCACTCGCCGTCCGTCTCAGAACCTTGGTATCGTCCACACTCACCAAGGTGAGCGCGAGCAATAGTCAAAGAACGACGACCGCTCGAGTTTATGCATTAGATGGTTGAAAACAATTCTAGATACCCGGATATGTGTCTAGTGCTAGTTCCCAAGATCAACGCCTAGCACCCACATATCCTGCATTCGAGATGTATCGCAACACATATACACAAGACTAAGTAGTTGGCATAGCATAAACATAAACTAGAAATTAATACAACTACTTAATATTACAAGTAGTGGCCGACCGGCCAAATATTACATGCCAAAAGTAAATTGCAGCGGAATATAAACATAAACCAAAATGTGGACAGCGGTATGCCCATCCGATAACCCATAGGCAACCGACTTGGAAAAGACCAAGTTCATCCATCAACATAATCGTCGAACCCCGGAGTAAAGTACGTGTCATCGAAACAATCTTCCATGCCGTCGTCTATATTGTTTAGATTAAGCAACCGTGAGTACACGTATGTACTCGCAAGACTTTAGTGTATGGAAATAAGGTAAATGCAGTCTAGAACAAGGATTACAAGTTTCTACACTGGTCTCATTTCAGCATAAAGCAGATTTGTTTAACAAGTGAATGTTACATAAAACGGTAACGGAATTGTAAAGAGCATTTAATAAGAAGCTAATAACAGTAAGTACAGTTCATATCCATCATTGCGCAGCCCTCCTTGGCTGCGAGTAGCGAATAAAAACAGCCATCCTTGGCTCCCAAAGTTTTCCATACCAACCCAACACCGTTCCCAAACGTTTTGGCAAAAACAAAGATTATACTTGACATTATTTTTCCAAGTTGCTCATGACCTTGAGCACGGCTAATTAATTAGATTTTAATCTCTGCAGAGAGTGTACACTTTATCCACATGACACATTCTAGCAATCATGTCAACTATGTCACGCGGTACTTCCCGTACCCATTTTGCTAGACTGTGACTAAACCGTTCAAATAGCTAAAGCTTAGCCTTGCACCAGCGACAGTGATGTTAAACCCTTGCAATAGTTCCGGAGATCCTGAACCGATGGTGCCCCATCGCAAACTCTCCCCATGGCAAGGCATGCACCGTTGTATTGGAATGCTTGGGCCCCAACACCTCGGTGAAGGGAGTATCTAGAACAACTCCAGTCCATCGGATCGTCCATACTACTTCGGCCTACCAAAATGCAAGGCTAAACTCTAACTAATCTAGTGAGTTTAGGCTATCCCACACTAGCACATGCGGTTGCACCAAATTACTTACGTGATAGCATCAAGTTCGGTCCTTAATTGACCCGGGCGAGAATCTCCCCCTAACTATGCGTGAGGTCCTTTTCACGCCTCAAGTTAAGTAATAACTCGCCCGTGTCTAAATCATAAGTGTGAGTTGGATTTTTATCAAATTAAGTGGAAACCATACCGTGGTTCCATCCATTTAAACAAAGTTTGCTCAAAGTAGTTGAAATGTGTCCCATCATTTAAAAGTCGTTCTAGTAAGCAAGTCTAAGCAAGTACATAAGTTATTTCGCAAGTATTACCTAAGTGACATTAAGTAATGTCTACACCAAGTATTACCTAAGTTACAATGGCAAGTAATCAATTGACAAGGCAAAGGAAATGCATACAATTGGGATTAGCTACCATCACCTACAACATAGCAAGTTTAAAACATACACGCATGCATTAGTTTGATAAAACAACATAACTTTGCAAATATGGGATTAAAATGGTCAAAGGAGGGTGCTTGCCTGGTTGCTCTTCTTCTGGATTATAGTCCGGGTCGTAGTCGACGTCGTTACACTACTACAAAAAGGCTTATATTAGACGCCTCATCATAGACCGTTTCTCAAAACCGTTTGTGACGATGAACATCACTGACGGTTCTATATTGCGACCGTCAGTGACATTGTCACAGACGGTACTCTTCAAAAACCGTTAGTGATATATATCAATATCACAGATTGTCTGTGATATCATGTATTATCTCAGACGGTTTTATAATAAAACCGTCAGCGACCTATCACAGATGGTTCGTTATAATAACCATTTGTGATAAACCACATCACAGACGGTTTATCCAGACAGAACCGTCTGTGATAATATTTCAACTTTCGCGCTATCACCAAAATTGAACTTCCCGCTCGTCTCATTTTCGACTTCCTTTAAAATACCAGCCCGTGGCTCTTCTCTTGCTGCTTTCTTCTCACTTCTCCTACTCTCCTCCTCTCTTCTCTTCTCTCTTCTCACTTCTCACTTTCTTTTCCTCTCCTCTTCGAATGTTTCGTAAGTATGGTGTTCGAATCGTTCAACTAAAATGTTATAGCTCATCCTCTCGTCTTCCTCTTCCTTTCCCTCTTCTCTTCTCTTTTGCACTCTTGATGTTGCGGTGTTTTCGTTACTATCCGTGCACCTTTCGGTAAAACGGCCATAACTTTTGCATACGAGCTCCGATCGCGATGTTCTTCTACTCGTTTCAAAGCTAACAAAAAGTTCGATTTGAAAATCCATAAGGCCAAGTCAGAGAGCTACATCAAAAGTACATGCGAGGCTTTGAAAAAATGTCGATCTCGAAAAAACGTCGTTTAGGGCCTCAAAACGGCCTACGAAGTTTTTTTCGTCGATTTTGCATTTTCAAGTTCTTTAGAGTAGGGACATGGGATATATCACATCCAGTAGCTCTTCCATTATGCCTGAACTAGCACAGAGCAACTAGATCACAGAAATATCATCTGTACGTGACGATATTTTTTTTGTTTCCAAAAGTAACATCACAAAGTGTTCATAGTAAAAATCGCTCGTGATAGTTGTTATCACAAACGGTTCTTAGTAAAAACCATCTGTGATAGTTTGTTATCACAGACGGTTCTTAGTAAAAACCGTCTGTGATGTGTTCTATCACAAACGGTTCATAAACCGTCTATGATGTTCTGTAACATCACTGACCCATGGTTACAGACGGTTCGGAAAACCGTCTATGATGACGGTTCCGAACCGTCTGTGATGACCTTTTCTGTGGTAGTGTTAATAACCGAATCCGAATTATCGTCGTCTATGCGTCAAATAATAAGAACCGAGACAAAAGCAAATAACACCATATCAAATGGGGCAAAAAGAAATCAGATATAAATACCAAATAAAAACTTACCAAGAAGAATATGGTGATTGTGAGTTCTTGATTTATCACTTTCATAATGATTTCGTTAGCACTTTGTTTATGTGAGGCCTTTTTCTTGAATGAGTTACTTTCATCCTCTGTAATAAGAAGCTAAGGTTATAATCATAGCTAAGGCTATTTACAAATTCAATTCAAGAGGCTAAAATTATGTATCTTTGCTTGTATAACTTCGAATTATAGATGCTAAAATTATTTGGATTAATAGAAGTAACATTAGTTAAAACGTTTTGCTTGTTTGGAATATAGCTTCAAGTGCTCATGCATGGGAACGATTTCTATGTGTTGGATCTGAAATTTTAGGTTATTTGCTGGTATTACTTGGTTATGTGATGGTTCTTACATTGCTGATGATTTGGTTTAAGTCTTCCGATTTCATTCTGAAGGACCGAGATGGCGAACAGAGGGGGGGTGAATGGTCGCAAATAAAAATTCCCCCAAAATACTCCAACAAAAACCTTGACAAGATCGCTCAAAAGGAATTATGAAAAACCCGAAAAACTAGACAACTATGTGTACCCCAAGCTTGCATGGATAAGTACCATAAAATATGTGGGGATTTTTGAGTCACAATCCTGGTTGTCTAGTGTCCAAAATAAAGAGGAATCAGTTCAAACTCTTGCTTTTAGAAAGGACATCAATTCAAATCACAAAAGTCACTTTCAGAAAAGCAAAAGCAGGATTTCCAGAACTTGTCCTCAATTTGCACAGGATGTTGGTGGGTTTCTGTAGCTCACAAAATTTTGAGACTTTTTCTCCCTGTAGGAATTAGAGTCTTGAAGAACTCCACCAAATTTCTCCTCAAAAAGCCTTACATAAAAAACAGGAAAAATCGAAGAACACAGTCTGGTCAAAAACTTCGAGCAGAAAGTTTGGGGCTCGGTTTTCACCTCATGACACCCAAACGGTGCAACAAGTGAACTCCAAAATTTTTCTGTAAGCGTATATCAGAGTCCCGCACCTCCTCCAACAAGAATCACTCAAAACGGATTTTTCTATATTTTTACAAAAATCAAAAACTGACTGCTGCGCGAAGAACAAGTTCAGAACAAAGTTGGAACTTGAAAGAAAAGATGTTCTCTCCTCAATCCAAGAGTGCAAAAGAGATGTAAAACCATATGAACACACTCAAAACATCCAAGATCAGCAGCATTTAGAAGGAGGGGAGGCAAATCCAAATTACTTGAAAGTAAATTATGGGAATGTAATTGCGGAAAGTAAATGCTGAATTTAAATTATGTAAAGTAAAGACATAATGTAAATGCGCAAAATAAATTCAGAGGTGGATGGATAAAACTTTCATTTCTGGAAGGAGGTTACAAAGCCTCACATTCATGTGGGCAAAGCTCAAATGAGCATCAAAACCTCAACACCTTCAAGGGAAGGAGGCTACCCTCCACCCCTATTTATACTACTCTTGGGCCACCTACCACCCTTGGATGAGTCCTCAACCCTAGAGCACTCATCTAAGGGCTAGGATTAACCCACACACACAGCCATGCAAGGGCTAACCCAAAACCCACACACATACCGGGTTTTCTTGCACGATTTTCAAAGCATACTACCTAGACCCGCTAACCTATCAACTAGACCTCAATCCGACGGTCCTCATTGATCCACGCGCATCTAGCTAGCATCATCTCCTTTCCTTGTCTTCTTGACTTGCCCGACTCCGCCTCCGATCATCTTCCGCGATCTCCCAACCGTCTCGACCTCCGACGCCTCGCCTAGTCCCGGCCATCCTTCGCCTCACCATGACCTAGCACCGCTGTCCCGCAACCATCAAAAACAAGGAAACTCCTCACATAGCAATGCCCACAAAGATGTGCAATAAACCATGCAACTCATCACTACGCGCCCATACGACCGCATCGCCACTCTGGCAAAGACAACTCAAATTGCTTCATTTTGAAAATCAAACCAAATCAAACTCAAACTTGAGCACACCTTGCTCAAATAAAGTCAAATACTCATCACAAATATGGATGGACCTCCACATGGTCCTTCAATCTCCCCCTTGATGAGTATATTGACAAACCACACAAAAGGCATAAATTTGAGTTTGAAGAAAATGAAGAAGAAAGCAATTTTCAGTTGCAAAGTCAAACTTGGTCCAAAGATATAAATTAGAACCATGACCAAGTTGACGAAGAGGAATTCAGATTTTAGAGTTAAATTTAAGAAAGAGCAAGTTTTCAACAAAAACTCTAAAATCCAACTAAACATGTCAAATGTGATTATGAGATTATGATCCAAATGTAGTAGTAGCATAGTTTTACAAAGATCATAATAACCAAATAAGCATTCACATTTTTATCTTTTAGTGATGCCTTTTCTACGTTATCTCCCCTTTGGCAATATAGGCATCAATTTTTTTATGTATGCATGAAATGCAATCGAAAGAGCTTTGAGGATTATCCAATTGATCAAAATGGAAGGATATTACACCAAGCTTGTCAATTTCGTAAGATGACTAAACTAAGACATGTCCAAGTGCAAATACGAGCTTAGTTTTGAATATTTCATTTTTAGCAAGATTTGACAAGTGCAACACTTAGCTTTAGTTTCAAAAATAGAAGAATAGCCACTCTAAGGATCAAAAGGAAAACCTAGAGTTCAACCTACTCAACACGTTGGGGAATCTAGAAGAGCATACAAGGTCCTTCGGGCTCATTTATCACTTAATGCAAATTTTGATTTATCATCATACAAGACAGCGGGGTGCAAATGTTTGACATTATTTGCATTCTTTACCCACATATGTCTTTGTTTTTAATTTATTTGCATTTTCTTTTGACAACCAATTGACTCAAGCCGTATGCGACCATCTCAAGATGAGCTCTTAAGAGGATGGTCTAGGTCAAACACGATGTATTCCAAGTTCATCCCAAGTGCAATGGGAAGCGGTCTTGTGAATACAAGGTGTTGAGTCGTATGTGCACAAGAAGAATCAATTTTGTTTAATTTTCATTTTTAGCACAACGATTCATGAGCAATTGAAGGACTCTGCATGGATCAAACTAGTTTCACCCAAGTTGCTATAGGGACTCTAGAGAACTCCTAAATTTCTCAAATTATGGCACAAACCTCTAGAGAAGAAACCTAGCAAGTAAAAGCAACAAGTTTCATCAAGTTTTTCATTTAAGGCTTATTTCATTTTTAAGCTTAGCAAGTTAAATGAACTTGGACATACCTAAGCTAGTGATTTTCTTCAAATGATGTAGCATGGTGTATAGCATGAAGAAGAAATCAATTGCATAATAGACAAAGCTCATAAAATGAAAATGCAGTCTAAATGCAATGCATGAACAGATTCCCAAACTCCCCTCAACAAATGAATCAATTTTAAGCTCAAATCTGGTTAAAGTTGAGTTATTATCAAGATTAGGCATAAAGAAAACCCGAATGAACTCAATAATAACTAAAAAAACAGAATGAGGAGAAGAAGTCGAGAAACTGCAAAACCGGATGGCTATAGAGCATAGAAAAGATAGAAGAGACTCACTACGGCTCGACTCGCTCTTATCTTCCCAAAGGATCGACATAGGAAGTCGACTCTAGATCCCAACTAAGGAGTGCACATGCACTCGCCTACCTGTGAGGCCCAATACCGCTAGACTTATAAGACTGTGAGGGAACTCAACCTAGAGAGAAGAGAGAACAGCTAATCACGCATGATAGCAACCTAAAGCACAAGATAAGAGGTGAATGCAAGGCATGCCAGAAGTCTAAGTGAGTGAACTCAACTCAAGAAAACAAGCCCAAAGTCACCAAGAAGAAACACAAAGAAAAGAAAAGCTGGAAGAAAACATATAATACATAATATACAAACCAGCTCCCCCTCACGAAAGGCCGTAAGGGCTCACGACTCCAAGCTCACTCCTCAAGGCAACAAATCTGAGCTATCCAAAGGCTTGGTGAAAATATCGCTAATCAAGGTCACTCTCTCGAATCGAAGCGCGATATCTCCCTTCTCCACATGGTCTCTAAGGAAGTGATATCTAATATCAATGTGCTTGGTCCGAATGTTGCACTGGGTTTTTAGCAATGCAAATAGCTGAAGTGTTGTCACGTAAAAGTGGCACACTCTCTATCTCTAACCCATAGTCCCGTAAGGTCGATCTCATCCAGAGCACTTGGCTACAAAGAATCGGCAGCAAAGAACATACTCGGCCTCAAGCAGTGGATCAGTGCAACTCCGATCGCTTCCTAGATGACCAAGAAACAAGAGAAGTGCCAATGAATTGGCAAGTGCCGGTGTTTTTCCTATCTATCCTACACCAAAGAAAGTCGGCATCGGAAAAAGCTCTAAGAGATAGACAAGAAGACGAAGAGTACCAAATACCATAATCGCGGTAGCACGAAGGTACTGAAATGCGCTTGACCGCTCGGCGGTGAGAGGCGCGAGGAGAAGCTTGAAATCGAGCGCACGCACACACAAATAAATGTATGTCCTACTCGGCAGTGAGGTACAAGAGGAGCCGATCATGCTCAAACTCCTTTTGATCAAGAGGCTCACCATCCTCATCGGGCTTGAGGACAGCAGTGGTGGCCATAGGAGTCATCACCGCTTCCCATCGACATGTCGGCGCCTCAGAGGTCACGTATATTTGCCTTGATGCAAGGAAGTACCCTCCCGAGTCTGCTTGATTTGGAAGCCAAGAAAGTAGCTCAACTCGCCCATCATACTCATCTCAAACTCTGTGCTCACTACCTCAGAAAACTGAGACACAAGCGAATGAGACGAGCCACCAAAAATGATATTGTCCACATAAATCTAGACAAGAAGAAAATGAGACTCATGGTGTCTGATGAACAGAGTTTTGTCTACTATGCCCATTTTGAAGTCATGGCTGAGAAGATAAGACTTGAGCCTCTCATACCATGCTCTGGGGCTCGCTTGAGTCCATACAAAGCTTTGGAGAGCTTGTATACATGACTGAAACTTGGGGTTCTCAAATCTCGAGGTTGTTTGACATAAACCTCTTCCTCAATATAGCCATTGAGGAATGCACTCTTGACATCCATTTGATAGAGCTTGAAGCCCGGGATGCAGAGAATGCAAGCAGATCCTAATAGCCTCTAGTCTAGCTATGGGGCAAAGGTCTCCTCAAAGTCAAGACCTCAACCTGAGAAAAACCTTGTGCAACTAGCCTAGCCTTGTTGCGAATGACAACCCCATCCTCACTCTGCTTGTTTTGAACACCCACTTGGTCCCAATGACATTATGACCAGATGGGGCTCGACAAGCTGCCATACCTTGTTCCTCTCAAAGTTCTCAAGTTCTCATGCATAGCATTAATCCACGATTCATCTGATAATGCATGAGAAACATCTTTCGGCCAAAGGAGGCAACGAAGGCAGAGTGGAGGCAGAATCGACAAACCTGATTTTGAGCGAGTGACGCGCCAAACAGATCACCAATGATCCGATCAGTGGATGAGCTTTCGATATGACGGGAGGACCGTATGCGATGGCCTCTACCTCATGCACGTAAGAGGTAGGAGCAGAGCCACTACCAAGGAGAGCTCAAGGCAAGGGTGGTCTCCCGAGGTGCGTAAATGGAAACAGGAGGCACCTCGTATAGAGGGAACTGGATCCGTGGAACACCATCATCTCCATCATCCTCATCTTCTACAAAGATGGTCTCGAGGGATAAGAAGAGCTCAAATATCGTGTCTAGCTCTGGCTAGCCTCATCAAAGGTCACATCACAGTCTCTATGATCCTATGCGCATCAACACCTGC
Source organism: Otatea glauca (assembly GCA_036346275.1). NCBI lineage: Eukaryota > Viridiplantae > Streptophyta > Magnoliopsida > Poales > Poaceae > Otatea > Otatea glauca. The sequence continues at coordinate 50,384,930 of CM070718.1, forward strand.
ACTTATAGCTACGAGAAGAAGTCGAGTAACCTAGAAAGATACCATCGTAAGAGCGAGACTCAAACTTATCTAGGTTACTGTGCTTCAAGATAAAACACTTGCAACCAAAACGCTAAAATGAGACATACCGGGCTTTCGCCATACCTCAACTCATAAGAAGTGCGATGCAAATGTGCTCTCAAAAACACGCGATTAGAAACATGGCAAGCAAGAGCTATAGCCTCACCAAAACTTCCTAGGAGTATCAGACTGCCTAGCATCGCCCCGCCATCTCAACTGTGGTCCTGTTCTTCCTTTCCACTACGCCATTCTCACGAGGGGCGAGGGAGAAGAGAACTGATGCTCTAAACCGCACTCCACACAAAAACTCTCAAAGTAGGAATTCTTGAACTCCGTACATTATCACTGCATATAGCTCGTAATGCACCGGGAGCTCAATAGACAACCCATCGATCAAACCCCAAGTGAGAAAAGTCTCATCCTTCGAGGCCATGAAGAATACCCAAGAGAATCTAGAAAATCATCAACGATGACAAGAACATACCACTTCCTCCCGCCGATCGCACTCTAGCCGACCAACAAAGGTCCATATGTAAAAGCTGTCCGGTGCATCACCATCACTACGGTGGATCGGAGGATGAGAAGCAAGAACCATCTTACCATGTCGACAAGGAGAGCAAACTAAGTCTTTGACCATCTTGAGTTTGGGCAAACCCGAATGAGATCGTGGTCGCTAACTCGGTCAAATGATCAAAACCAATGTGACCAAGTCTCCTATGCCGTAAGGAGAGATCACGGACTCGTAAGCAATCAAACATCGAAGAGAGTCTCCGTAAGAAGCGTAAAAATCAGCACGAAAGACTCTCTCAAATCTAGAAATCCCACAAACTAACCTTCCTGATGAATCAAGAATTCTACAGGCATTACTCTTGAAGCTTACCTCGAAAGAGTCATCGATAAGCTGAGAAACAGAGAGCAGATTGTATTGCAGCTTACTTACTAAGGCAACATCTTTAAGAATGAAATTTTGGTTAATGCAGATGGTACCTTTAGCAATGACTCTACCTGAAGATGCATCCCCAAAAGTGATTAACTCATCACCGGGGGCTCGGACTAGGAAGAGAACCAACGAGAATCTCCGGTCATATGACGAGAACAACCGTAGTCAACAATCCAAACATCGCCCTTCCCATCCGGATTTAACTGATCAAGACACAAGAGAGAAAGATGACTCAAGATCGGGATAGAGTGAAGACTTAGGAACCCAATCTCAACCATACGACACCTCGCAGTACCACCACGTAAGAAGATCGACTCGAGTGTCTCTCTCGACGCCAACTCTCACACGATCAGAGCAACTCGTAGATAATCTAGAGTCAAATCGGGTTGGCACGCCGTGGTGCAAAAGCCGACCATCCCAAGAAGGCTGCTGATCTCCTACCGAAAACACCTCACGCCGCGATATCTACCTCGATGGGAAAACGAGGAATATCAAGAGGACGGCGAAAGATCGACTACGAACAGCTCCGTGACTAAAACTCAAGAACTAGCATGAAAACCAAGTCCCGGACGCCCAAAAACAAAGCGACTCTCTAACCTATCTAGAAGCGTGTGTGTCTTAGGAGCACTCAAAGTCCGGGATGACCTCAATACCCCTAAGAGCAGAACACGCCACACCGAGTGATCTTGGCGCGCTGAAGCGTAAATCTACTAGGTGACCATCCTTCTTACTGTAAGGTGCATGTGTACTTCGCTTGCTAGAGGCGTATAATAGAGTAACACCCTTCGGTCAAGTCCTATGGACAACCCCAAAGAGACCTAAACACGGTGGTACTCACTCGGAGCTACCACAATCTCACCACTCTTGGAGCCGCGACTATGGTGGGAGGATGCGCCGAGCGTGCTCCAAGGGATCAAATCCTAGACCTTGATTGAATCTACTAATCTTGGATTGGTCTAGAATAAGATTGAGCTTCTTCTTGCTCTCCAACAAACTTCTCGAGAGTGCTCATAAGATACTGGCAATCTCGGAAGAAAGAAGCACAAGAAGAACAGGGGAAGGAGAGGAAGAAGAACCGTAAAGATGAGCTCTCTCAAAGACGTGCATTTTTCTCCTCAAAGACGGTTGCCTCAATCTTGAGGGCCTTACAAGAAACGCAAGGAGCATCTCTAATTCTATGGGCTTGGTCTTCTAATTTCTTCCTAAGCTCGACATGGATTTTATCCAAGTCCCCACAATCTCAAGACATCGCAAGCAATATTTTTGTGACTTATCTAGTAAGTCCTTAGCAAGTTTAGCACACTTGACATTCAGTGGTTTCATTGTCAAGTTTTAATTGCTTACACCCTCACATGAGCCGACCGGGTCCTTAGAAGCATGTGATTCAAGTTCATTGTTTCTAGCGTAAAGCTTCCTAAGGTGTTCGCCATGGCATCAATTTCGCAAGCAATTTAGGGCAATTAGAGCATGATGGAGTGGAGTGAGCATGAAGAAAACTAGCCTCAACAGAATAGCATCAACAGAACTAGTGCTAGCATTCTTCAACCTAAGACCATCAAGTTCAACAAGCACACTATCATGTATGGTCCTTAGGTTCTCCAACTCCACAAGAATAGCATCACACAAAGAGCAATCATCGTGACTCGGGAGGAGAAGATCTAAGTGAAGCTAACTCCCGAGTCAAGGTACCTACTTCCTTCTCAAGCTCAGTACACCTAGCTCTAGCTCTAGCATGAAATTTTCCTAATTTGCGTAAAGCTTCGCTGAGCTGGTCATAGGAGGGTACCTCGTCCGAGTCAGAGAGAGCTCGAGTCGCTGATGTCGCTTGTGTCGGCCATGAAGCACATGCCGAGAAGTCGCCGCCGCCTTTCTTCTCTTGCGGATCATCCTCGCCTCGCCGCTCCATGTCTCCGTGTCGGAGAGGTTGATGTCGCTGCCGCGCAAGGACGCGGTGGAAGAGCTTCTTGTTCTTGGAGAAGTTGCGGTACTTCTTCTCGTGCGCCGGTTCACGAACCGGAAGCTTCTTGTTGCGTTCTTGTCGGTGTAGTCGTTCTTGCCCGAACCGCCAACGCCATTCTTGCCCTTCTCCAAATTGGGATAGTTCGCCAATGTGGTTGGGGCCACCACACTCAAGCAGTGATCATGCCACCTCTCTTCCTCTCTCTCACCCTCTTGTATGCATGAGAAAACTTATGAGCGAGAAGAGCAAGCTCATTTTCTGAAATTTTTCCAGCTTGGTCATCGCTAGCTCGCAAAGGGCGGAAAGAGAGAAACCAATAGAAGGATCAAGAAGAAGATCCAATGGGATCGGTGACCAAAGCCATCGATCGAGATTTCGTCTTCCGAGAGACGACATCGATCTCATGAGTCTTGAGGCGGAATAAAGCCCGCCAAGAGTCGAGTCGATAAGTCGGTGGTGTCCTTGATGGTGGTCACCTTCATCTCCCAAACCCAAGGTCGAGTGCGGTCAAGAAATGCCGAGCATTGTCCGAGTCGTATATGCAACCAATCGCCGGAGGTCGCCAAAATCTTTGTAAACCGACCAAAACACTCGCCGAGACTCTCACCAACGCGTTGATCAAACTTGTTGTACTCGCGCTTGAACTGTCCTCGCCTCACGCCTTGATTTGAGTAGAGCCTCATGGTAAGCATCGAGGGTTACCCAAATCTCGTGAGCGGAGCGAAGGTAAGAAATCCTATCATACTCACCGCGCTAAGACCTCAGATGAGAATGTTCCTTGCCTTAGCATTCGCCTCAACGCCAACCATATTGATGGCCGTGACATTTTCATTAGCAGAACCTCATACGGAGTTTCACCTTCGCCATATCGTAGCCCCGGCGTGATGTATGACTCCATCCGACTTCCAAAAGGAAAATCAACTCCATTAAAGATGGGAGGCTTGGTGGAATATTTGTCCATCGCCATGGCTCTTGAGACCGGTCAAGATCTAGAAAGAGCAGAACCGCTCGATACCAATTGAAGGACCGAGATGGCGAATGAGGGGGTGAATGGTCGCAAATAAAAATTCCCAAAATACTCCAACAAAAACCTTGACAAGATCGCCAAAAGGAATTATGAAAACCCAAAAACTAGACAACTATGTGTACCCCAAGCTTGCATGGATAAGTACCATAAAATATGTGGGGATTTTTGAGTCACAATCCTGGTTGTCTAGTGTCCAAAATAAAGAGGAATCAATTCAAACTCTTGCTTTTAGAAAGGACATCAATTCAAATCACAAAAGTCACTTTCAGAAAAGCAAAAGCAGGATTTCCAGAACTTGTCCTCAATTTGCACAGGAGGTTGGTGGGTTTCTGTAGCTCAAAAAATTTTGAGACTTTTTCTCCCTGTGAGAATTAGAGTCGTCAAGAACTCCACCAAATTTATCCTCAAAAAGCCTTACAGAAAAAACAGGAAAAATCGAAGAACACAGTCTGGTCAAAAACTTCGAGCAGAAAGTTTGGGGCTCGGTTTTCACCTCATGACACCCAAACGGTGCAACAAGTGAACTCCAAAATTTTTCTGTAAGCGTATATCAGAGTCCCGCACCTCCTCCAACAAGAATCACTCAAAAAGGATTTTTTCTATATTTCTACAAAAATCAAACACTGACTGCTGCGCGAAGAACAAGTTCAGAACAAAGTTGGAGCTTGAAAGAAAAGATGTTCTCTCCTCAATCCAAGAGTGCAAAAGAGATGTAAAACCATATGAACACACTCAAAACATCCAAGATCAGCAGCATTTAGAAGGAGGGGAGGCAAATCCAAATTACTTGAAAGTAAATTGCGGAATGTAATTATGGAAAGTAAATGCTGAATTTAAATTATGTAAAGTAAAGACATAATGTAAATGCGCAAAATAAATTCAGAGGTGGATGGATAAAACTTTCATTTCTGGAAGGAGGTTACAAAGCCTCACATTCATGTGGGCAAAGCTGAAATGAGCATCAAAACCTCAACACCTTCAAGGGAAGGAGGCTACCCTCCACCCCTATTTATACTACTCTTGGGCCACCTACCACCCTTGGATGAGTCCTCAACCCTAGAGCACTCATCTAAGGGCTAGGATTAACCCACACACACAGCCATGCAAGGGCTAACCCAAAACCCACACACATACCGGGTTTTCTTGCACGATTTTCAAAGCATACTACCTAGACCCGCTAACCTATCAACTAGACCTCAATCCGACGGTCCTCATTGATCCACGCGCATCTAGCTAGCATCATCTCCTTTCCTTGTCTTCTTGACTTGCCCGACTCCGCCTCCGATCATCTTCCGCGATCTCCCAACCGTCTGACCTCCGACGCCTCGCCTAGTCCCGGCCATCCTTCGCCTCACCATGACCTAGCACCGTCGTCCTGCAACCATCAAAAACAAGGAAACTCCTCACATAGCAATGCCCACAAAGATGTGCAATAAACCATGCAACTCACCACTACCGCGTCCATACGACCGGTACTGCCACTCCTGGCAAAGACAACTCAAATTGCTTCATTTTGAAAATCAAACCAAATCAAACTCAAACTTGAGCACACCTTGCTCAAATAAAGTCAAATACTCATCACAAATATGGATGGACCTCCACATGGTCCTTCACATTCATCCATACAAGTGACTTTAACAACGTTATCATTTAGGGTTTTTGCTCTAGCAAGTTTTATATGATAAGTAAGTTGAAATTAAAATGTTTTTCCAACCATATACTGGTTTACAATTCTGGGTCGATTCCCCCAAAAGTGCTAGTCTTAGTGCAGTTTGTAGTTTTTGAAGGGTTTTGCTTAAGAAGGATTCAGATGCAAAGCAAGTTATAATTGAGATATTTTTCTAGAATATGGTAGTATATATACTAAACTCTGATTCTGATCTATTTTCCTTTAAATTTGCATTTGGACGAGATACTTTACGGATTGCCGGAAAGGCTTAAGCATTATAGTTTTGGTGCAGTTTGTGGTCATTTAAGGTGTTTGCAGCTACTAGTTTTATATTCTACATAGGTTATAAATGGAATATTTTCCCATATTATGGCAGCATATGTACTATAGGATGTTACTAAGCTATTCTTTCATTATTTCCCATTTATACAATATATTTTATGGGTTGCAGAAAAGCTTATATGATTATGCCGATCGCAAGGTTTCGGTCCAGTTTTCTTTCTTCGATTGCGACTACACCTTATGGGATAATCTAACTATTTTTCAGACATTAGTAGGGGAAATCCCTAAGAGTGTTTTAAAGTTGGTCCCGTGATATTTCATTTTTATCCGCGATAGTTTATATGCACATGAAGAATGAAGTCTTTTACGAACTTAATTCAAGTTAGGTCTTTTTGCCGACTAACAAGATCTTGACTTTAGGAATATTTTGAAACTAGCCCTATATGACCTAATATTTAATTATGTCATTTTGTTTGCTTGAACTTGAATCCTTAAGTATACATCTCTAGTATATGAAAGCATATTCTGATTAAAAGGCTAAGTGCATGCTATGATTTGTTATAATGAGTGTTACCTTATTAAGTGGTCTGGCCATGCAGGTCTTTTAGGAACTAACTTTTAATATGTTAGCATCTATTCATAGCAGTTATTTATATTTCAACTTTTAGTATATAACAAGTATAGATATTTGGGAACTTGTCTCATCCTAAGTTAATCTTTAATTATTTCAGTATGAATAGATTATATGGACCTATAGGATGATTCAAAACTGACCTCTCATATAGCATTCTTTATTTGTGATATTTTGCTTATATCCTTTTCTTTTGTACATGGAGAACAATTTATTTATTAAACTGGATTTAAACTAAACATGAAATGTTTTTGCATATCTAAGGATGCTACAGTCTTTATTAAGCTTAAGATTTGGTTTTACCAACATTTGAATTCATTTGACCTAGGTTTTAGCTATTTTATCCTCTAGGCATTGGAATCCAATTCATTTTCAAATTTAAATTAACTTAGGTTCTAATCTAAATATTTTTGCGAAAATGGGACATTTAGCACCTAAGGAACATGAAAAAAAATTAGTTTCATCATTTTTAGACTTCATTTGCGATAATTTTATGTTAAGCTTATTCTAGGCCTAAAGCATATGTTTGAGCTCATTTAATTCACAGAGATCAAAACTAAAATATCTTTGCATGTTCATATTCTATATGATTTTACACAATTTATAAATTTGTTTCATTTAATTTGATATTTTCTAGCAAAAGATATTCAAGTTTGAGCACCGACGTCAGAAGGATGGTGGAGCCGGCGGGCCTGGGGTTCGTGAGCTCAGGGCGACCCATGCGCACGCGTAGGGAGGCTCAGTCTGTGTCAGTGTTGGCGGAGATGGGCTGCCACCACGGAGGTGCTGCGCACAGTGGAGGTGAGCACCGGAAGTGGAGAAGGAAGCTGCGTGGTTTCAGGTGAGCGTGCGGTGAGCATGAGGGAGTGACGAGGGAGCTAATGCTTACCCCGGTGCGGTGGAGAGAGCCCAAGGAAGCTTACCACAGAGCTGCCATCAGTGGAGGGGAAGATGTGGCCGTGCTACATGCCATGCATGCCGTCTCCGCTTGCATGCACGCCCGCTTTGCATGCATGCTATCGCCACTTGCATGCACGGCCGCATGCACGCCGCCACCGCCTGACCGATGAGCTCCTCAGTCCGCAGCCTTGGCCCTGCCATGGGTTGCCATGGCAGCACCACAAAATGGCCATGCGCTGCCGTGGAAGTAGTTGGCCACGTCACGTTGCCGCCATGGCACACCACGCCACCACATCGAGTGCAGTGTCGCCTGGCCATGCCGTGCTACGCCTAGGCCATAGACCTCGCACGCACCATGCTGCTGTTGTTGCAAGCTACAGCACCATCGCCCCCAGTCGGTTGCTGTCGCTGTCATGGCCAAGGGCTTTTCAACCACTGCTACTTCTTCCTCCTCCCTCCAAAACAATCCAAACCAACGCATTTGTGAGAAATTTTTGCAAAAATGGGATGTATGAGTGATGGGGAATGCAATGGTATGACATGCATAAGCTAATCCTTGATTTTTGGTGGTGTTTGGGAGGAGAGAAGATTAGATGGGTTTGGGAAGGGAGCTTGCTTCTTGTGCTCATGGGCTAAGGTAGAAAAAAAAGCAAGCTAGGAAGAAGCAAGCAAGGGGCAGGGAGGATGGGGTCTTATGGTGCTGCATGCCAAGAAGTGCTACCAGGAGAAAAGAGCTTAGAGTCTGCCAAGTGGGGCTTGCTACAGAAAATGCGCATTATTCTACCGCCTGACCAGACTACACTCTTCTTATTAAATGAAAGATCATTTCGTACCTATTCTTTCTGAAACTTTTTGAATGATCTCAACATATTAAAATTGTTATCCAGTAAAAATTTTGTACTAGAATATTTTACAAAAAATTAGAATAATTCTAACAATGCTGATTTAGCATTCTGCTATTTTTAGTTTTTATTTTATTTTAGGATGAAAATGGATTCAATAATTTTCCAAACTTTATGAGAGGGTTTCATATAGGCTAAGAATTATTTAATAAAAATGTATGACCAATATCATGCATATTTAGTTTCTATTAATTCTGACATTGCAGATTTCAGATTTCTCTGTTTTTATGTTTTCGAAATATAAAAGTCATTAAATATATTTATTAATTTTTAATATTTTTACCAGGCGTTAATAATTTTATGAAAAAGACATGGTAAATTTTTTAACTAGATATCAATTTTGATGATTTTTATAAAATTCTGACAATCTACTGTTTTGTAGTCAAATCATGTCGTTTCACATATCATGTCACATCTCACATGATTATCTTTTACATTAATACTCCCATGATAGCTGAGAAGAAGTGATGGAGACTTTTTAAAATTTAATATAATTTTTTTCTGGCTTTTACTTCCATCTTTCTACCTTTTTACTTTTACTCTTTCACTAATTCCATTACTTTATTTTTCTTTAAAGCCAAAAATCTAAGAAAGTAAATAAATCTAGAAAAATTCAGAAAATATGGAAATTCAAAATAAGATTACTTTTTCAACTCAATTCCAAATTTTGTTTATTTTGGGCAAAAAGTTTTAATGATGCAACATGTTCTTTTCTTTTATGTTGAAATACTATAAAATGAAGTAAAAGATTATATTTAAAATAAAAAACCTTGGTTTGAGTTGAAATTTTTATAAAATTCTATTTTTTAAAAATTTACATTTTTACTTTTCATATTTTTTCCAAATTTTCGGGATGTTAAAGTTAGGTTTTATCAAAACAAATGTGGGTATGGAGGATGAATGTTGTTATAAGATTATGAGTTGGTTACTGGAAATAAATGAGAAATTTATTATTCTTATTATTTATTTACTATCTTTACAATCTACTTATGCTATTCTTTTATAAATGATGTTTTATGCAAATTAACCATGTCAGCTATTGCTTTGTATTAAGCCATACATATAGTATATTAGACTTTCATTCTATGCACAACTTGTTGAGTGCTTTATGTACTCACCCCTTGCAACAAAATCCCTCCAGTTGGAGAAGAAGCCATGCCTGCTTTTGAGGAGTATCAAGAAGAGGCGAACAACTAGGGTGCGAACCTTGTCAGTTGCTTATGGCAAATTGAGGGTTACTACCAATAAATTTATCTCCACTGCAGTTTATTTATTTTTCAGTCTTAGCCCTGCGTGGCGTATTCATGTAAAGTGGACCATAAGGTCATCTAGCGTGATCCTGGAGTAGTGCTGAATACACAGAGGGTCCAAATTTGCATATTCGGGTCCCGACAATTGCGTTCTAGCGGATACCGAAAACATATGAACGTGCTTCAGCTGCGATGAGTCCTTGCGTGGCCCTCAGGAAATGCTGTCTCGAGTAATTTTGCAATAGACGTCAAGTCGTGGGTGCTGCCTTTATTGGAATCAAGGTAAATTACCCGGTTCTGTCTTGGTATAATTACATGTAGGACCCAGTAAAACCTACACAGGTATGTCTCCATGGTCATTCAACCTATCTTTGAGCTACGTATAAAGTACAAATCAACAAATATAGCAACTGGATGAAGCACTTACCCTGGCTTGTGGGTAAAAGTATGAATTTTCTTCCCGTTGAACAAGCAATGCTTTTTCCACGTACACCTGAACGACTTGTAAATTTTCATCTATAGTTTGCTTGGACACCATGTGTGGGATGAGCAAACCCACCGGTTCATTCTCTTTTTCTGCTTCAATGATCATGAATCTATATATTGTCTCACTACTACAGAAAAGCTTATCACAGACGGTTCGGAACCGTCATCACAGACGGTTTCCCGGACCGTCTATAACCATGTGTTAGTGATGTTACGGCATATCAAAGACGGTTTCTAAACCGTCTGTGATAGAATATATCACAGACGGTTTTAAACTAAAACCGTTTGTGATATTATCATATCACAGACGGTTTTAGTTTAAAACCGTCTGTGATGTTATGATATCACAGACGGTTTTTGTTTGAAACCGTCTGTTACATCATTACATCACAGACGGTTTTAGTTGAAAACCGTCTGTGATGTGATGATATCATAGACGGTTTTTGTTTGAAACCATCTGTTACATCTTTATATCACAGACTGGTTTTAATTAAAAACCGTCTGTGATAAGACTTTCAACAGGCAACCGTTAATCTATTTATTGGCTAGCCACAGGAAATGCTAGCCACGCCCTTTGGAAAAAAGCAGATTACAGAATAACTAAACTCATGTTACAAAAACATTACAACCATTTCAGAAATGAACTCAGATATATTAACCAAATGTAACTCAATAGCATTAACCAATTAATCGAATACACAACTACAATTTACAAATCCACAACACAAGTTTGACAATTAACCCAAATGGTAATTTAGAAAAATACGACTCAAGTTATACTACAGCGTGGAACTCGCCTTTTTGTGTAAAACTTGACTGAGCAAGAAGGCACAAAGTCGGCCTCGAATTCGCTCTAGATCGGCCTCTTCCAACGCAGCTTGTTACCCGATTAGGCGTGCTTAGTGACAAGGAGTTCCATGTTGTGGCAAACGTAAAATCCACAACGGTTATTTCCTTTCTCGCCGGTGGCATCGCAAATATAGATTTGGTTAGTTCCAGGATCATTATTACATAGTTTACATATTATTATTGTGTACAGCGGTTACCGGAAACTTAAAATCGTGATTCAGCTTCGCCCTGTCCTTGCCAGAAGGCCCACCATAATATTTGTACACTTTGAACACGCTACGTGATTGCAATAGGTTAGCCTCAGCTATTCCAGGAGAAACATACACATTTGAACAACCTACATGACCATGTTATCTTTGGAGGAAACGTGATTAATTACCTGGTGATTAATTTTGCGATAGGTTGTAAGTCGTGGCTGCCACTCTGTAAGGAATCAAGGTAAATAACCCGATTCGTCGATGGATGAATTACAATGAGAAACCAATGAAACCTACACAGGTATGTCGGCATGGTCAATTAACAGAACAGAGTTGCGAGCATAGTGCAAATCAAACTAGCACTTACCCTGGGTTGTGGGGTAAAAGTATGAACTCTTTATCTTTTTGAGCCGCCAAGGCCTCTTCGACGTATTTATCGACAAATCCGTAATCTTTGTCCATTGTTTGCTTGGAGACTATGTGTGGGTCCAGAAAACCCACCGGTTGTTCGTTCTTCCTCGTTTCCTGGATCATGTATCTAAATATAAGAAAGCATTGAGTCATATATATATATATGACTTTTATCGATATTATACGAATGTAGAATGTGAATGCACACATTTACAATGTCCAGCATCTCAAGAACGCGGCGTCGAGGGCGTCGAGGTTGAAAACGTCAAAAAGGTCATTGAAGTCGACTGTGAAGAATCCCCCCGATGACTCATTGAATAGATGCTCATACTTGAAATTGACCGATATACTCGTTATGCAGTCTTGCACTGGCTTTTTAGCCTGTTGCATGGTAACACCCTAATTTTTGCTCTAACTTAAATTTTGGAGTATTTTTCTTTTTGTGAATTTTTTTTGGGAATTTATTTAAATTTATTTGGATTTATTCAAATAGGGCTTTCCTTGAAAACAATTGAATAATGGAAAAGTTTTGCAAAGTTTTATTGCAAATATTTTAATTGAGTTCCAAATATCTCAAAGTAATTTCTGGAATTTTTCTAGAATTTTTCTGCTATTTTAAAAGCTCCAAATGATTTAATTGAATTTCTAGAATTATTTTAAATGTGAAGTGATTTTAAAATCAGTTCAACAGTAATGGGCCGAGCCCATTATCGTAGGCGTGTCGCCGCCCAACCGCTACTGAAACCCCAGCCGCGCCGGCCCGAGCTGCTCGATCCCGATCGGATGCTTGTGAGTGAGCCACGCCGTCGCGCGCGCGGCGCTTTCGATCATCGCCGCCCGAACGGTTGGGAGAGGCCACGCTCGGCCGCCTTCGCGAGATCACCGGAGCTAATGCCGCCGACCGCTTCCGCTTGCGTTCGCCACTCAGAGCGCGCACGCCGAGGCCCCTTAAAGTGCACCGAGTAACGCGTCGACAGAGCTCCTTCGCTGCGCTGCTTGACTCTCGCACGCTGCCGAGACACTCTAGAGACCACGGACAGCCACCGTAGTTGTTCCTCTCGCGCCTCTGTTTCTCCGCCGCTTGCTTCGCCGCCGGTCCATTCCCGCCATCGCCAAGGTCACCAGCATCGCCCGAGTCAAGCCGCCGCCGAATGCGCTTAGATCTTCTCGCCGGAACCACCGAACGCCGCCGACTACGCCGCCTTCCTCATCTCCGCAAGCTTGCACCGCCGCGACGCCATCGCCGGACTCGAGCATCGCTGACCGCTTGATCCGCAAGGAGGGGTAAGGATCGTGCCACGCTGCCCTTCTCTCGTTACTTTTAGTTTGTATCTGTGCTGCTAGATCTGTTATGGACGACCGATTAACCCTAAGGTTTACACGTTAGTTGATCTTGATCGTTAGATCTAGAGCGAACGGCTTGGATTAGATCTAGTTTCGCGATATGTTTTTGTGTTAGCCGTTGGATCGTTAGTGAACGCTGAGATTGTGCCGCGTAGCGGTTGAATAGTAAATAGCTCGTACCGTGGGCCATTGGATTTAGATCCGAACGGCGGCCGTGAGTGGATCGGTGCGCGACGGATCCGCGCTGCTCAAATTTGAACGCACGACGGAGATGACGCCGCACTTCCATCGAATCACGTGCGGACGCTGCGTGAGCATTGATCGAGGGTGAGACCAGATCCGACCGTTGAGTTCGGGCGCACTGCTGATGCGTGACGCGTGGGGCATGGAGTACGGCGCCGCCAACCGCGGGGTGAGATCCGACCGCTGGATGAGCGAGCGGTTCGATCTTGCCGCGTGTCGCGTCGGGATTGGTCGCGATCGTTGCCGACGCCACGGCTGCGGCTACCCAAAGGCATGAGCATAAGGTCGCCATCCACGGTGGACCGAGCCGAACCGTGGACCCAACCCATGAATCAAGCAACGTGGCGGCACTAGAGGCTGCCACGTGTCGTGCTAACGTCATCGCTGACGTCATAAATATGTTATATATAAATATTTTGACCGAAATTCTTTTATGTGCTGACGTCATCATGATGCAATGCTGACATCATAAATGCGAATTTTCAGTACAAAAATAATTGGGAAAAATCGGATTTCTTAATTTCTGTATTTTCAGATTTTTATTCAAACTTCAAATGACTATAACTTTTGCATTTTAACTCGGATTTGGGTGATTCAAATTTCTAAAAATTCATAAAATTATGATCTATTTAATGATGAATTTTATATGAATTTTTGAGGCCATTTAGTCCTCTGTATTAGATTTTTATTGTATATTTTGTTTGTCCGCGTAGACGCAAATTTGCCGGAAAGTTTCGAGGAAGAATTCGTCGCTCAAGACCAAGCTTCGGAACACGACCAGCAACTCTTTGAAGGCAAGTGATGCTTTGATCATTTTGATCCCAGGTTTTTAAAATGTAGTTTATGCTTTGAAACTATGCATGCTTATTTATTTAAAATGAATTTAAATTGATTTGGGATAATGTAGTTAATCAACCCATTTTGTTATGCCACCTTGAATTATTAATTGTATGCCCTAAATCATTGTCACCCTAAGTTTGATTATATTAGTTGGATGTTAATATTGTGCCAGCACGGGAGGCTAGACCGTGAGTAGATGCTTAGCCTTGCAACGAGTCATGAATGATCTTTCAGAGAAATGCTACAAAATTGACTAATGGAATATTGAATGTATTTTGAAAGTGGTGTGATGATGCCACATGATGATATGGAAGTATGGTGACCTGTGGGTACCATATCGATGTTGAGTTATTGCCGCATGTGTTGCACAATAATCAACTGGGTGGGAAATGATTTAGACTGGGGCAAGTGGCAAGAGGTCAGTGTGCCGTGGGCCTGTGTGGCATTGGGTTGATGAGTGTTGTGAGTCCGTGTGCTACAATGGGTCAGTGTGCCACTGTTGAGTGTTGGAAGTCTTGCCTTGGCCGCTAAGGACTTCACCTTGCAAGCCTTTGATCCGAGTCACCCGCACAACCACATGTCCGATATGGGATGACCTAGTTGACTAGGGTTCGATATCTTTCCTCCGATACTCGGGTGACAAGACACAGGGTGTATCTGTATGGGGAGCGCACTGCTACGGCTTGGTGCCCATCCAACTGATTGGCCGGTCCTATACTTCTGCCTGTGTGAGGGAAGTGATAGTGAAGGCAATCACGAGAGGTTCTTGGTTAAGGTAGAGGTTCCCAAAAGCTTTGTTGCGACAATCACCGTGTGGTGAGCGGTCAGATCTTGTGGGTAAAGTGTACAACCTCTCGCAGAGTGTCAAAACTATTCGAATAGCCAAGGCCATGTATTGAGCATTGCTCGGGATTACAATAAGGGTAGATTTTCATAAACAAAATGTGGGAAGGGTGGCTGTGTGCCAAGTGTTAAAATGAACTCATAAGGTCAGGCGCGAGAATCTTCGATGAAAACCATTTGAAGAAATTAGTATTACTTATAACTGCTCCACGCTTTAATTTAAATAAGATAATTGGTTTAAAAATGTTGTTGATGCAAAAGAACCATTTAAGCCCAACCTTTGGAATAAGCTTTGCATATAGTAATAGCGCTGCATCCTCGTGCATTACTTGTTGAGTGCCTTGTGTACTCATCCCACCTTGCTTATCAACCCCAACATCGTGGAGGAGACTACACCGCTTGGGAGGAGGAGTACATTGAGGACCCGAGCAACTAGGGGCAAGCTCACCGGTTGCCCGTGGCAAGATGAAGGCTTCTCGACATTTGTTTATGTTCCACTGCTATTTCTTTTTCTCTGAATAATGTAAGCCCCGTGTGGCTGTCTTATCTGTAAGGAGACCATAAGGTCGTACAACTCGGTTTATATACATGTTTGCACTAATTATTCTTATATCTTCGTGAATGTCTGTGATGTGCAACCCTGTATGTCTGTGTGTGCTAGCGTGATCCTGGACTGGCACAGAATACACAGAGGGTCCGGAGCTGCAGGTTGCCCGCACTTACTCCGCAGAGTTGGAGGGCACCGTCTTTCGTCACCATCCACGTAGAGACAATCGTTTGGAGAGAATGGAGCTTGCAGAGGAGGCGCCACTATCACCCACCTGGCGAGGTACGTCATCGCCAAGGAGGACGCCTTGGACGAGACACCCAGAGTCGCAGAGGACCCGCGACGAGGTCACGGAGGCGAGGATCCACCGCGGAGGGCTTAGCCCACTCCCTGCAGAAGATTCAGGAGTTGGAGATGGCTTTGTACGGACCCGAGCCTGAGCCAGTCCTAGTGTTACACGATCCAGATCCGGAGGAGCCAGAGCAGGAGGCACCAGTGCAGGAGCAGACAGCCCCGGGACCAGCAGAGTCGATGGGGTCTTTGCACCACCGCAGAGGTCTTCGTGATCGATTCGCCCGATGCCAGAGCACCCACCAGTGTATGCTCAGGGGGAGCCGCAGCCGGGTTGGCTCGATGAGTGATCAAGTCTAGCCGAGGGTAGTGTTGAGACTCGAATAATTGAGTCGCTTTTTCTTCATCAGAGTCACCATTAGGTGTGAGTCGTCATAGAGTCCTATGTTTGCTTACTTGTTTTTCGTTGTGAGTGTCTCGTATGTGTTGCATTGCCCTTAGGCACTTGTGAGCAACCATACTGCTTTATATTATATCAATAAAGTGGCTAAATAATTTAAGTTACACCTGTTTTCCCCACATAAGTTCTTTTACTCGTCTATGCTTTCTTCTTTTCTTAACCTTGAAGCTTGCAAATGATGGTGAGGACACGTGGAAATGTTCGAGCCAATGGAAGTGGAGCTAACCAGCGGACAACTGTAATGAAGAGCCGATTCTCAACCGCCGCAGTCGATATGCGTAACTCGGGGCCTTCTTGATCGCCTGACTCAACTTATGAACACGATGGTTCAAACCATGCAGCAGATATCCAACCAAGCTGCCGCGAATGTTCAAGCCGGGGTAACCATGGACCACACCCTACTCAAGGTTGTCTGAGTTTATGAGAACCCGCCCACCTACCTTCTCGTGCAACGCCAATCCATCGGAGGCGACGATTGGCTAAGGACAATCGAAAGGAAGCCGCACATTACCCAGCAGTGTAGGACATGAGAGGGTACTCTATGCCTCTCATCAACTCAAGGGACCGCCGCAGAATGGTGGGAAAACTTCACAGCATTTCATGAGGACCCACAGAGTATCACGGGAGGAATTCACCTCGACTTTCGCCAGCACCATGTACCCGAGGGTATCATGGATCTCAAAAAGGAGGAATTCGAGCCTCAAGCAGGGGGCACCAAGGGCGACACTCAACAAATTCACCTAACCGCACGCTACGCACTGCAGGACGGGCTACGGATAAGGCCGCATAATCCCGCTTTATGAAGGGATTGAATGCGTGGTTGCAGTGGGGTGATCACCCACACATTCCCGACTTCCAAGAGCTAGTTAACAAAGCTCTTATCTTAGAGGACAAGCGCCGAGAGTTGATGACAACAGAAGCGCAGAATGGCGCAACAAGGAGGTCGTCAGGGCAAGCAGAGGCGCAGGATGGCACCCCAACAGCTCATCCGCACCAGCCTGCAGGCAATGATAGGGCACCACCGCCGCAAATCGCCCGAAAGGTCGAATGTTCGCACTCAAACAGAATCGTGGCACGATCGAGGAACCTCTCGTGCAAAGGGAAGACGTTGCTATCATTGCAATGAAATGGGGCATTTTGCCAACAATTGCCCTAAGAAGGAGGTGTCACCCGGTCCGCTTTAACTCGGGAACACACCGCAAGGACTCCGCGCCAATCGTGAACCGTGGGGCATCAACAAAGAAGAACTCCATCCCAAGGAACTGCACGAGGCCGAGTCAACCACATTACGACGGATGAAGTGCGTAACGCCACGATGTTGTAATCGTAAGTTCCTAGTAAACTCGCATCAGCCATCGCTTTATTCGATTCGAGCTTCAAATTCATTTATTTCCGAGATTTTGCTGTTCAAAATGATATGGATATAGTG
The DNA here is from genome assembly GCA_036346275.1 of Otatea glauca. Taxonomy (NCBI): domain Eukaryota; kingdom Viridiplantae; phylum Streptophyta; class Magnoliopsida; order Poales; family Poaceae; genus Otatea; species Otatea glauca. Next base: position 50,402,491 of record CM070718.1, read on the forward strand.
AATCTTAAATGTGTGCTTATAGTCCAATCTCCGGATCGTAACTCGATCTAAAGTAGGATGTTCTGGGTAAGACTAATAATTAATGGAGTTGAGTTCCTAGCAAACTTAATCGCCCTTAATACCCAAACCTTGGATGTTATCTCGAATGGATTGGTTAACCAATCACAAGGCAATCTTGGATCGTGGAAAAGAGTCATATCGGCCGAGAGCCCTGATGGAAAGAAGATTGAATTTGAAGCAAAATCGGTAGATGGACAATTGATGGTCAACAAAGATGAAGACTGCCACTTAGAAGAAGTTTCCATAGTCAATGAATATCCTGATGTTTTCCAAAGATTTACCCGAATGCCGCCAGATAGAGATATTGAGTTCGTGATAGAGTCGGTTCCACTGACAGCTCCAATAGCTAAGAAACCTTACAGTGATGTCCACAGAGGAATTGGTGGAAATGAAGAAGCAAATTGAAGAACTACTGGAAAAAGGATTTATAAGACCTAGTTCATCGCCATGGGGAGCACTGCCTTATTCTAAGAAGAAGGACGGAGTTTTAGGATGTGTATAGACTATCGTGCACTCAATGATGTGACGATAAAGAATAAGTATCCGCTACCTAGGATCGATGATTTGTTTGACCACCGAGAGGAGCAGAGTATTCTCCAAAATTGATCTCCGATCAGGATACCATCAACTGAAGATCCGATCAGAGGATATCCCGAAGACTGCATTTTCGTCAAGATATGGACACTACGAGTTTATAGTGATGTCTTTTGGTTTGACAAATGCACCAAAGATATTTCATGAACTTAATGAATAAGGTTTTATGGAATATTTGATAAGTTCGCCGTCGATTCATAGATGATATCCTTATCTATTCCAAGACGAGAGAAGAGCACGCCGAGCATTTGAGGCTAGTCCTTGAAAAGTTGAGAGAGCAACAGCTTGTTTGCAAAATTTAGCAAATGTGACTTCGGAAGAATAAGGTGGAATTTCTTGGACACATAATGACAAGCAGAAGGAGTTGCGGTAGATCCAAAGAAAGTGGAGACGGTTCTACATTGGGAACAACCCAAGTCGGTAACCCAAACCGTAGTTTCCTTGGAATGGCGGGTATTACCGCCGATTCATCGAAGGATTCTCTACGATTGCAAGACCTCTTACGCAATTGTTGAAAAGGAAAAGAAATTCTTATGGACTCTCGAGTGTGAGAAGAGTTTTCGTGAGTTGAAGAGGAGTTTAACATCGGCACAGATTAGTTTTACCCGACGCTCATCAAGGCTTCGACATCTATTGTGATGCATCGCGTCGTGGATTGGGATGCGTGTTGATGCAAAATAGGAAGGTAATTGCCTATGCATCGAGGCAATTGAGACCACATGAGGAGAACTATCCGACCCATGATTTGGAATTAGCCAGAGTGCATGCACTAAAGATATGGCGCCATCATCTCATCGAAAATAGATGTGAAGTGTATACAGATCATAAGAGTCTTAAGTATATCTTCACGCAAGTGACCTAAATATGAGGCAAAGAAGATGGTTAGAGTTAATCAAGGATTATAATGTGGGAATTCACTACCATCCCGTAAAGCCAACATAGTGGCGACGCCTTGAGCGTAAAGAACCACAAGTAAATATGTCGTTGGAAACAGTCAGCGGAATTGTGTAAGGATTTCCAAATTAGAACTCGAAATGGTACTGTATGATTCCTAGCAACTTTGTAAGTAAGACCTACCGGAAGATCGATCGGGAAGGGCGTAAAGATGATTATAAGATCAATTGAATTAAGGGCAAAATGGATGAAGGCAAAGCAAAAGATTTCAAACTGGATGAACAAGGTACTATGTGGTTTAAAGAGCGCATTTGTGTGCCGAACAAAAAGGAGTTGAAGCGCAATTCGAGGAGGCTCATGACTCCAAGTACTCAATTCATCCAGAAGTGCGAAATGTATCAAGATTTAAAGGAAAGATTTTGGTGGCAAGCATGAAACGAGAAGTCGCCGAATATGTTGCATTATGTGACATATGCCAAAGAGTCAAAGCTATGCACCAAAGACCAAGCAGGCTATTACAACCCCTAAAGATACCGAATGGAAATGGGAAGAAATTGGTATGGATTTCATAACCGGATTGCCCGTAACGCAAAGTGGATATGATTCTATATGGGTCATAATAGATCGCTTAACTAAAGTGGCACATTTCATACCCGTGAAGACCACTTATTCCGAGACCGTTAGCGTAACTTTATATGGCACGGATCGCTCGCTTGCACGGAGTACCAAGAAGATAGTGTCTGACAGAGGTACCCAATTTACCTCCGCATTTTGGGGTAAGCTACATGAAGCAATGGGGACTCGTTTGAACTTCAGTACAGCCTACCATCCGCAAACAGATGGTCAAACTGAGAGGGTTAACCAGATATTGAAAGATATGTTGAGAGCCTGCGCTTTAGCATATTCAACCTCATGGGAGAAGTGTTTGCCTTATGCTGAGTTTAGTTACAACAACGATTATCAAAGTAGTTTACGATGTCTCCATTTGAAGCTTTGTATGGTCGGTCCTGTCGAACACCATTGAATTGGAATGAGACAGGCGAACGACATGTTTTTGGACCAGACATTCTTCAGGAAGCGGAAGAACAAATCACCCTGATCAGGGAAAGATTGAAGATTGCACAATCAAGGCAGAAGAGTTATGCTGACAACCGTCGCAGGGAACTGAGCTTTGAACCCGAAGATTTTGTGTACCTTAGAGTCACACCTCTCAAAGGAGTTAGAAGGTTCCATGCAAAAGGAAAGCTCGCACCCAGATATATCGGACCATTCAAAATCTTGAGCCGCAGAGGTGAAGTTGCTTATCAGTTGGAGTTACCGCCATCTTTGGCAGGAGTGCATGATGTATTCCATGTATCACAACTGAAGAAGTGTCTTCGAGTACCAGAAGAGCAAACACCTTTGGAGGCAATTGAGCTGCAAGAAGATCTGACCTACAAAGAACATCCGATGAAGATTCTAGACGTAATGGACCGAGAGACAAGGAACAAGTCAACACGTTTCTGCAGAATTCAATGGAGCAACCATTCGGAAAGTGAAGCAACATGGGAACGAGAAGAAGATCTCAAGAAGGAGTTCCTAACCTATTTCTCAGATACTCAATCTCGGGGACGAGATTCATAAGAGGAAGGTTTGTAACACCCTAATTTTTTCTCTAACTTAAATTTTGGAGTATTTTTATTTTTGTGAATTTTTTGGGAATTTATTTAAATTTATTTGGATTTATTCAAATAGGGCTTTTCTTGAAAACAATTGAATAATGGAAAAGTTTTGCAAAGTTTTATTGCAAATATTTTAATTGAGTTCCAAATATCTCAAAGTAATTTCTGAATTTTTCTAGAATTTTTCTCGCTATTTTAAAAGCTCCAAATGATTTAATTGAATTTCTAGAATTATTTTAAATGTGAAGTGATTTTAAAATCATTGAACAAGAATGGGCCGAGCCCATTATCAGGCGTGTCGCCGCCCAACAATACGAAACCCTAGCGCCGCCGGTCCGAGCCGCTCGATCCCGACGGATGCTCGTGAGTGAGCCACGTCGTCGCGTCGTCGCGCTTTCGGATCGGCGCGCATGAACGGTTGGGAGAGGCCACGCCGGTCGCCTTCGCGAGATCACCGGAGCTAATGCCGCCGACCGCTTCCGCTCGTTTCGCCGCTCCCAGAGCGCGCACGCCGAGGCCCCTTAAAGTGCACCGAGTAGCGCGTCGATAGAGCTCCTTTCGCAAGCGTCTTTTGACTCTCGCACGCTGCCGAGACGCCTAGAGACCACGGAGAGCTCGCCTCTTTCTCCGCCGCTTGCTTGGCCGGTCCATTCCGCCGCCGCCAAGGTCACCAGCATCGCCCGAGTCAAGCCGCGTCGAATCGCTAGATCTTCTCACCGGAACCACCAAACGCCGCCGACTATGTCGCCTTCGCTCATCTCCGCAAGCTTGCACCGCCAAGACGCCATCGCCGGACTCGAGCATCGCTGACCGCTTGGATCGCAAGGAGGGTAAGGATCGTGCCACGCCGCCTTCTCTGTTACTTTTAGTTTGTATCGTGCGTTAGATCGCTTATGGACGGTCCGGATTAACCTTAAGGTTTACATGTTTGTTGATCTTGATCGTTAGATCTAGAGCGAACGGCTTGGATTAGATCTAGTTTCTACGATATGTTTTTGTCTTAGCAGTTGGATCGTTAGTGAACGCGTGAGATTGTGCCGCGTAGCGGGTTGAAAAGTAAACAGCTCGGGTACCGTGGGCCGTTGGAATTAGATCTGAACGGCGGCTGTGAGTGGATCGGTGGCGCGCGGATCCGTGCCGTTCAAATTTGAACGTACGGCGGAGATGACGCCGCACCCCCATCGAATCACGCGCGACGCTGCGTGAGCGCGGATCGAGGGTGAGACCAGATCCGACCGTTGAGTTCGGGCGCACTGCTGGATGCGTGACGCGCGGGGCGTGGAGTGCGGCGTCGCCGAACCGCGGGGTGAGATCCGACCGCTGGATGAGCGAGCGGTGCGGATCTTGCCACGTGTCGCGTCGGATTGGCTGCGCGATCGTCGGCCGACACCACGGCTGCGTCACCCGGCATGAGCACGCGGTCGCCGATCCACGGTGGACCGAGCCGAACCGTGGACCCACCCATGAATCAAGCAACGTGGCGGCACTAGAGGTCGCCACGTGTCGTGGCCGACGCTATCATCGACGCCATAAATATGTTATATATAAATATTTTGACCGAAATTCTTTTATGTGCTGACGTCATCATGATGTAATGCTGATGTCATAAATGCGAATTTTCAGTATAAAAATAATTGGGAAAAATCGGATTTCTTAATTTCTGTATTTTCAGATTTTATTCAAACTTCAAATGACTATAACTTTTGCATTTTAACTCGGATTTGGGTGATTCAAATTTCTAAAAATTCATAAAAATTATGATCTATTTAATGATGAATTTTATTTGAATTTTTTAGGCCATTTAGTCCTCTGTATTAGATTTTTATTGTATATTTTGTTTGTCCGCGTAGACGCAAATTTGCCGGAAAGTTTCGAGGAAGAATTCGTCGCTCAAGACCAAGCTTCAGAACACGACCAGCAACTCTTTGAAGGCAAGTGATGCTTTGATCATTTTGATCTCAGGTTTTTAAAATGTAGTTTATGCTTTGAAACTATACATGCTTATTTATTTAAAATGAATTTAAATTGATTTGGGATAATGTAGTTAATCAACCCATTTTGTTATGCCACCTTGAATTATTAATTGTATGCCCTAAATCATTGTCACCCAAACTTTGATTATATTAGTTGGATGTTAATATTGTGCCAACACGGGAGGCTAGACCGTGAGTAGATGCTTAGCCTTGCAACAAGTCATGAATGATCTTTCAGAGAAATGCTACAAAATTGACTAATGGAATATTGAATGTATTTTGAAAGTGGTGTGATGATGCCACATGATGATATGGAAGTATGGTGACCTGTGTGGTTCCATATCGATGTTGAGTTATTGGCCGCATGTGTTGCACAATAATCAACCGGGTGGGAAATGATTTAGATCGGGCAAGTGGCAAGAGGTCAGTGCAGTGGGCCTGTGTGGCATTGGGTTGATGAGTGTTGTGAGTCTGTGTGCCACAATGGGTCAGTGCCACTTGTTGAGTGTTGGAAGTCTTGCCTTGGTCGCTTAAGGACTTCACCTTGCAAGCCTTTGATCCGAGTCACCCGCACAACCACATGTTTGATATGGGACACCTAGTTGACTAGGGTTCGATATCTTTCCTCCGATACCTCGGGGTGACAAGACACAGGGGTGTATTTGTATGGGGAGCGTGCTGTGCTACGGCTTGGTGCCCATCCAACGGTGATTGGCCGGTCCTATACTTGGCTCTGTGAGGGAAGTGATAGTGAAGGCAATCTGAGAGGTTCTTTGGTTAAGGTAGAGGTTCCCAAAAGCTTTGTTGCGGACAATCACTGTGTGGTGAGCGGTCGATCTTGTGGGTAAAGTGTACAACCTCTACAGAGTGTCAAAACTATTCGAATAGCCGCGCCATGTATTGAGCATTGCTCGGGATTACAATCAAGGGGTAGATTTTCATAAACAAAATGTGGGAAGGGTGGCTGTGTGCCAAGTGTTAAAATGAATCATAAGGTCAGGCGCGAGAATCTTCGATGAAAAACCATTTGAAGAAATTAGTATTACTTATAACTGCTCCATCGCTTTAATTTAAATAAGATATTGGTTTAAAAATGTTGTTGATGCAAAAGAACCATTTAAGCCCAACCTTTGGAATAAGCTTTGCATATAGTAATAGCGTTGCATCCTGTGCATTACTTGTTGAGTGCCTTGTGTACTCATCCCACCTTGCTTATCAACCCCAACATCGATGGAGGAGACTACACCAGTTTGGGAGGAGGAGTACATTGAGGACCCGAGCAACTAGGGGGCAAGCCCACTCGGTTGCCTGTGGCAAGATGAAGGCTTCCTCGACATTTGTTTATGTTCCGCTGCTATTTCTTTTCTCTCAATAATGTAAGCCCGTGTGGTCAGTTTTATCTGTAAGGAGACCATAAGGTCGCATAACTCGGTTTATATACATGTTTGCACTAATTATTCTTATATCTTCGTGAATGTCTGTGATGTGCAACCCTGTATGTCTGTGTGTGCTAGCGTGATCTTGGACTGGCACAGAATACACAGAGGGTCCGGAGCTGCAGGTTCGGGTCCCGACATGCATGCTCCAATTCTGCAATCTGACGCAAGCAATAGAAAGGTTCTTCATGCGCTCTCTTGTTACAAAAGGCTCTCCTAGCTGGTATACTCGGGCCAGAGGGGCAATTGGATAGTCCAATTTCTTCGTGATCTGCTTCGCTTTGCCCTTGACTTTTTTTCTGCCATAAGGAGTCTGCACGGGCGACGAGTGGGCACCATCCAACTGAATGTCCTTTGATGCAGGGGGCACGGGAGCTGATTTGGTGCTCTGATGAGGTGCATCATCCGCTCGAGCGGTTGGGAAGCTCCGGTGATGGAGGACGGGCGTCCAGGGAGATGTCGCTGTTGGGCCACTGGATAAAACTGTGAATGGCGTCCCCCAGTGTCACAATCTCGTCGTTTGGGGGCATCGGAAGTGGAACGGTCTTGAAATTATCGCTTACACCGCCCACACTAACCTTCGTGAATCCTCGTGCCACAAGGGTGCCGTGCACCAAACCCCTTCAATAAACGGATACGCGACCCCGGCGGCGGAATAACGGTGGCACCATGGACAAGTCTCACTTGGAGAGTGCACGCGTGGCCACCTACATAACGGTAGAGCAGCTTAGCTATCTGCGTCCAACAGCTATTTGTATGGAGCATTCAAGACATATATATAAGTACCTTGATGTCACAGATGTGAGATTTCCATGTTCACTGTGGAGTGGCGACGACAATGCTCTTTTCGTAGTGGGGCTGATTTGCCCACATACATCCGGGACTTGCGCAGGCTGATTATTGAGTCTTTCCTCGAGGATTTTTATCTTATTATTGAATTCTTCTTTTAGTCTTTCCTCAATCCTTTGTACCAGTCGTTCCTCTCGCTCTGCTTTGATTTTCTTCCTACTGTGGTATTTGTCTGAGTCGCCTGGAAATCCTGACTTCCAGGGAACAAAACCCCAACGCCTCGCGTGCGACCAGGGTGTTCCTTGTTTCCCAAGGCTGTGGAGAGTACATCTTTCTCCCTGTCTGGCAAAAAAGTGCCCTTGGAAGATTGTGTACTCAACGCTACCTGCAAGATCTCGAAAAGTTAATTCACTTACGAAATTATGGACTAATTACGTACAAAATTGGAAGTCCGATATCTTACCAGTCCTTGGCAGACTTCCTCGTCCACGGGGTTTGTAAAGGAGACGGTGCCGGAAGACGTTGCACTTGACCTTGCTCTCAACCATTCTCTGGCGCGTCGGTCAACGATACATGCAAATGGCACACAGGCCTCCTCGTCCTCCCTCTCCCATTGGTCCCTCTTCCCGCGTGCACTCCAGCCAAAAGCCAAGTCCTGGGGTGGGTGCTCCTTACTGCGCAGGGCCTTGTGGGCTTCACTTTGACGCACGACCATCCGTCGCCTTCGCCTCAACAAAATTTTGCCATATATCCTCGAATGAACCCGTACTTAGAGAAGGGAGTCCTGTCCTTATTGACATATTCCTTGACAAGGGTGCTCTTGAAATTCTTCCACGCCTTTCCGCCACTAGCAAAGGCATACCGTCGCACTAAGATCACAAAGTCTTCGGGATATCAAACGAAGACATAATTTCATCACCAAGTCGTTGCGGCTCTCATCATCACCAATGACTTCCGGATGGACATGTGATGGGGCCTGCCTCTGCGCGACTATCCCGCACAATGTCCTAAATGCATTCATAGCCTTTCTTGGTTCGGTGGGGGCCCCATTCTTTCGATCAACCGCTGTGATGGTATATCATTCCGTGGGCCTTTTATTTGCTCCTCTTGGACCTCGAGGAGTTTTTCTTTCGGTGACTCATCACATCCTTCAGACGGCGAATGAGGGGACACCATCTTGCAATCTAGGCTGGTTGTCATGGCACAATAGGAAAGAAAAGTAAACAAACATGGAAGGCTACCAATTGATAGCTGCTTTTATTTAATGGGTATAAAGGTAGTTCAGAGAAGGTAAGCTGAGAGAAGCAATTCATGATATTTTAGTTATAAGTTCTCATAAGTAATGTCTAACTTGGTCTCTGACACTAGTCTGGATCACACCATGCACAGCTGGCTTGAGTAATCTTGTTGTAGTTGCTAAATCGAATATGCCCAAAAATGAACAACGAGATCTTGTTGTAGTTGCTAAATCGAAGTGAATTTCTCTCATAAATAAACACAACCACTTAATGGATAGTCTTACACCTCACCAGGGATGGATTGAGGAATAGAAAAAGGGCCATTAATGCACACCAATGGAGAAAGCATGGTCAAGGTGTGCCACAAGCAATCGGTGGAGAGAATGACGTGTACACTGGCCATAGGAAATGAGGACAATGTGGTGACGAAATGTGGAGATCGTCAGCGGAGATAAAGTGCACATTGGCACTTTGGTAGTGATAGGGAGGTGCACCGTGCATGTGGTTGGATCTAGATGTCATTAGCAGCGAGTTGTACAACACCAAAGGCTGGAACGACGATCAGACTGTTGGTTTTAGCTCAGATCAGCGAACACGTATGATGACAAAAAACATAAGCATAAGAATTCATGATACAAGTATAAGTATTTTGGTGGTGCGGCATAACAAGTATCTTTTCTTATTTTCATGTTTGCTTTCTTACCAACCTCAGAACTACCTAGAAATTTATACCTATAATCTATAGATCTAAGAATCCATCCCTTATCGGCACTTACTGAGCGAAAATCGATGGGGAGGCGTCGGCGAGGGTGCAGCGTCGGTGATGGGGAGGCGTCGGCGAGGGGGCAGCGTCGGTGATGGGGAGGCGTCGGCGAGGGGGCAGCGTCGTCGATGGGGAGGGGTCGACGAGGGGGCGCCATCGGCGAAGGGGAGGCGTCGACGAGCTGGGGCGGAGACGAATACTTAGGGTTTTGAGCGCGTGAGTGGAAGAGTAGAGAATGAATGATCTGCCAAAGTGGCCTTTTTATAGGTCTCCCATATCACAGACGGTTCTATACTAGAACCATCTGTGATAAAAATATCACAGACGGTTCTATAATCTGTGATATTATTTTATCACAGCCGGTTCTATACTAGAACATTCTGGGATAGTTTTATCACAGACGGTTCTATTATAGAACCATCTGTGATATAAACTATACCAGACGGTTCTATTATAGAACCGTCTGTGATGAAGATTGACACAGACCTTCATTGCTAAGGTAAATCCAAAGTTTGGCCTTCTTGACATAATGTATACTTCAGTTTGTGCGAGCAATATCAGTAAAGGAAAGGAAACTATATTAAATAAATCAGATGCATATATACACAAAGTTGTTTTTAATTTCGAGCATCTCATTACAAACAACTCTATTATCTTCTAGAGTACACTTAAAATCATAACTCCACTTGCTTATTCTTTTGTATAAAAATTAGCCCTTCATGATGATCGACGCGTGTATAGCTAGCTTCTTCGGGTTGTTCTTCCTGGACTGTGATGCTCCTTCCGATAGGAGGCAACTCTTCGAATTGATTGTATTCTTCCTCATCTACTACATTCTCTACTCCGACAATCCTCCATTTTCCCTGAAGAACTACATGTCTCTTCTTGTTGGACGGGTCGATTACATAGAATACTTGAACAGCTTGGTTAGCGAGTACGAATGGCTCATCTTGGTATCCGACGCGTGCGAGGTCAACAGTAGTGACACCGTATTTGTCAACCTTCACATACTGGAGGTGGACCCAACGACACCGAAATAAGGGGATCTTGAATACTACATAGTCGAGCTCCCAAATCTCCTCTATGAACCCATAGTAGGAGCTCCTCGTTGACCCAACGGTGTTGAACGCATCTATGCGCATAACGCTGCTCGTTTGTGCTCTTCATATCCTGATCTCTCGTGTAAAATATGTACCAATTTAAGTCGTATCCTTTCCATGTTACAACTGTAAATGTTGGCCCTTTTGCCAACCATGTGAGCTTATCACCTCACGAGGTCCCAGTGATGGGTCGCTCCTTCAGCCATCTGTTAAACTGAAGGTTATGCTGTCTCGTGATCCAAGACTCTTGCCATATCAAATTCTCTTGCTGTAGCTAGTACTTATGCTCGTCGATGTACGGGGACACTACAGCCATGTGTTGCAAAACCGTGAAATAAGCTTGAGCATAGGAAGCTGGATCAGGCGTGATTGCTTTCCTTCCGATGGTCCCGATGCCCTGGAGTCTCCCCTCATGGCGAGATCGAGGCACACCTATTGGTTCGACCTGAGCCATGTAATCGACGCAGAACTCTACGACTTCTTCGGTTGTATAACCTTCGACAATGCTACCCTCCGGCTGAGATCGATTCCGTACGTAGAACTTGAGAATTCCCATATACCTCTCGAATGGGTACATGCTACGTAGGAACACGGGCCCACATATCTTTATCTCTATCACAAGGTGAACAACGAGATGGACCATGATATCGAAAAACGACGGAGGAAAATACATCTCAAGATTACATAGAGTCATCACCACCTCAGCCTGCAGTGCATCTAGTGCTTCGGGATCGATGACCTTCTGAGTAATTGTGTTAAAGAAATAACACAGCCTCGTGATTGTCTCCTGACCTTGACCGCAAAATACTTCTAATTGCCACAGGAGCATTTGTGTCATCAAGACATGACAATCATGAGACTTCATGCCAACTAATTTCAAATCTTGCATCGAAACAAGTCTCTTGATGTTAGAGGTGTAACCGACGGAACTTTCACACCATGCAAGCACCGCACGCCTCAGTTCTCGCCTTAGACAAAGTGTAACAAGCGTGTTCGCAGATGTTCGGCCTATATCCGCTCTCTTTCGGTGCTAACTCGTGTCTTATGCCCATATTGACTAAGTCAAGGCGCATTGATACTCGTCCTTTGATTTGACTTTAATATTCAATAAGAGACCAATCAAGCTATCACAGATATTCTTCTCCACGCATCACGTCGATGCAAAGGTCGAACTTCTAGGTGCTCCCAATAAGGTAGGTCCCAAAATATTGATCTCTTCTTCCACGTGCTCTTCTCACGGAACCTCGATTTACGCCCCTTTCCAAATGCAACATCCAAGTTCTTAACCATATCATGGATATCTATCCCACTTAAAGGCTTTGGAGCTAAACCGTCTTCGTTCGTTCCATCGAATTGTTTTTTCATTTTGCGGTATGGGTGATTCCTCCGAAGGAACCTACGGTGATGCATGTAAATAGTTTTGCGCGAGTGATTCAGCCACACACTCTCGGTATTGTCTAAGCAGTGAGTGCAGGCTTTGGTTCCTTTTGTATTCTGGCCTGATAGGTTACCAAGGGCAGGGTAATCATTTATGGTGCAGAACAAAAGGCAGTGCAAAGTGAAGTCCTCTCGTTTGTACGCATTCTATACTTGTACCCCGGGAACCCATAGTGTTTTCAGATCTTCCACCAATGGTGCTAGGTACACATCAATATCGTTCCCAGGTTGTTTCGGTCCTTGGATAAGTACAGACAACAAAATGTACTTGTGCTTCATACACAACCAAGGAGGAAGGTTGTAGATACAGAGATTCACGGGCCAAGTGCTATGCCGGCTACTCATGTTACCGAAAGGATTCATTCCATCTGTACTCAATCCAAACCTTATATTCCTTGGATCCTCACCGAATTCTTGAAACCTCCTATCGATGTTTCTCCATTGGATGGAATCAGCAGGGTGCCTTAGCATTCCATCGTTCTTACGCTCCTCCGAGTGCCAACGCAACAGTTTTTCCTCATTTGGGTTCGCAAACAAACGCTTCAAACGAGGAATTATAGGCAGATACCATGCCACCTTAGTAGGTGGTCCTTTCATCACCTGGATGCCCTCACTTTCATCATTCGAATGACTCTTACGCTTGTATCGGGATGCGTTGCACACATGACATATGTGCAAGTTCGCGTACTCTTGGCGGTACAGGATACAATCGTTCGGACATGCATGTATTCTTTCTACATCCATTCCCAAGGGACAAAGAACCTTCTTAGCTTTGTAGGTGGTTGTCGGCAACTCGTTTCCCTCGGGAAGCATGTCCGTCAATAAACGTAATAAATACTGTGAAACTCTTATCGGACCAACCGTTGCTTGCTTTCAATTTCAGCAGTTCAAGCACGGATGACAACCTTGTGTATTTCGACTTGCAGCCTGGGAACAAAGGTTTCTCCGAGTCCTCCATCAAGCCCCGGAATTTACCATATTCTCTATCATCATGGTTCCCATCTACATCGCGCAACATCTGATTCAGATTATCTTCCTGCAACCTATCATCATCGGAACCACAATCGATATGACCATCCGACATATCATTGACTTCGTCGACCATGTTAGTACCTGCTTCCTGTATCTCCTGCTCTTCACCGTGACTGGTCCAACATGTATACCCCGTTTTGAAACCCCTCATAATCAAGTGTGCTTCGATCTGCGCAAAATTTCGAAACATCTTCAGATTCTCACAGTCAATGCACGGACAAGACATAAACTGCCCCCCTTATTAAACATATCCTCTTCTGTAGCTCTTCTAAAAGCGGAGACGCCATTAATGTACTCGGCACTCACACGCTTCTTAGTGTACATCCATCTTCGGTCCATCTACGCCAAGCATATAGCATTAATTAGTGTTAATGCAAGTAAAACCCATTACTATCCTTACATAGAAAGAACACATGAATCTACAAGCTAAATCTAAAAAATCATCAAATTCTATCCTTACCAAGCAAGATCTTGAATATACTACAATTAGACACCGTTACTAACCTTAGATCACTAAAATCAAATGGATCCTCAATCACCCTTCAAAATCAACGGTCTTCTTTTTACCAAATCGCCTCACAGCCGCAGCCAAATAAAAATAGATCCCGAAACCCTAAAATGCACCAAGTGGTTTGGGCCTCTATATTTTATATTGCTGATAGAAATCTCAGACGGTTTTATAAAAAAACCGTCAATGATAAACATAGCATTCCACCGTCTGTGATATATCACAGACGATTTTATTCCAAAACCGTCTGTGATATATCACAAACGGTTTTATTACAAAACCGTCTGGGATAATACGTGATATTTCAGACGGTTTTATAAAATAACCGTCTGTGATATCTTCACAGACGGTTTTTAACTAAAACCGTCTGTGATATTGATGTATATCACTGACGATCTTTGTAGAGTACCGTCTGTGATAATGTCACTGACGGTTTCAATATAAAACCGTCAGTGATATTATTCGTCACAGACGGTTTTGAGGAACCGTCTGTAATAAGGCGTCTAATATAAGCCTTTCTGTTGTAGTGTCTCCTTTGCCCAACCTCAAGCTTTGTGAACTGAACGAATTGATTTTGGCCTTTTTGGGCAGACATTTTATTTCATGAGAATAAGGTGATAGAGGGCATTCCTTTTTAAAAAAAGTGATAGAGGGCATATTTGAAGAATATTGATAAAAAGATTAATTATTTCATTTTTAAGGAAATAATAGGCATATTCGACATTAATATTTGTTTTATTACGACGTACATATATATACACATATATACAATATATACATAGGGTAATACCCGTTTTGGATCATGGTGCCCAGACACCATGGCAACCCACATAATTATACATACATACATACATACATACAAACATACATACATACATACATACATACATACATACATACATACATACATACATACATACATACATACATAGCACTTACTAGGCCTTAACTTCATAGATTATTCTTAAGCCAGGCCTTGAGCAAATTGAGCTATTGCCTTATGACTTACTCCACATTTATCACAACTACGAACCCTACTTTATCTCATAAAGTTGTGGCGACAGTCTTGGATTGCCTTCCAAAACCAATGGTTTCGACAACGTGAGGCTCGTAACTGACTCTTGGAGCTCTATGTTGTCAACACCAGGTGGCTTGCTCCAAGTGAACCCCTGCAAAAGCCTTGCAAATAGCATCATTGTGATTGAAGTGCCAAGTGATATTCCAGGGCAAGCACGCCTCCCAGTACTGAATGTTATGAACCGCATGTCTGGTTCAGTGAGCACCACATTCTCATTGTTTAGATGTCGTTCTGGTCGGAACTCAAGCGGGTTGTCCCAAACTTTGGGATTTCGGCCAAGCCCAACCCGGCTAATCAAAACATGGCTATCTTTTGGAACTAAGTAACCAGCAATGGTTGTATCAGCAGTAGCAACACGGGGCGGGGTGAAAGGGTGGTATGGGTGCATGCGGAATGCCTCCCGAATGCAAGCTTTGAGGTAGTTTAGATGGCGGATGTCCGATTCTTGAACAAGCCTATCTTTGCCGACCACCATATCAAGTTCGTCGATGGCTTTTTTAATGACATCTGGTTTGTTCATCATCTCGGCCAAAGCCCACTCGACTGCATTTGATGGGTTATCCACAGTCGCTATACTTAGTCCCTGCATTTAGACAATTGCAGGTTGTCCTCAGTAAGTAGTACGTAATTGAATATTGCTGAAAGTAAATCTGCAACGGTGTAACCGAAAATATAGCTTACGATTGCTTCTGCCGTGATCTCTTCTACTGTCAACAACGGCAACCCTTTTCCATCCTGCATGGAGACCAGCACGTCAAGAAAATCTCCAGCCTCTCGCTTCTTGTCGCCATTCCAACGAGTACTCCATTTATTGATCCTGTCCTGTACGATAGGATCATACAACCTCCTCAACGTACACATCACATCCTTAATAACTTTCTCATGGCCTTGAAAGTCAAGGCCAACCAAGGCCGGGATGTAGTCCGACACGCAGAAGGAGAAGAGATAGTCCAGGGCCGTGAAGAGCGCGTCGACATGCGCCTCCTCGTCGCAGCCAGGACCGTCGGTCGACGTGGCCAGAAGCTTAGAGAAGTGTCTCCTACCGAACAGGAGCCTTCGAAGTACGTTACCACAGAAGTGCCTAGCTACGTACCGTACGTCTACAGTGCTGTTCGGCTTGTTGTTGCATTGGCGGTAGACATAGTTGACGAGGTGGTCAGCCTCATCGACGCGTCGGCCATGCAGCCGAAGTTCCATGGCCGGCGAAAGGATCTCGGAGGCGAGCACCTGCTTCATCCTGCTCCACTGGTCACCATAGGGCAACATGATGGTGTTTTTGTACCCGATGCTCAACGACTCCGCCGCGAACGACGCAGGCCGTGAGGCTAACACGGCATCGTTCTTCCGCAGCATCTCCCGGGCCATCTCCGGCGACGCCAAGGTGATCACGTGGACGGGTCCGAGGTGGAGGCACAGGATGTCCGTGCCCATTCCCTCGAGCAGGCGGTGGATCCACCTGAACACTGGCTTGTTGGAGAGCATCTGGTGCATGTTGCCAATGACTGGCACGGCGGCCGGCCCGGGCGGTAGCTGCCTTAACTTTTTCTTCTTAGACGTCACAGTTTTCTGCCAGTAGAGCAATGCAAGGAGCAGGAGGGCGGCCATTGTTATCAGCATAGGAAAGCTTGGTGGGCCTGATGGTGTCATAATATGACTGTTACTCTGTTAGGTGTGATGGCTTGTTTGGGATTGTGAAACGTATATCGTATTCACTACGGATATTTGGAGAGTCTTTGAGCTGGACTCGTGCACCGATCCAGCTTTGTATCGCCCTAGCTGATTCATTGTTGTATTTATAGCCGAATGGATGTAGTTAGATGTATGTCTTATTGGTAACATTGTGAAAGACCAATACGATTTGGCATCTTGTGTTTCACGCTCCAAGTGATGCAATCATGACATCTCGTTGCTGACGAGCTAGTGATGATCATTTGATATAAAGAATCATTCGATATACCTGATGGTTTGTGAAATAGGTTAAGAATACTTTGAAAATCCTCGAGAAATGAAGAATCATTAAATAATATCCATGGACCTAGTATTGTTTCCTAGATAGGAGGAATGGACCTTACCGTTTCACATGACTACAATCTTTATCTTTAATTACTAACTGAGGCTACTTCAGAAGCTCACACGTTAATCTTAAGTGTGAAATTACTACATTAATCGAAGGGAAAAATGACTAGAAAATCCCACGTTAATCACAGAAAACAAAAATTCTTATCCATCCAATTCTCTATATAACATGATAAATGGAGTCCGATTCAAACTATTGGATACATACACGTCGGATGGAAACATCAAAACAGACTAGGAAGTCCATGCATGCCTTTAGCAGGTCTTCGATCTTAGCCGCAGGCACAATTTGCTTATTAATTGTTGAGATATAAGAGGACTCTTGGTCCTGATTATTGAGATATGATTAGACTAAATTTCTAACAAATTTGGCACCTCCATTTTAGAAGAGAATGAATCTAATAAAAAAAAGGGTTTTACCTCCTTATATCCAGTGTATTCTTCATGATTGTTCTTGTTATTCAATTGGTGCATTGTGATTGATCTACGAAAGTCGTTATCGTTTTACAACACATTGTTAGCACAAATCTCTCCGAGGTGGAACAAGATTGTTTGTCTGCATCAATCTACACTGCATCGATTTTCGACCGACATCAAGTGATTAATCTTCAATAAGCCTTACGTATGTCCAAAGCACATAAGTTAACCGCATCTAAGTAGTTTTTAATACTGTAGAATAATTTCCCAAATTACGTAGATTAGTTATTCTTAATTGTGGATTGGAGACTAGATTAATCTAATTGTCGGAATTAGGGTTTTGGTTACTGTTAACAAGAAAAAAGGGAATACCGCACTGTTGGCCTTGCCCCAGTAGCGTGTTGCGCACGCGCCTGCACCTACAGTGTGCCACACTCCTGCTAGGTGCTGTCCTCACCACGCCCGCAGCGCACCTCCTATGCCCACGTCATCCGTGCCCATGCCAGGCATCGCACTACATCCCGCCCAGCACTACTCCCCTTTTGGGTGCCAAATTGCCAGCCTCCATGCCCCGTCGCACCCTGCTCTACACCCCACCGCACCATGACCTCGCTCTTGGCATGCGCCTCATGCCTGATGTGTCGCACCCGATGCACGTGCTCCTGCCGAGAATTGCCAAGCTGCCACGCCGGATGTCACCGTTGCGACCCGCCACATAGCCCTCCGCCACTACTGCTGCCGAGTAGCTGCCTCTCTAGCATTACGTGCCCACCGCACGTTGTGCTGCATCCTAGTACTCCGTGTTACCGAGAGCGCTGCACGGGCGCACCTAGAGCTGCCCCACCAAGTTGTTGCCCTACTGTTGTGTGCCATCACACCCACCACGCTCCTCCGTAAGAAGATGAGTGGCCATGGTGGCTAGGGTTTTAACCCTAGCTATCCAGCCCTCATAGGCTGCCACATGCATGTGACCTATGGGCCGTGGCAGGCAGCCCAGTTGAATTTTGGATGAATAAAGAAAAAAGGAGAAAGAAATGAAAATGGCAATTTTTACATTTTTACCCTTAAAGTTCGTTTAAATTACAAAATTATATTAGGACTATGGCGCTTTTACATTCTAGAACTAAAGTTTACAGTAATACCAAAAATAGTTAAGAAGTTCCAAAAAAAATTATATTGATTATTAGAAATTGAATTTGTGGTATATGGGCTTCTGCAATTTTGTTGAACCTTAGAGTTAGCATACATTAGATGCTTTATATCTCTGAGTTTATTTTTCCTAGCATAATTCCTTGTTTATTTATGTCGAATTTATCTTCTACTATTTTTGGTAATTCTAAAATTGTTCGATAATTAGCAGAAAATTATGCAAAATACTAGGAAAATTTTGGTAAATTTTAGATCATTACCTACTGAATAGATTTATTCAAGCTTTGCTGATTCAAAAGTGAGCATGTAATATATTTGTTTTACCAGTAGCAAAATTCATTTTTGCATGAATACAATATACCATATGTCGGACATTACAAAGAGGGAATTTGGCGAGCTTGCCCTAAGTGGCAGTAATTACCTAAAGTGGGCAATGGATGCCAACATTTACTTGACAGCTCGATCTCTTAGAGCTACTAGGAGGACCCACTACACTATAGGATTCCCTAAAAGAACACTATGACCTACAAAAATCCATCTTGTTGCCAGAAACACAACATGAATGGACCCTCCTATGCTTCTATGATTATAAAATCGTGGCAGCATACAACTTCGCCATACACAAACTTGTCTCCAAACTACTTTTTTGTAACTAGAAAGTTATAAATGTTGAAATGATAGACAAGAAGTTGTGTACCTTCCACCACAGTATGAGGATACTAAGTACATCAATAGTACCATCGTGCTAAATGCTGGAAGTATTCTGACCTTACCTACACTTTGCTAGAAGCAAATGAACTCTTGATGAAGAATCATCATATTGTTTCTGAATGGGACACATGCAATACCCAAATTACATGCTAATGCTCAACAGGCTAGCAATAGACATGGCTGTGGAAAAGGCAGCATAAAGGGGGAAAATAGAAGAATGGTGGAATACATAAGAGAAAAGACAAACCCCAATGGAGAAGTAAAGGTAAAAAGTAAGGGTGCTTTCAGAAGCAAGACTTAGCCAATAAGGTCATTTATCATGTACAACCCTACTTTAGGTATGGATGCATTGGCCTTTGGACGCGCAACTGCCACACCTCAAAGCTTTTGGCAGATCTTTACATGCAATCCACTAGAAAAGTCAAAAAAACCCAAGAGAACAAAGTTGAGGCATACTTCACCATTCAACCTGTTATTGACACAAATGCTAAGAAGTGTGATGATATGGTTCTTAATCCTACTGAGCCGAGGATCCCTATAAGGATACCCACGACTCATATGGAGACCTGAATTAGTCTCCTAAATAGTCCTTCGCTTTGCTAGTCAATGTTACATATTCCTTATTAGTCTCTTTATCAGTTTAGTCATAGTTCCTGAATAAACATTGGCCTACGCAACTCAGGCCAATTGCATACCATGAAAGTTTCCCTTTTGTAAATAGTATGTGGGAAAGAATCAAGTATTTTTCATCTTCAAAAATTTAGTTGTATTGTACATATGCCAATCTCACCACCATAGTATACAACCATGGGCCATCATTGGAAGATGAGGATCTATGTATGTTATGAATCTCTATCAATTATTAAATATTTTGAGCCTATGATAGGGTATATATATATATAGATTTGTATGTTGATTGTATTTTTTATGAGGATAATTTTCCAGTATTTTAGGGAGAAAAGTACTAAACTAAAGAATACTGAAAAAAGATTGTAATGTTATGTAACATCCCAGAAAATGTAATAAAATGGAAATGAGTGTTTTGAATTTGAATATTAGTATTTCTGAGTTTCTTGGCATTATTGGTTTTTTTTTTTAATTTTCTTTGGATTTATGACTTGTGTGAAAAAACAAATAAATAGAATTAATGAATGGATAATGGTAAAAAGATAAAAAAATAAAAGTAAAATCTTGAAAAATTGATATAAAAATCTTAAACATTCAGGTAAATTATTACATTGACAAATTAAATTTTAATGCAAAGGATAATGAAATGATAATTGAAAAGACACCTTTTGACCTCCAAACAATGCATGGCCAGAATTATTATAAAATATTTGTATCTTATCTGTAGTTGAAAAATTTACCATAATATACTTAGTGCATTATTTACCTTCGGTAAAAATCTCAAAAATTAATAATATAATTTATAGCCTTTTAAAATTCAAAAAACAGAAACCCTAGAAATATGAAAATCAACATGTCAGAATTTTTAGAAAATAAATATATAATATTTTGACTTGAAATTGTTATGGAAGCATAGTAAGCTCAAATTAAATTCTGAAAAAAAGTTTCAAAAATAATTTACATAATGTTCATCCTCAAATAAAATAAAATCCGAAAAGGAATTTCTGGTCAGTTGGCAATGCCAGAATTCTTATAATTTTTTGGTGCAGTATTTGAACCTAAAATGTTTACCAGATGATACAATATACCAGTGGAATCCAATCAAAAAGTTTGGATAAATAATGCTGTGAAATGATGGCTCACTTACATTATTCTATGAGCTCTCCGAACCAGCCTTGTCCTTGAAACCATTTTCTATCTCTGCCAGGTGGGCCCATTCATTGTGCCATAACCGTTTGCGGCAAGTAACGGAATCTTACTCAGTCACCGATTGGTGGACCCTGACCCCATCTGTCAGTCGCCAAATCCCAGTTTCTCTCTCTCCACTCCCGATCTTTTCACCGCCCATAACCGATTCTACAATCTAGTAGATGAATTAGTTGCGAATTGCTGTTCTATCCTGCCACGCACTGCCTCAGTTCTCCCGCGTCAACCTACACTAGAAAAGATCATGCGCCACCTTTCCATTTCCGCATATAGAACCAGCCGCCGTTTTAACCAAGCATTCAAACTCTAGCACAACCGACCACCTCAGGCTATAAGTACTCATCCAGAGTCACAATGAGCCCCTCTATCCTCCTGACCATTCACTACTGCGGATCGGGCATCACAAGCGGTTCGAAACCGCTTTCAGAAGCGGTTTTAGAACCGCTTGTAAGCAACCGGGAGTGATACCCCGTCGGGTATCACAAGCGGTTCCCCGAACCGCTTGTGGTTCGACATTTCCACAAGCGGTTGGTGTTACCAACCGCTTGTGGAGAGGTTCTCTCCAAAAGCGGTTGGTGTTACGAACCGCTTGTGAAGAGACTCTCTTCACAAGCGTTGGAGTTACCAAGCGCTTGTGAAGAGTCCGACAACAGAAGCGCTTTGATTATATTCAATATAGAATATGTTTTCAGAGGGGTTTTTGATATAGATTTTTACAATTAAAATAAATAGAACTTCATGAGTTTTTTACACACTTAAATATATATATATATATTAGTCATGAGTATTCATTCGATAATTACGACTAAAATGAACAAGTTGATGACCACATGAAATAATAAGCCACTTTTACAAGTTTTAAAGAATAAAAGGGCGAATCTTGAGCTTATTTCTTGCGTGCGTCGCTCTTTGTGCCCTTGGTCGACGTTGATGTCAGTTCACCTGTCCTTATTTCAGGACAATCTCTCCAACCATTTGCGTGGAACTCGCTTTGGTGGATACAATCTAAATCGACAATAAAGCCGATGAGTTGTTCTTGGATTGCTACAACCCGGTGCGGCGGGATCACGCCTTGCACATCGATGTTGGGTGACAAAGCGGAGGTAAATAAATCTCGGACATGTAATTATTAAAGTGTAAGTACTAAGAAATTGACATGTGCACACTACCTCGGCGTTGGTTGTCGGCACATCACCGTGGGTAATACTTTGCATATAGTGGCACACATAATAGCCACATAGGTTGTTTCCACCGTCATTGTAGAACTGCGATGAAATTTGAAAAGAACACGATTATTGGGATGAAAAACTGTTACGGCATATTAATATTCTTTAATACGCACTCGAGTGCTTAATTGTACATCAAATTCGTTCTCGAAATCTCCTTGTTGCTTCTTTCAAACCGTGCGAATGTCCCGTGTGATGCGTTAGTATGAATGGTAATTATCGAGTTGGAATTAGCAAGGTATTTCAATATATATAATAAGGAAAACTATCGTATATATATGTTCTATATACATGCTCGTGGTGTCAATGATAAATTGATATTTTTCACCGAGTCCTTTTGAGTCTTGAACAATGATCCGCCGCTATCAAGCTTGATGACAAGAAGGATCCAAAGTGAAACCTATTCATGTATTGCAACATATATGTAACTAGCTAGTAGTATTATAAATGCCTTGGAAAATATAAGAACGAGAGGTTGTATATATACGTACTCGAAGTTGAAGGGCAGAAGTATGTATGGTTTGTAGTACTATCCCAAGAATGCATCGAGAATGTAATCTTCAAGATCCTTTTGGTTGTATCCAAAGACGAACTCGTTAACAATCTTTGGGTCGATGAAGCCCATGTTGAAGATATTCTCTTTTCTACATCGTTGTATCTCCATTCTACATAGAAAGGTATAAGTTTAATAGTTGCAATTTTATTGTACGAGGAAGCACACGGTAAAGGTATGAGCTTGACACTTACAGGCACCAACAGCTCATGAGAGACACGTTGATGGAGTTGGCATGGTAAATATTGTATAAGTCGTCAAATTCGAGCCATATGGTGCTGTCCCCGCGATAAAAATCATCTTCTTTGATACGGAGGGGGAACATCGTTCTTCCTTGAGCGAACTCACATGTACCATTCGTGAAATTGCCGCATGTTGGTTGGCGGATCTTTTATCTCATTTGGGTCAATCGGTTCCGGCCCAACCAAATTGCCATCCGACCTTTGTTGCCATTGGGATATCATCTATTAATCCAAGAGTCGCACTGTGGAACCGAGTCCCGCCTCCTTCATAGACCTCTTGAGGTTCTCCGATCTTGGTCTCTCTTCTTCTTCTTTGCCGCCACCGACCACGCTTATTCTTCCGTAGTCTTAATTATTGTCCGCTCATAGTTGGACTAAGCACAGCAAATGCTTTGCACGGCATGTCGCGAAGTGTTCTGCGCTTTTGGATCGATTGGTACTTTTGGCTCTACCTTCTTTTTGCGAAGTGTGCACCACTGCTTTAGTGACCGCGCCACTCTCCTCCTTATTCATATCATATGCCCTCTTTGGAGGTTCCTTTACCTTGGCCGATCGGCTGGACTCCTCCTTCTTGGGAGCAGTGGGGAGCCTTCATTCATTATCGAGCTTCTTCCTGAGGAGATGGTGGAGGCGTGGTTTTCCTAGAGGGTTCTTTTTGTTTGAGATGCCGGTGGTGGAGTAGGGCTTGCGTGGAGCGGGTGGAGACACAGAGCTCTTGGTGGTGGAGTAGGGCTTCGCCTGCTTTATTGGCGAGGCATTGCGTGGCGGTGACGTTGGAGGAGGCGTGGGTTGCCGTGGTGGAGATGACGCGTCCATAGCACCGGAAATATGATGTACCGCTTATGCCAAAGGATGATATTGTGGAGGGCCCGTCCAAGCTTGGTCACGCGTCGCCTCCAAAGAATATCGAGGTGAAGTTCTTCAAATCCGCTCGGACCTCCTCCACCGCGACCTTTGAGTAACCCGGGGTATCTCGCAGCGATGGAACATCCGCCCACTCCACCGGATATGCCATGCCGTAAGCCACCTTGATGGAGAGGTTACGCGCATCAACGTGCAGCTCACACTGGCGGCGAACCCTTATGTCATCCACAGGATAACGGGATAGCAAGGTGTCCACTTCAGGGGCCCCGGTGGACGCGCAGCTACTTCGCCGCGTGGAGGGGCTGATCACAGCGTCCGGCTGATTGCTCGGACCTAGTCCTTGAAGCTTGCTGAGGGCAATTTGTACTTGTTGCGCAACTATGTCGCCGATGCTAGCCTGGGTTGCTCTGAGCTCTTGTTCCAATTGGTACACTTTACGTGATTCTCTTGATTTGCTTCTATGCCGGCTCCTGTACGTATGTGCGTCCTTAGCGAAACCATACTTCCACGGCGTCAGCTTGCCCATACCTCGTGTCCGTCCTGGGTGCTCAGGGTTTTCAAGGGCATGTGTTAGCTCGTCATTGTCCTGCTCGCACCAATGTACTCGCCGAGATCGCTCAACACCTTGTACAATCCTTTGGCGACCTCTTGTACTCTGGTGCCATCACCAAACTGTCGTCATCCAAAGGCTCCCCATGACCCATGAACCAATTGCGCAGCGCTGTTCCACAGAGCGGTAGCCGGTGTGGCGCCCTTCGCCATTAATTCTTCTTCCGCTTCTCCCATTTTGTTACACCTTGATGTAACCACGGTGCCAAGATGGTGGTGGTATTTCTTCATCCGTGAATCGGCCTTGTTCTTCCGACTCGCGGCCGCCCTCACCGACAAATTGAACTCCTCGAATGCTTCCCTGATCCGCCAACTTAGGAAATTGGTTGAAGTCCGGTCTTTCTCCTTCTCGCACGCATACTTGCGGTGAGAGACGCCTTCCAAGCCTCAAACATTGTTGCCATCTTCTTCAAAGTAAATTTCTTGGCCTTGTCTTCTAACCCTTGAGGAAATGTGAAATTTTCCTTAATATCTTGCCAGAGCAGGTCCTTGGTAGCTTGAGGAACTTCGGCCCATTTTCTGATGCTAATTGGGACGTGATCCCTCACGTGGTAACCGCAAGCGTTGTTGTACGACCCAACTGCTAAAAGAGGGGCAACCGGCATCCCTTCGTTGTTAACATCGGTAAACACATGCTTCGTGGACGACTTCTTGTTAGGTCCCCGATGCTTGGATTGGTTGCTCGATGCACGGGGCTTGAAATACATAAACATATGTACAAACGTGTCAGAGTGTATTATATTAATGAATTGCGATTAATTAACATGTCTACGGGATTATATTCTTCCGCTCAGATTTCATCCCGCCGAAACTAGTGTTATCGGACTCGGCTCTCCAGCGTCATTGGCTTCATCACCGCAGCCTCAACGGCCTCACCGAACCACCATTAGCCCCAATGCAGCGCTTACCATCACCTTCGATGGTACCCAGCGCGATGGAGTCCAACAGGAACTGTTCTCCCTCATCGAAAGTAGGGTCACCACGTCCTGGTTGCGCCATCTCTACTAATTCCACGAAAATGTTGACATAAATATCATATTACTTTGAAACAACCATATTACAGATTACAACACAAGCATATTATTACATAAATTTCTACAGTAAGCATTAAGTACTACGGCGTGTGTTGGAACTAGCCCAAGGATCAAACACGAACTCGTGAACACAAGATCAAGAAATACACCAAGAACATACACACAGGGACTATGTGTCAAAAGTAAATGTGCAACATTGACCGTGTTTGATCCTTGTGTTGTATAAAACTATAATCGGGGGCAACGCTAGGTTCATGTGCCTTTCTATTAGAACAGTAGGTCATATTAGTTAGTCGTTTTGATCGTGATGATTAGATCTATCTGGTAGAACCCTACATGCTAGTTTATGATCTTGAACATATATCGTGCCAATTATCACAAACTAGGAATGTTTCTTTAAACGAAGAATATAGGCAGATAATCTTTGATTGGCTAGGAGCATTTGCTTAATGATATTTGTTATAGAGATTTATATATATACACGTGCATACATAAACACAGTAGGAGCCTCCAGGCCCATACTGTTACGTGTCAAAAAAAGAATGTAACGAGACTGGTGTGTAGTCCTCGATTCCATATACGTGCAACGACATAACATGAAGAGAGTATATATGTAAGTTCATCTGTGGTATAAATGACTGTCCAACATCGCATTGGACAATGCACAAGGCACTTATTTAGTTATTTTACAATGAGAAGAATCAAAGTTTAGCAAGTCACGGTTTAGGTGCTGAAACTCGACAAAGTTTTGCAAGAAAGGTAGTCTAAATCAGAACTTCTAAAGCATGTGACGTGTAAAACTAAGCGGTTATATGACCAACCAAACAGATAAAAATTATCAACTGGATTTGTATATGAATTCTACCTAAAATTGATATGCAAAACTAAATAAAAACAAACAATGAAAATTAACATAGATTTGAAATAAAAATAAGATGAAATTAGTAGTTAAATTAATATACAAATCCTAAACTAGAACAGAAATTCAAAATTAAATAAAAAACAACAAAATAATAAAAAGAAAATATGCATTGTTCTGTAATTCCATACTAAGTGAAAAATATACATTTTGGTTTAATTTAGAATTAAAATTTCAAGCAAGCACAAGACTTGTGGGCATTTCACCGAACATGTGGTGGGCAAATAGAACTAGAGAGGAGGACGACGCGTGCACTCAAATACCTCGGTCCTCCCGGGTGGACGGCGGTGTGGCGCGCTTTGGTGGCGAGTAGGCGCTGGCGGGTGGTAGAGAAGGCTTCGCGGCCGGGTGGAGTGACGGCGGCGACGAGGGCAGCGAAGACGCGGTGGATCAAGGCGGCGAGGTGGTGAGTAGGAGTCGAGAGGTGGTGGAGGAGGCCGACGGCGCTGACGAGGACGACGACGCGGGTCCGGACGGAGGCGACGCGGCGGCGGCCGAGAGAGACAGGAGCGCAGCCGCGCGGGGTCGACCGGGACTTAGAAAATTTCGGGTGTGAGAAAAGGGCGGGGCGTTTCAAATTTATACAGGGAGCACTTCTACAAACGGTTCTAATAACCAACCCCTTGTAGAAAATCTCTACAAGCGGTTTTAGAACCAACTGCTTGTAGAGGGATGACTTCTACAAGCGGTTCGTAGAACGAACCGCTTGTAGAATATCTCTACAAGCGGATTTAAATCAACCCGCTTGTAGAGGGATGACTTCTACAAGCGCTTGGTGTTACTAACCGTTTCTGAATAGTCCACTCTAGAAGCGGTTCTTTTCTAAAACCGCTTCAATGTTGCGCTCTAGAAGCGGTTCTTATTACTAACCGCTTTTGAATGTTGCGCTCTAGAAGCGGTCCTTTTCAAACCGCTTGATTTAATTTCATAATTTTAAAGAGTGCTTTTCACTACTACATTTCATTTCATAATTTTTAAAAATGCTTTTAGCAATTTAGTTTCATTCTATATTTTTGAAAAACTTTTAGCACATCAGCCATTTCGTAATTTTTAAAAATGCTTTTAGCAATTTAGTTTCATTCTATATTTTTGAAAAACTTTTAGCACTTCAGCTTCATTTCAGAATTTTTAAAAAATGCTTTTAGCACTTCAGTTTCATTTCAGAATTTTTAAAAAATACTTTTAGCACTTCAATTTCATTTTAGAATTTTTTAAAAATGCTTTTAGCAATTTAGTTTCATTCTATATTTTTGGAAAAAACTTTTAGCACTTCGCCATTTCATTTGAATTTTTAAAAGCTTTTAGAACTTTACTTTCATTCCATAATTTTCACAAAATGCTTTGATCACTTTAGTTTCATTCCGAATTTTGGCACTTTACATTCATTCCAAATAAACACTTCATAATCGTAAAGACTTACATATACATAGTTCATACAGTAGGGGTACATCTTAAGTAGTAACGCATTTTGTCTTTACAAGTGTTCCTTCATTATGATCGTGACGTATGAAAGGAGTATCCACGTCTGTGTCATTGAAGAGGCTTATGTCGACATCCACAAATAAAGGAGGGATCTCGCCGAATCGACTATACTCTTCCTCGTCTGTGACGTCCTCAACTCCAACAATCTTTCATTTGCCTTGTAGAACCACATGTCGCTTTGGCTTAGTACTACAATCTTTCTGCTTGTCCTTATGCTTCTTAGGTTTGCTTGACATGTCCATTACGTAGAAGACCTATCTCACATCGTTCGCGAGGACGAACGGTTCGCGCCTATAGCCGACTTGCGTGAGGTCCACGATTGTCATACCGTATTTGTCTACCTTCACACCGCTTGAAGTCAGTTTGACCCATTAGCACTTAAATAGAGGGACCTTCAAAGGTCCATAGTCAAGCTCCCATATCTCTTCTATGAAACCATAATATGTATCTACCTTGCCTTTGTTGCCTTCGGCGTCTATACGGACACCGCTATTTTGGTTGGTGCTCTTGTTATCCTGCGATCCGTGTAAAATGTGTAACCATTTATCTCGCACTTTGAATGTCACGATTTCACTAGATGGTCCCGAGCCAAGCGCTGTAACCTGCTCATTGTCCGACCCTTTCAAAAGGATGTATTTTTGTAACCAAGCCGAAAGAATCCATGTGCTTCGTTGTTATCCAATCCTCGACCTCTCCGGAAATCGCGCGAGAATACTCTTGTGCTCAAGGACATACGGGCCACTATAGTTGATTGTTTCAAAACCGTGAAATGTGCTTGCTTAAATGTAAGAAGATCATTGCATGCAATTGCTTTCCTTCCTAGTGTCCCTTTTCCCGTAGCCTCCCCTCATGGTGTGATATAGGGACGCCGATCGGGTTTAGATCATTAATGTAATCCACACTAAACTCAATCACCTCCTCCGTCCCATAACCCTCGGCAATGCATCCTTCCTGACGAGAACGTTACTGAACATACTTCTTTAGCACACTCATGTACCTCTCGAAGGGAACATGTTGTGTAGATACACGGTCCAAGGATACCTATCTCTTTGACAAGGTGAACAAAGTGAGATGAACCATAATATCAAAGAATGCAAGAGGAAAGATCATCTCAAGACTAACCAAACTTTGTACCACGTCATCCTGCAGCTTACTTAGTTTATCCGGGTCGATGACCTTCTCGTGAAATCGCGTTGAAAAAGAACACAGCTTTGTGATTGTCCTCGCACCCACCCGGCAAGATGCCTCTCACACCATCGGGAGCAATCGTGTCATTAACACAAGACACCATGGGATTTCATGTGTACGATTTTATTCTCTTTCGTGTTTACGAGTCTCTTTAGATTCGAGGAGTATCCTAAGGGACCTTCACACTGCTCAGAACTCTATCACGCTTTTTTCTCTTCTTTGCTTAGAGTGTAGCTCGCAGGATGTAGGTAATGTTGTCCTTTCTCTCTTTTCGGATGTAGGTTGTTCCTCGCCCAAGAGTTTAAGGTCCTTCCGAGCTTGCGGTGTATCTTTCGATTTTCCGTACATATCTATGTAGCCTAGCAGAGTTCAAGCGGACATTCTTCGTGATGTGCATGAAGTCAAGTGAGTGACGAACCTCCATAACTTCCCAATAAGGCAAGTCCCAAAATATTGACTTCTTCTTCCACATGGGTGCATGACCATCCTCATTCTCGCACATGTTTGCTTCCGGACCCTTTCCAAATACTACTTTCAAATCCTTTACCATAACAAACACACGTGGCCCACTACGATGCCGAGGCCTTGCACGAAGGTCCAGTTGCCGCTAAATTTCCCCGCCTTCCTTCCGCAACGGGTGACTCGTAAGAAGAAACCTACGGGACCCATGTACACAACCTTCCGAGAGTTTTTCGTGCACGCGTCGTCCGCTTCATCTAAGCAATCGGATGCGTGCTCTATATCCTTTGATAGTTAGGCCGACAGTTACCGAGAGCAGCTACCGTTGATTGTTACAAATAACAATGCACGAGGGTGAAATACTCCCTTTGTACTCCACCCATACCCTTGCACCATCGTCCCACAACGTCACAAGATCTTCAACCAATGGTTTCGTGTAGACATCGATGTCATTTCCGGTTGCTTGGGGCCTTGGATCAACAACGGCATCATGATATACTTTCGCTTTATGCACGACCATGGAGGAATGTTATAGATACATAGTGTAACGGGCCAGTGCTATGGTCGCGCTCAATTCTCCGAAAGGATTCATCCCATCGGTACTCAACCCAAACCTTATGTTTCTCACCTCATCTGCGAAGTCCGGCACGTCCGGCCGACTTTCCTCCACCGTGAGCCATCCGCAGGTGTCTAAGCATCCCGCCGCCCTTACGCTCTTCTTTGTGCCAACGCATCATCCGGGCATGCGCTTTGTTAGCAAACTTTCATTTCAATCGGGGATCACAGGAAATACCACAACACTTTAGCCGGAGGTCTCTTCTTCTTACGCCCCATCTATTTCACCTAGATCGCCACGCTTCACCTTATACCGTGATTCTCTGCACACCGGATAAACATCCAAATCGGCATACTCATTACGATACAGATACAATCATTAGGACATGCGTATATCTTCTCGTATTTCCAATCCCAAAGGATGACGACTTGCTTGGCTTCATATGTAGATTCGGCGAGTGTTATCTTCGAAGCAACTTCTTTACGAGTGATAACACCTCATCGAATCCCTTATCCGACACACCATTTCTAGCCTTCCATTGCATGAGTTCCAAGTGTGGTACGCAGCTTTTGTGGCCCCGCCTACGCTTTGGGTACAAAGGAGTTCGTGGTCCTCTAACATGCGCTGGAACTTCTCGAACTGCTCTTTCATCCGTAGTCTCCTCTCCGCCACGCAAAGATCCGGTCTAGCTCATCATCAACAAAGTCACCAAGTGTTTCTTCCACGGAACAAGATTGCGGTCGTCCGGATACCGTTGAATCCATCTTCCTCTTCCTCGCCTTCTTCATCGCCTTCCCGCTAATCACCTCAACTTCACCATGGTTGCTCCAACAGTATAGTTTGGCATGAAACCTCTCATGATCAAGTGGTTCATAACTTGCCATCGCTGGGAGTGCTCCTTCTCGTTCTTGCAATCTACACACGACAACATATGAAGTCGCTCGAGGCAAGAATGCAACGGCCGATCGAGAAAAGCTCGCACGCCATCAATGAACTCTCTCGAGCGACGGTCCGCATTGTACATCTATTGCCGATTCATCTATACCAAGTTATAATTTCATTAAAAATTATAACAAATTCCTTAGAAAAATTACAACCTAACTTAAATTTCAGAACATTTAAACCCAACAAAAAAACTCCACCTACACCGTCATCCAATTAAAGACCTACCTTTCTAATTATTTTGTATTCCTTCCTACCTTTGTAATTATTTTTATCCTTCTACATGTTTTTCTATTTTATTTCATACACCAATAATTACTTCCTTGCAATGTTGTACCTAGATCTCTCCCAATATTGTGATATTTAAGATTCTAAAGCTAACAACCACATAGATCTAAAGCTTCCAATCACCTTTACCTTGTAATGTCATATTTTGAACTAGATCTCCATCTACATCTTCATACAACAATAAAACAAGGCACGGAAAACAAATTTTCGATAATGCTTAAAAGTTCAAGATTTCTCCACATCCATTGAAAAATAGCAATATCTAGGTGAGAAGGATGTTCACATGATGTTACTAACTTTGAAACACTTAATTTAGAGCTAATCACCTCCAATTAAAAATTTGGACAGCACCTCCCAAGAACAAAGCGCTTGGTCGGCCTTCTCTGCTCGATCGTATTCGCACTTCACGGCGCATGGAGGAAGAAGGGTTTAAATGCGCCAGACGGAGGGCTTCGAGCGGTTAGAGACACGAACCACTGGGTTGCGCTATAGAAGCGGTTCTTTTCTCAAACCACTGATTTTTAGAAGCGGTTTGAGAAAAGAACCGCTTCTAGAACGCAACCTTCGTAAGCGGTTCGTGTTTCCAACCGCTTCGAAGCCCTCTCCGACGCTACCAACGAACCGCTTCGTGCGAAGATCACAACGGTTCGCACTAAACCGCTTCTAATAGGCCGGTTGTGATGCCCAGTTCTGTAGTAGTGATTGTCTGAACCAAACGCATCCACTGAAGCTTTTCTTTTGCATCATTGCCGCAGGAATCCGAAAGAAGGGAAACAATGATTTGAGCACACCCGGTATTAATCTTTTAAATTGATTCGATCCAAAGCTTTGCAATACCTCCTAGTTTACTGATCAAGCTTCATTTTTAGTGCTTTGTGCTTGTAGCACCTCCCCACCACAACCTTTCTTACTCTCGGCCGGTGACTATTGGCAGCTCCATCCAATCAACCACCGACCAATTTATAGGTATAATGGAATGAAGATCACCCATTGATGCTCTCAGATCACTTCTCCGGTGGAAATGCGCCGCGAGTGCAAGCTTTCACCTACTCGGCCATGGTGCCGCTGCACCATCGCGATGGCGATCCACTTCCCGACCACCTCCAGCCGAATGGGTACCACCCCTTGGTGCGCACCATCGTGCTGATGCTCATATTGCTACCTATTCCACGCCACTGGAGCTAGTTCGCCGACAGCGAGCCAGAAACCAAAGGGATCTGTCCTGTATCACTGACCACTGGGTCCCAGTTGTCAGTCGCTAAGCGCTGAGGGTATCACTGACTCATGGGCCCAGCTTGGCAATTGCTCCGAGCCGCAGGCCCATGCGCCAATCACTCCTCTCTCGTATGCGCGCTGAAAGGCGAGCCTATCAATCACAAACCATGCTGTGCAATCACTGACCAGTGGTCCCAAGGTGTCAGCGACTGCGAGCCAATTTCAAATGCTCTGGCACCAAAATCGAAAAGCCGCTTTCTAAAGACGAAAGCGTATTTCCAATTTTTAGTTTAATTTCCTTTAGCCGATTCAATTCAAACTGTAATAACTTTTGAACTATAACCCCAAATTGAATGAAATAAATTTTGAAAATCATCTAAAATCTTTTAATTTCAGAATATGTAAAAAATATTTTGAAAAGGTTCACTGTGTGATTTTTAAGATTTAAAATCCATGTGTAGGGTTTGAATAAGCTTAATATATGATTTTTGCAAATCAAATCAAAATAAAATGAAATAAATTTTATTAGAATCCTCATGCTGAAAGGAGTTCAAATATTTAAAACATTTATATTTTAAGTTGTTTAGCATCATATGCTAACCAAGTGAAATTTAAAGCATAAAATGGTTATATGAATACAGTTTGCACCAAATGACATAACATTGAATAAAATTTGTTCATATGAGTTAGTATATCTGTATAGGACCTAAATCTCCAAAACGTGTTTAAAATCTTGCTTTAGAATTAATTGTCAAGTAGACCTTAATAATAAATGGCTATTAGTGTAGACATATACACTCATGTGCATATATGTGTATATGCATATAATGAACTAAAGTTCGTTTTTAAGATAACTAAAAGCTTAAATATATATATTGCTTTGCATCTAAATCCTAATTAAAAGAAGATGTTGTTTTATGCTAAGAACAATGTTACAAACTTAAATAATTTTTGCATCTTGAATTCATAAAATAATTATAAATAATCCACAAAAGAAAACTCCTACTTTTGTAGTGAATTTCTGTATATTTTATTGTCTATCTTCTTTTTGCCCTTTTTGATGTTTACTGATTGTTATTTATTTTTTTGCTATGCGACGTGTAGAGTTCGACGTCCCCGAGTGTGAGGAGGACG
Source organism: Otatea glauca (assembly GCA_036346275.1). Taxonomy (NCBI): domain Eukaryota; kingdom Viridiplantae; phylum Streptophyta; class Magnoliopsida; order Poales; family Poaceae; genus Otatea; species Otatea glauca. The sequence goes on from CM070718.1 coordinate 50,435,951, forward strand.
ATCCTGTTGATGATCCTAACCTTGTTGCAAGCGATGATCAGCAAGGCAAGCACTCCCTTGATCGTGTTGAACCCAATAATTCAATTACTTTATGTTGTTTTTGTCAAAATATTATGAATGTGAGTAATTCCCCATAAAATGGCTATATTGGGTAGTATTGGTAGCTATACCTGTAAATTTGTGGATTTCCTTAATAAGAATAATTAAGTGAACCTTGATAACCTTAGAATAAACTAGACAGTATCTAATGTCATCCTCGGTATAATCGTTAGCATAATACTTGTGCTTAACCATGCTTAGAAACGAATCTTGTTGTTTCAAATGTTTAGAAAGGTTGGATATTACTTGTAAAGGTTGCTAGTATTTTATTAAAAACCCAAAATAAAACTATGATTTTGACGTGGACGATTATTAGCATTAGCTAGATGTGCATTGGTAATTGCACGTAGTGTAGGGTGGAGTATCGCCCGAGTTAACTTAAGTACCGAACAATGGTTTGTTATAAATCCAAGAAACCCGTACAACCATGAGGGTTGGTATGGGACGGCCTTAACCTATTAAGTTACTTAGGTATGGCTTTGCGCTCTGGAAGGCGGGAAATAGTACAAGCACTCCATTTCGATTTGCTTGTAAGGGGCTTCCACACCACGGTGTGGGTAAATGCATATCAGTATAACAGTGTACGCCTTGCTGTGGGTAGAAACAGCGCCCGACTGTTTTACCATATTTTATATACTTTTGTTTCTACCACCACAACGAGGACTTAACGTCATCGGGCTGGTGAAAAGTCGTGTCTAGGTAATGTAACGATTATGTATGATCTCCTTGCCGACATACCAAAGGAAGTGTGTCGTATGGCCTAGCAGAAAAAGTTTTTTCATTCCTTGTGGGTAAAGTTGTACACCTCTATAGAGTGTAAATCTCATTGATTAGCTGCACCCACGGTCAAGAGCACTTGGTGAAGTTGTTCCAATGTTAGACTTTGGTATTTTCTAAAATGGGTTTTGGTTTGAAACTTGTTTAGCAACCGTCGCTTTATGTCAAAGGACCGACATTGTTGGACTTCACAGTTGGGAAAACTGTGTTGTGGGATTCAATTACTTAATCTTGGTTATACAAATCCTATCATCTTTTATAAATTCCATTTGCAATCTATCGTAATTATATGTTTACAACTCTTTATGCCAATGCAAAATAATCGTAGAGCCTTGTCATTGTTAAAGCTTGCATGCAAGTATATACCTGCATTTGTGAAGCACTACAAATCTTGCTGAGTACGTAAGTACTCAAACTTGCTTAAATCATTGCCTCAGAAGGAGAAGAATTCGACGTGCCTGACGACTCCTATTTCCAGGCAGGACATGGGGATTTTGATAACGACTTCTTCTAGGGTTAGTCTTGTCAGATGCCTCCGGGTCTGCATGGGCGTACTACGAGGCTTTTTGGTTCTTCACATTATCTTCCACTGTATTGTAATATATTCTATAAAAACTCTGTATAATTAACTCTTATTTTAGGTTGCAATAAAGTTTGTGTATGTATGTGATACTGATATTGTAAATATATGCGTACTAGCCACTCATCATGGGACTAGTACAGTAGTCACATGGAGATATTCCGTTCTCTAAGGACGGGGTCTCACATGTTACTAGCATTCAGTCCTTAGATCCACACACTAAAGAATCCAAACTTGAAGATAGAAGGATAATAAATCTGAAAAAATAGCTAATAATTTGCTAGACGCCTTCATTGATCATAAGGGAGTGAAAATGATTATTGTCCCTTTGTGTTCATAAAAAAGTCTTTGAATGATTATGTATCATCTCAGTTTATGTCAATGATATGAATATCTTCGCAACCACAAAGGATATAAAGAAAGCAAATTCTTACCTTATGATGGAATATTGCTTAGCCCTACAGCTAGAGCATTTCCTAGAAGGAATTTTTTTACACCAGTCTACCTATACTAAGAATGTATTGGAAAAAAATTCAATATGGATAAATCTCATCCTTTAAAGATCCCCATGCTAGTAAGATCACTTGAGGTAGATAAAGGACGATTCAAACAGAGGATGGAAAATGTGGAAGTCTTAGGACCTGAAGTTCCATACTTAAGCACCATTGGAGCATTTATGTATCTTGCAAATTGTATAAGGCCTGATATTGCATTTGCAATGAATTTGCTAGATAGATACAGTGTAGCTTTAACCAGAAGACATTTGGCTGATGACATGACTTTACTTAAATATCTCTAAGGTACTATAGATTTTACCAGAAGGACCAAGGTTCGACTATGGTGGAATATACGTATGTTGTCTATCTATCTGATCTCAACAGTGCAAAACCTCAAACAAGGTCTATGTTTCTCTGCAGTGGTACAACCATTTCTTGGTGGTCTTCTAAGCAGACCTTGGTAGTTACCTCTACCAACCATTCAGAGATTATAGCATTATATGAAGCCTCACGTGAATATATTTTGCTAAGGTGTGTGGTTAGCAATATCCAGAAGTCATATGGCATTAACACCGTCGATACCCCCACAATTATCTATAAAGATAATGTTGCTTGTATTGTACAAATGCAAATGGGTTATGTTAAGAGCAATATCACGAAGCATATTGCCCCTAAACTTTTATATCCTCATAAACTCCAGAAGAATGGTGAGATAAAATATCCTGCAAATTAAGTCATATCAAAATCTAGCATATTTATTCACTAAGTCTTTAGCAATATTTAGTTTCCAAAGATGTGTTCGTGGCATTGGAATGAGACAACTTAGAGATATTCAGAGTTCAGGGAGAGTAAATCCATGAACTATAACCCTTAGTATGATTCTGAAGATACTACTTTAATCTAGAAGATTTTAAGTTGCACTTTTTTTCCTTAAATGAGTTTTCCTGAAGTTTTCTCATATAAAGGTTTTTAATGAGGCAACGAGTGTAACACAATATACAAATGCAATATACTCTTTTTACCATCCTTTTTTCCCACTGTGTTTTTGTGGGGAGTTTTTTATAAGGCATATGTATTACATGATATTCGCCCAAAGGAGAGTGTTGAGATAGAACTGGTCTTTTGGTTCTAATCGTTGAGATATGATTGGACTTTATCTCTTTGTAGCGAATCCAAATCTATCTCTAATGGGTTTTTAACTATACATATGGCACCCCACCGTACAAAAGAAGCAATCTCATAGAGAGTAGAATTTTGCCTCCCTATATCCTGTGTTCTTCGTGACTGTTCTGGTTATTCAATCAGTTCATTGTGATTGATCTACGGAAGTTGTCATGTTTTACAACATTAATTAATGTCCTGTTAGAAGTCCCGCTAAAACGATTTAGATTTTATATAGTACCTACGTCCAATATTGAATTCCTAATAAGCCTTGCATCATAGACATGTGTATGTCATGTTATATATGTCTCTTAACATCACACGGTACACATTAATATAGGTTGAATGGAACTGCAAATATAAAACATATGCAAGTGGTAAGACAGAACCAAACTACGGAAAAAACTTGATGCCACGCGCCAAGTTGTAAGACAGAGCCAAACTAGGGAAAAAACTTGATGCCACTCGCCTGATCCTTTTGACACCGAATCAAGCTCCGAAAATAATCTAGTATGTTAAGTCATATGTAACTATCCCGTCAGTAGGGTGCTAAGGTGGCATGAGATAATTCGTGCCACACATCTGTTCCCCTCCCTAAAATTTGAATTTAAATTATGCAGTCCTAATAATGAAAATAACTAAAATTTGGAACTATTATTTGACTTCAAATTAGACTATGAAATAAAATGAAATTTTGGATAAAATTAATTTTTAATGCAAAACTATATAATGAATTTAAATTGGGAATTCAGAACTAAATTTTAATATTGATTTGTATTGAGAACTAGACTTAATTTCATATATAAATAAATGCAAGAAAAAACAAAACCAGAATATAAAAAAGTCATATTTCTGATTTAAAGTAAATTTCACAATGAAACTTCAATGATTAAATTTGATTAAATTTTGAAGATGGTTGTAATGTTGAAATGGAAGCACATCAAGCAAATTACTCAATGTGTAAATAGCTTAAATTTTATGTGCAGTCGCAGGTTGACGACTAGTGTTAACAACTTATATGTAGTCACAGATGCACGGCAGCCGGCTGCCCGTAGAGCAAATGCCAGGAGCAGGAGGGCGGCCATTGTTATCACAATAGCAAGGGTTGGTGATGGGCCTGCTGGCATCACAATGACTGTTACTCTGTTAGGTGTGATGCTTTGCTTGGGATTGTGAAACATGTATCGATCCTATTCACTACGGATATTTGGAGAGTATTTGAGGATTAGTGTACCCATCCAGCTTTGTATCGCCCCAGCTGATTCCTTGCCATATTTATAGCTGAGAAGATATAGTTAGATGTATGTCTTATTGGTAACATTGTGAACGATCAGTTAAATAATCATTTTATATACGTGATGGTTCGAGAAATAGGTTAAGAATACTTTGAAATTCCTTGAACAAAGAAGAATCATTAAATAATAACCAGGAACCTAGTATAGTTTATTTGGTACGAGAAACGGACCTTACCGTTTCACATGATCACAATGGTAATAATAGAAGTGTGAGACCCCTTTTTTTTTTGCAAATAGGAATCTCCGTGTGATTACTGTACTAGTTCTATGATCAGTGGCTAGCACTTACATGCATGTTTACAACATTTATATCACAACCACACTCGCCAGACAAATAAAAACATATAAATAAGAGGAATAATTACACAGAGTTTAGTATATTACAAAAACTGAACAGTGGAACTAAAGAGCCAAAAGAACTCCAAATGTAGTCTTGCGGTTTGCCCACTAACCCACAGGCAACTGACTAGGCAAAACCTAGAAGAAATCATCGTAAAAAATGTCGTGCCCTACCTGGAAATAAGAATCATCTGGCAGATCGAAGCCTTCATCCTCTGAGACAGCAGATGTAAGGTTGAGTACATTGGTACTCAGCAAGATTTGTAGTGTTTCACAAATGCAATTAATTAAATATGCAGGCTAAAGTAAAAGATAGGCTACAGGTTATTTTGCAGTTGCATAAAAAAGAAAATGTATGAATATAATAGATTGCAACATCGCATTTTTAAATAAGCAATTGAGAATAAAAAATGTTAAGTAAATATCCAAGCCTTACAACCTAGTCTGCCCGACTGCAAGGTCCACAACGTCGATCCTTTGACATAAAAGATGGTTGCTAAAATATTTTCCAAACCAAACCCATTTTTCAGAAAATACCAAAAAGACTCTAACATTGGAATGACTTCACCAAGTGCCCTTGACCGCAGGCGCGGTTAATTGATTAGATCTTACACTCTGCAGAGGTGTATAGCTTTACCCACAAGGAATGATCAACCTTTTTGCCAGACCAATTAACACACTTCCTTTGGTGTGTCGGCAGGGAGATCATATAGAACCGTTATATTACCTAGACATGGCTTTGAACTAGCTCGGGATGTTAACCCTCGCTATAGAAATAGAAATTCACACCCAAGGCGTGGTTCCTTTCACGTGGTACCCAACAACCATTTCTATTTATGGCAAGGTGTACATCGTTGTGTGGGTATGCATTTACCCACATCGAGGGTTGGGAGTTCGGTGTGGAAGCCCCTCATAAACAGACTTGACCGGAATGCTCCCGCTATCTCCCGCCTTCCTTAGATGTAAAGCCACATCCAAATAACTTAATAGGTTAGGACTGTCCCACACAAGCCCTCGTGGTTGTACGGAATTCTTGGATCTATAGCGTGCCATTGCTCGGTCCTTAATCCGACACGGGCGATACTCCACCCTACACTACGTGCATTTCCCTTTGCACATTTTGCTATTGCAAATAATCACCCGCGTCAAATCATAGTTTTATTTTGGGGCTTTTAATCAAGATACTTGTCACCTTTTTCCCAAACAGGACCATTCATTTGTTGAAAGGACTGAAAACACATAACGGATAGCTTAAGCAGGAATATTATGCTAGCGATTATACCCAAAATGATATTAGGCATGTCTAGCTCATACTAAGGTTTAGAAGGTTCACATGTCCATACAGATTAAGGAAAACCATAATGTACAGGGGTAACTACAAGTTCTACCCAAGATAGCATTTCTATGGAGAATTACCAGAATGCATAATACATTGACAAAAACAACATATTGTAGGTAAATTATCATGTTCAACATGTTCAAGGGGGTGCTTGCCTTGAAGCTCGCTGTCCGGCTCGAAGTCTGGATCTGCCACAAGGTCGTCTTCCTCCTCAGGAACGTCGGTGTCTACACGTTGCGAAAAAGAGGAACAAAATAAAATCAATAAATTTCCAAAAAGGCAAAAAGAAGACAGACAGCAAAATAAACACAAAGACGAACCAAGACAGGGGTTGTTTATGCGAATTATTTTTATTTATAAATCGAATTCAAGATGCAAAAATTAATTTAGATAAATAAAATTTAGTTCATTTGCTTCCTTAGGGGATGATATGCAAGAGCAGCACTAGAACTGCAACTCTCTGCTCTTTCTCTAATTCACATTTTGAACTGAAAAACTATATCACTTAAGGTTGCTTAACTAACAAGATCTACATGCTAAACTTGATGAAATAAGGATATTTCTCCAGAACATGACAGCACATGCATTCGACAGCACTCCTAAGGTGTTTCCCTAAATTTTTGGGTTTAGACGAGACATAAAACTTACTGTTAAAAAGGCTTATAAGAAACTACGACATGCTACAGGAAACCGGACTAAAAAGGCTTAAGGAACAATTAACATATAGGGCTATTATACTAATGAAAACTAGATGAAGAACAACTTGTAACTAAAACATTTTCCTGAAATATAGTAGTACATACTTTTAATATCATTTCTACGCTATCCCTCATAAAATTCTCACTTAGACGAGTTATTCTACAACCCATTGAACATGCTTAAGTGTTTCTACTATTTTGAAAACATAACAGTTAGGCTTATGTTGCTAGCTCACTTTATATGCAAATCTTTACAAAATGATATTCTTTTACCAGAACATAACAGCAGGGACTTTGTAGAGTGCTACAATGTTGTTTTCACAATTCTTTTCATTTAAACAAGTTATTTTACTTGCTGTTAAAAAGGCCTAAATGACCATAAAAGTAACATTTCACATTTCAACTTCCACTTTCAAATATAACCAGATCACTTATCACCTTTTACTCATTTTCCTACTATTATCAGGGCATGGCCTTACAAACATTTTAAAACTTGTTTTGGATTATTCGAACTTAGCAATAATAGGTTACACCTTTATATATTGTTGTAATTATTATTTCCCTCAATTAGAAAAACATGAACCATATCTTTTTCCTAAGTATTTTCACATGAATGGATCTCTACTGGCATGTGACCCAACAAAAATAAACTTTATACATTCAATCATTAGTTTATACAAGTTTCATCTATTTATTCCTTTTTCATATTGACATTTCATTCTATTTGAATATGATGTATAGCAAAGTGACATGTAAACATTTTTACATATTTGAAATGCTTAAAGACTATGGATTTCATAAAAACTCATCTTATTCTATTTCAAGTTCATTTGAATACATTTTATTCAAATGGCATTATTTATACCTATGTGTTTCTTTAAAACTCTAACACCGTACAGTACTCATCTTCAAACCATTTTTACATATTATGAATCTCTAGGATTCTACACGATTTTAGAAACTAGTTTTACTATTTTTGGAGCTATGGTTCAAAAGTTATTAGCATTTGAACCTAGTCGGTTTTTGGAAATTCATCAAAAATAAAAAATACGCCTCCTCTGTCGGAAAGCGCATTTCTCCACGCGCGCATTGGCACATTCAAACGCTCTCGCTCACTGACAGATGGGGTCCACCGGTCAGCGAGACGGGACAGAGGGCTACGGTTCTAGGCTCACCGCCGGCGAACTAGCTCCGGAGTGGCGGAATGGGTGGCAGCACGAGCTTCAGCGTGATAAGACGCATCTAGGGGTGGCACTATTTCAGCTGGTGGCGGTTGGGAAGGTGGTCGCCACCGCGAGGGTGCGGCGGTGCCATGGCCGAGCTGGAGGGAGCTCCACTAGCGGCCGATTTCCTGACAGGTAAGGGCTGGGTGAGATTCAGTAGGACGAAGGGGTTTGGACTTACCTGATGGTCAAGTCGGAGAAGGTCCGAGAAGAGCTGCCACCGCGCGCCGGCCACGAAGATGAAGAGCGGTGGCGCGGGGTTGCTGCAGGCAAAAAGAAACCCAAACGACGGTTGATTAGTAACCTGGCGATGCTAAAGAAGCTCGGGATGAAACTAATTCGAAGAAATGGAGGCGGTTTGACCCTAATCGCCGAATCCCCCTTTTCAACTCTTGCGGGAGAACAAGGAAGAAGAACTTCGCGTGAAGCTCTCAGCTCAGAGGAAAAGCAAAGGGGAGGAGAAGAAGGGCAAATGCGACGCAAAGGGAGTGTTTCTGGGCTAAAAGAGGTGAGCGCGTTCGCAACCAGGTGCAAGGCCTCGGTCGCTCGCCGCTGTGCTTGCGCGACAAAGCGGCGCAGCCCCTCCAGCGCGATGCGATTAAGGACGGTAAAGCACAGGCATGGGAGAGGTGGCGCACGACGTGGCTGGAGGAATAGTGGCGGTCGGACGGCGAAAGACGTCCGCTCACCTCGGCCGGGAGAGAGGAAGAGAGGGGAAGGCGCGGCCCGCGACTGACGAGCGGGACCAGGGCCAACTGGCAGCGACTGCGCGTGTCCTCCTCAGCTTGCCAACGCGACAAGTAGCTACAGACTTCGAGCCCACTTGTCAGCGAGAGGAGATGAAAATGCGACGAGAAAGAACAAGAACTCGCCGGACTTTGCATTAATTCAAGCGTCATTCACCGCCAAACTTTATGAAATTTTTTGAATAAAGTCTCCTAGGAGTTGTTAGCCTCCTATAAAATTTGGAGACAAACATAACCTCTAGATTATTTATAAAAATTCTGACACTGTGCACTGCTCAGAATTTCCATTTTGAGTTTTGATTTATTCAAAGCTACATTTGATAATATTTATTTTTTAAACTTTTTGTCAAGGTTCCGTTCCTTATAAAGGTATTACCATTAAATTTTAAAGTCAATAAATTGATTATTTATTTTATAAAAATTCTGACATGCCATTTCCCAATTTTTTGAGGCCTCTGAATTTGAATTTTTAGAAGGCTTAATTTAGCTTATTAATTTATAAAAAAAATCAGTAGTAGATTCTACACTTAGGGAACTATGGTAATTTTCTTAACTCCTGATGGACATCGAACATTTTCTATTAAATTCTGACCTTACTATTTCTAGTCAAAAGAGTCACTATTTAATTTGTTTAGTCTTGTTCCTGAGCATGTAAATTTTATTTGCTGGCTACACTGAGTTACCAGCATAGTTAAGGTCCCATGGTAAATTTTCCTAGTTTTTACTTTTTCCTTTTTCCCTTTTCTCTTTACTTATTCTCTTTCAATCAATTTCCATACAATACAAAACTCCAAGAAAAACCCAAGTAAAATGAATAACACCAGAAAAACTCAAAAATATTTATATTCCAATTTAATTCATACACTTTCACTATTTTGGATTTTTTGGATGTTACAAGAAGATGCCCAAATGGGTTGTACTTACTGCAAAACGATGACGACCGTCGTAATTGTGGGTTGTCCGTATTAATGCCACATGACTTCTGGATAAGACTAATCACACGTCTTAGCCTGACACATTCACGTGAGGCTTCATATAATGCAATAATCTGTGAGTGGTTGGTAGAGATAGCTACCAAGATTTGCTTAAAAAGATTGTTAAGAAATAGTTGTATCACCACAAAGAAACACAAATCCAATATGAGATTTACCACTGTCGAGATCAGACAAATAGCTAGCTATCATATATCCCACAATATATGATCGAGTCTTGGTCCTTCTGGTAAAATAATTCAAGTAACTTTGAGGTATCTAGTTGGAGCTGCACTGTGTCTAGCTAGCAAATTTACTACAAATTTGCAAGACACATGTCCTCTAATGACGCTTAAGTATAGGACTTCAACTCCTAAGACTTTCTCATTTTTCATCCTCAGTCTAAATGGGTCTTTATCTATTTCAAGGGATCTAACTAGCACAGGGTCTTCAAAGATGAGATTTATTCGTATTGAATTTTTTCAATGCTTTCTTGGTATTGTTAGACTGGTATACAAAATTTTCTTCTGGGAAATGCTCTAGCTGCAGGCCTAAGCAATATTTGGTTTTCATCTCAAACTCTGTCATAAAGTAAGAACTTGCTTCCTTTATCTCCTCTATTGTTCTGATAATATTCAGATCATCGACATAGACATAGATGATATGGAATCCATTCTAGAACTTCTTTATGAATACAAAGGGACAATCGTCATTATTGAAGTATCCCTTATTCAGGAGGAGCTACTAGGTTAGCTGTACCACATTCACCTTAACTGTTTCAATCCGTATATCGATCTCTACAGTTTGATGCTATATATGTTGTGATTATTTTTATTAGTATATGGAATTTTGACTCCTTTAGAGACTCATGTATAAATATCCATGTCCAATGACCCATATAAATATGAGAACACTACATTCATTAACTGCGTAGATAAGTTCAAGCTCGCTGCCATTGATATTAAATATTGGAATGTTATTCACTCATTGGAATCGATGCCGGGTCTCTGCGTAAACCCTTGTACCACAAGCCTTACTTTATATCTCATCACCTGGTTATTATCATTTTGGATAAAAACCCACTTTGATCCTCACAGAAGACATTAAGAGGTGTTTGGTTAACAGGACCGAATACTTTTCATTTGTTAAGCGAGCATGGTTCTGCTTCAATTGCTTCGTTCCGTTTGACCCAATCTGAGTGCTTCTAGCACTATACCATAGATTTTGGTTTTGGATCCAGATCAATAGTTTTGGTAATTTTTGAGGTGAAATATATGTCGACAATTGTAGTATTTCTTTTATATATCTCACCTGAATCCACATAATTCATGGAAATCTCTTCATTAATTTCTTCCAGCTCCTCATGATTTTCTACAACAATGGAGTCTAGGCGTTTTGACTTCCCAGCGTACCAAGCCGTATGCAGATTCCTTGTCATACGCTCTAGGTATTTAATAATTAAAGGAGATTCATAACTTACATTGATCCCCAACTTCCAGTGAAGGCCCATGGTTGTACGTTGTGGTGGTGAGATTGACACGTAAACAACATAGCCAAATTTTTGCAAATGGAAAATACTTGGTTCTTTCCCACACACTATCTGCAAAAGGAGAAATTTAATGGTATGCGCTGATCTGAGTTGAATTAATACAATAGCGCACAACACTAAGTTGAATTAATGACTTTACAAGACCATTTTGTGTGTGGACATGAGGTACTCAATACTCTACATTAAAGCCCAATGCCATGCAATAATCATCATGTCTTTGAGGTAAACTCATTAGCATTGTCCATTCAAAATAGACATAATCCTTTCTTCTCAAAAGGAAGCTCTTAATTTAATAATTTAGGCAATTAATTTATAAAAGCATGGTTTCGAGTAGATAAGAGACATATATGGCACCATCTAGTAGAGGCATCTATCAGTACCATAAAGGATCTGAAGGGACATAAGTAGGGCATAAGAAGTCCTCAAGTCAAGGGAAGTCCATAGTTTTTATGCTATGGCCAGCAGAATTATTGATGGTTCTTCACATAATATTAAACCTAGGATCACCTAGTAGATCATGCCATATCTTAAATATTTTAGGTTTTTAAGTATAGTTTTCATTGCAACATAAACTTCAGGTTTTATATAAGTATAGTATAATCCTGAGGAGAAGGAAGATTTTCAACCACATGTTTATTACTCTCGTTAAACTTAGTCTTGAGTAGCTATTATATACTATACTCATTTTCTATCTCTATATGGAAGCTATTCTAATAGATGTATTTGAAACTTAATAGAGTACAACTAGACTCAGGGTATAATGGAGCATTCTTTATTATTATACAAGTACCCATAGGGAGAACTATGATTGTTCTTCCAATGCCAACAATGAGGGCATCACTATCGGCGATGGTCATCATGTTTCCAATTTTCTTATTCAATGTCTGGAAATATTTACTTTCTCATTAAGAATTGAATTTGTGGTGCCAATATCTACTAGACAGATTTTCTCCTATACCATTAGATTATAAATTGTTCTATATTAAAGGAATGATTTAACAATCAAACAATTTTTGCATCTAGAACATATTGTAAAACATAGAATAAAGTAAACCACAATAAATTAATAAAATATCCCAAGGAAATAACAATTTATTTAACATTAAATGATAATCACTCAAAAGGGGCGTAGATCATTTAGGAACTTAAACACTAAACTGATCAAGGAGACTTTTAAGGAGACTAAAAATGAAAATGTGACATCGACTAGCAAACAGACTAACTAGGAAACTACTGTTTGTCTCCCTATAAATCATTCATGTCCTCTTGGGAACCATGGGTGTTCTTCTGGAACTTATTGAGCTTAGTCCTAAGAGGGTCATCTTCATCTATGGGATAGTTTCCATATATGAGAAAGCCCTCATTGAACTTCGCGGTAGGATCAAAGACTATGTCATCATCCTTCTCGGTTTCCTTCTCAACGACAGGTCCAGCGATGAAGGGTGCCTTAGTCTTATTCCCCTAGTTCTTTTGGATTTTTCTAGTGGATTGCATGTAAAAGTTCATTAAATGCTTTAGGTTACAGTAGGTGCATGACTAATGGCAAGTGCGTCCACACCTAAAGAAGAGTAGTGCTGGGTTTGCAGCCTTGTTGGCTAAGCTTTGCTTTTGAAAGCTCCCTAGTTCCTTACGTTTACTTTTCCACTTGGGCTTATCTCATCCCTTCGATATTGTACCATTTTTCCTATTCCCCACTTTATGCCTTTGGCCTTTTTTGTGGCTAGGGCTATTTCTAGCCTGCTAAGCATTTGCATGTGCTTCAAGCATTGCATGTGTTCCATTAGGGAGAACATGGCAATTCTTCATCAGGAGTTCATTATGCTTTTCTATTTCTAGCAAAATACAGATAAGCTTAGAGTACTTCTGGTACTTGGTATGACGGTACTGTTCCTGCAATATCGCTCATAGTAGGGTAGAAGGTGCACAAGGTCTTGCCTATAATTTCAGTATCAATAACTTTTGGTTACATAATCTAAGTTTGGCGAAAAATTTGTGCATGGTAGAGTAGTATGCCACTACGGGTTTAAAATCTTGCTAGGAGGGTCCACTCGCACTATGCTTCTGACAGTAGTCTTTACTGGTTATATTGTTCCTTCAGGGAATACTATAGTGCTAGCAAGTCCTGCTCCATCAAATATTCGGCCTTCAATTCAACATGGAGATGGTGCGAAAGGAAGTGCGTGCAGGGTTGCACACTTGGCGGCTTTGGGAAGAGCAGGGGCGTAAGCTTCAGGTTGCGTGATGGCAACTCCAAGAGATCAAGTTGTCAAATTGATTGGCATGCATTACCCAAGTAAGGTAATTGTTGCCATTCCGGGTGAGCTTAGTAAATTCCACTACTACAAAACACACCTTTCTTGCCGGTTTATCACTACCGGTTCGGCTAGAATCGGCAGTGATAGTGTTATCATTGCCGGTTCATAAGCTAGATCGGCACAAATGCTCGACCGAAGAAGAGCCGGTAGTGATAGTAACTTATCACTGCTAGTTCTAAAACAAACCGATAGTAATTCTATCACTACCGGTTCGTAAGAAGAACCGGCAGTGATAATGGAGGAAGTATCACTGCCGGTTCGGAATCCAAACCAGTAGTGATAATATTTTTGAAAAATCATAACTTTTTCATACGGAGTCGGATGGAGACAAAATTTATATGAAAATTGTACCTCTCAATGAGATCTACAACTTTGTAGTAGACAACTTTTTTATTTGAAGTCATTAGATGTCCAAATAATCGTTGAAACTTTCGGATACAAAGGGATAAAAGGAAAATATATCTTATAGTAGTTGAGAAGTGTATAGGTGGTGAGATGGTAAGGGGGAGATCACGCGAGCAGTAGGTCATAGGTTCGAATCCTAGCAACCGCGCGCGCGTATTTCGCGTGAAAATCGCGTGACTTGTGACACGCGACCTAGTAAATATAGGGTGGTCCAGTTGCAAATAATTTATTTATTTTATTTTACCGAGTGATTTTTGGATTTGTAGTGGGCAGACTATCACTGCTGATTCGCATATGAACCGGCAGTGATACAGGCTATCACTGCCGATTCGAATGTGAACCGGCAGTGATACAGATATCACTATCGGTTCTAGAACCGGCAATGATAGTATGCTGCCGGTTCCAAACTGGCATCACACTGCCGGTTCCAATATCCGACAGTGATGCCAGTTTGGAACCGGCAGTGATCACGATTTCTATAATAGTATTCTCTCTTTGCGATGTCCGACATATCCTATATACAGCCGATAAGTGCGGCGTCGAGTGTGGGTGACAAGCTTAGCAGGAGCATCAGCGATGGCTAGAGCACGTGACATGGCAGGTGGGGTAGCGGCAACTTGTACCATGCATGCTGCCATGCTTGACATGACACTACTACATAATTGTACATCACTATCGCTTCATCTATGTCGGTTCTTAAGTTTTTAGGAAGAAACGATTGTGATAGATGACTTAGGAGAGGCATTAATAATAATCACTATCGGTTCTCAGGTTAGAAGTGATAGTGATGTAGCACTGGGAACATTACAATCGGTTCTTATGCGAGAAGTGATAGTGATATGCATTATCATCACTATCGGTTTTCATATAAAAAGCGATAGTGATGAGACGCATACACATCACTATCGGTTCTTATTTAAGAAGCGATAGTGATGATAATTCACATCACTATCGCTTCTCACAAAAGAACCGATAGTGATGAGCATCGTTCTCATCACTATCGGTTCTTTTGTGAGAAGCGATAGTGATGTGAATTATCATCACTATCGCTTCTTAAATAAGAACCGATAGTGATGTGTACGTGCTCATCACTATCGCTTCTTATGTGGGAATCGATTGTGATGACTATGATAATCACTATTGCTTTTCTTATAAGAACCGACTGTGATGTGCATGATCACATCACTATCGCTTTTTATATGAGAACCGATAGTGATGTACCTTGTTAGGTTATTTATACCACTCGAGCTGAACTCTTCTCTGTTATTGTTCCAGAGGAGGTTTCTCCACCGCCACCAGAAAAAATAGCTCATATTCTGTGGTTGGAAGCAATACTTGGGTGAGAAAATTTGAAATCCTCAAGGGTGGGTGTTAAGAGGGTAAATTTGAAGCCCTAACTTGAGGAAATTTCCCCTCATTTTGCATAATTTGTGGTTTTCTTCAAAATGTGAGCATTGCTTCAAACCCCTTTAATTTTGCACTATGTAATTTTGATATGTCGCGAAGAAAGTTTAGATTGCACTGGTATTGTGTATATCCTATCAGATTTCACACCCTTTAAGCATGTACACATGTATTTAATTATCTTAATTTGTAGTGCTTTGATGTTAATATGGAATTATTATTGCTGTCACCTGATGAATGCTAGAGTTTAGGTGCGGAACCTACATCTCCGCTCGAGGATGCTTGTTTATAAATATACCAACGAAATGGCATATTTATAAGCTTAGCAGCCTCGAATTGTCCACGTTCTTTGATAGTTCGAGGATATGTGCCGGGCAAGTTCTCGAAGTTGTGTTGTACAATCTAGTAGAGATTTCGTAGCGTCTCCTCGGTATTCTCGGATACACACCCCTCTTGACCTGTTGTCGAGACGTGTATATGGAGAATAGCGGGGAGATGCTGCCGAAATTTTCTCTGGAGTTGTACAACGGCTTAGGAACTTGTCGGAACCACATATCCTCGAATGGGATTAGGACCAAACCTATTTAGAGATTAGGAGTCATCGTTGGTACCCTTGTTTTGTTTCGTTGTAGTCAAAAGATCTGTAGGCTACTGCACTATATAATTAGATTGTTTGATATCATTGTTCATGTTAAAAATGTATGTCTCTTATCTAGGAAATTGGAAGCTCTAAACCAGGGAAGAATCTAGGTATCGATTGGGAGTACATATTTCATATATGTTGCAGGAAATTGTCATCTATTTTGCAAAGGTAATATTAACTGAAATGATGTCTCAATATTTCAAATAGCTAGCTTGCTGTCGCTCCAGTTTGTGCTTAATTTATTGTGTGAAGTTTAGATGCAGATGAACCGTAAGGAATGGATGTATGCAAAAAGTCGTGTGAGTGCTGAATTTCATAGGGGTGTTAAGGAGTTCAAAAAAATTGCCGAAGAGGACATGGTGAGGAGGGGTGTAAACTTCATATATTGTCCTTGCATTGATTGCACCAATCTAAGAAGATTTAACAACTCAGCTCAAATTGAGGACCACCTGATTCGACGTGGCTTCGTGAGGAATTACACGTGTTGGATCCATCACGGGGAGACAGGTAGTACCCTGCCGGTATGCAATGAAGACACGGTGGAACCGGATGATGAGTTGTAGTTTGATATGTTTGAGGAGGAGAATTTAGAGCAAATGTTGCGGGATGTGGAGGGTAATTACACAGAAAGAGAGTTTGGAAAGTTTAAAAGCTTGATGGAAGACGATGCGAAACCACTGTTCACAGGTTGCAAAGCAGAATACACCAAGTTAGGTTCGGTCCTTGCATTGTTCGAACTGAAGGCAAAACACCGTTGGATAGATACAAGTTTCAATGCACTTCTAGTTCTTCTATCGGATCTGCTTCCGGAGGGAAACGAGCTGCCAACAAGCATTTATGAAGCGAAGAAGCTACTATGTCCCATGGGAATGGAAATAGAAAGGATACATGCATGTCCAAATGATTGCATCTTGTACCGTGAACGCACATCGAGCTGCACATTTGTCCAGCTTATGCGGTGTGCCTCGGTACAAACAAAAGGAGAAGCGAACGACAAGAAGCGTAAGAGCCGGGCAACGAGGGTAAGAGGTCACTAAAGGTGCACCGCCAAGGTATTGTGGTACTTGCCCATCATTCCCGTCTGGAGAGGTTGTTTGCAAATCCTAGAGAAGCAAAATTGTTGCGCTGGCACTATGAGTCTCGAAAGGAAGATGGCAAGCCGAGACACCTCACGATTCGGCTCAATGGAGAAACATCGATTGGAAACATGAGGAGTTTGGTGCCAAATGAGGAACATAAGATTTGGATTGAGTACCGATGGAATGAATCCGTTTGGTAACATGAGCGATCGTCACAAGACGTGGGCCGCTTTGTTGTGTATCTACAACCTCCTCCTTGGTTGTGCATGAAGCGGAAGTATATCATGATGTCGCTAATCTCGGGACCCAAACAAATGGAAATGATATTGATGTGTACCTCGCTCCATTGATCGAGGATTTGGTAAAATTGTGGAATGACGGGTCATTGTGTGGGATCGTCTGAAGAGAGCATTTCACCCTACGGGCTATGGTATTTTGCACCATAAATGATTTCCGCTCTTGGTAATTTGGCGGGCTACAATCTGAAAGGAGCAAAAGCGTGTCCTATTTGTGAAGAGGAGACCGAGAGCCTATGGTCGCCAATTCCAAGAAAATCGTATGTGGGTCACCGTGGGTTTCTACCTCGAAGTCATCGATACCGTAAGATAGATGACAAATTTGATGGGAAGAGGAAGTCCGCTCGCACCGCAGCCTATGAGTGGAAGGCAAGTATATTCACGTGTAGAGGATATCGATGTTCAAGACGGAAAGAGCCAGAATCTGCTTTGTTCTAGGACCATTTGGAAGAAGAGGTCAATATTTTGGGACTTACCGCATCGAAGGAGTTAGATGTTCGGCATTGTATTGATGTCATGCACGTTGAGAAGAATGGCTACGACAATTTGGTTGGTATCCTGCTGAACATACCTGGAAAGACAAAGGATGGTGTGAATGCTCGTCATGACATGGCCTACATGGGAATCAGGCCTAGGCTTGCAGTGATAGAGGAGGATGGAAAAGGTCCGTATATCCCCGCTGCATGCTACACCCTGTCCAAGAAGGAGAAAGAGGACCTTTGCAAATGTCTCCATGGTATTAAAGTTCCATCTAGCTACTCCGCGAACATTAAGAAGCTTGTGTCCTTGGATGATTTGAAGTTGTTGGGCATGAAGTCCCAAGATTGCCATGTCTTGATGACCCAAATGCTCCCAGTTGCAATAAGAAATATTCTGCCAGAGGATGTCAGGTTTGTAATCACGAAGCTGTGATACTTCTTCAATGCGATCTCCTGCAAAGTTATTGACCCCGACGTGCTAGACAACTTGCAGAGTGAGGTGGTGCAGATTCTATGTCAGCTTGAGATTCATTTCCCACCGTCGTTCTTTGATGTCATGGTCCACCTTGTTGTTCACGTCGTTAGAGAGATTAAGATATGTGGACCGGCATTCCTACGTTATATGTACCCGTTCGAGAGGTACATGGGTATATTAAAATCCTACATGAGGAATCGGTTGAAGCCTGAGGGTAGTATTGTGGAAGGTTATGGTACTGAAGAGGTTATTGAGTTCTGCGTGGACTATCTCGAGAAAAGACAAGCAATCAGTGTTCCTCTATCTCGCCATGAGGGCAGACTTGCTAGCAAAGGAACCGTTGGATCGAAACTAACGAGGCCACGGTTTGATATGTATTGCAAAGTGCATCTAACAGTCTTGCAGCAGAGCGCAGAAGTTGCAGGGTACATCGAGCAGCACAAGTCGATATTACGGGAAGAGAATCCACAAATGGATGAGCTTTCCATCATGTGAGAACACAACGATAGATTTCTCACATGGTTCAAACAAAGGGCGGAGGTCTCTGTTAGTGAGACTATCAAATGGTTGGCTGACGGACCTAGATTTAGTGTACAGACATGGCAGGGGTATGATATTAATGGGTACACCTTTTACACTGAAAGTCAGGATGCGAAGAGTACTGCTCAAAATAAAGGGTGTAAGCATAGATGCTTTTTCCGATGAACATCACTCGAAAGGAGGATCCTCAATGGCAATGAACTCTTACTTCGGGGTGATCGAAGAAATTTGGGAGCTCGATTACGGAATATACCAAATTCCATTGTTTCGATGTAAGTGGGTGGGACTCCTACATGGAGTGAAGGTCGACAAGAGAGGTTTTACTCTTGTGGATCTCAACAGACTCGCCTATAAAGATGACCCATTCGTACTTGCGAAGCAAGCAAATCAGGTCTTCTATGTGCGTGATCCGGCCAATCCGAGGTTGCACGTCGTCCTTCATGGCAAGCGGCGGATCGTTGGAGTCGAAAATGTCATAGATGAAGAAGAATACGACCAATTTGATGAAATACCTCCGCTTATGCGGATGGGGCCTGTCTTAGTGGCGATGATGACACACATGGAAGAAATTACATGCGTGTAGATCATCAGGAAGGGTTGTATTGTAAATAAAAGGAGTACGTCATTGTATCAGTTGCTATGTGTTTGAAATGTTTGTATTGTACATAACTGTAGTTTCGTGTTTGCAAAGGTTACGTGTACGTATGGAACTTGAAGCAAATTTTTTCAATGGATTGTGGTTTGTATCATCTACTTGAAGCAAGAAAAAGAAGGCACTCCACACCAAATCATTTCTCGCAATTTTCAAAATACTTGGACTTCATTTGAGAAAGATTTGACTGAGACTCTTTCAAGAAAAAATCTAGCCTACAAAGTGACTTTGGGCTTCTTTTTTTCAATGCTAACTCTTTTTCCAGAATACTTTTTGGAATAGTTTTGTAGTATCACAAAGTACGTTCCTGCAAAATTTCAAAAAATTCCAACTATGTTTGCAAAATTTATGGCCTTTCACTCTTTGATCAGATATTTCTGCAAGTTCAGAATTCATGGTCTTCAGGAAAGCAAATAGTGCTTTGAACAACAATTGTGTCGGTTTTAGTAAAACACCGATAGTGATGTCTCCTTTTTTGTGTCAGTTTTTGAAAAAAACCGATAGTAATATTATCTTTTTTGTGTCGGTTTTATCGAAAAACCGATAGTAAAATTTGTGTCGTTTTATGTTGGTTTTATGAAAAAAACGATAGTAATATATATATATTTTTTGTCAGGTTTGATCCAAAAACGGTAGTGATGTTTATTTTTTGTGTCGGTTTTTTAAAAAAACCGATAGTACTATTAACTCTTTTGTGTCGGTTTTTTAAAAACACCGATAGTAATATTAAGTTTTTTGTGTCGGTTTTATCAAAAAACGATAGTAATATATATTTTTTTTGCCAGGTTTGATCCAAAAAAGGTAGTGATGTTTATTTTTTTGTGTCAGTTTTTTTGAAAAAAACCGATAGTAATATTATATTTTTTGTGTCGATTTTATCGAAAAACCGATAGTAATTTAAGTTTTTTGTGTCGGTTTTTTAAAAAAACCGATAGTAATATTAAGTTTTTTGTGTCGGTTTTATCAAAAAAACGATAGTAATATATATTTTTTTTGTCATGTTTGATCCAAAAAAGGTAGTGATGTTTATTTTTTTGTGTCGGTTTTTTGAAAAAACCCGATAGTAATATTATATTTTTTGTGTCAGTTTTATCGAAAAACCGATAGTAATTTAAGTTTTTTGTGTCGGTTTTTTAAAAAAAACCGATAGTAATATTAAGTTTTTTGTGTCGGTTTTATCAAAAAAACAATAGTAACATATATTTTTTTGTCAGGTTTGATCCAAAAACGGTAGTGATGTTTATTTTTTTGTGTCGGTTTTATCGAAAAACCGATAGTAATTTAAGTTTTTTGTGTCGGTTTTTTAAAAAAACCGATAGTGATTGTTGATATTTTGTGTAATGAGAAAACTGCTGATTTTTTATATTTTGTGTCGGTTTTATTAGAAAACCGATAGGGATATTATTATTTGTGTCGGTTTTCTAAAAAAACTGATACAAAAGTTTTCATTTTTTGTGTCAGTTTAATAAAAAAAACCGATAGTGATTAGATTTTTTCTGTAATGTGAAAACTGGTGATTTTTTATTTTTTGTGTCGGTTTTATTAGAAAACCGATTGGGAAGTTTTTATTTGTGTCTATTTTATAAAACACCCGATAGTGATTTTTTGGTTTGTGTTGGTTTGATAAAAAAACCGATACAAATGTTATTGTTTTGTTTGTGTCGGTTTTGTGCGGAACCGACAGAGATATGCAACCCTTCACATACATTTTGGCAAACCCTAATTAATTAAGCCTCCAACTCCACCCCGCCGCCCAACTCCACTCACGCCTGGACGCCCCCAACTCCACCCCGCCGCCCCTCCGGCCTCCGCCCGCCGCCCCGTCGACCACCCCACCGCCCGACATCGCCCCGTCGCCACCCCGCCGCCGACGCCCCGCCGCCGCGCCACCCCGCCGCCTCCGCCCCTACTACACCCCGCCCCTCGACTCCACCCCCGCCACCCCGCCCCCCGCCCTAATCCACCCACCGCCCTCCGCCCCGCGCCACCCGTCGCGCCACCCGCGCCGCCTCGACGCCACCTCCCGCCCCCCTCCGACGCCACCCTGCCGCCCCCTCCACCCCCCGCCCCGCCTCGACTCCACCCCGCCGCCCTCCGCCCCTACTCTACCCCGCCGCCTCCGCCTCTACTCCACCCCGCCGCCTCCTCCGGCGACGCCACCTGCGCCGACGCCACCCGCCGCCACCGTCGCCGCCTCCGCCGCGACGCCACCCCGAGGCCCTCCATCGCCCCTCGCCCCACTTCTGAAGCCGCTCCACCTCGCTGACGCCTCCGCCAAGACGCCTGCTCCCGCTTAGTGTGGCTTTGCACCGACGAGGCCACGCTCTGCACCGCCTGCGACGAGGAGGTGCACGCCGCGAACAAGCTCGCCGGGAAGTACCAGCGCGTGCCGCTCCTCTCCGACGACGCCTCCCCCGTGCCCGCCGATGCTCCGGCCGTGCCCAAGTGCGACATCTGCTAGGTGAGGCCGCCCCGCCCCACCCCGCCCCTCCCTTTCTGTCTCTCGGTTGGGGTGGCTATGCAGGGAGAAGGAAATTTTCTATATTCAATTTTTCATGATATGCATGTTGCATCCAGTGCTTGCTTTTGATGGGTTGCCCTCATATCTAAACCCAAATAACAAGAATTATAGATTGATCTATAGAAATCTCATCATCCTGTTTCCATTATATATTCAATTGATGGGTTGCCCTCTACATTCAATTATTCATGATATACATGTTCCCTCATCCTGTTTCCATGAATGTTACGATGCTTTTTTCATTACTTTCTCATATGTGCTTCTGTACTTAGCATATGTTAAGAGTTTAGGTTGCGTAACCTATGTCTCCCGTTCGAGAGTGCTTATTTATAAATATGCCGTAATGACATATTTATAAGCATGCAGTCTCGAATTGTCCACGTATTTTGGACAGTTCGAGGATATGTGGTTCTTGCAAGTTCCTGAGCTGTTGTACAACTCACAGAGTAGATTTCGGTAACGTCTCCACGGTGTTCTCCTGATGCACACCCTCTTGACCAGCTTGTCGAGACGTATCCGGAGAACAAATGGGAGATGTCGCCAAATTTTCTCTGGAGTTGTACAACGCCTCAGGAACTTGCCCGAACCACATATCCTCGAATGGGATTAGGACCAAACCTAATTAGATATTAGGAGTTATCGTTCGTACGTATTTAGTTGGCCAACATACAGACTTTTCTTGAAGATCATTCTTTCCTCTGTTAATGTACTGCAATATACTAGAACAATGATTTATTATCAAGTTCACATAATAGCTACGAATTGCTTTCTCTCATGTCAAATATATGTCCATGGTAGATAAGAAAACTCAAAATGTCGCAATTAGAGAGCATCGGCTCATCGCCAGAAAGAGTAGAAGGTGCTCCTGAGGGGCGCAGCCAACTTCCAAGTGTCGAGCCAACCCAGGTTCCAAATGTCGAGGGGCCAAGTAAGGTGAGGAAGGCCCGAGGACCGAGCAAAGGGGCCACGGGGAGAACGCCGCAAATTCTCCACTTCAATGCGACAGGCGTTTGCACGGGTCCTTCCAAGTGTAAGGGGCGATACCGCTCATTCCTCGGGCAACTGGTGAGGGAGAGAGTTCCCATAACGGTTAAGGATTGGAGAAAGGAGGTCAGCGTCGAGCAGAAGAACCGGCTGTGGGACGAGGTTAAGGGAAAATGGATTATAGAAGAGGAGGATGAAAACAATGCCAGGCGGTACGCCTTGAAGAGGATGGGTGTGGCTCTGAGGCACTTTAGGGTCTACATGCACAATGAATACGTGCTGAAAGGCCGTACACCATTCGAGAGGTATCCGTTCGTGACTCCCGATGTTTGGGAGGAGTTCACGAGGATCAAGAGTACGCACGAGGCGGAGGAGCTGAGACAGAAGAACGTTGCTACCCAGAGGCTGAACACGCATGCGCACCACCTTGGTTCAGGCGGCTACGAAGGGAAGAGAGCAGAATGGGCACGACTAGCCAAGGAGTGCGCCAACTTCAGGACAGCGATGCCTTACTCGCACATATGTGAGGAGCGGGCACGTGACTGGGTATTAGCGAGGACAAAGAAAACTGCGGACGGGCAACTGGTAGTACCAAACCCCACTACCGCGCAAGTCGTCTCCACCATCGTAAGATATCGAACTTACTACATTGCAGTAGACCATTCCTGTTGTATTTTACATCTAATTCGTACTCGCTTCTTGCAGGAGGAGGTAAGCCAGAGGAAAGAGCAGGGAACCTTTCTTAGCCAAGGGTCAAATGACATCCTATCCTCTGCGATCGGGAAGCCCGACCATAAGGGCCGGGTGCTTGCCGCAGGTTTGGGGCATACAAAGAAGTCCTACTTCCAAGATGCTGCTGCGAGTACTAGATCAAGAACATGGGAGGCACGTGCGGAGCGCCTGAAGGACATGCTTAGGGACCAGCTGAGGGAGGAGATCTCGGAGGAGATGAGGGAGGAGATGAGGGTGCAGATGATGGCACCTGAGGAGCGCCTAAGGTTCGAGATGAGGGCGATGATCTCCCAGAGTCAGAGCCAGATGCCCCCGCCTACTGTAGAGAAACCTGTGCCCCCACCAAGTAGCTGCGGTTCCAAAATGATAAGTCCAGTCCCACCAAGGTAATAATTAATTTTTCCTAACTTAATGGTGCGAGGGTAACTCTTCATATGTTTTCTCTCAAGTTGCGCACTTTTTGCATGCGCCTACCAAGTGCCAGCTCACCCTGACGGAAGACGGATTTCCTGTTGAGGCTGCAGCGGGTTGCATTTCCATGCAAGGAGACCGACACGGTGCATGGTCGCTTTTTGGGGAAGGGCTACATGAGGGTCCAGTGGACTACGCCCACGGCCTTCTTATCACATGTGCTCGAGTTCCCCCAATGAAGACATCACCACTCTCGGGCTAGCGCGATGTCGCTCATCAAGTGGCCCACGACAAGCGTCGTCTTGGTCAAGGTAAACATCCTCACGTCTTCTGTACCATTCCAGTAGTATTGCAACAAGTTACTTAATTGTGTGCGTGCTTTGTAGGTTCCTACCGTACCAGCGCCTGCTCCCACGACCGTGACGAGCCCTGCACAAAGTACAGAGCTGGTACATAAAAGGACTAGCACGACAACCACAGAACCACTAGAGGCCTCTGCTAAAAAGGCTAGGCTCACAAAGGCCACAGCGCCGCCTCAGGTACATGAAAAGCCCACTGCCCCGGCCACAGAGAAACCTTATGAATTTAAGGCCTACGTACATGGAAAGCCCTTTCTGCCTCCCAGCAAATTGAATGCTCTAGGCATATGGACTCGACAGCTCCATGGATGGGACGTTGACAAAGCGAAAGAGAGCGAGTGTATCGACTTCAATGTTAGATACAGAAAGGGACATTTCCACCGCGAGGAGGATGGGACATTCCCAGTTAGTTTTGAGGATCTGTTCCGTCCGTACCAACTGATAGCCATCGATATTTCTACTGTACGATCCTGGACGCTGTGAGTATCGCACCACGTTGCACGACCTTATGACTTCCATAGGATGTTGCATTACGCTTTTTAACATTCAATGCGAGTTGCAGGGCGATGAGGCAGCGAGTCGTGACGAATCGACATCTAGTTGGGTTCGTCGACCCTGAGCTTGTGTCCGCGACGATGGCTAGGCTTCAACCGGAATGGGTTGCCTCCTACATCAAGAGGGCATTGCAAGCGAGTCCAAGAAGGACTTCATTCTACTCCGCACCACGAGGAGTAAGTGCTACTTCACCGCTCAATTACTTCTACGACCAAACCGTATGTGAACTTATTTTCTTCGCTACATAACATTTAATAAGCAACCACTGGGTTCTACTCGTGCTCCGTCCGAGTGACAACAAAGTGTACACTTTTAATTCGGTTGATAAGAGATTGATGGCCTACGCGATCAAGCCTCCTTTGGAGCAGTAAGTGCACCACTCTTATCTAATATTTTCTGTATTTAACTACGTTCATTATTTTTTTACTCAACGGCGTCTCTCCATTGTATATAGGGGTTTCAAGGAATACGTCGAAGCAGGAGGGACACACGACGACAAAAAGGGCTCCAAGCTGGAGTATGTCCGCTTCATGGTACAAGTGGCTATCATATATAAGATTTAGATTTTTGACATATTTTCTTCGTCTCTTAATTTATTTTTCTTTTTTCACAGTGTCACCTAAGGTAGTACATGCATTATTATACAATTAGTACATGCCGGCTCAGACCGTTTCCCTAAGGTAGTACATGCATTATTATACAATTAGTCTTTCACATAGCAATTTGAAAACTTAAATTAGAGCACTCGTTTCTATTTTGCAGCATACCAATATCCCCCAGAAGAGTATAGACAACACTGCACTCAACAAGATACGAGACCACTTATGCCAGTGGTACTGGATAGAATGCTTGTCGGAGGACGGACGGTTTAGAGATCCCGAAAGCTCCTACTAGACCAGATGTGAACAATATTACATATCTGAATGCGATTGCATGTGTACGGTTAAGCATGTTTACGTTCTATTTTGTTAACGAATGTGATATGTGTTTGTTGTAACATAGTGTTCATGTTCTTTGAATGTGATATGTTGTCTGTAATTTCTGTGTGAATGTGATATGTGCATATTGTGTGGAATATGTGCTGATTGGAAGGTGAATTAGAAAATAGCACAGCACATCCCTTCATCTCTATCGGTTCTCACAAGAAAATGATAGAGATGTGATGCTCATCTGTATCGGTTCTTTGTAAGAAGCGATAGGGATGATACTCATCTCTATCGGTTCTATATAAGAAGCGATAGAGGTGAGAGTATTCATCTCTATCGGTTCTTTGTAAAAAGCGATAGAGTTGATTCGATCATCTCTATCGGTTCTTTTTAAGAAGCGATAGAGATATGACAGTCATCTCTATCGGTTTTTTGTATGAAGCGATAGAGATGATTCAATCATCTCTATCGGTTCTTTCATCTCTATCGGTTCTTTTCTATCGCTTCTTAAAAAGAACCGATAGAGATGACTTATTCATCTGAGTGGCGAGCATAAGCACGTGGCAGGTGTGCAGGAAAGCGCGTGGGTGTGCGTGGAAGCGGCATCAGTAGGAGCAATGGCATGGCCCACATCGCTCTTCTAGCATATGGCTGCAGGCCAGTGGCATGGCGCGTGCTCGGGCACGTCAGGCACATGGCTGCAGCCCAGAGACACGAGGTGTGCTCAGTCAGGGCTGATGTGGCACCCGGAGGTAGGCACATGAGGCACGGCGATGCAGTAGCATGCGGGTGTGTGGACGGGCACAAGCGATGCTGCAGCACACAGGGGTTGCGACGGTGCATGCGGCGGACACCATGCACTTCTGGCGCACTGGTGTGGGCCGGCGCATGGTGAAGTGCTGCAAGCAGCGACGGCATGCAATGTGCATAGCACGACATGGACAAATGTGCTATAGGCGCGGGAAGCGGCGGTGGGGCCGGCGTTTGTCCAATATGGACGTAGTGCGTGCGGCGGTGGCTGACGATGTAATTAAATTTTCGATGAACAATAAACGAGAAAACATAATTTTGTGATTAGATTAAATAAGTGATCAAATGCGATTAATTTACGTACTTCGAACTTACATACGACTTACAAGTAGATTTAATCGCTTTACATCTATCAAAATTCGATACAATGTAGATTGATGAAGGCAGATGATCCTGATCGAGCTTAGGGAGCTTTGTGCTGATAACATATTATAAAATGATGCTTACCACCATGGATCAAACATAATGTGCCAATTGAATAGGTAGAACAATCATAAAGAACTCACAGAATATAGAGAGGCAAAACCCACTTCTTTTTATTATATTGATTCTCTTGTACAATGGTATTGCCATATTTATTATAAAAACATATAGAAGGTTGATTCGGATTCGCTCATAAAGAAATAGAGTCCAACCATATCTCAACAATTAGGACCAAGACTTCTCTTATATCTCAACACTGCTAAAAAATGTTCGGATAATCCTTGAAGCAATTATGCCATGTGTAATGTAAGGGCAGGTACTAAATAATAACATTGGACTTAGTATTGTTTGTTTGATGGGAGGAATGGACTTTACCGTTTCACATGACCACAATCTTTATCTTTAATAATTGAGGCTCTCGAAGCTCACACGTTAATTCTAATTGAGAAAATACTACAAATTATCACATTAATCGAAGAAAAAAAACTAAAAAATACCAAGTTAATCAGAGAAAAAAATATTAGCCGTCCAATTCCCTATACATGTGCAACCAGTAGCATGATCTATATATAACCAAGTAGACGGCTTGATAAATGGAGTCCTATTCAAACTATTAGATACATACACGTCGGATGGATACAACAAAACAGACTTGGAATTGCATGCCTTTAGCAGGTCTCCAATCTTAGCTGCAGGCCCAATTTGCTTATTAATTAATGTTCTGTTAGAAGTTCCGGTAAAAAGATGTATACTTTGTATAGTACTTGGATCCAATATTGAATTCCTAATAAGCCGTACGATAGACATGTATTTGTCATGTTATGTCTTTTAACATCTCATGGTACACATTAATATAGTTTGAATAATGGAACTGCAAATATATATGAACATGTGCAAGTTTTATGAATGAGCCAAACTAGGAAAAATCATTGATGCCACCTCGCCGGATGCTTTCACACCTAATCAAGCTCGCAAATAATCCAGTGTGTTAGTCATGTGTGTTGTAAAACGATGGCGACCGGTATAAATCAAATATAATACACCGATCGAATAGGCATATCAATCACAAAGAACATATAGGATATAGGAGGCAAATCTCTCCTCTTTTTATTGTATTGATTCGTTTGTGCAAAGGGGTGCCATATTTAAAGTGAACAACCCATCACAGATAGATTGGGATTCGTTGATAAAGAGATAAAGTCTAATCATATCTCAATAATCAGTACCAAGAGTCCTGTTATGTCTCAACACTCGCCCATGGAGAAATATCGCGCATCAAAAACTCCTCCCAAAAACTCTACGGGAAAAAAGGGATGGAGAGGAGTACATAGCATCCGGATATTATGTTATACTTGTTGCCTCATTAAAAACCTTAATGGGAGAAAATTCTAGAAAAACTCACTAAGGGAAAAAGAGTGCAACTTATAATCTTCTGTATTAAAGTAGTATCTTCTGCATATCTCTAAATTGTCTAATTCCAATGCCATGAACACATATTTGGAAAATGGTTGTTGGAAAAGACTTGTTGAATAAATATACAAGATTTTCATATGATTTTGTTTGCAGAATGTTTACCTCACTATTCTTCTGGAATTCGTGAGGATGAAGATGTTTAGGGTAATATGCTTCGGGATATTGCTCGTAACATAATCCATTTCCATTTGTGCAATATAAGCAGCATTATCTTCATACATAATTGTAGTCGTATTGACGGTATTAATACCACATGACTTCTGGATATGGTTACTGACGAATACTCGTACCATGGGTACCCCAACGGCCCGGAGTAACGAACGGATCGCCCCAAGACCGACTCCGACCAAAGGCCCCGTGAGGCCATGAGGCACGCTCGTCCCCGACCTGACGAGCTGCCTCGCGCTCATCCCCGACCTAACAAGCTTCTCCAAGCTCGTCTCTGACTCGATGGGGCGGCCGACCCCCACCACAGGTCGGGCTCCCCGCAAGCTCCGACCAAGCTGAAGCAATCTCCACCGCGGGCCACATGTCGGGCCTCCGTCAGCCATTAGCCACGTGTCCTTCGGACACAACGGCTCGAAGTGACTGTACGAGGGCAGGTGGCTCCTTCCCGAGGTAGCGAGGAGGTTGCCGAAGTCAAGCTCTGGTCTCAATCGTTCAGACACGCACAGTGTGAGGGTGCGCTCCCTCCCGAGGCAACGTCAGCGCCTGACAGACTTGCAGAGGGCAGGTGCGCTGTTTCCCAATGGAACGGCCACCCGCTCTGCTCTAAGAGACCACCAACCCAGCGAGGGATGAAGCGGAGGCTGACCAGTCGCCGAGACAGAGGGCCAGAGCTCCCAGCACTGCCTAGATCATCTCATCTTCTCCTCTCCCAACTTTCCATGTAACCTGCCCCCCTCCGACTATATAAGAGGAGGCAGGACCCTCTGGGAGAGGGGCACCCTTCTTTGGACCTTTACGAATAGGCAGTTCTAACTCATACGTTCTTAAGCTTTCAAGTCCCCGCTTGTAAAAGCGTGCGATCATCTCGCACCTAAAGCAATACATCACCACCACACGAACTGGAGTAGGGACATTCGGCCCGAACCAGTATACATCTTGGACTCCCGAGTCTAACCATTCAAGGAGAGGGAACGCGCGGCCCCTTAGACTTACAAATTCACTCGCCGGTGCCCGAAACGCCAACAGTTACATTTCTCAGCCAAACACATTCACATGAGGCTTCATATAATGTTATAAACTATGAGTGGTTGGTAGAAGTAACTACTAAAGGTCTGCTTAAAAGACCACCAAGAAATGGCAGTACCATCACTGAGAAACACAAACCCAGCCTGAGAATTGGCATTCTGGGGATCAAATATATAGCCAACATTCATATATCCCACCATGGTTGAGTCTTGGTCCTTCTGAGAAAATAATCCAAGATCTTGAGTACCAAGGAGTTATCTAAGTAAAGTCCTGATACTAGCCCAATGTCTTTTGGGTATAGCTGCACTGTATCTAGCTAGCAAATTTATTGCGAATGTAATATAGGTCATGTGTAATTAAAAAGATACATATGTGCTCCAATGGAGCCTAAGTGTGGGACTTCAAGTCCTTAGACTTTCTCATTTTCTATCCTTGGTCTGAAAGATTCTTTATCCACTTCAAGGGATCTTACTACTTTTGAGGTCTTCAAAGGATGAGATTTATCTATGTTAAATTTTTCTAAGATCTTTTTGGTTTTTAGGTAAACCAATGTACAAAAATTCCTTCTGGGAAATGCTCTAACTGCAGGCCTATGGAATATTTCTTTTTACCCAAATCTTTCATCTCAAACTCCGTCATAAGTTAAGAACTAGCTTTCTTTATCTCCTCTGTGCTTCCTATGATATTCAGATCATTGGCATAGACTGAGATGATATAGAATCCATTCTATGATTCCTTTGTAAACACATAGATACGATCTTCATTATTGGAGTATCCCTTCTTCAGAAGGAACTTACTAAGTCAGTTGTACCACATTCTTCCCAACTGTCTTAATACGTATATTGATCTCTGTAGTTTGATGCTATACATGTTGTAATTACTTTTATTAGAATCCAGAATTTTTACACCTTCAAGGACTTTTATATAAATATCTGTATCCAATGACGCATATAAATATGTGGCCACTACATGTATCAACTGCATTGATAAGTTTAAGCTAGTTGCCATTGGTATGATGTATCAAAAGTTATTCAATTCATTACAGGAGATTAAGTTTCATCATAATCGATGCTGGATCTCTGTGTGAACCTTTCTGCTATGAGCCTCACTTTATATATCATCACCTCATTATTTTCATTTCTCTTCCAAATGAAAACCCATTTTTATCGTATAGGATACACTTTAGGACGAGAACTAAATACTTTCCTTTTGTTACGCGGGTGCAATTCTGGCTCAATTACTTCCTTCCATTGGATCCAATCTAAGCGCTTCTATCACTCTGCCATGGGCTTTAGTTTTGGATCTAGATCAAGAGTTTTAGCAATTTTTGAGGCACAATATATGTCAACAATTGTAGTCTTTCTTTTATATAACTCTCTTAAATCCACATAATTGGTGAAAATCTTTTCATCTGATCACCTCATTATTTTTATTTCTCTTCCAGATGAAAACCCATTTTTTATCCCATAGGAAACACTTTAGGAGAAGTTCACTTTTCTTTTGTTAAGCGAGTGCAATTCTACCTCAATTGCTTCTTTCCATTGGATCCAATTTGAGTGCTTCTAGCACTCTTCCATTGGCTTTAGTTTTGGATCTAGATTAGGAGTTTTAGCAATTTTTTAGGTGAAATATATGTTGACAATTGTAGTCTTTCCTTTATACTACTCTCTTAAATCCACATAATTGGTGGAATTATTTTCATTAATATCTCACAGCTCCTCATGGTTTTCCACAATGGTGGAGTCTGGTTGTTCTGACTTTCTAGTGTTAGATTGTGCATGCAAATATTTGTTGGGGTTACCACCTTCAAGATGGCTCACTTTAGGGAATTTGTGGTGCAACTGCCTACTAGACAGATTTCCTCCTCCACCGTTAGATTATACGTTGTTCTATATTAATGGAATGATTTAACAATCAAAGAATTATTGCATTAGGGACATACTACAAAAATATAGAACAAGAGTAGCATAATAAATAAAACTAATATCCTAGAAAAATAATTTATTTAACTAATAATCGCTCAATAGGAGCATAGACCAATGTTTATTCAGGAGCTTAAACTCTAAACTGATAAATGAGACTCAAAAGGAAAATGTGACATCAACTAGCAAAAGGAGTAACTATGAGACTATTATAGGTCTCCATATAAATCATTTATGACTTTCTAGGAACCGTGGGTGTTCTTCTGGAACTCATTGAGTTAAATCCAAAGAAGGTCATCTTCATCTGTGAGAGATTTTCCATTTCTAAGAAGGCGCTCATTAACCTTCGCCATAGGATCAGGGACTATGTCATGATCCTTCTCGGTTTCCTTCACATTAACAGGTTGAGCGACGAAGTATGCCTCAGTCTTGTTCCCCTGGTTCTTCCTGATTTTCCTAGTGGATTGCATGTAAAGGTCCACCAAATGCTTCGAGGTGCAGTATTTATATAACCAATGGCTAGTGCATCTATAGCTAAAGCAAGGTTATGTAGGGTTTATAGCCTTGGGGGCTGAGGCTTAAATCTGGATGCTCCCTAGTCCCTTGCCTCTACTTTTTCACTGGGCTTGCCTCTTCCCTTTTGTATTCTACCATTCTTCCATTTTTTTCTCTTATGTGTTTGGCCTTTTCTATGGCTATGGCTATTGATAGCTTGCTGAGCATTTGCATGTGCTTCAGGCATTGCATATATCCCATTATGATGAACATCATGACTCTTCATCAAAAGTTCATCATGCTTTTCTACTTCTAGCAAAATACTATAATCTTAGAGAACTTCTAGTACTTGGCATGATGGTACTATTTCTATAGTATCCTTATATATGGGTGGAAGGTGCACAAGATCTTCTCTATCATTTCAGCGTCATTAACTTTCTGGTTACAAAATCTCAATTTGCCGACAAATTTGTGCATGCAAAGTTGTATGCCGCTACAGTTTTAAATTCTTGAAAGCATAGGAGGGTCCACTCACACTGTGCTTCTGGTAATATGGTCGATCTTTACTGGTTATATCATTTTTTAGGGAATTTCATAGTGCCAGCGAGACCTCCATTGCAAATTTTTGACCTTCAAGTCCACATGAAGATGGTACCTAAGGAAGTGCAGGGTTATACACTTGGTGGCTTCAGGAAGAGCATAGACATCAGCTTCAAGTTGAGTGATGGCAACTCCAAGAGATCGAGCTGTCAATTTGATCTTGGAATCTATTACTCAGATGAGGTAATTGCTGTCATTTAGGGCAATCTCAGTAGATTTCATCTTTGCGATGTCCAACAGATCCAATATGCAAGCAAGATTGAATGTTACTGATGGTAACATATTGTATTGCATGCTTATCATTGAATCAATAAAGCTTGATCTATAACTATTTAGTAGATAATTATCTAAAATTTCCAAGAATTTTCCTAGCATTTTTCCCAATTTTCGACAAATTATCAAGCAATTTTAATTATAGAAAACAATAGAAATAAAAACAACATATATAAACATGGAATTATGCTACAAGAAATAAATCTAGATATATGAAGCTTTCAACGTGTGCTATGTCTAAGGTTCAAAAAATTTATGAAATCCCATATACGTAAAAATTCAATTTCTAGAATTTGATACAAATTTTCAGAATTTATTAACTATTTTTTTGAAATTATAGAAAACTTTAGGATCCATAAAGTAAATTTCCATGGCCAGCCATATATAATTTTAACTTTAGGGGTTGAAGTCCAAAATTGCCAATTTTATTTTCTTTTATTTTTTCTTTTCCCCGTCTGGAAAAATGACTAGGGCACACGCGACAACACGTCTAGCGTGATGCCTGGTGGTGGCCAGGCACAGCTGCGGGACAGCAAGGTAATTTTTTTGAAAACCCTAACTTTGTGATTTATATTAAACATGTAGTCGAGGCAATTAGGAAAACTAATCTTGAAAGACCATGTGGAGGTCTATCCTTGTTGGTGATAAATTATTGACTATGGTTGAGCAGGTTATGCTCGAGTTTGAGTTTGTTCTGGTTTCGATTTTATATTTGAAGCAATTTGACTTGCTGTTAATGTTGGACGACACTACCAGCATGGGGAGTGGTAGTGCTGACCCTGCTGAGCTACCGGCCCCCTTAGGCGGTAGTTATTTTCCAGGAAGCAGTGATTTCTCTGAGTCGAGCTGAGCAGCACTACCGGCTTTTGGGGAGTGGTAGTGCCAGCCAGCGGTACTATCAGCCCCTAGTAGGTGGTAGTGTCGACCTTGACAATGAATTTGAGCATTGAATTTTGAATTTATGTGAGGTTTATTGCATATCATTTTGGACATTGTTATGTGATGGGTTTCCTTGTCTTTGATGGTTGCAAGACGTCGGTGCTTGGTCATGGTGAGTGGAGGATGACCGGGACTAGGCAAGGAGCGCTAGAGGTTCAAATGGCTGAGGATGGTCGAAAGATGATCGAAGATGGAGTCACTACGAACTTAGAAGATAAGGAATGGATAAGATGCTAACTTGGAGCTTCTCGTATCAAGGAGGGCCGTTGGATCGCGGTCTAGAGGATAGAGTAGTAGATCAAGTTAGTATACTTTGGAAAGCGTGCAAAACCCGGTATGTTTGTGGGTTTTGGGTTAGCCCATGTATAAGTGAGTGAGTCAATCCTAGCCCTTCATGGTGTTCCTTAGGGTTGAAGGAACTCATCCATCTGTGAAGGATGACTTAAGAGTAGTATAAATAGAGCAGTAGGGGTAGCTCCCCCTCTTGAAAGGTTTTAGAGGTTTTTGTGCTCCTTTGAGCTTTGCCCACTTTGTTGTGAGGCTTTGTAAACCTCCCTTCCAGAAATGAAAATCTAATTTTCTCAATTCTGAATTTACTTTCCGCATTTACATTATGTCTTAAATTCAGAATTTAAATTCCACAAATTAAATTCTTGCAATTACTTTTCCGCACATTTGGATTTGGCTCCCCTCCATCTAAATGCTTGTGGATCTTATACCGAGGATGAATGATTGATGGATGAATCTTCTTTAGATCATATCCCAATCAGCTAGGCAAACCTTGTACTTTTGTTTGCAAGAAACTGATCTTTTTGTTTGAGAGAAGGATTTTCGATAGATTGTGTTCTTGAGTCTTTAAGGGCTAGATCTTTGGTGTTCTAGCTTGCTATGACATGTGAGAAACCATCTAGGATTATCTTAATTATCAAGAATGCACAATCAAACTTAGTGCTAAGTTTTTGTTTTTGAACCCATTCTTGTGCACTATTCCTTCAATTGGAAAAAGGTCGAAACTTTGATATCAATCCTTACAATCAAAGTTTCGAATAGGTTCCTGACATCCATAGGAAGGTGTATACAAAGTTTTACACGATTTGGATCAGCCGATCAAAAGATTCATCTATTTTCATTTTGAAGTCGTACAGATTGTACTACTCACTGTACTGGTCATACTATAGCATGGCACTACCGCTACAGTAACCCACTAGTGCGAGGGTACTGTTCATCCGACAGTACTAGGGCTGAACTACGGTATTGTCGCCTTTGCTAAAAATTTCTAGAACTTTGTTTTTGCCACTTTGCTTTG
Organism: Otatea glauca; assembly: GCA_036346275.1. Classification (NCBI taxonomy): domain Eukaryota; kingdom Viridiplantae; phylum Streptophyta; class Magnoliopsida; order Poales; family Poaceae; genus Otatea; species Otatea glauca. The sequence continues at coordinate 50,471,436 of CM070718.1, forward strand.
ATGAAGTGAGGTTTTTGGTTGAATCTTTTTGAGTGGGGGAAAAATTTATTTTGGGATCATAACCCCCCTCTGGTTGCCATTTCAGTCCTTCAATAATCTTCGGGATTAAAAACTATTCAAATGTGATTAACTTATGTTCTTCAAACTTATGTACGGCTTATATTAGGTTTAATCCCTTAATACCGGTTGAAATTCGATGCAATATAGGTTGATGCAGGCAGACGATCTTGATCAGCCTCGGGGTATAGGGATGCGAAACTCTTCTCTTTTTGTGAGATTGATTCTTTTGTACAAATGGGTGCCATATTTATAATGAAAACCCATAAAATATATATACGGATTTATCCATAACAAGATAGAGTTCAATCATAACTCACGACTAGGACTAAGAGTCCTGATATATGTCAACAATATGTAACCATCCCGTGAGTAGAGTGCTAAGGTGGCACGAGGTAGTCCATGCCATACATGTGTTCCCCTCCCTAAAATTTGAATTCAAATTTTGCATTCCTATTAATCAAAAATAGAATAAAATTTTGAACTAGAATTGGACTACAAATTAGACTATTTAATAAAATGAAATTTGGGGTAAAATTTATTTTAAATGCAAAACTATATAATGAATTTAAATTGTGAATTTAAAACTAAATTTAATATTGTTTTGAATTGAGGAATACACTAGATTACATAAATAAATAAATTCAAAAAAGACCAAAATCAAAATATACAAAACTCATATTTCTGATTGAAAGTAAATTTCACTATGAAACTTTAATGATTAAATTTTATAGATGGTTGTAATTTTGAACTGGAAGCACATCAAGCAAATAAAATAATTAAAATTTGTTAATATTATTTAATATGTATAATAGCTTAAAATTTTATAGGTGGTTGATGACTAATTGAAGGACCGAGATGGCGAACAGAGGGGGGGTGAATGGTCGCAAATAAAATTTCCCCCAAAATACTCCAACAAAAACCTCGACAAAAAACGCTCAAATTTTTCTGCAAGTGGATATTAGAGTCCCGCACCTCCTCCAACAAGAATCACTTGAAAAAGATTTTTCTAGATTTTTATAGAAATCAAACACTGACTGCTGTGCGAAGAACAAGTTCTGAACAAAATTGAAACTTGAAAGAAAAGATGTTCTCTACTCAATCCAAGAGTGCAAAAGAGATGTAAAACCATATGAACACACTCAAAACATCCAAGATTAGCAGCATTTAGAAGGAGGGGAGGCAAATCCAAATTACATGAAAGTAAATTGCGAGAATGTAATTGCGGGAAAGTAAATGCTGAATTTAAATTGCGTAAAGTAAAGACATAATGTAAATGCACAAAATAAATTCAGAGGTGGATGGATAAAACTTTCATTTCTGGAAGGAGATGTTACAAAGCCTCACTTTCATGTGGGCAAAGCTCAAAGGAGCATTCACAAACCTCAAAACCTTCAAGGGAAGGAGGCTACCGCTCCACCCCTATTTATACTACTCTTGGGCCACCTACCACCCTTGGATGAGTCCCTCAACCCTAGATCACTCATCTAAGGGCTAGGATTAAACCACACACACAGCCATGCAAGGGCTAACCCAAAACCCACACACATACCGTGTTTTCTTGCACGGTTTTCAAAGCATACTACCTAGACCCGCTAACCTATCAACTAGACCTCAATCCGACGGCCCTCATTGATCCACGCGGCATCTAGTTAGCATCATCTCCTTTCCTTGTCTTCTTGACTTGCCCGGACTCCATCTCCAATCATCTTCCGGTGATCTCCCAACCGTCTGGACCTCCGACGCTCCTCGCCTAGTCCCGATCATCCTTCGCCTCACCATGACCTAGCACCGTCGTCCTGCAACCATCAAAAACAAGTAAACTCCTCACATAGAAATGCCCACAATGATGTGTAATAAACCATCCAACTCATCACTACCGCGTGCATAAGACCGGTACTGCCACTCCTGGCAGAGACAACTCAAAATGCTTCATTTTAAAAATCAATCCAAATTAAACTCAAACTTGAGCACACCTTGCTCAAATAAAGTCAAATACTCATCACAAACATGGATGGACCTCCACATGGTCCTTCAATCCCCCCCTTGATGAGTATATTAACAAACCACACAAAAAGGCATAAATTCGAGTTTGAAGAAAATAAAGAAGAAAGCAATTTTTAGTTGTAAAGTCAAACATGGTCCAAAGATAGAAATTAGAACCATGACCAAGTTGACGAAGAGGAATTTAGATTTTAGAGTTAAATTTAAGGAAGAGCAAGTTTTCAACAAAAACTCTAAAATCCAACTAAACATGTCAAATGTGATTATGAGATTATGATCCAAATGTATAGTAGCATAGTTTTACAAAGATCATAATAACCAAATAAGCATTCACATTTTTATCTTTTTAGTGATGCATTTTCTACATTTCTCCCCCTTTTAGCAATATAGGCATAAATTTTTTTTTATGTATGCATGAAATGCAATCGAAAGAGCTTTGAAGATTATCCAATTGATCAAAATGGAAGGATATTACACCAAGCTTGTCAATTTCAGAAGATGACTAAACTAAGACATGTCCAAGTGCAAATACGAGCTTAGTTTTGAATATTTCATTTTTAGCAAGATTTGACAAGTACAACACTTAGCTTTAGTTTCAAAAATAGAAGAATAGCCACTCTAAGGATCAAAAGGAAAACCTAGAGTTCAACCTACTCAACACTTTGGGGAATCTAGAAGAGCATACAAGGTCCTTCGGGCTCATTTATCACTTAATGTAAATTTTGATTTATCATCATACAAGACATAGAGGGGTGCAAATGTTTGACATTATTTGCATTCTTTACCCACATATGTCTTTGTTTTTAATTTATTTGCATTTTCTTTTGACAACCAATTGACTCAAGCCATATGCGACCATCCCAAGATGAACTCTTAAGAGGATGGTCTAGGTCAAACACGATGTATTCCAAGTTCATCCCAAGTGCAATGGGAAGCGGTCTTGTGAATGCAAGGTGTTGAGTCGTATGTGCACAAGAAGAGTCAATTTTGTTTAATTTTCATTTTTAGCACAATGATTCATGAGCAATTGAAGGACTCTAGCATGGATCAAACTAGTTTCACCCAAGTTGCTATAGGGACTCTAGAGAACTCCAAAATTTCTCAAATTATGGCACAAACCTCTAGAGAAGAAACCTAGCAAGTAAAAGCAACAGTTTCATCAAGTTTTTCATTTAAGGCTTATTTCATTTTTAAGTTTAGCATGTTAAATGAACTTGGACATACCTAAGCTAGTGATTTTCTTCAAATGATGTAGCATGGTGTATAGCATGAAGAAGAAATCAATTGCATAATAGACAAAGCTCATTAAACAGGAAATGCAGTCTATATGCAATGCACGAACAGATTCCCAAACTCCCCCTCAACAAATGAATCAATTTTAAGCTCAAATCTGGTTAAGGTTGAGTTATTATAAAGATTAGGCACAAAGAAAAACCGAATGAACTCAATAATAACCAGAAAAACAGAATGAGGAGAAGAAGTCGAGAAACTGCAAAACTGGATGGCTATAGAGCATAGAAAAGATATAAGAGACTCACTACGGCTTAGACTCGCTCTTATCTTCCCAGTGACTGACATAGGGAAGCTGACTCTAGATCCCAACTAAGGAGGGCACACAGACCCTGTGTACCCAGGAGGCCCAATACCTGTTAGACTTATAAGACTGTGAGGGAACTCAACCTAGAGAGAAGAGAGAACAGCTAATCACGCATGATAGCAACCTAAAGCACAAGATAAGAGGTCCATGGAAGGCATGCCAGAAGTCTAAGTGAGTGAACTCAACTCAAGAAAACAAGCCCAAAATCACCCAAAATAAATACAAAGAAAAGAAAAGCTGGAAGAAAAACATATAATACATAATATACAAACCAGCTCCCCCTCACGAAAGGCCGTAAGGGCTCACGACTCCAAGCTCACTCCTCAAGGCAACAAATCTGGAGCTATCCAAAGGCTTGGTGAAGATATCGGCTAATTGAAGGTCACTCTCTCGAATCGAAGCGCGATATCTCCCTTCTCCACATGGTCTCTAAGGAAGTGATATCTAATATCAATGTGTTTGGTCCGGAATGTTGCCTTTGGGTTTTAGCAATGCAAATAGCTGAAGTGTTGTCACGAAAAGTGGCACACTCTCTATCTCTAACCCATAGTCCCGTAAGGTCGATCTCATCTAGAGCACTGCTCTGACAAAGAATCGGCTGCAACAACATACTCGGCCTCGGTGGTGGGTCTGCAACCCTGCACTACTTCCTAGATGACCAAGAAACAAGAGAAGTGCCAAGGAATTGGCAAGTGCCAGAAGTGCTCTTCCTATCTATCCTACAGCCAGCAAAGTCGGCATCGGAAAAAGCTCTAAGAGATAGACAAGAAGACGAAGAGTACCAAATACCATAATCGGTGGTAGCACGAAGGTACTGAAGATACGCTGATCACTTTGGCGGTGAGAGGCGCGAGGAGAAGCTTGAAATCGAGCGCTCAGACACACAGCGAAATGTATGTCCGGCCTCGAAGCAGTGAGGTACAGAACTAGGCATCACAACCGGCCTATTAGAAGCGGTTTGGTGCGAACCCGTTGTGATCTTCGCACCAGAAGCGGTTCGTTGGCAACGGTCCGGAGAGGGCTTCTAGAAGCGGTTGGAGACACGAACCGCTTCTGAAGGTTGCGTTCTAGAAGCGGTTCTTTTCTCAAACCGCTTCGAAAATCGGCGGTTTGAGAAAAGAACCGCTTCTAGAACGCAACCTTCGAAGCGGTTCGTGTCTCCAACCGCTCGAAGCCCTCCCGCAACGCATTTAAACCCATCTTCCTCCATGCACCAGCAGAGGTACGAATACGATTGAACAGAGAAGGCCGACCAAGCGCTGTTCTTGGGGAGGTGCTGTCCAAATTTTTAATTGGGGGTGATTAGCTCTAAATTAAGTGTTTCAAAGTTAGTAACATCATGTGAACATCCTTCTCACCTAGATATTGCTATTTTTTTCAATGGATGTGGATAAATCTTGAACTTTTTAAGCATTATCGAAAATTTATTTTCCGTGCCTTGTTTTTGTTGTTGTATGAAGATGTAGGGTGGAGATCTAGTTCAAAATATGACATTACAAGGTAAAGGTGATTGGAAGCTTTAGAAAATCAGAAGTGGTTTGAGAAAAGAACCGCTTCTAGAACGCAACCTTCAGAAGTGGTTCGTGTCTCAAACCGCTTCTGGAAGCCCTCCCGCGCAGCGCATTTAAACCCTTCTTCCTCCATGCGCCAGCAGAGGTACGAATACGATCGAACAGAGAAGGCCGACCAAGTGCTGTTCTTGGGGAGGTGCTGTCCAAATTTTTAATTGGAGGTGATTACCTCTAAATTAAGTGTTTCAAAGTTAGTAACATCATGTGAACATCCTTCTCACCTAGATATTGCTATTTTTTCAATGGATGTGGAGAAATCTTGAACTTTTTAAGCATTATCGAAAATTTGTTTTCCGTGCCTTGTTTTTGTTGTTGTATGAACATGTAGGGTGGACATCTAGTTCAAAATATGACATTACAAGGTAAAGGTGATTTGAAGCTTTAGATCTAGGTGGTTGTTAGCTTTAGAATCTTAAATATCACAATATTGGGAGAGATCTAGGTACAACATTGCAAGGAAGTAATTATTGGTGTATGAAATAAAATAGAAAAACATGTAGAAGGATAAAAAATAATTACAAAGGTAGGAAGGGATACAAAATAATTAGAAAGGTAGGTCTTTAATTGGATGATGGTGTAGGTGGAGTTTTTTTTGTTGGGTTTAAATGTTACTGAAATTTAAGTTAGGTTATAATTTTCTAATCTGAATTTGTTATAATTTTTAATGAAATTATAACTTGGTATAGATGAATCGGAAATGGATGTACAATGCGGACCGTCGCTCAAGAGAGTTCATTGATGGCGTGCAGGCTTTTCTCGATGCGGCCGTTGCATTCTTGCCTCCAGGCAGCTTCATATGTTGTCCGTGTGTAGATTGCAAGAACGAGAAGGAGCACTCCCAGCGATGGCAAGTTATGAACCACTTGATCATGAGAGGTTTCAGGCCAAACTATACCTTTTGGACCAACCATGGCGAAGTTGAGGTGATTAGCCAGGAAGACGATGAAGAAGACGAGGAAGAGGAAGATGGATTTAACAGTATCCCGGACGACACGCAATACTGTTCCGTGGAAGAAACACTTGGTGACTTTGGTGATGATGAGCTAGACCAGATGCTGCGTGACGGAGAGGGAGACTACACAGATGAAAGACAGTTCGAAGTTCCATCGCATGTTAGAGGACCACAGAACTCCTTTGTACCCAAACTGTGGGCAGGGCCACAAAAAGCTGCGTACCACACTGGAACTCATGCAATGGAAGGCTAGAAATGGTGTGTCAGATAAGGGATTCGATGAGGTGTTATCACTCGTAAAGAAGTTGCTTCCAGAAGATAACACTCTGCCCGAATCTACATATGAAGCCAAGCAAGTCGTCTGTCCTTTGGGATTGGAAGTACAGAAGATACACGCATGTCCTAATGATTGTATCCTGTATCGTAATGAGTATGCCGATTTGGATGTTTGTCCAGTGTGCAGAGGATCACGGTATAAGGTGAAGCGTGACGATCCAGGTGAAATAGAAGGGGAGCGTAAGAAGAAGAGACCTCCAGCTAAAGTGTTGTGGTATTTCCCTGTGATCCCCCGATTGAAACGTATGTTTGCTAACAAAGCGCATGCCCAGATGATGCGTTGGCACAAAGAAGAGTGTAAGGACGACGGGATGCTTAGACACCCTGCAGATGGCTCACAGTGGAGGAAAGTCGACCAAACGTACCCGGACTTCGTAGATGAGGTGAGAAACATAAGGTTTGGGTTGAGTACCGATGGGATGAATCCTTTCGGAGAATTGAGCAGCAGCCATAGCACCTGGCCCTTTACACTATGTATCTATAACATTCCTCCATGGTTGTGCATGAAGCGAAAGTACATCATGATGCCGTTGTTGATCCAAGGCCCCAAGCAACCCGGAAATGACATCGATGTCTACCTGAAACCATTGGTTGAAGATCTTGTGACGTTGTGGGATGATGGTGCAAGGGTATGGGATGAGTACAAAAGGGAGTATTTCACCCTACGTGCATTGTTATTTGTAACAATCAACGACTGGCCTCCTCTCGGTAACCTGTTCGGCCTAACTATCAAAGGATATAGAGCCTGCATCCAGTGCTTAGATAAAACGGACGGCATGTACCTGAAAAACACTCGGAAGGTTGTATACATGGGTCACCGTAGGTTTCTTCTTATAAATCACCCTTTGCGGAAGGAAGGCATGAAATTTAACGGGCAACCAGACCTTCGTGCAAGGCCTCAGCATCGTAGTGGGCCACGTGTGTTTGCTAAGGTAAAGGATTTGAATGTAGTATTTGGAAAGGGTCCTGGAAGCAAACATGTGCAGAATGAGGATGGTCATGCACCCATGTGGAAGAAGAAGTCAATATTTTGGGACTTGCCTTATTGGGAAGTTATGGAGGTTCGTCACTCACTTGACTTCATGCACATCACGAAGAATGTCTGCTTGAACCTGTTAGGCTACATAGATATGTACGAAAAATCGAAAGATACACTGCAAGCTCGGAAGGACCTTAAACTCTTGGAACTGAGGAACGACCTACATCCCGAAAAGAGAGAGAAAGGACAACATTACCTACATCCTGCGAGCTACACTCTAAGCAAAGAAGAGAAAAAAAGCGTGATAGAGTTCCTGAACAGTGTGAAGGTCCCTTCCGGATACTCCTCGAATGTAAAGAGACTCATAAACACGAAAGAGAATAAAATCGTACACATGAAATCCCATGACTGTCTTACATTTAAGCAAGCACATTTCACGGTTTTGAAACAATCAACTATAGTGGCCCCGTATGTCCTTGAGCACAAGAGTATTCTACGCCGCGATTTCCGGGGGAGGTCTGAGCATTGGATAACACTGAAGCACATGGATTCTTTCGGCGCTTGGTTACAAAAGTACATCCTTTTGAAAGGGTCAGACAATGAACAGTTGCAACGCTTGGCTCGGGGACCATCTAGTGAAATCGTGACATTCAAGGGGTACGAGATAAATGGTTACACATTTTACACCAGATCGCAGGATAACAAGAGCACCAACCAAAATAGCGGTGTCCGTATAGACGCCAAAGACAACAAAGGCAAGGTGGATACATATTATGGTTTCATAGAAGGTATATAGGAGCTTGACTATGGACCTTTGAAGGTCCCTCTATTTAAGTGCCAATGGGTCAAACTGACTTCAAGCGGCGTGAAGGTAGACAAATACGGTATGACAATCGTGGACCTCACGCAAGTCGGCTATAGGCGCGAACCGTTCGTCCTCGCGAACGATGTGAGACAGGTCTTCTACGTAATGGACATGTCAAGCAAACCTAAGAAGCATAAGGACAAGCAGAAAGATTGTAGTACTAAGCCAAAGCGACACGTGGTTCTACAAGGCAAACGAAGGATTGTTGGAGTTGAGGACGTTACAGACGAGGAAGAGTATAGTCAGTTCGACGAGATCCCTCCTTTCGCTGTGGATGTCGACATAAGCCTCCTCAATGACACAGACGTGGATACTCCTTTCATACGTCACGATCATAATGAAGGAACACTTGTAAAGACAAAGTACGTTACTACTTAAGATGTACCCCTACTGTATGAACTATGTATATGTAAGTCTTTTACAGTATGAAGTGCTTATTTGGAATGAATGTAAAGTGCCAAAATTCTGGAATGAAACTAAAGTGCTCAAAGCATTTTGTAAAAATTATGGAATGAAAGTAAAGTTCTAAAAGCTTTTTAAAAATTAAGAAATGAAACTGAAGTGCTAAAAGCATTTTTTAAAAATTCTGGAATGAAACTGAAGTGCTAAAAGCTTTTTCAAAAAAAATAGAATGAAACTAAATTGCTAAAAGCATTTTTTTAAAAATTATGAAATAAAACTGAAGTGCTAAAAGCATTTTTCAAAAATTATGAAATGAAACTGAAGTGCAAAAAGCTTTTTCAAAAAATTATGGAATGAAACTAAATTGCTAAAAGCATTTTTTTAAAATTATGAAATGAAACTGAAGTGCTAAAAGCATTTTTTAAAAATTCTGAAATGAAACTGAAGTGCTAAAAGTTTTTTCAAAAAATATAGAATGAATCTAAATTGCTAAAAGCATTTTTTAAAAATTCTGAAATGAAACTGAAGTGCTAAAAGCATTTTTTTTAAATTATGAAATGAAACTGTAGTGCTAAAAGCACTTTTTAAAAATTAAGAAATTAAACTGATGCGGTTTGAGAAAAGAACCGCTTCTAGAGCGCAACATTCAGAAACAGTTAGTAATCAGAACCGCTTCTAGAACGCAACATTCAGAAGCGGTTTTAGAAAAGAACCGCTTCTAGAGTGGAAGATTCAGAAACGATTAGTAACACCAACCACTAGTAGAAGTCATCCCTCTACAAGCGGGTTGATCTAAATCCGCTTGTAGAGATATTCTACAAGCGGTTGGTTCTACGAACCGCTTGTAGAAGTCCTCCCCCTACAAGCGGTTGGTTCTAAAACCGCTTGCAGAGATTTTCTACAAGCGGTTGGTTATTAGAACCGCTTGTAGAAGTGCTCCCTGTATAAATTTGAAACGCCCCGCCCTCTTCTCACACTCGAAATTTTCTAAGTCCCGCTCGAGACCCCAGCGGCTTGCAGAACTCCTGTCTCTCTCGGCCGCCGTGCCGCCTCCGTCCAACCTCAGTGCGCCGTCCTCGTCGACGCCGTCGGCCTCCTCCGCCACCTCGCCGACGCCAGTCCACCCCGCGTGCGCTAGCTGCCCTCGTCGCCGCCGTCACTCCACCCCGACCGCCGGCGCCTTCTCTGCCACCCCGCCGACGCCTACTCCGCCACCAAAGCGCCGCCACATCGCCGTCCACCCAGGAGGACCGAGGTATATGTGTGCACGCGTCGTCCTCCCTCTCTAGTTCCGGCTGCCCACCACATGTTCGGTGAAATGCCCACAAGTGCTGTGATGTGCTGTGCTTGTTACTTCTCATCCACTGACATGAAGAAGATGAAATTCCTATAGCAGACGCCTAGTTCTTGGAATTTTTGTTATGTGGTAGTAACATCTGTGAATATTTTCTTCTAATTATTGAGTTGCAAAGGAGATATTTCGTTACCTTTGTTGAAAATACTACTCTGCAGTTTTAAAGGGAAGGAGATCGTAAGAGTCCATTTCGATCGCCTTTGTTGCGCCAGATCGCACCGTGAAATTCTATGTTTGTTACACGAATTTTTACTAGTTCTAATAAGATCTCGTTGTTATGGCTCCCAAAAAATATTATTCCAACCATCTTTTGTACCGGAAAGCCATCACAATGTCAAGCGAAGGGCATCTACAACACAGCAATATATGTTCAAGATCATAAACTAGCATGTAGGGTTCTACGGATGGATCTAATCACCACGATCAAAACGACTAACTAATACGACCTACTGATCTAATAGATCGGGAGAAAGAATATTTCATGAACTAGACAATTGCAAGAAATAAAAGAAGCTATTAGAAGTAGATGCTCTGTAACCATTAATTTAGTAGAAAGGCACATGATCCTAGCGTTGCCCCCGATTATAGTTTTATACAACACAAGGATCAAACACGGTCAATGTTGCACATTTACTTTTGACATATAGTCCCTGTGTTCAAGTTTGGTGTATTTCTTGTTCTTGTGTCCACGAGTTCGTGTTTGATCCTTGGGCTAGTTCCAACACGCCGTAGTACTTAATGCTTGGTGTTGAAATTTATGTAATAATATGCTTGTGTTGTAATCTGTAATATGGTTGTTTCAAAGTAATATGATATTTATGTCAACATTTTTTCGGAATTAGGATAGATGGCGCAACCAGGACGTGGTGACCCTACTTTCGATGAGGAGAACAGTTCTGTTGGACTCCATCGCTACCGGGTACCATCGAAGGTGATGCTAACGCTGCTGCCACCGGGCTAATGGTGGTTTCGGTGAGGCCGTTGAGGCCGCGGTGATGAAGCTATTGACGCGGAGCCGCCGAGTCCGATAACACCGGTTCCGCCAGATGAGGTACACCGTAAGAATATAATCCCGTAGACATGTTAATTAATCGCAATTCATTAATATAATACACTCGACACGTTTGTACATATGTTTATGTATTTCAAGCCCGTGCATCGAACAACCAATCCAAGCATCGGGACCTAACAAGAAGCCGCCCACGGCACGCGTGTTTACCGACGTTAACAACGAAGGGATGCGGTTGCCCTATTTTAGCAGTTGGGCGTACAACAACGCTTGCGGTTACCACGTGAGGATCACATCCCAATTAGCATCGTAAAATGGGCGAAGTTCCTAAAGCTACCAAGGACTGCTCGCAAGATATTAAGGAAAATTTCACATTTCCTCAAGGGTCCAAGACAAGGCCAAGAAATTTCTTGTGAAGAAGATGGCAACAATGTTTCAGGCTTGGAAGGCGTCTCTCACCGCAAAATACGTGCGAAGGAGAAAGACCCGACTTCAACCAATTTCCTAAGTTGGCGGATCACCGGAAGCATTCGAGGAGTTCAAGCTTGTCACCAAGGCCGGCCGCGAGTCGGAAGAACAAGGCCAATTCAAAGATGAAGAAATACCACCACCATCTTGGCACCGTGGTTACATCAAGGCTGTACCAAAATGGGAGAAGCGGAAGAAGAATTAATGGCGAAGAACGTCACACCGCTACCACTCTGGGGAACAGCGCTGCGCAATTGGTTCATGGGTCATGGGGAGCCTTTCGATGACGGCAGTTGGTGATGGCACCAGAGTACAAGAGGTGGCCAAAGGATTGTACAAGCTGTGGAGCAGTCTCAGGCAGGTACATTGGTGCCAGACAGGGAGAATGACGAGCTAACACATGCCCTTGAAAACCCTGAGCACCCAGGACGGACATGAGGTATGGGCAAGCTGAAGCCATGGAAGTATGGTTTCGCTAAGGATGCACATACGTACAGGAGCCGGCATAGAAGCAAATCAAGAGAATCACATAAAGTGTACCAATTGGAACAAGAGTTCAGAGCAACCCAGGCTAGCATCGGCGACATAGTTGCGTAACAAGTACAAATTGCCCTCAGCAAGCTTCAAGGACTAGGTCCGAGCAATCAGCCGGACGCTGTGATCAGCCCCTCTGCGTGGCGAAGTAGCTGCGTGTCCACCGGGGCCCCTGAAGCGGACACCTTGCTATCCCGTTATCCCGTGGATGACATAAGGGTTCGCCGCCAGTGTGAGCTACACGTTGATGCGTGTAACCTCTCCATCAAGGTGGCTTACGGCATGGCATATCCGGTGGAGCTGGGCCAGATGTTCCACTACAACGAGATACCCCCGGGTTACTCAAAGGTCACGGTGGAGGAGGTGCTGAGCAGATTTGAAGAACTTCACCTCGATATTGCTGGAGGCGACGACGTGACCAAGCTTGGACAGGCCCTCCACAATACCAACCTTTGGCGCAAACGGTACATCATATTTCCAGCTGCTATGGACGCGTCATCTCCACCACGGCAACCCACGCCTCCTCCAACGTCACCGCCACGCAATGCCTCGCCAGTAAAACAGAGCAGAAGCCCTACTCCACCACCAGCAGCTCCTGTGTCTCCACCCGCTCTACGCAGAAGCCCTACTCCACCACCAGCATCTCAAACAAAAAAGAACCCCCAGAAAACCACTCCTCCACCATCTCCTCCGAGGAAGAAGCTCGATAACAGAATTAAGGCTCCCCCACCTGCTCCCAAGAAAGCGGAGTCCAGCCGATCGACCAAGGTAAAGGAACCTCCAAAGAGGGCATATGATATGAATAAGGAGGAGAGTGACGCGGTCACTAAAGCAGAAGTGGCTGCACACTTCGCAAAAAAGAATGTAGAGCCAAAGGTACCAACTGATACAAAAGCGGCGGAACACTTCGCGACATGCCGTGCAAAGCCGCTGCCTGTGCCATCCAACTATGAACGGACAATAATTAAGGCTACATAGAAGAATAAACATGGTCAGGCGGCGGCGGCAAAGAAGAAGAAGAGAGACCAAGATCAGGAGAACCTCGAGAGGATTATGAAGGAGGCAGGACTCAGTTCCACAGCTGCAGCTCTTGGATTAATAGATGATATCCCAATGGCAACAAAGGTCAGATGGCAATTTCAGTTGGGCCGGGAGCTGATTGACCCAAATGAGATAAAGGATTTGCCAACCAAGATGCGGCAATTTCACGAATGGTACATGACAGAGTCCGCTCAAGGAAGAACGATGTTCCCCCTCCGTATCAAAGAAGATGATTTTTATCGCGGGGACAACACCATATGGCTCGAATTTGACGACTTATACAATATTTACCATGCCGACTCCATCAACGTGTCTCTCATGAGCTGCTGGTGCCTGTAAGTGTCAAGCTCATACCTTTACCGTGTGCTTCCTCATACAATAAAATTGCAACTATTAAACTTATACCTTTCTATGTAGAATGGAGATACAACGATGTAGAAAAGAGAATATCTTCAACGTGGGCTTCATCGACCCAGAGATTGTTAACGAGTTCGTCTTTGGATACAACCAAAAGGATCTTGAAGATTACATTCTCGATGCATTCTTGGGACAGCACTACAAACCGTGCATACTTATGCCCTTCAACTTCGAGTACGTATATATACAACCTCTCGTTCTTTTATTTTCCAAGGCATTTATAATACTACTAGCTAGTTACATATATGTACAATTAAGCACTCGAGTACGTATTAAAGAATATTAATATGCCGTAACAGTTTTTCATCCCAATAATCGTGTTCTTTTCAAATTTCATCGTAAGTTCTACAATAGACGGGTGGAAACAACCTATGTGGCTATTATGTGTGCCACTATATGCAAAGTATTACCCACGGTGATGTGCCGACAACCAACGCCGAGGTAGTGTGCACATGTCAATTTCTTAGTACTTACACTTTAATAATTACATGTCCAGAGATTTATTTACCTCCCGCTTTGTCAGCCCAACATCTATGTGCAAGACGTGATCCCGCCGCACCGGGTTGCAGCAATCCAAGAACAACTCATCGGCTTTATTGTCGATGAGATTGTATCCACCAAAGGCGAGTTCCACGCAAATGGTTGGAGAGATTGTCCTGAAATAAGGACAGGTGAACTGACATCAACGTCGACCAAGGGCACAAAGAGCGACGCACGCAAGAAATAAGCTCAAGATTCGCCCTTTTATTCTTTGAAACTTGTAAAAGTGGCTTATTATTTCATGTGTTCATCAACTTTTTCATTTTTTAGTCTGTAATTATCTGAATGAATACTCATGACTAATATATATATATATATATATTTAAGTGTGTCAAAAAAACTCATGAAGTTCTATTTATTTTAATTGTCAAAATCTATATGAAAAACCCCTCTGAAAACATATTCTATATTGAATATAATCAAAACGCTACGCTGTCAGACTCTTCACAAGCGGTTCGTAACACCAACCGCTTTTGGAGAGAACCTCTCCACAAGCGGTTGGTAACACCAACCGCTTGTGGAAATATCGAACCACAAGCGGTTCGGGGAACCGCTTGTGATACCCGACGGGTATCACTGTCGGTTGCTTACAAGCGGTTCTAAAATCGCTTCTGAAAGCGGTTTCGAACCGCTTGTGCATGCCCGATCCGTAGTAGTGTAAAACGATGGCGACCGGTATAAATCAAATATAATACACCGATCGAATAGGCATATCAATCACAAAGAACATATAGGATATAGGAGGCAAATCTCTCCTCTTTTTATTGTATTGATTCGTTTGTGCAAAGGGGTGCCATATTTAAAGTGAACAACCCATCACAGATAGATTGCGATTCGTTGATAAAGAGATAAAGTCTTATCATATCTCAATAATCAGTACCAAGAGTCCTGTTATGTCTCAACACTCGCCCATGGAGAAATATCGCGCATCAAAAACTCCTCCCAAAAACTCTACGAGAAAAAAGGGATGGAGAGGAGTACATAGCATCCGGATATTATGTTATACTTTTTGCCTCATTAAAAACATTAATGGGAGAAAATTCTAGAAAAACTCACTAAGGGAAAAAGAGTGCAACTTATAATCTTCTGTATTAAAGTAGTATCTTCTGCATATCTCTAAATTGTCTAATTCCAATGCCATGAACACATATTTGGAAAATGGTTGTTGGAAAAGACTTGTTGAATAAATATACAAGATTTTCATATGATTTTGTTTGCAGAATGTTTACCTCACTATTCTTCTGGAATTCGTGAGGATGAAAATGTTTAGGGTAATATGCTTCGGGATATTGCTCGTAACATAATCCATTTCCATTTGTGCAATATAAGCAGCATTATCTTCATACATAATTGTAGGCGTATTGACGGTATTAATACCACATGACTTCTGGATATGGTTACTGACGAATACTTGTACCATGGGTACCCCAACGGCTCGGAGTAACGAACGGGCCGCCCCAAGACCGACTCCGACCAAAGGCCCCATGAGGCCACGAGGCACGCTCGTCCCCGACCTGACGAGCTGCCTCGCGCTCATCCCCGACCTAACAAGCTTCTCCATGCTCGTCTCTGACTCGATGGGGCGGCCGACCCCCGCCACGGGTCGGGCTCCCCGCAAGCTCCGACCAAGCTGAAGCAATCTCCACCGTGGGCCACATGTCGGGCCTCCGTCAGCCATTAGCCACGTGCCCTTCGGACACAACGGCTCGAAGTGACTGTACGAGGGCAGGTGGCTCATTCCCGAGGTAGCGAGGAGGTTGCCGAAGTCAAGCTCCGGTCTCAATCGTTCAGACACGCACAGTGTGAGGGTGCGCTCCCTCCCGAGGCAACATCAGCGCCTGACAGACTTGCAGAGGGCAGGTGCATTGTTTCCCAATGGAACGGCCACCCACTCTGCTCTAAGAGACCACCAACCCAGCGAGGGATGAAGCGGAGGCTGACCAGTCGCCGAGACAGAGGGCCAGAGCTCCCAGCACTGCCCAGATCATCTCATCTTCTCCTCTCCCAACTTTCCATGTAACCTGCCCCCCTCCGACTATATAAGAGGAGGCAGGACCCTCTGGGAGAGGGGCACCCTTCTTTGGACCTTTACGAATAGGCAGTTCTAACTCATACGTTCTTAAGCTTTCAAGCCCCCGCTTGTAAAAACTGTGCAGTCATCTGCACCTAAAGCAATACATCACCACCACACGAACTGGAGTAGGGACATTCGGCCCGAACCAGTATACATCTTGGACTCCCGAGTTTAACCATTCAAGGAGAGGGAACGCGCGGCCCCTTAGACTTACAAATTCACTCGCCGGTGCCCGAAACGCCGACAGTTACATTTCTCAGCCAAACACATTCACATGAGGCTTCATATAATGTTATAAACTATGAGTGGTTGGTAGAAGTAACTACTAAAGGTCTGCTTAAAAGACCACCAAGAAATGGCAGTACCATCACTGAGAAACACAAACCCAGCCTGAGATTTGGCATTCTGGGGATCAAATATATAGCCAACATTCATATATCCCACCATGGTTGAGTCTTGGTCCTTCTGAGAAAATAATCCAAGATCTTGAGTACCAAGGAGTTATCTAAGTAAAGTCCTGATACCAGCCCAATGTCTTTTGGGTACAGCTGCACTGTATCTAGCTAGCAAATTTTTTGCGAATGTAATATAGGACATGTGTAATTAAAAAGATACATATGTGCTCAAATGGAGCCTAAGTGTGGGACTTCAAGTCCTTAGACTTTCTCATTTTCTATCCTTGGTCTGAAAGATTCTATATCCACTTCAAAGGATCTTACTACTTTTGAGGTCTTCAAAGGATGAGATTTATCTATATTAAATTTTTCTAAGATCTTCTTGGTTTTTAGGTAAACCAATGTACAAAAATTCCTTCTGGGAAATGCTCTAGCTGCAGGCCTAAGAAATATTTCTTTTTACCCAAATCTTTCATCTCAAACTCCGTCATAAGTTAAGAACTAGCTTTCTTTTTCTCCTCTGTGCTTCCAATGATATTCAGATCATTGGCATAGACTGAGATGATATAGAATCCATTCTATGATTCCTTTGTAAACACATAGATACGATCTTCATTATTGGAGGATCCCTTCTTCAGAAGGAACTTACTAAGTCAGTTGTACCACATTCTTTCCAACTGTCTTAATACATATATTGATCTCTGTAGTTTGATGCTATACATGTTGTAATTACTTTTATTAGAATTCAGAATTTTTACACCTTCAAGGACTTTTATATAAATATCTGTATCCAATGACGCATATAAATATGTGGCCACTACATGTATCAACTGCATTGATAAGTTTAAGCTAGTTGCCATTGGTATGATGTATCAAAAGTTATTCAATTCATTACAGGAGATTAAGTTTCATCATAATCGATGCTGGATCTCTGTGTGAACCTTTCTGCTATGAGCCTCACTTTATATATCATCACCTCATTATTTTCATTTCTCTTCCAAATGAAAACCCATTTTTATCGTATAGGATACACTTTAGGACGAGAACTAAATACTTTCCTTTTATTCTGGGTGCAATTCTGGCTCAATTACTTCCTTCCATTGGATCCAATCTAAGCGCTTCTATCACTCTGCCATGGGCTTTAGTTTTGGATCTAGATCAAGAGTTTTAGCAATTTTTGAGGCACAATATATGTCAACAATTGTAGTCTTTCTTTTATATAACTCTCTTAAATCCACATAATTGGTGAAAATCTTTTCATCCGATCACCTCATTATTTTATTTCTCTTCGGATGAAAACCCATTTTTATCCCATAGGAAACACTTTAGGAGAAGTTCACTTTTCTTTTGTTAGCGAGTGCAATTCTACCTCAATTGCTTCTTTCCATTGGATCCAATCTGAGTGCTTCTAGCACTCTTCCATTGGCTTTAGTTTTGGATCTAGATTAGGAGTTTTAGCAATTTTTTAGGTGAAATATATGTTGACAATTGTAGTCTTTCCTTTATACTACTCTCTTAAATCCACATAATTGGTGGAGTTATTTTCATTAATATCTCACAGCTCCTCATGGTTTTCCACAATGGTGGAGTCTGGTTGTTCTGACTTTCTAGTGTTAGATTGTGCATGCAAATATTCGTTAGGGTTACCACCTTCAAGATGGCTCACTTTAGGGAATTTGTGGTGCAACTGCCTACTAAACAGATTTCCTCCTCCACCGTTAGATTATACGTTGTTCTATATTAATGGAATGATTTAACAATCAAAGAATTATTGCATTAGGGACATACTACAAAAATATAGAACAAGAGTAGCATAATAAATAAAACTAATATCCTAGAAAAATAATTTATTTAACTAATAATCGCTCAATAGGAGCATAGACCAATGTTTATTCAGGAGCTTAAACACTAAACTGATAAATGAGACTCAAAAGGAAAATGTGACATCAACTAGCAAAAGGAGTAACTATGAGACTATTATAGGTCTCCATATAAATCATTTATGACTTTCTAGGAACCGTGGGTGTTCTTCTGGAACTCATTGAGTTAAATCCAAAGAAGGTCATCTTCATCTGTGAGAGATTTTCCATTTCTAAGAAGGCGCTCATTAACCTTCGCCATAGGATCAGGGACTATGTCATGATCCTTCTCGGTTTCCTTCACATTAACAGGTTGAGCGACGAAGTATGCCTCAGTCTTGTTCCCCTGGTTCTTCCTGATTTTCCTAGTGGATTGCATGTAAAGGTCCACCAAATGCTTGAGGTGCAGTATTTATATAACCAATGGCTAGTGCATCTATAGCTAAAGCAAGGTTATGTAGGGTTTATAGCCTTGAAATGAGGCTTAAATCTGGATGCTCCCTAGTCCCTTGCCTCTACTTTTTCACTGGGCTTGCCTCTTCCCTTTTGTATTCTACCATTCTTCCATTTTTTTCTCTTATGTGTTTGGCCTTTTCTATGGCTAAGGCTATTGATAGCTTGCTGAGCATTTGCATGTGCTTCAGGCATTGCATATATCCCATTATGATGAACATCATGACTCTTCATCAAAAGTTCATCATGCTTTTCTACTTCTAGAAAAATACTATAATCTTAGAGAACTTCTAGTACTTGGCATGATGGTACTATTTCTATAGTATCCTTATATATGGGTGGAAGGTGCACAAGATCTTCTCTATCATTTCAGCGTCATTAACTTTCTGGTTACAAAATCTCAATTTGCCGACAAATTTGTGCATGCAAAGTTGTATGCCGCTCTGATTTTAAATTCTTGAAAGCATAGGAGGGTCCACTCACACTGTGCTTCTGGTAATATGGTCGATCTTTACTGGTTATATCATTTTTAGGGAATTTCATAGTGCAGTGAGACCTCCATTGCAAATTTTGACCTTCAAGTCCACATGAAGATGGTACCTAAGGAAGTGCAGGGTTGTACACTTGGTGGCTTCAGGAAGAGCATAGACATCAGCTTCAAGTTGAGTGATGGCAACTCCAAGAGATCGAGCTGTCAATTTGATCTTGGAATCTATTACTCAGATGAGGTAATTGCTGTCATTTACGGCAATCTCAGTAAATTTCATCTTTGCGATGTCCAACAGATCCAATATGCAAGCAAGATTGAATGTTACTGATGGTAACATATTGTATCGCATGCTTATCATTGAATCAATAAAGCTTGATCTATATCTATTTAGTAGATAATTATCTAAAATTTCCAAGAATTTTCCTAGCATTTTTCCTAATTTTTGACAAATTATCAAGCAATTTTAATTATAGAAAACAACAGAAATAAAAACTACATATATAAACATGGAATTATGCTACAAGAAATAAATCTAGATATATGAAGCTTCCAACGTGTGCTATGTCTAAGGTTCAACAAATTTATGAAATCCCATATACCTAGAAATTCAATTTCTAGAATTCGATACAAATTTTCAGAATTTATTAACTATTTTTTTGAAATTATAGAAAACTTTAGGATCCATAAAGTAAATTTCCATGGCCAGCCATATATAATTTTAACTTTAGGGGTTGAAGTCCAAAATTGCCAATTTTATTTTCTTTTATTTTTTCTTTTCCCCGTCTGGAAAAATGACCAGGGCACACGCGACAACACGTCTAGCGTGATGCCTGGTGGTGGCTAGGCACAGCTACGGGAAGCAAGGTAATTTTTTAGAAAACCCTAACTTTGTGATTTATATTAAACATGTAGTCGAGGCAATTAGGAAAACTAATCTTGAAAGACCATGTGGAGGTCTATCCTTGTTGGTGATAAGTTATTGACTATGGTTGAGCAGGTTATGCTCGAGTTTGAGTTTGTTTTGGTTTCGATTTTATATTTGAAGCAATTTGACTTGCTGTTAATGTTGGACGACACTACCAGCATGGGAGAGTGGTAGTGCTGACCCTGCTGAGCTACCGGCCCCCTTAGGCGGTAGTTATTTTCCAGGAAGCAGTGATTTCTCTGAGTCGAGCTGAGCAGCACTACCGGCTTTTGGGGAGTGGTAGTGCCAGCCAGCGGTACTATCAGCCCCTAGTAGGCGGTAGTGTCGACCTTGACAACGAATTTGAGCATTGAATTTTGAATTTATGTGAGGTTTATTGCATATCATTTTGGACATTGTTATGTGATGGGTTTCCTTGTCTTTGATGGTTGCAGGACATCGGTGCTTGGTCATGGTGAGTGGAGGATGACCGGGACTAGGCAAGGAGCGCTAGAGGTTCAAATGGCTGAGGATGGTCGAAAGATGATCGGAGATGGAGTCACTGCGAACTTAGAAGATAAGGAATGGATAAGATGCTAACTTGGAGCTTCTCGTATCAAGGAGGGCCGTTGGATCGCGGTCTAGAGGATAGAGTAGTAGATCAAGTTAGTATACTTTGGAAAGCGTGCAAAACCCGGTATGTTTGTGGGTTTTGGGTTAGCCCATGTATAAGTGAGTGAGTCAATCCTAGCCCTTAATGGTGTTCCTTAGGGTTGAAGGAACTCATCCATGGGTGAAGGATGACTCAAGAGTAGTATAAATAGAGCAGTAGGGGTAGCTACCCCTCTTGAAAGGTTTTAGAGGTTTTTGTGCTCCTTTGAGCTTTGCCCACTTTGTTGTGAGGCTTTGTAAACCTCCCTTCCAGAAATGAAAATCTAATTTTCTCAATTCTGAATTTACTTTCCGCATTTACATTATGTCTTAAATTCAGAATTTAAATTCCGCAATTTAAATTCTTGCAATTACTTTTCCGCACATTTGGATTTGGCTCCCCTCCATCTAAATGCTTGTGGATCTTATACTGAGGATGAATGATTGATGGATGAATCTTCTTTAGATCATATCCCAATCAGCTAGGCAAACCTTGTACTTTTGTTTGCAAGAAACTGATCTTTTTGTTTGAGAGAAGGATTTTCGATAGATTGTGTTCTTGAGTCTTTAAGGGCTAGATCTTTGGTGTTCTAGCTTGCTATGACATGTGAGAAACCATCTAGGATTATCTTAATTATCAAGAATGCACAATCAAACTTAGTGTTAAGTTTTTGTTTTTGAACCCATTCTTGTGCACTATTCCTTCAATTGGAAAAAGGTCGAAACTTTGATATCAATCCTTACAATCAAAGTTTCGAATAGGTTCCTGACATCCATAGGAAGGTGTATACAAAGTTTTACACGATTTGGATCAGCCGATCAAAAGATTCATCTATTTTCATTTTGAAGTCGTGCAAATTTTACTACTCACTGTACTGGTCGTACGATAGCACGGCACTACCGCTACAGTAACCCACTAGTGTGGGGGTACTGTTCATCCGACAGTACTAGGGCTGAACTACGGTATTGTCGCCTTTGCTAAAAATTTCTGGAACTTTGTTTTCTCCACTTTGCTTTGATGAAGTGAGGTTTTTGGTTGAATCTTTTTGAGTGGGGGAAAATTTATTTTGGGATCATAACCCCCCTCTGGTTGCCATTTCAGTCCTTCAATAATCTTTGGGATTAAAAACTATTCAAATGTGATTAACTTATGTTCTTCAAACTTATGTACGGCTTATATTAGGTTTAATCCTTTAATACCAGTTGAAATTCGATGCAATATAGGTTGATGCAGGCAGACGATCTTGATCAGCCTCGGGGTATAGGGATGCGAAACTCTTCTCTTTTTGTGAGATTGATTCTTTTGTACAAATGGGTGCCATATTTATAATGAAAAACCATAAAATATATATACGGATTTATCCATAACAAGATAGAGTTCAATCATAACTCACGACTAGGACTAAGAGTCCTGATATATGTCAACAATATGTAACCATCCCGTGAGTAGAGTGCTAAGGTGGCACGATGTAGTCCATGCCATACATGTGTTCCCCTCTCTAAAATTTGAATTCAAATTTTGCATTCCTATTAATCAAAAATAGAATAAAATTTTGAACTAGAATTGGACTACAAATTAGACTATTTAATAAAATGAAATTTGGGGTAAAATTTATTTTAAATGCAAAACTATATAATGAATTTAAATTGTGAATTTAAAACTAAATTTAATATTGTTTTGAATTGAGGAATACACTAGATTACATAAATAAATAAATTCAAAAAAGACCAAAATCAGAATATACAAAACACATATTTCTGATTGAAAGTAAATTTCACTATGAAACTTTAATGATTAAATTTTATAGATGGTTGTAATTTTGAACTGGAAGCACATCAAGCAAATAAAATAATTAAAATTTGCTAATATTATTTAATACGTATAATAGCTTAAAATTTTATAGGTGGTTGATGACTAATTGAAGGACCGAGATGGCGAACAGAGGGGGGGTGAATGGTCGCAAATAAAATTTCCCCAAAATACTCCAACAAAAACCTCGACAAGATCGCTCAAATTTTTCTACAAGTGGATATCAGAGTCCCGCACCTCCTCCAACAAGAATCACTTGAAAAAGATTTTTCTAGATTTTTATAGAAATCAAACACTGACTGCTGTGCGAAGAACAAGTTCTGAACAAAATTGAAACTTGAAAGAAAAGATGTTCTCTACTCAATCCAAGAGTGCAAAAGAGATGTAAAACCATATGAACACACTCAAAACATCCAAGATTAGCAGCATTTAGAAGGAGGGGAGGCAAATCCAAATTACATGAAAGTAAATTGCGAGAATGTAATTGCGGGAAAGTAAATGCTGAATTTAAATTGCGTAAAGTAAAGACATAATGTAAATCATAAAATAAATTCAGAGGTGGATGGATAAAACTTTCATTTCTGGAAGGAGATGTTACAAAGCCTCACTTTCATGTGGGCAAAGCTCAAAGGAGCATTCACAAACCTCAAAACCTTCAAGGGAAGGAGGCTACCGCTCCACCCCTATTTATACTACTCTTGGGCCACCTTCCACCCTTGGATGAGTCCCTCAACCCTAGATCACTCATCTAAGGGCTAGGATTAACCCGCACACACAGCCATGCAAGGGCTAACCCAAAACCCACACACATACCGGGTTTTCTTGCACGGTTTTCAAAGCATACTACCTAGACCCGCTAACCTATCAACTAGACCTCAATCCGACGGCCCTCATTGATCCACGCGACATCTAGCTAGCATCATCTCCTTTCCTTGTCTTCTTGACTTGCCCGGACTCCGTCTCTGATCATCTTCCGGCGATCTCCCAACCGTCTGGACCTCCGACGCTCCTCGCCTAGTCCCGGTCATCCTTCGCCTCACCATGACCTAGCACCGTCGTCCTGCAACCATCAAAAACAAGGAAACTCCTCACATAGCAATGCCCACAATGATGTGTAATAAACCATCCAAATCATCACTACCGCGTCCATAAGACCGGTACTGCCACTCCTGGCAGAGACAACTCAAAATGCTTCATTTTGAAAATCAATCCAAATCAAACTCAAACTTGAGCACACCTTGCTCAAATAAAGTCAAATACTCATCACAAACATGGATGGACCTCCACATGGTCCTTCAATCCCCCCCTTGACGAGTATATTGAAAAATCACACAAAAAGGCATAAATTTGAGTTTGAAGAAAATGAAGAAGAAAGCAATTTTTAGTTGTAAAGTCAAACTTGGTCCAAAGATAGAAATTAGAACCATGACCAAGTTGACGAAGAGGAATTTAGATTTTAGAGTTAAATTTAAGGAAGAGCAAGTTTTCAATAAGAACTCTAAAATCCAACTAAACATGTCAAATGTGATTATGAGATTATGATCCAACAGAAGTAGTAGCATAGTTTTACAAAGATCATAATAACCAAATAAGCATTCACATTTTTATCTTTTTAGTGATGCATTTTCTACATTTTCTCCCCCTTTTAGCAATATAGGCATAAAATTTTTTTTTATGTATGCATGAAATGCAATCGAAAGAGCTTTGAAGATTATCTAATTGATCAAAATGGAAGGATATTACACCAAGCTTGTCAACTAAACTAAGACATGTCCAAGTGCAAATACGAGCTTAGTTTTGAATATTTCATTTTTAGCAAGATTTGACAAGTGCAACACTTAGCTTTAGTTTCAAAAATAGAAGAATAGCCACTCTAAGGATCAAAAGGAAAACCTAGAGTTCAACCTACTCAACACTTTGGGGAATCTAGAAGAGCATACAAGGTCCTTAGGGCTCATTTATGACTTAATGCAAATTTTGATTTATCATCGTACAAGACATAGAGGGGTGCAAATGTTTGACATTATTTGCATTCTTTACCCACATATGTCTTTGTTTTTAATTTATTTGCATTTTCTTTTGACAACCAATTGACTCAAGCCATATGCGACCATCCCAAGATGAACTCTTAAGAGGATGGTCTAGGTCAAACACGATGTATTCCAAGTTCATCCCAAGTGCAATGGGAAGCGGTCTTGTGAATGCAAGGTGTTGAGTCATATGTGCACAAGAAGAGTCAATTTTGTTTAATTTTCATTTTTAGCACAATGATTCATGAGCAATTGAAGGACTCTAGCATGGATCAAACTAGTTTCACCCAAGTTGCTATAGGGACTCTAGAGAACTCCAAAATTTCTCAAATTATGGCACAAACCTCTAGAGAAGAAACCTAGCAAGTAAAAGCAATAGTTTCATCAAGTTTTTCATTTAAGGCTTATTTTATTTTTAAGCTTAGCATGTTAAATGAACTTGGACATACCTAAGCTAGTGATTTTCTTCAAATGATGTAGCATGGTGTTATAGCATGAAGAAGAAATCAATTGCATAATAGACAAAGCTCATTAAACAGGAAATGCAGTCTATATGCAATGCACGAACAGATTCCCAAACTCCCCCTCAACAAATGAATCAATTTTAAGCTCAAATCTGGTTAAAGTTGAGTTATTATCAAGATTAGGCACAAAGAAAAACCGAATGAACTCAATAATAACCAGAAAAACAGAATGAGGAGAAGAAGTCGAGAAACTGCAAAACTGGATGGCTATAGAGCATAGAAAAGATATAAGAGACTCACTACGGCTTAGACTCGCTCTTATCTTCCCAGTGACTGACATAGGGAAGCTGACTCTAGATCCCAACTAAGGAGGGCACATAGACCCTGTGTACCCAGGAGGCCCAATACCTGCTAGACTTATAAGACTGTGAGGGAACTCAACCTAGAGAGAAGAGAGAACAGCTAATCACGCATGATAGAAACCTAAAGCACAAGATAAGAGGTCCATGGAAGGCATGCCAGAAGTCTAAGTGAGTGAACTCAACTCAAGAAAACAAGCCCAAAATCACCCAAAATAAATACAAAGAAAAGAAAAGCTGGAAGAAAAACATATAATACATAATATACAAACCAGCTCCCCCTCACGAAAGGCAGTAAGGGCTCACGACTCCAAGCTCACTCCTCAAGGCAACAAATCTGGAGCTATCCAAAGGCTTGGTGAAGATATCGGCTAATTGAAGGTCACTCTCTCTGAATCGAGCGCGATATCTCCCTTCTCCACATGGTCTCTAAGGAAGTGATATCTAATATCAATGTGTTTGGTCCGGAATGTTGCCTTTGGGTTTTTAGCAATGCAAATAGCTGAAGTATTGTCACGAGAAAAGTGGCACACTCTCTATCTCTAACCCATAGTCCCGTAAGGTCGATCTCATCGAGCACACAGCTCTGACAAAGAATCGGTCTGCGACAACATACTCGGCCTCGGTGGATCAGCAACCCTGCATCGCTTCCTAGATGACCAAGAAACAAGAGAAGTGCCAACGAATTGGCAAGTGCCAGAAGTGCTCTTCCTATCTATCCTACATCCAGCAAAGTCGTCATCGGAAAAAGCTCTAAGAGATAGACAAGAAGACGAAGAGTACCAAATACCATAATCAGTGGTAGCACGAAGGTACCTGAAGATACGCTTGACTGCCTGGCGGTGAGAGGCGCGAGGAGAAGCTTGAAATCGAGCGCACAGACACACAGCGAAATGTATGTCCGGCCTCGAAGCAGTGAGGTACAGAACTGGGCATCACAACCGGCCTATTAGAAGCGGTTTGGTGCGAAACCGTTGTGATCTTCGCACCAGAAGCGGTTCGTTGGCAACGGTCCGGAGAGGGCTTCCAGAAGCGGTTGGAGACACGAACCGCTTCTGAAGGTTGCGTTCTAGAAGCGGTTATTTTCTCAAACCGCTTCTGAAAATCAGAAGCGGTTTGAGAAAAGAACCGCTTCTAGAACGCAACCTTCAGAAGCAGTTCGTGTCTCCCACCGCTCTGAAGCCCTCCAGCAGCGTATTTAAACCCTTCTTCCTCCATGCGCCACAGAGATACGAATCGATCGAGCAGAGAAGGCCGACCAAGCGCTGTTCTTGGGGAGGTGCTGTCCAAATTTTTAATTGGAGGTGATTAGCTCTAAATTAAGTGTTTCAAAGTTAGTAACATCATGTGAACATCCTTCTCACCTAGATATTGCTATTTTTTTCAATGGATGTGGATAAATCTTGAACTTTTTAAGCATTATCGAAAATTTGTTTTCCGTGCCTTGTTTTTGTTGTTGTATGAAGATGTAGGGTGGAGATCTAGTTCAAAATATGACATTACAAGGTAAAGGTGATTGGAAGATTTAGAAAATCAAAAGCGGTTTGAGAAAAGAACCGCTTCTAGAACGCAACCTTCAGAAGTGGTTCGTGTCTCAAACCGCTTCTGGAAGCCCTCCCGCGCAGCGCATTTAAACCCTTCTTCCTCCATGCGCGTGAGAGATGCGAATCGATCGAACAGAGAAGGCCGACCAAGCGCTGTTCTTGGGGAGGTGCTGTCCAAATTTTTAATTGGAGGTGATTACCTCTAAATTATGTGTTTCAAAGTTAGTAACATCATGTGAACATCCTTCTCACCTAGATATTGCTATTTTTTCAATGGATGTGGAGAAATCTTTAACTTTTTAAGCATTATCGAAAATTTGTTTTCCGTGCCTTGTTTTTGTTGTTGTATGAACATGTAGGGTGGAGATCTAGTTCAAAATATGACATTACAAGGTAAAGGTGATTTGAAGCTTTAGATCTAGGTGGTTGTTAGCTTTAGAATCTTAAATATCACAATATTGGGAGAGATCTAGGTACAACATTGCAAGGAAGTAATTATTGGTGTATGAAATAAAATAGAAAAACATGTAGAAGGATAAAAAATAATTACAAAGGTAGGAAGGGATACAAAATAATTAGAAAGGTAGGTCTTTAATTGGATGATGGTGTAGGTGGAGTTTTTTTTTGTTGGGTTTAAATGTTACGAAATTTAAGTTAGGTTATAATTTTTCTAACGGAATTTGTTATAATTTTTAATGAAATTATAACTTGGTATAGATGAATCGGAAATGGATGTACAATGCGGACCGTCGCTCAAGAGAGTTCATTGATGGCGTGCAGGCTTTTCTCGATGCGGCCGTTGCATTCTTGCCTCCAGGCAGCTTCATATGTTGTCCGTGTGTAGATTGCAAGAACGAGAAGGAGCACTCCCAGCGATGGCAAGTTATGAACCACTTGATCATGAGAGGTTTCAGGCCAAACTATACCTTTTGGACCAACCATGGCGAAGTTGAGGTGATTAGCCAGGAAGACGATGAAGAAGACGAGGAAGAGGAAGATGGATTTAACAGTATCCCGGACGACACGCAATCATTGTTCCGTGGAAGAAACATTTGGTGACTTTGGTGATGATGAGCTAGACCGGATCTTTGCGTGGCGGAGAGGAGACTACACAGATGAAAGATAGTTCAAGTTCCAGCGCATGTTAGAGGACCACAGAACTCCTTTGTACCCAAACTGTGGGCAGGGCCACAAAAAGCTGCGTACCACACTAGAACTCATGCAATGGAAGGCTAGAAATGGTGTGTCAGATAAGGGATTCGATGAGGTGTTATCACTCGTAAAGAAGTTGCTTCGAAGATAACACTCTGCCGAATCTACATATGAAGCCAAGCAAGTCGTCATCCTTTGGGATTGGAAATACGTAAGATACACGCATGTCCTAATGATTGTATCTGTATCGTAATGAGTATGCCGATTTGGATGTTTGTCCGATGTGCGAGAGGATCACGGTATAAGGTGAAGCGTGGCGATCCGGTGAAATAGAAGGGGCGTAAGAAGAAGAGACCTCCGCTAAAGTGTTGTGGTATTTCCTGTGATCCCCCGATTGAAACGTATGTTTGCTAACAAAGCGCATGCCCAGATGATACGTTGGCACAAAGAAGAGCGTAAGGACGACGGGATGCTTAGACACCCTGCAGATGGCTCACAGTGGAGGAAAGTCGACCAAACGTACCCGGACTTCGTAGATGAGGTGAGAAACATAAGGTTTGGGTTGAGTACCGATGGGATGAATCCTTTCGGAGAATTGAGCAGCAGCCATAGCACCTGGCCCGTTACACTATGTATCTATAACATTCCTCTATGGTTGTGCATGAAGCGAAAGTACATCATGATGCCGTTGTTGATCCAAGGCCCCAAGCAACCCGGAAATGACATCGATGTCTACCTGAAACCATTGGTTGAAGATCTTGTGACGTTGTGGGATGATGGTGCAAGGGTATGGGATGAGTACAAAAGGGAGTATTTCACCCTACGTGCATTGTTATTTGTAACAATCAACGACTGGCCTGCTCTCGATAACCTGTCCGGCCTAACTATCAAAGGATATAGAGCCTGCATCCAATGCTTAGATGAAACGGACGGCATGTACCTGACAAACTCTCGGAAGGTTGTATACATGGGTCACCGTAGGTTTCTTCTTACGAATCACCCTTTGCGGAAGGAAGGCAGGAAATTTAACGGGCAACCAGACCTTCGTGCAAGGCCCCAGCATCGTAGTGGGCCACGTGTGTTTGCTATGGTAAAGGATTTGAAAGTAGTATTTGGAAAGGGTCCTCGAAGCAAACATGTGCAGAATGAGGATGGTCATGCACCCATGTGGAAGAAGAAGTCAATATTTTGGGACTTGCCTTATTGGGAAGTTATGGAGGTTCGTCACTCACTTGACTTCATGCACATCACGAAGAATGTCTGCTTGAACCTGTTAGGCTACATAGATATATACGGAAAATCGAAAGATACACTTCAAGCTCGGAAGGACCTTAAACTCTTGGAACTGAGGAACGACCTACATCCCGAAAAGAGAGAGAAAGGACAACATTACCTACATCCTGCGAGCTACACTCTAAGAAAAGAAGAGAAAAAAGCGTGATAGAGTTCTGAGCAGTGTGAAGGTCCCTTAGGATACTCCTCGAATGTAAAGAGACTCATAAACACGAAAGAGAATAAAATCGTACACATGAAATCCCATGGCTGTCTTGTGTTAATGACATAGTTGCTCCCAGTGGCTGTGAGAGGCATACTGCCCGAGTGGGTATGAGGACAATCACAAAGCTGTTTTCTTTTTCAGCGATTTCACGAGATGGTCATCGACCCGGATAAACTAAGTAAGTTGCGAGGATGATGTGGTACAAAGTTTGGTTAGTCTTGAGATGATCTTTCCTCTTGCATTCTTTGATATAATGGTTCATCTCACTTGCTCACCTTGTCAAAGAGATAGGTATCCTTGGACCCGTGTATCTACACAACATGTTCCCTTCGAGAGGTACATGAGTGTGCTAAAGAAGTATGTTAAATGCGTTCTCGTCAGGAAGGATGCATTGCCGGGTTATGGGACAGAGGAGGTGATTGAGTTTTGTGTGGATTACATTAATGATCTAAACCCGATCGGCGTCCTATATCACGCCATGAGGGAGGCTACGGGGAAAGGGACACTAGGAAGGAAAGCAATTGCATGCAATGATCTTCTTACATTTAAGCAAGCACATTTCACGGTTTTGAAACAATCAACTATAGTGGCCCGTATGTCCTTGAGCACAAGAGTATTCTACGCGCGATTTCCGGGAGGTCTTAGGATTGGATAACACTGAAGCACATGGATTCTTTGGTAGCTTGGTTACAAAAGTACATCCTTTTGAAAGGGTCGGACAATGAGCAGTTACAGCTTGGCTCGGGGACCATCTAGTGAAATCGTGACATTCAAGGTGCGAGATAAATGGTTACACATTTTACACGGATCGCGGGATAACAAGAGCACCAATCAAAATAGCGGTGTCCGTATAGACGCCGAAGACAACAAAGGCAAGGTGGATACATATTATGGTTTCATAGAAGATATATGGGAGCTTGACTATGGACCTTTGAAGGTCCCTCTATTTAAGTGCCAATGGGTCAAACTGACTTCAAGCGGCGTGAAGGTAGACAAATACGGTATGACAATCGTGGACCTCACGCAAGTCGGCTATAGGCGCGAACCGTTCGTCCTCGCGAACGATGTGAGACAGGTCTTCTACGTAATGGACATGTCAAGAAAACCTAAGAAGCATAAGGACAAGCAGAAAGATTGTAGTACTAAGCCAAAGCGACACGTGGTTCTACAAGGCAAGCGAAGGATTGTTGGAGTTGAGGGCGTTACGAGACGAGGAAGAGTATAGTCGATTCGACGAGATCCTCCTTTCATTGTGGATGTCGACATAAGCCTCCTCAATGACACAGACGTGGATACTCCTTTCATGCGTCGCGATCATAATGAAGGAACACTTGTAAAGACAAAGTACGTTACTACTTAAGATGTACCCCTACTGTATGAACTATGTATATGTAAGTCTTTTACAGTATGAAGTGCTTATTTGGAATGAATATAAAGTGCCAAAATTCTGGAATGAAACTAAAGTGCTCAAAGCATTTTGTAAAAATTATGGAATGAAAGTAAAGTTCTAAAAGCTTTTTAAAAATTAAGCAATGAAACTGCAGTGCTAAAAGCATTTTTTAAAAATTCTGGAATGAAACTGAAGTGCTAAAAGCTTTTTCAAAAAATATAGAATGAAACAAAATTGCTAAAAGAATTTTTTAAAAATTATGAAATGAAACTGAAGTGCTAAAAGCATTTTTCAAAAATTATGAAATAAAACTGAAGGGCAAAAAGCTTTTTCAAAAAATTATGGAATGAAACTAAATTGCTAAAAGCATTTTTTTAAAATTATGAAATGAAACTGAAGTGCTAAAAGCATTTTTTAAAAATTCTAAAATGAAACTGAAGTGCTAAAAGTTTTTTCAAAAAATATAGAATGAAACTAAATTGCTAAAATCATTTTTTTAAAATTCTGAAATGAAACTGAAGTGCTAAAAGCATTTTTTAAACATTGTGAAATGAAACTGTAGTGCTAAAAGCACTTTTTAAAAATTAAGAAATTAAACTGAAGCGGTTTGAGAAAAGAACCGCTTCTAGAGCGCAACATTCAGAAACGGTTAGTAATCAGAACCGCTTCTAGAACGCAACATTCAGAAGTGGTTTTAGAAAAGAACCGCTTCTAGAGTGGAAGATTTAGAAACGGTTAGTAACACCAACCGCTAGTAGAAGTCATCCCTCTACAAGCGGGTTGATCTAAATCCGCTTGTAGAGATATTCTACAAGCGGTTGGTTCTACGAACCGCTTGTAGAAGTCCTCCCCCTACAAGCGGTTGGTTCTAAAACCGCTTGGAGAGATTTTCTACAAGCGGTTGGTTATTAGAACCGCTTGTAGAAGTGCTCCCTGTATAAATTTGAAACGCCCCGCCCTCTTCTCACACCCGAAATTTTCAAAGTCCCGCTCGAGACCCCCCCGCCGCGCGCTGCTGCTCTGTCTCTTTTCGCCGCCCGTCGTCGCCCTCTGTCCACCCCAGCGCCGCCGTCCTCGTCGGCGCCGTCGCCCTCCTCCGCCACCTCGCCGACACCTACTCGCCACCTCGCCGACGCCAGTCCACCCCGCGTGCGCTAGCTGCCCTCGTCGCCGCCGTCACTCCACCCCGGCCGCCGGCGCCTTCTCTGCCACCCCGCCGACGCCTACTCCGCCACCAAAGCGCCGCCACACCGCCGTCCACCCAAGAGGATCGAGGTATATGTGTGCACGCGTCGTCCTCCCTCTCTAGTTCCGGCTGCCCACCACATGTTCGGTGAAATGCCCACAAGTGCTGTGCTTGTTACTTCTCATCCACTGACATGAAGAAGATGAAATTCCTATAGCAGACGCCTAGTTCTTGGAATTTTTTGTAATGTGGTAGTAACATCTGTGAATATTTTCTTCTAATTATGGAGTTGCAAAGGAGATATTTCGTTACACTGTTGAAAAATACTACTGCAGTTTTAAAGGGAAGGAAGAGTAAGAGTCCATTTATTTGCCTTGTTGCGCCGTCTTCGCACCGTGAAATTCTATGTTTGTTACACGAATTTTTACTAGTTCTAATAAGATCTCGTTGTTATGGCTCCCAAAAAATATTATTCCAACCATCTTTTGTACCTAAAAGCCATCACAATGTCAAGCGGAGGGCATCTACAACGCAGCAATATATGTTCAAGATCATAAACTAGCATGTAGGGTTCTACGGATGGATCTAATCACCACGATCAAAGCGACTAACTAATACGACCTCTTGATCTAATAGATCGGGAGAAAGAATATTGCATGAACTAGACAATTGCAAGAAATAAAAGAAGCTATTAGAAGTAGATGCTCTGTAACCATTAATTTAGTAGAATGGCACATGATCCTAGCGTTGCCCCCGATTATAGTTTTATACAACACAAGGATCAAACACGGTCAATGTTGCACATTTACTTTTGACATATAGTCCCTGTGTTCAAGTTTGGTGTATTTCTTGTTCTTGTGTCCACGAGTTCGTGTTTGATCCTTGGGCTAGTTCCAACACGCCGTAGTACTTAATGCTTGGTGTTGAAATTTATGTAATAATATGCTTGTGTTGTAATCTGTAATATGGTTGTTTCAAAGTAATATGATATTTATGTCAACATTTTTTCGGAATTAGGATAGATGGTGCAACCAGGACGTGGTGACCCTACTTTCGATGAGGGAGAACAGTTCCTGTTGGACTCCATCGCGCTGGGTACCATCGAAGGTGATGCTAACGCTACTGCTGCTGGGGCTAATGGTGGTTCCGGTGAGGATGTTGAGGCTGCAGCTGATGAAGCTATTGACGCGGGAGCCGCTGAGTCCGATAACACTGGTTCCGCCAGATGAGGTACTGACCGTAAGAATATAATCCCCGTAGACATGTTAATTAATCGCAATTCATTAATATAATACACTCTGACACGTTTGTACATATGTTTATGTATTTCAAGCCCTGTGCATCGAGCAACCAATCCAAGCATTGGGGACCTAACAAGAAGCCGCCCACGAAGCGCGTGTTTACCAGCGTTAACAACGAAGGGATGCGGTTGCCCTCTTTTAGCGATTGGGCGTACAACAACGCTTGCGGTTACCACGTGAGGATCACGTCCCAATTAGCATCGTAAAATGGGCGAAGTTCCTCAAGCTACCAAGGACCTGCTCGGCAAGATATTAAGGAAAATTTCACATTTCCTCAAGGGTCCAAGACAAGGCCAAGAAATTTACTTTGAAGAAGATGGCAACAATGTTTCAGGCTTGGAAGGCGTCTCTCGACCACAAATGCGTGCGAAGGAGAAAGATCCGACTTCAACCAATTTCCTAAGTTAGCGGATCAGCGGGAAGCATTCGAGGAGTTCAAGCTTGTCGGTGAAGGCGGTATGCCGCGAGTCGGAAGAACAAGGCCAATTCACGATGAAGAAATACCACCACCATCTTGGCACCGATGGTTACATCAAGGCTGTACCAAAATGGGAGAAGCGGGAAGAAGAATTAATGGCGAAGGGCGTCACACGGCTACCGCTCAGTAGGGAACAGCGCTGCGCAATTGGTTCATGGGTCATGGGGAGCCTTTCGATGACAAAGCGGTTTGGTTATGGCACCAGAGTACAAGAGGTGGCCAAAGGATTGTACAAGCCGTGGAGCGATCTCGGCGGTACATTGGTGCGACAGGGAGAATGATGAGCTAACACATGCCCTTGAAAACCACGAGCACCGGGGCGGACACGAGGTATGGGCAAGGCGACGCAATGGAAGTATGGTTTCGCTAAGGATGCACATACGTACAGGAGCCGGCATAGAAGCAAATCAAGAGAATCATGTAAAGTGTACCAATTGGAACAAAAGCTCAGAGCAACCCAGGCTACCATCGGCGACATTGTTGCGCAACAAGTACAAATTGCCCTCAGCAAGCTTCAAGGACTAGGTCCGAGCAATCAGCCGGACGCCGTGATCAGCCCCTCCGCGCGACGAAGTAGCTGCGCGTCCACCGGGCCCCAGGCGGACACCTTGCTATCCGTTATCCGTGGATGACATAAGGGTTCGCCGCCGATGTGAGCTACGTTGATCGCGTAACCTCTCCATCAAGGTGGCTTACGGCATGGCATATCCGGTGGAGCTGGGCGAGATGTTCCACTGCAACGAGATACCCCCGGGTTACTCAAAGGTCGCGGTGGAGGAGGTGCTGAGCGAATTTGAAGAACTTCACCTCGATATTGCTGGAGGCGACGACGTGACCAAGCTTGGACAGGCCCTCCACAATATCTTCCTTTGGAGCAAACGGTACATCATATTTCCGGTGCTATGGATGCGTCATCTCCACCACGGCAACCCACGCCTCCTCCAACGTCACCGCCACACAATGCCTCGCCAAGAAAAGCAGGCGAAGCCCTACTCCACCACCAGCAGCTCTGTGTCTCCACCCACTCCACGCAGAAGCCCTACTCCACCACCAAAGATCTCAAACAAAAAGAACCCCCAGAAAACCACGCCTCCACCATCTCCTCAGGAAGAAGCTCGATAATGAATTAAGGCTTCCCACCGCTCCCAAGAAAGCGGAGTCCACCGATCGACCAAGGTAAAGGAACCTCCAAAGATGGCATATGATATGAATAAGGAGGAGAGTGACGCGGTCACTAAAGCAGAAGTGGCTGCACACTTCGCAAAAAAAGAAGGTAGAGCCAAAGGTACCAAGCGATCCAAAAGCGGCGGAACACTTCACGACATGCCGTACAAAGCCGCTGCCTGTGCCATCCAACTATGAACGGACAATAATTAAGGCTACACAGAAGAATAAACGTGGTCAGGCGGCGGCGGCAAAGAAGAAGAAGAGAGACCATGATCAGGAGAACCTCGAGAGGTTTATGAAGGAGGCAGGACTCAGTTCCACAGCTGCAGCTCTTGGATTAATAGATGATATCCCAATGGCAACAAAGGTCAGATGGCAATTTCAGTTGGGCCGGGAGCTGATTGACCCAAATGAGATAAAGGATCTGCCAACCAAGATGCGGCAATTTCACGAATGGTACATGACAAAGTCCGCTCAAGGAAGAACGATGTTCCCCCTCCGTATCAAAGAAGATGATTTTTATCGCGGGGACAGCACCATATGGCTCGAATTTGACGACTTATACAATATTTACCATGCCGACTCCATCAACGTGTCTCTCATGAGCTGCTGGTGCCTGTAAGTGTCAAGCTCATACCTTTACCGTGTGCTTCCTCATACAATAAAATTGCAACTATTAAACTTATACCTTTCTATGTAGAATGGAGATATAACGATGTAGAAAAGAGAATATCTTCAACGTGGGCTTCATCAACCCAGAGATTGTTAACGAGTTCGTCTTTGGATACAACCGAAAGGATCTTGAAGATTACATTCTCGATGCATTCTTGGGACAGCACTACAAACCGTACATACTTCTGCCCTTCAACTTCGAGTACGTATATATACAACCTCTCGTTCTTTTATTTTCCAAGGCATTTATAATACTACTAGCTAGTTACATATATGTTGCAATACATGAATAGGTTTCACTGGATCCTTCTTGTCATCAAGCTTGATAGCGGCGGATCATTGTTCAAGACTCAAAAGGACTCGGTGAAAAATATCAATTTATCATTGACACCACGAACAGTATATAGCACATATATATCGATAGTTTTCCTTATTATATATATTGAAATACCTTGCTAATTCCAACTCGATAATTACCATTCATACTAATGCATCACACAGGACATTACACGGTTTGAAAGAAGCAACAAGGAGATTTCGAGAACGAATTTGATATACAATTAAGCACTCGAGCGTATTAAAGAATATTAATATGCCGTAACAGTTTTCATCCCAATAATCGTGTTCTTTTCAAATTTCATCGCAGTTCTACAATGACGGGTGGAAACAACCTATGTGGCTATTATGTGTGCCACTATATGCAAAGTATTACCCACGGTGATGTGCCGACAACCAACACCGAGGTAGTGTGCACATGTCAATTTCTTAGTACTTACACTTTAATAATTACATGTCCAGAGATTTATTTACCTCCCGCTTTGTTAGCCCAACATCGATGTGCAAGACGTGATCCCGCCGCACCGGGTTGCAGCAATCCAAGAACAACTCATCGGCTTTATTGTCGATGAGATTGTATCCTCCAAAGGCGAGTTCCACGCAAATGGTTGGAGAGATTGTCCTGAAATAAGGATAGGTGAACTGACATCAACGTCGACCAAGGGCACAAAGAGCGACGCACGCAAGAAATAAGCTCAAGATTCGCCCTTTTATTCTTTGAAACTTGTAAAAGTGGCTTATTATTTCATGTGTTCATCAACTTGTTCATTTTTTAGTCTGTAATTATCTGAATGAATACTCATGACTAATATATATATATATATATATATATATATTTAAGTGTGTCAAAAAAACTCATGAAGTTCTATTTATTTTAATTGTCAAAATATATATCAAAAACCCCTCTGAAAACATATTCTATATTGAATATAATCAAAACGCTACGCTGTCAGACTCTTCACAAGCGCTTGGTAACTCCAACCGCTTGTGGAGAGAGCCTCTTCACAAGCGGTTCGTAACACCAACCGCTTTTGGAGAACCTCTCCTAGCGGTTGGTAACACCAACCGCTTGTGGAAATGTCGAACCACAAGCGGTTCGGGGAACCACTTGTGATACCCGACGGGGTATCACTCCCGGTTGCTTACAAGCGGTTCTAAAACCGCTTCTGAAAACGGTTTCGAACCACTTGTGCATGCCCGATCTGCAGTAGTGTAAAACGATGGCGACCGGTATAAATCAAATATAATACACCGATCGAATAGGCATATCAATCACAAAGAACATATAGGATATAGGAGGCAAATCTCTCCTCTTTTTATTGTATTGATTCGTTTGTGCAAAGGGGTGCCATATTTAAAGTGAACAACCCATCACAGATAGATTGCGATTCGTTGATAAAGAGATAAAGTCTAATCATATCTCAATAATCGCACTAAGAGTCTGTTATGTCTCAACACTCGCCCATGGAGAAATATCGCGCATCAAAAACTCCTCCCAAAAACTCTACGGGAAAAAAGGGATGGAGAGGACTACATAGCATCCGGATATTATGTTATACTTGTTGCCTCATTAAAATCCTTAATGGGAGAAAATTCTAGAAAAACTCACTAAGGGAAAAAGAGTGCAACTTATAATCTTCTGTATTAAAGTAGTATCTTCTGCATATCTCTAAATTATCTAATTCCAATGCCATGAACACATATTTGGAAAATGGTTGTTGGAAAAGACTTGTTGAATAAATATACAAGATTTTCATATGATTTTGTTTGCAGAATGTTTACCTCACTATTCTTCTGGAATTCGTGAGGCTGAAAATGTTTAGGGTAATATGCTTCGGGATATTCCTCGTAACATAATCCATTTCCATCTGTGCAATATAAGCAGCATTATCTTCATACATAATTGTAGGCGTATTGACGGTATTAATACCACATGACTTCTGGATATGGTTACTGACGAATACTCATACCATGGGTACCCCAACGGCCCGAAGTAACGAACGGGCCGCCCCAAGACCGATTCCGACCAAAGGCCCCGTGAGGCCACGCGACACGCTCGTCCCCGACCTGACGAGCTGCCTCGCGCTCATCTCCGACCTAACAAGCTTCTCCAAGCTCGTCTCTAATTCGATGGGGCGGCCGACCCCCGCCACGGGTCGGGCTCCCCGCAAGCTCCGACCAAGCTGAAGCAATCTCCACCGCGGGCCACATGTCGGGCCTCCGTCAGCCATTAGCCACGTGCCCTTCGGACACAACGGCTCGAAGTGACTGTACGAGGGCAGGTGGCTCCTTCCCGAGGTAGCGAGGAGGTTGCCGAAGCCAAGCTCCAGTCTCAATCGTTCAAACACGCACAGTGTGAGGGTGCGCTCCCTCCCGGGGCAACGTCAGCGCCTGACAAACTTGCAGAGGGCAGGTGCGCTGTTTCCCAATGGAACGGCCACCCGCTCTGCTCTAAGAGACCACCAATCCAGCGAGGGATGAAGTGGAGGCTGACCAGTCGCCGAGACAGAGGGCCAGAGCTCCCAGCACTGCCCAGATCATCTCATCTTCTCCTCTCCCAACTTTTCATGTAACCTGCCCCCCTCCGACTATATAAGAGGAGGCAGGACCCTCTGGGAGAGGGGCACCCTTCTTTGGACCTTTACGAATAGGCAGTTCTAACTCATACGTTCTTAAGCTTTCAAGCCCCCGCTTGTAAAAACTGTGCAGTCATCTGCACCTAAAGCAATACATCACCACCACACGAACTGGAGTACGGACATTCGGCCCGAACCAGTATACATCCTGGACTCCCGAGTCTAACCATTCAAGTAGAGGGAACGCGCGGCCCCTCAGACTTACAAATTCACTACATTTCTCAGCCAAACACATTCACATAAGGCTTCATATAATGTTATAAACTATGAGTGGTTGGTAGAAGTAACTACTAAAGGTCTGCTTAAAAGACCACCAAGAAATGGCAGTACCATCACTGAGAAACACAAACCCAGCCTGAGATTTGGCATTCTGGGATCAAATATATAGCCAACATTCATTTATCCCACCATGGTTGAGTCTTTGTCCTTCTGAGAAAATAATCCAAGATCTTGAGTACCAAGGAGTTATCTAAGTCCAGATACCAGCCCAATGTCTTTTGGGTATAGCTGCACTGTATCTAGCTAGCAAATTTATTGCGAATGTAATATAGGACATGTGTAATTAAAAAGATACATATGTGCTCCAATGGAGCCTAAGTGTGGGACTTCAAGTCCTTAGACTTTCTCATTTTCTATCCTTGGTCTGAAAGATTCTTTATCCACTTCAAGGGATCTTACTACTTTTGAGGTCTTCAAAGGATGAGATTTATCTATATTAAATTTTTCTAAGATCTTCTTGGTTTTTAGGTAAACCAATGTACAAAAATTCCTTCTGGGAAATGCCCTAACTGCAGGCCTAAGCAATATTTCTTTTTACCCAAATCTTTCATCTCAAACTCCGTCATAAGTTAAGAACTAGCTTTCTTTATCTCCTTTATGCTTCCAATGATATTTAGATCATTGGCATAGACTGAGATGATATAGAATCCATTCTATGATTCCTTTGTAAACACATAGATACGATCTTCATTATTGGAGTATCCCTTCTTCAGAAGGAACTTACTAAGTCAGTTGTACCACATTCTTCCCAACTGTCTTAATACATATATTGATCTTTATAGTTTGATGTTATACATGTTGTAATTACTTTTATTAGAATCCAGAATTTTTACACCTTCAAGGACTTTTATATAAATATCTGTATCCAATGACGCATATAAATATGTGGCCACTACATGTATCAACTGCATTGATAAGTTTAAGCTAGTTGCCATTGGTATGATGTATCAAAACGTTATTCAATTCATTACAGGAGATTAAGTTTCATCATAATCGATGCTGGATCTCTGTGTGAACCTTTCTGCTATGAGCCTCACTTTATATCTCATCACTTCATTATTTTCATTTCTCTTCATAATGAAAACCCTTTTTTATCGTATAGGAAACACTTTAGGACGAGAACTAAATACTTTCCTTTTGTTACGCGGGTGCAATTCTGACTCAATTGCTTCCTTCCATTGGATCCAATCTAAGCGCTTCTATCACTCTGCCATGGGCTTTAGTTTTGGATCTAGATCAAGAGTTTTAGCAATTTTTGAGGCACAATATATGTCAACAATTGTAGTCTTTCTTTTATATAACTCTCTTAAATCCACATAATTGGTGAAAATCTTTTCATCTAATCACCTCATTATTTTTATTTCTCTTCCAGATGAAAACCCAGTTTTTATCCCATAGGAAACACTTTAGGAGAAGTTCACTTTTCTTTTGTTAAGCGAGTGC